>NW_004624755.1:22095967-22166875 GCF_000247695.1 Heterocephalus glaber | reverse complement strand
AAATAGGGAAGGGTGGAGGGGGTGAAGGGAGGGCTAGGAATGGGGAAAAAATAAGAACCAAGATGCATCATGTAAAGGTACAGTTCCCAGTGAGAAATGTAATTGTGTTGTATACCTACAATGTACCGATAAAAGAATTTAATACAAAAAAAGAAAAAAAGAACCTGGATTTGATGTCACATATCAAGCCCTCTGCATGTACCCACATCTCACTGCCACTTGCGGTATTCCTTAGCTGGGGTACCACCACTCTCCTCTTGCCTGTCATTCACTTCCTGGTTTACAGGGTTCCCAACTGGGAGCAATTTTGCCCCACAGGAGACACTGGACTTGGACAATATGTGGAGTTAGTTTGTTATTGCAACTGGGAGGGGGCTGCCAGCATCTCGTGTGTAGAGGCCAAAGATGCTTCTAAATGTCCCACATTGCCCAGAGCAGCCCCTGTCACAAAAAAGGGACTGGTCCCAAGTGTGCATAGTGCCTAGATGAGAGACCCTGTTTCAGACTGATGCTGCCTTCTTTAAGAAGCTTTCTTGGGCCAGGGATTTAGCTCAGTGGTTCCGCTGCGTGCCTCGAAAGAGCAAGGTCCCAAGTTTGATCCCTGGTACCCAAAAAAACCCCAAACAAAAATACCAAACCAGCTTTCTCTAACCCTGGGACACTGAGGTGGCAGATCTGCTTTGTGCCCAATAATAATAACAGAGATTGTGCTTATGATGTGTCAGGCTCCTCCTTAAATGCTTTATCATTTTGGGTTTTTTTTTTTTGAGGCAATGCCTCACTATAAATAGTCCAGGCTGTCCTTGAACTTACTATATAGCCAGGGCTGGTCTCGAACTTTCAATTCTCCTACTTCCCAAGTGCTGGGATTCCAGGTGTGTCCCACCATACCCAGCTCCCTCCCAAATGGTTTATAGATGCACTAGTTTAATTCTCCTAATGATCCTTTGAGGTAATATTATTGTGAATCATCCTTTTATCTCAGCACCCGTCAAGGCTGGGGTTAAATAACATATCCAAGGGGAAATGGCAAAGCTGGAAGTTGGAACAAGCGAGCTCATCTCCAGAATTTGCAGTCTGTGCTTGCTATTCCAGGATGCTGACCTCATGGGATTGTGACCACTTCTCCTGATGCCTGTCCCACACTGTGTCCCTTGCATTGAGCATGTGGCCAGAGCATCACACGTGTGAATGGGTCACAGACTCTCAAAGCACCCATGCTCTGTGTGGCACATAATTCGCTCACATGCTCAACAGAAGCAGGAGTTGTACAGAATGATGGATGGGGAGGGGGCTGATGGGGAAGGAAAGCCCTGTGTCAGGCACTATTTACGCCACTGCCTACTGTTACTACCTTCTTCTCTGGCTTCCTCTTGTGAAAGATTG
The DNA here is from genome assembly GCF_000247695.1 of Heterocephalus glaber. The sequence continues at coordinate 22,165,489 of NW_004624755.1, read as the reverse complement.
GGAACTGCCACTGGTCAGAGGGCCCATCCTGCCCTCTCTGCAGCCCAGAGGGCAGACATAACCCATCTGTGAGCAAGACCGGAGGAAGGAGCAGCCCTGCTCAGCATACGAAGCTGCCTGGCTTCTCCATGGCCAGTGTCTGGCTGAGGAATGAGGCTCGCAGGCAATCACTGTTTCCAGCCCTGGGTGCTATGTGTGATTGTGCTTCAGAGCTGAAGTGTCAGTATGCCTTTTGTGATGCAGGTGTAAGTCTGGGTTCTCCAAACGACTGGGTCAGCTACAAAGTAGATGTTTCTGCCTCCATCTGTCAGACTCCTGTCTGTCTCTCAATTAGCTCCAAACTCAGGAAGGGGGATGATGTTCTGTCAGCTTTCTTGTTGCTGACACAATACCTGACCCCCACAATTTAAAGGAGCAAAGGTTTATTTGGCTAATGGTTTCAGGGGCTTCAGTGCATGATCAGCTGGCTCCAAGAAGGAGCATCATGGCAGAAGGGTATAGTGGAACAAAGCTGCTTAGTTCATGGCAGCCAGGAAGCAGAGCAGAACAATGCCAGAGAGGAAGGAGCCAGGGTCCAGATGTAGACCTTAAGACTGTGCCTTCATGACTCAACCAGAAGTGTGCTCCACCGATCTCTGGGACAGATCCCCAAGCTACTCAAGTTGACATTCTGCCCTACCCATCACAGGAACTTTTCATGAACCCTCTGACCTCTTCTTGGTAGGCGTGACCTGTCTCTATCAGCAGCCCAGAAGTGGGCACAAAAACACACAGGAAGATCTGAAAGATCACCTCTGTCCAGCTGCCTCTCTTACTCCATAAGTGACTGAATCTCCACCTCACCTAGCCCAGGGCCTGGCACCCAGAAGAACTTCCATAAAGTGAATATTGTCATTAATCACAAAGGGGATAGGGAAAGGAAAGGAGGCCTCTGCAGGGAACCCAAAGGGCACTTGGACTATCTGGATATCTTCCTCCCCTTTTTCTTCCTGTGGCAAAAGTCATTGAGTACCCAGAGATGACCCCAGGGATGGCCACCGGGGAAACCCCAGTGGTCGGACAAGCCCTTGTCTCCTGTACTCATCTCCTGGGTCTTTCCTGTGAGGCTCTGCCAGGGGCAAAGGGAAGAGTGACCCTCCAGATCATCTCACATCCAATCCATCTCCTGAGGACACGACTGGAGAGGGGGGCTCATCCACCATGCTCACCCCCAGTGATTCTCATCAATTTAACATGCAGCAAGAAGGGAGCTGGGGTCGGGACACAGTTCAGTGGTGGAATGCTTGGCTAGCATGCATCAGCCCTGCGCTCCAACCCAGCACCACCACGATCAAGAAATAAAGTGAGAGAAAATAATGGTGCATCTGATTTCATTGTGGCTAGTGAGGCCTAACCAGCCCAGCCCTAAGTTCATAAAAAAGAAAAAAGAAGAGAAGAAAGAAGCTAAAAATAGCCTTGTCTGGTAAAGAAATCCAACAATGGGCGGCTAGACTTGCTGTCAGTTATCTTATACAAGTAAAAAGGAGATAATCAAACCTGAGTGGTGCTCGATACATAGAAGTCTTTAATAACATTTTTAATAACATTCACAATAATAAGCTTTTCTCTTTCTTTTTAAAAGTTGACTTGAGCCACAAAAGTCCTTGACTCTTTCAAACATGATGGCTCTTACTGTTCTTCCTGCTAGGCTGATTTCCATCTGCTGTCCTCTTCCTGAGCAGTCAGATGAAGCTGGTCAGCTGCCTTCTGCCCACGCAGGTCAGCTGACTATGTGAGGGGACTCTAGATGACTTCCAGCTCTTTAGGCTAAGGCAGAAGAAGCTGTGGGATGAGGCCAAGATGAGTGGCAAGTTTGAGTCCCCACCTGTCATTTACCCAGAAGGGTGGGGCAAACCCCGCAGGGCACAGCCACATGTCTGCAGAGGACTGTTCTCACGGAGAAGAATTTTATTGGTTTTAATTTATAGCCTTCAGATGCTAAAGGATCTGCGGTGGCTGACACAGGACAGGTGGTAACGATGGAAGAGATAGGGAAAAAGTGGAACAAGAGGGAGGCAAATGGCCTGTTCACTGGGACAAGAGACTACGAGCTTGAAGTAGTAGCTCGAACCCATTCATGGTGCAAAGAAAATGAAGGGCCATGTGGAAGGAAGACTGGCTCTTGCTGTTTGATGAGTGAGAGAGGGCCAGACTGCTCCTCTTCGGCAATGTTCTGAAAGATCTGTAACTTGCATTCTCTTAGCTGGGGCATTGTCTGAAGAGAGGACAGGGGGACATCGCGGTGACTCTCGTGTGTTGAGTGCTTCCTGAGTGACAGGTGTGGTCAGAGGGGCTTTCAGCATCACTTACTGAGACTCCGGGCTCTGAGGAGCTCCTCATGCTTAACCTTTTCCTCGTCTCCATGGTGGTATTTTATCTCCGTTTTATGGGTGACTGGTGAGGTTCGGAGAAGCTGAGGAACTCGCCCACTGTCATGCTCAGCTTTTCTCTGGTGCCCGCTGCTCTGAACTTCTTTTGCACAGCCCCCCTCTGCCCTCCCAGGGACCCTTCCTTTCGGCCTCATGGTCTACTACACTGCTGGTTCAGTCTCAGAGATGCGCCTCCCCCTCCTCTCATTTACAATATACGGATCCTCCACTGAGATCAGCACCCTATTTGGGAAGCCAGCTGTTCTCTATGAAGACAAATTTTAAAATGGGAAAAATTGCAAGGCATTACCTATCAACCCAAGATTCTCAAAGTACTTTCTTAAAATACAATGCAAACACAATGAAATAGATCAAACATCCATACGTTAACATGTAAAATGCTTTAAACAGTCCATCCTGATTAGTTTTTTTTGCAGTAACATGGCCTCTTTTTCCCTCTATTGTATCTCTAAGACCCACATCCCCTCTGTCAATTAATACTTAGTGTGACCTTTTAAATTGACTACCCATGGTCCTGACATGTCGTTAGTTGGATGTAGAATGTAGCTTGAGACTTTCCCTGATGTCACCTTCTTGAAAATGTTGTATCGAGTTTTAGGGTGGTGAATCTATTTTTCTCAACATAAAGAACAGTTGCAAATGTATTGGTGGATACACACAGGGCTGAACCACGTGGAAGTGTCAGTAGCCCATCCCTTCTCCATCCTGCTGTCCTCTCTTCTCACTACGTGGTCTCAGCTCAAAACACAACTCAGAGGGCGAGCCTCCCTCGATACCCAGCTTTAGATGCCCCACTCCTGTCTGACATCCTATGATTCCAAACCATTTAAGCTTTTCTTGATGATATTTACCCTGATTTGAGATCACCTGTATACACATGTATTTGATTGTGCGCTGTCTCTCCCTGTACCATGCACACACAGATATACACACGTGTAAGCCCTGAATGCCATACCTGTTTCCACTAGTGGAGCTCAAGCTTGAGCACTGGAAGCTCTGGAGGGCCTGGAAAAACAGATTGCTGGGCCCGCAGCCTGAGCTTCTGACTTGGCAGGTCTGAGAAGAGCCTTGACATTTTTTATTGGTGCCAGATTCTCAGGTGAGGCTGAAGCTGTTGGTGAAGGGACCACACTTCAAGAAGTGCTGATCTACCTTCTTCACTATTCCATCTGAACAATGTGATGAGTGCCTACCGGGCACTGTAGGTCTTCAGTCGGTTTTAATCAGTAAACTTTCAACTCTTTGGCATCGTTCAAGCTCAAATCCAGTGTCGCCTCCCCTGAGACATCACCCAGGAACTCTCTGAGGTGGTACCTTGCCTGATGTCCCATAATCCTCCAGGATCTGCTCTGGGCTTGTTCCGGGCAAGAGTGTTGAGGGCATGTTGATGTCATCTTCAAATATTTTTCAAGTTTTATATATTTTTATCATTTAAAATTTACATACAAAATATAGAATGAATGCAAATGCACACACACACATGCCCCATCAAAAGTAAACAAATGTTACATTTTTCCCTGTTGCTATTAGTCCCCTTTGAAAATAACAAAAACCCTACAAGAATTGCTATGCCACATTCATTCCTTCCTCTATAAACTCTGGAGATAATTAGCATTCTCAGTTGGGCTATACCATATATATAATTTTTTGTCTTTTAGCACAATATATGAATCCATAAGTGGTGTAAAATAGTAAAATAGATAAACATATACAGTTTCATATAATACAGAGTTAATGAATATTACTGTAGTATTTAACATATGAATAAATACTCAATAAGTGTTACTGAGTATTATCACTATTTAGTGACTTATCTTCCCTCTTGGGTAATTCTTTTCTGAATTATCCTTGATACATGTAGACCTATTTGACTTAGTTACTGTTCTTAACACTTTTAAGTTAACCATTCTGATGGATGGTTTTAATTTGCATGCATTTGCCTAATGTCTAAAAAAGGTTTTCATTTGTTTACTTGTATGACCTCCTATAAAATGTCTGTTCATGTCTTTTTTCTCATTTTCTAATTGGAGTTTTTTTTTTTTTCAATGCTGAGGACTAAACTCAGGGCTTTGCACATGCTAGGAAAGTACTCTACCATGAGGATCCATCCCCAGACTTAACTAGTTTTTTAAAATTTCATTGAGTTTTGAGAATTCTTTATATATGTAGATAAAATCTTTGCAAAAGTCTTTTGTACAGCATAAATCTTTAATTTAAATATCATCTAATTTATTAGTTTTTACATCATAGATCATTCTTTTAGTGTTAAATCTGAAAACTCTTCACCTGCCCAAAGGTAATGAAGATACTCTCTTATGATTTTTTCCCTAAAGTTTACATTTAATTCCATGATTCATTTTGAGTTTTTAAAAAAGTATGAAGTGTGAGGTTTGGTCATAAATTATTTTTTTTTGCCTTGCAGCTGTCCAGTTGGAAAGATTCTTTTCTAATGTGTATATCTTATTTTTTTCCTTCATCTGTTTGTTGAAAAAGTCCCCTTTCTGAATTGTACTCATTTTGAAACTTTGTCAAAAATCAGTTGGATATACAAACATTCCTTGTTTAATGGCCAATTTCTGGTCATGCAGCTGGGTTGTTAAAAGAATTGGTTGCTAAATGAGGAATTGTATGTAGTATGTACATTACAATATTCAGAACAAAGAAACAGTCAAAGGGAACTCTAACTTGGTGACTTTGTTTTTATTTGCATAACTCTTACATGCAGTACTATAATGTATAACAGAACAAAACTATGGTACTGTACTATACAGTACAATGAGAAAAAATTACAGTATTATATTGTAGAAGAAGCCACTCGAAAGCTGCACTGCCACTCAGGTTTCTGTGTTGTTAGTCCAAATGCTGGTCCTAAGTCCAAGGATGCCTTGGTCATAAGTTTGAGCGGTCATTCAGCAGGTAGGTCGTTGAACAAGGAACATCCGTACTGTATTTTTGTCTGGGTTATGTTCCATTGATTTTTGTATTGTCCCCCTCCAATTATGTAGCTAATATGTAGCTACATAACAAGTTCTAACAGTGAGTATTGATTCCACCAGTATTTTTCTTCTTTTTCAAGACTCTTTGGCTATTGTGGAGTACAGCTATTCTAATATTAATTATAGAACAAGTTCAAGTCGACAATGAGAATTTTCTTGCACTTATAGTAACTGTGTTAAGTCACTTGGAAATGAATTGCTGTATTTATTATGTTAAGTCTCCCAATCCGTGGACATTAAATGGCTTTCCGTTTATTTCTGTCATTAGTTTTCTTTAATCTTCAGCATCTAGAGTGTGTAGATATTTTTGTTGGACGTATATCTAAGTATTTTGCTATCTAAAGAGTAACGAAATGTAAATGGCACTTCAACCATTTTTATTTTTTGGCATCCACGTGATTTTTGTTCGTATATAGAAATGTGATTATTTTTTGTGTCAATCTTATATCCTGCAACCTTGCTCCCAGAGCTCTAGGAGTTAATATTTATTTATCCTTACTTCCGGTGACATGATAGTTTATATAGGACGTCCCAAGGAGCTTACTAAAATAAAAATTTTTTAGAACTAGTAAATTGATATAGCTATACAATTCATATATATGTACTATATGCATTCATATATCTGAAAACAGGAGCAGTTTTCTTTCCAATCTCTATGCCTTATTTTTCCTTGACTTATTCCAGTGTCTAGAACTTCTAGTGGCTAAATAACAGTGGTGACAGTAAAGTCGTTGCTTCTGCCCAATCTTAGGGGGAAGCCCGTTCATTCCTTCACCATTTAGTATGTTAGCTGTAGGCTTGTGATATATGCTCTTTATAGATGAGGAAGTCCCCTTCTATCTTAGATAAATAAGGAAATAGAAGAATTGAGTTACGGTACAATCCAAAAATTCTGACAAATGTATTGTCAAGTACATATAAAATATTCTCTGAGATAGAACATATGTTAGGCCAGAAAACACACTTTGATAAATTTAAAATTATTTAAACTGAAGTATATTCTCTGATTATCATGAAGTCAACATAAAATATCCTTAGAAGAGACTACTTTAAACTATAACAATTTCCTTCTATCACAGACACTTTATATTTTCCCTCTTCCTTACCTTTTATAATTTGATGTCAAAACTTACATTTATTTTTGTAATTTGTGTCCTTTATTTCAACTATAGTAAATAGCTTTTAAATAGTTTTGTCTTCTAACTCTCCTAATAGGGATAAAATTGCTTTCTATACTACCCTGACAGTTATTAGAGAATTCTGAGTGTTTCTATAACTTATATCACTGAGCTCTTTACTTATATTTTTGTTATTAATTATAATTTTTTTTCAGCTTAAAGAATTGCCTTCAGTTGGGGCCAGGGATTTAGCTCAGTGATTCCAGTGCCTGCCTTGCAAACGCAAGGACCTGAGTTCGATCCCTGGTACCAAAAAAAAAAAAAAGAATTGCCTTCAGTGATTCCTGTAAAGCAGACCTGAGGGTTTTTTTTTTTTTCCATCAGGAAAGTTTTTATTTCTTCCTCATTTTTGAAGGGCAGCTTTACTAGATAAAGTACCCTTGGTTGGCGGGTTTCCCCAGGAGCAATCTGAACACACTGTAGCACTCCCTCCTGGCCTGCAGGGCTCCCGCTGAGGAATCTGCCAAAGCCTTACTGTGGCTTCTTTGAGTGCAGTGTTTCCTATCTCTTGCTGATTTCAGTGTCTCCTGTTGTCTTTGATTTTTCGATAATTTGATGATGCTGTACCTTGCTGAGCTCCTTAATTTAAGTGTGTGTTTTCCCCAGCATTTCTTGGTGTTTTGCAGATAGGCGTTATGTTCTGTATTAGCCCATCTCCTTGCAGACAGAAGTGGAAGCCACAGTGTCATCATCACCCGCATCTGCTCTTCCCCCTTTCACTGCCCTGGGACCTGCTCGTCCCTGATCAGCAGTGATGGCTACTGCGCAGTGTGGTTTCCGGATCAGTGGTCCTCCTTCAGGACCGACTGAGGGCAGCTGTGTGGTAAGGTGCACATCGAGCAGTAGACCATGTCCCTTGCTAGGTCACTCAAGCATTTATTTATGGAACAACTGATTAATGACTGAATCAGTGCTGAGTGACAGAAGAGGCTTAGTGTGGCCAGAAATATCCTTATGGATGGTCAAAGACAGGCTCCAGAAGGACCGGATTACCAGTTATGAGTAAGAGATACTTTAAAAAATTCTGTGTCTATCAATATAACCTCTGCAAATATATAAAAGAAAAAGAAAAATGTGAAAGCTCTTCGATAACTTGGCAGTCTGAACACCTCTCAGCCCATCTATGACGAGCTGCAGAAGTAGAAGCTATGAGGAATAGCTCTTTATATTGCCTTTTAATTTTTTTGAGTAACAGCCATCCTATTAATTTTCACAGCACAGTAGGCTGGGCAGGAGAAAAAAGGATTTGCCCACATTTTACAAAGGAGACAATAAGTCCAGGGGAGCCAAAAGAGAAACAGAATCTGAGACTGCAACTTGTTACCTCCTGCTTCAGCCGACCCACTGGCCCCCCATTAAGACACCACTGTCTGAGTGTGACATTCTAACACTTCCAAGGCCATTTAAGCAGAATGATCAGCTGCGTACAACGGGTGCTCCAGGCAGCTTTCTGGTTCTGTGAACGACCTGCTTTCAAACAGTTCCTCCATGTCTTTTGCTGAAAATAAAAAGCAAGATGTGCACTGGTGCAAAGAATAATTCCCACGAAGTCGGCATGCTGAAGTGAGTTCTGCAACACGTAGCACCCTCTCTACCCACACCCTTCCTAAGAGGCAAAATTAAATGTTAATGTCTTCTAACCGAGCCAGCCAGCAGGCAGGCAGAAACAATACCGAGCAAATTCGGGCTTTGGGATGTCCCAGGGGGTGAGAGTTCTGTGGAGAAGATGCTGTCCCTTCCAAAGTGTGGGCGTCGGGTCCAGCGGAACCAGCCCAGGTGCGGAGTGGGGATGAGGGTTTGTAGGTCGCCCTCTGTCCCAGCCAGCTGAGGGACACACGCGACACCCTGCAGGCTCCCATGCAGATGGAAGGCAACTTGGTGCCCACCAGAGAAAGGAACGAGGGCTGGGCGTTTGTGTCCAGGCTGCATTTGCCTTCCTGGTAATGGGGTTAGTGTAGAGTGAGAAGCACTCACAGGGCTGTGATATAAGCCAGATGAGAAGATGTCTGCACAGGATATCTGTGATACATAAGTCATTAAGAAAAGTAGACACAATTACGATTCTATTAAAATAGTGAATTAAGGAAAAAACTTCCCCTGTATTTTAAGTCCTTTGGTTTTCTCCTTGGCAAAGAACCTGCTCCAAGATGTGTAACAACCCTTTGATTCCAGCGCCTTCACGATTTGACCTGAGACCTGGAAACATCAGCTTCTCTGTGTTCAAGCAGCTGCTGGGAAACTTCAGGGTGGAGCCTTTGCATGACAAAGGGGGCCCCAAAGGGGGGCCCTGACTGAACTCCTCAGAGTGGGACATGCACTTCATGAGTGGGCATAATTTTTAAAAGAGAGGCAAACTTGATAAAAACGAGGTTGTTTAAGAAGTAGGCTGTATTCCCACTTTGTTCTTCAATGAAGAACCACTTTGGCACCTCTGAGGCAGGCGGTAGGCATGGTGCCAGGCACCGAAGGGCTGGCTGCTGCATGTTGCAGGCTGGTCCTGCTTGAAACCCTGGGACCTTTCCCAGGCTTCCGTGAGCTCTGGGTGTGGGCCCTGCCCTCCCCACCAGCCCCCTCTGCCCACCACTGTGAACCACGCTCAGGGAGGTTCTGCTCACGGGGTGCCCTCCCAGAACATCCTCACCTCAGCCAGCCACCCTGTTCATCCCTCTTTCCATTCTGGCAAAGCTCCCAGAGCACCTGTAGGCCCAGCCACTGCAGAAGCTGGCAGGGAGGCAGGGGAGGCAAGATCTGCAGAGCGAACATGAGTTGCCCAGCAGAGGACTCACGGGGCCCTGAGGGATGGTGCAGATGCAACTCCAACCTGGGCCAGGGTGCCAGGGTGCGTCTCCTTGGAAACGGGGCTCTTTACATCCCCTGGACCAGACTGGGTTAGAGAGCACCCAGGCATGGACCACAGTATTTGCATCAAAATTGATTAGTGACAGTTTTAAATAAAACAGACCCTTGAGATCATAATTGGAAAACAATGTCCTACCAGAAAATTCAATCTGACAAATTGGAACACAGTCAATTCACTGTATCTGTGATGATGGAACTCAGGCAGGAAGTGGCTAAGCTGACTCCACAGGGTCCCTTGACATCATACAGCTGGTTTCTGTCTGCCTGAGTATCTCCTGTCCTATGCTGGCCCCACTGTGAGGAGCCTAGGTCCACAAAGAGGGCAGGGGTCTTGCCCAAAACCTATTGACTGGATCTTGTAGGCCTATTTTGGATGCCACTTTATTCCATTGATACCAACGTCCATCCTGATGCCAGTAAGTCTGGAAACTAAGTAACACTGATTTTGTAACTATGTTTATACTACTTAAAGCTGTTTTGGCTATTCTAGGGCCTTTGCATTTCCACATACATTTTAGAATGAGTTTTCCCAATTTCTATATAAAAGTTTTCTAGGATTTTGATGGAGATTATGTGGAGTCTATGGATCACTTGGGGCAGAATTGATAGCATAAGAATATTAAGTCAGGGACTGGAGATTTAGCTCAGTGGTTTCGCCGCCTGCTGCGCAAGCGCAAGGACCTGAGTTCGATCCCCAGTACCAAAAAAAAAAAAAGAATATTAAGTCTCAAAATCCATGAACACTATGTGTGTCTCCACTTGAGTCTTTTACATGTTTATCCAGGTTTATTCTTTAGTATTTTACAATTTTGATGATATTATAAATGGCACTTCTAAAATTTCAATTTCTGATTGTTGGTATATAGAAATACAATTTTATATTTTTATCCTAACTTCAAATGCTGACTTCACTAGTTCTACTATTTTTATAGATTTTATTGGATTTGATTTTTTATCCTTTTATTCACACGTTTGTAATCCACACCTTAAAGCACACCAACAGTTTTTTTTGTAGTGTCTAAGCTGCTATTAATCCATTAATCCATCCAGTGTGTCTTTCAACCCAAAGATCCCAGATTTCATTTCTAGAAGTTTGATCTAGGTCTCTTAAAAATATTTGCCATGTCTCTATTTACCTTCCAAATGTGTAGAATACAGTGAAAAGAGCATTTTAATGTCCTTGTCTGCTGATTCTTACATCATTTTGGTCATGATGTCTCATACATTTCTGCCTTTATACAGGCTGAGTCTTGTGCAATTTTTCACCTTTTTTCATTCCGAAAAAAAAACCCCACGCTTTGTTTGCAAGCGTATTTCATTCACTTGGAAACAGTCTGATCCTTCTAAGGCTTGCTTTGGGTTAGGACTTCTGGAGCAGTACGCAACCTAATGCTTCATGCTCCCTGCTCCTGAGACCCAATGCCCCCTGAATTCCAAGGCTGTCTGGGCTGGCTGGCTGTGGATACAGCACTATTCTCAGCCTGTGTGAGCTCTACCTACATCAAGTCCTTTCCCTGCCTCAGGTAGCTTCTCCCATACAATGCCCGGTCATCATTCAGCCCACTCCTCATGGTAAGTCCTCTTCGTATTTCCAGGGCTTTACCTGATGCACACCCTCCTCTGTCCTAGGAGCTCTTCCTGCCATGGTCTTCCTAGTCTCCATCTACCTATATCTTCTACTCAGGGACATTCTAGGCTCCCCTCGAGCCCCCTTCCTAAGGTACATCCTGAAAACTCCTCAGCCAGTAAGGTGGGGTCATCAGAAAGCTGCCTTCATTAATTTTCCATTGCTTGGGGATCACTGCCCAGCAACCAGAGGCTTCCAAACCATGGTTTCCTACATTTTTTGTTTTGGGGAAGGGGAGTTGTTTCAGGCATAAGAGTAAATCTAGTCCCTGTTATTCCATCTTGACTGGAGGCAGAAGCTAGTTGACTTTTTGATGTAGGGGAGATGTTTCAAAGGAAATGTTTGTGGAATTAACAACCATGGCTGGGTCGGTACAGGGACATATGGTGAAGAGGGCGAAAGGTCCCTGAGCTGCCAAGCTCATGGTTTAGTGAGGATGAAGTCAACCAACACACAGTGCTCAGTGGAGGAAGGGGCACTGAAGGAAATGTCAATGGGTCACTTCGGACCTTCCTCCCTCTGACGGGGCACACTGCAAGCAGCAGAGATACACAGGGTAGCAGGGATGGCTCTCAGGCCAGCTGCTGTACCATAGCCATCCCTGCACCATGTTCCTGGCCACCTCTAGAGGTGCTGGGAGCTCTGAGTTGGCATCTGTTCCCCTTGCCCTCTCCTCAGAAGAGAGGCAGCAGAGCTCCAAGACCTTGGGCAGCTGCCACATCTCCTTCCAGAGGTGGAGAGTCGAGGCATAGACGAGGTATTCAGATATTCTCTTTTTATTGGAAAATGTGGTACAGACTACATCTCTCTCATGTGGGCTGCCATTTACAGTAATAAGTAGAACCATTTCCCAGTTTCCTTTGGCCACCCTCTAGCGCAGCTTGTCCTGTGTCTACTCTACACTTTGGCGGTGACACTGGATGAGTCACTTGCAGGACAGATGAGTAAACTTGATTTTATTCCCAGCAGTGTGACCTTCCTACTGTGTGACCTTGGACATGTCATTTACCTATTCAAGACTTCACTTCTTTCCCTGAGACATGAGGATGCTCTCTCATCTTCCTATGCTCTCTGGAAAGCCACAGATGACCACGATGGTGATAACGACGCCCTTCCCATCCTACTATGGGGCCCTAGAACACACAAACTTCCATGCAGGGGATGTGGCACTGAGCTGAGACTCAGGGAAGGCATGCAGGGGGGCAAAGGAATCAAGATCATAGGCTGTGACAAGTCTTTTTCCTTTAATTCAATTTTAAAAGTACAAAGACAACTGAATTTAGGGGCATAGTCACAGCATCTCACCCAAGACCTAGCCATCACAAGCACCAGACATATCTTTCCTGTTTACCACTCATTGCTCACTGGGAATCTGTCAGATCTTCCTCACTCAGTTTCAACGAAAGCATTGAACATGGGCTTTGCTCCTTGCAAGTCACATCCACTTTCATGCAAAGTCCTCCACCCAAGTATCGCATCCCATTCCGGTTTCAGGGTCCAGGATCTCATGTATCGGGTCCCATGTTGGTCCATAGTCCCCAAAGAGTTCAGGTGTTTAGGATGGAACCTTTGATTGGCTTTCATTTACCTTGTTCTGTAGTGGGCAAAAATATATCCAATAGTATATTTTTGTGCAGGCTTGGTGGCACAGGCCTGTAATACCAGCGCTTGGGGGGCAGAGGCCTTTTGGGAGGATCACTAGTTCAAACATAGCTTAGGCAACTTAGCAACTTAGGGAGAGCCTGTTTCAAATTTTAAAAAGGGAGGGCTGGAAATGCAGCTCAGTGCAAAGGCCCTGGGTTCCATCCCCAATAACACACACACACACACACACACATACACACACCATTAACATGCATGCACACAATAGTATATGGTCAATGATTGGGCAAGAGACGCCGGAAGTTGAAAAGGAATTCCACGTAAAGAAAGTTGAAGGTTGACCAAGCATTTTTCACTCTTGCTTTCACTTCATTTTGCAAAGACCGCGTAGCTAGTATCCCTGTGGAGAGCCAGGACTCTCAGCCTCCAAGAGGTCCAGGGGAAACGCTAAAGACCCCAGGGATGGTGGAAAGGGACACCCACCCAGTTTTGACCCCACACTCAGCACTCCTTTGCACAAGCCAAGTTAGGAGAGGCCCCACTGAACTCAGGAGACCAAATTATTTGAATTCAGACAACTGCAAACCCTCAGACTTCTGCTTTGTGTTCCTTGGCAATTGCAGCAGTTCTTTATCTGATTTTTCACCTTTTCCCAGAGTTCACACCACCTCTCAGCTGAGTCCCAACTGTGAATTTAATTGGCCAGCTGCCATCACCATCTTCCAGATCATTAATTAAGATTTTCTTTGAAACAAGACCTAACCCTTTACCCTCAGCCATTCCTTGGAGACCTCTGTGCAACTCTGAAGAGAACTGTTTATTTTAACCCCACATTATATGCCCAGTTTGCAAGTTGAGTTTTTAACTGCACCATTTCAAAAAGTTCGTTTCTTCAGTGGCAGCTCTGAATATGGTTTTTCAAAACCCAGACAGAAGAAATTGCTTCTAACGCTGTCCATGTGCTGTTATTAGGAAATTAAGAAAAATATTGATATAATTCATTATAGCATCCTTGATTTAAGTCCTAAGCCCACTCACACATTTGATTATCAGGAGACTAATGCATAACAGGAGACTCAAAATACCCGTATACTTATCCCTTTCATCTAGGAAACCAACACCTAGAAAATGATCTTAAAGAAATTAATCAAAATCAATAGTTTCCACATTATCAACTATCATGTCTATTTGATTTTATTACTTAATAATAGGAGGGTGACTAAATACCTTGGGACATCCCTATTATGGAATATTATGCTGATGTTAAACTCAATGCTATGCTGTTACAACAAAAGTACTTGGAATATATCAAGTGGAAAATAAAGATAAAAAATTTAAAGTACATATCGATGGCCAAAGAATGCAATGACCCAGATAGAAATGAAAAATTCAATCTGAAGTCACAGATTAGGGTAGGTGCATCTGTGTGTTTAAGTTAATATTCATTTAAAAATAAAAGTAAGGCTGTCACGACTCAGAGTATTTCGGGAACATCTCAGTGTTCGCGATGTGACTCAGGACCCTTGCGAAGTGATCTCCGCAGCAGATGTGTCCGTGCCCTCCAACAAACCTGGGACCTCACTGCGTAGTCAGCCCAAGGCGCCTCCCATGGCTAGTATCTGCACAACCTTGTTTCAGAAGCATTTTTTAGACATCGGTGTGAACAGAAGGTTGAAGAAGCAAAGAATTAATGCTTTCCTAGGAGCAGCCTCCATCTACTCTCAGGATGGGTCAAAATACCCGCGGTTTCTCATCTGGTAGGTGACATGATTCTCAGGTGGGTGTCAGACACCATTGCCTTGATTCTAACAGGATCAAAGAGAGTTGCTGGGAAAAGAAACGATTTTCTAAATTTTAGCAATCACATCACTGGTTATCTATATGGGATAAAAGAAATAACAATCACTAACTACCTCACACTATAGGCAAATGATAATTTGGCATAAATAAGAGATCTGTGAATTCAATATACTTTTCTGGAAGCAACTGAGCAGACTATCTTTGTGATCCGAGGCAGAAAAAAATTCATAGACAGAGGAGAAGGAAGCAGTGAACATAAGAAGGGAAAGTGATAAATTGTAGTTCATCCAAATTAAAATCTTACTTGTGGTAACATCAACTGAGATAAAATATTCACAAAACATACCCCTGACAAAAGAGGTTTATCAAGAATGTATAAAAGACTTCTACAACTCAGCAATTAAAAAATATAAAAATAGACAAAAGACTTGGGAAGCACTTCACAAAGGAAGGATATGGAATTATCAGTAATAAGAAGAAAATTTCCCAACATCATTAATCATCAGAGAAAAAGAAAATCACAAAGAAATATCAATATACACTGACTCCAAGTGCGAGGCTTCATAAGACTTATAACTGAGCACAATCCTTACACCCAAGAGAGAATGGAATGACATTTCACTAATTTTAAAAGAAAAAATTTTTACTAATTTTGGCATATTATACATGCCAGGCATGTATAATATATTTAGGAAAGCTATACTTCAGAAATAAAGGATAAATGAAGACATAGCAAGACAAGCAAAGACTGAGTCAATTCATCATACCCAGACCAGCTTTATAAATGATGCTTAAAGGGAGTCCTACAACTAGAAGTGAAATAAAGATAGCTATCATCATGAATATGTAAGAACCACTAGAAGAGCACATACACAAAAGAGAAAAGAATAAAAATGCATCAGTACAGTACATCAAATTACAGTGATGGGCAACATAAGAGGAAGAGAAGAACAGAGGGTATTCAGAACAATCACAAGAAAATTAACAAATAACAGGGCCGGGGATGTAGCTCAGTGGTTCTGCCGCCTGCCTCGCAAGTGCAAGGTCCCAAGTTCGATCCCTGGTACCAAACAAACAAACAAACCAAGAAAACAAATAACCTTGAATGTAAATAGACAGAAACTTTAATAAAAAGATACAGGTTGTCTGAATGAATAAAGCCACAAGACTTAATGATAGGCTGCCTACAAGAATTGCACTTCACTAGTAAATACACACATAGACTAAATGTGAAATGATGAAAAATATACTCCATGCAGATGAAAACCCAAAGTGAATAAGAACAGCTATATTTATATCAGACAGAACAGATTTTAAGACAAAAATCTATAAAGAGATCATTATGGTTTAGATAAAAAATGGTCCCCAAAAGCCCATGTATTTGGAAGGTGATTGGATTACAGGGTCCCATAGCTGACTTGCTGTTGGGAGGTGGGGTATGGTTGGAACGGATGAGCACTGTGAGCTTGACATGACCTGGAAGGACATCCCTTCCTAGCTCCTCCTTGACTGTTTCCTGTCTGACCACCAGGACTTGAGTAGCTTTCCTCTGCAGGTCCTTCCTCATTCCTTTCCTTATGGGAGCCAGTTGACTACGGACTGAAATTTCTATAAACTAAACCAAAATAAACCTTTCCTCCTCTAAGCTGTGGGTGTTAGATATTGGGTCAGAGTGATGAGAAAATGATTCAGATAGAGACAAAGTAGTTCACTATACAATGATCAAGAGATTGACTTAATGAGAAGTTATGATTGTAAATGTATATGAAGCTAATGCTGGAAAACCTAATTTTATAAAACAAACATTACAAGATCCAAAGGGAAAATAGATTCCAATACAATGATATTGGGAGACTTTAACTCCTGACTTTCATCAACAGAACTATCTTACAGACAAAAATCAACAAAAGAACCTCAATTAAAACTGTATTAACAAATGGATCTAACAGACTTTTAAAGAATATTTCATCTAACAGCTGCAGAATACAATCTTTTCATTGGCAAATGAAATATTCTCTGGAATACACTGCATACTACACTACAAAACAAGTGTAACAGGTTCCAAACTATCAAAATCATATCATATATTGTTTTCTGACCACAATGGAATAAAACTAGAAGTTAACACCAAATAAGATTTAGGAAACTATACAAACATATGAGTAGTGAACAATATGTTATTGAATACACAATGAGTCACTGAAGAAATCAAAAGGGAAATTTTAAAATGTCAAAGAAATAAAAACACAACATACCAAAACTTATGGGATACAGCAAAAGCAATACCAAGATGGAAGTTTATAGCAATAAATGTCTATGCTAAAAGGTAGATTTTAAAAACACAATGATTCATTTCAAGGACATGAAAAAATGAAAACAAACCATATCCCACATTAGTAAGAGGAAAAGAATACCAAACATCACAGTAGAAATAAAAGACCAAAACCTCCCACAGAAGATCAATGAATCAGTTAGTTTTTTGAAAAAAATAAACAAAATAAATGAGTCTTTAGCTAGACTAAACAAGAAAGATAGAGATGGAAGCTGAATATGTAGCTCAGTGCTTAACATGCAGCAGGCCCTGAGTTAAAGAGAGAAAACGTACGTGTGTGTGTGTGTGTGTGTGTGTGCGCGCATATGTGTGTAAAGACAGAATCAAAATAAAATCAGGGATGAAAAAGAAGTCATTGTAAGTGATATTGCAGAAATACAAAGGATCATTAGGGATGACTATGAAGAAGTAAGTAACAACAAATTGGAAAACTGGTAAGAAATGGATTAATTTCTGGACACATATAACCTACCAAAATCGAAGACATGGCAAACCTCCAAGGGATGATCAAAAATATGGAGCATGCTTCAATTTTTAAAATTGCATTACAGTAAAAGACACATAGCCATTCATATTCCTTAAATATCTGCATGCCCTGCTCCTTTAAACACACTTAATCCGCTGTTCTTGCCACTTTCCCAAGCAGTGCTGGAAGTCCTCTTTCACGAGAGTCTTTTATAGTGGGATAAAACATACGGTGAATGCTGCTGCCGAGTGCCATCCAACCGAAAGGCAGGCTCATGAAGGAATGATGGTGCATCCTCATACGCCTTAGTCACTGAATATGGCAATGTGCGACTTCTGGATCTTCCCCACAGTGAAAGTGATTATGAAAGGTAAACTTTTAAAATTGATTAGGATCTTGAAGAAGCTACCATATGGCAACTAATGATACTCAGAGGATTCCAGAACTGCTTCAGAAAGTGGCAAGAATGATGGCAGAAGTGTGCTGAAGCAATGGGGGAGTATTTTGAGGGATGTTAATGGCCATATATCATTTACTGTAATAATTTTTAATTCAATCACACACCATAGTTTTGATCATATCTTGTATTGAGACAGACCCATCACATATCATAAGATTGAATCAGTAATAATGTTTTCCCAACAAAGAAGAGCTCAAGATCTGATGGATTTACTGTTGGATTCTACCACAATTTTAAGGAAGAACTAACACCGACTCTTCTCAAACTATTCCAAAAAATTGAAAGTGAGGGAATCTTCCAAACTTTCTATGAGGCCAGCATTGCTCTTACTACCAAAACCAGACAAGGACACAGTAAAAAAGAAAATTACAGACCAATATCCTTGGTGAAATAGATGCAAAAATTCTCACCAAATACAGGTTCTAGAAAATTGAAGCCACCAGCACATCACTCACTGTGATCAAGTGGGATTTATCACAGAAAGGATATTTCAGTAAATCAATAGACCTAATACAGCACAGCATCAGAATGAAGGACAGAAATCATAGCCTCTCAAAAGATGCAGAAAAACATTCACTAAAACTCATCATTTTTCATGGTAAAAACCTTAAACAAATTAGGTATAGGACTATATCTCAACATAATAAAAGCTATATTTGATAAACCCGTGGCCAACATCATAGTGTATGGGAAAAGCTGAAAGCATTTCCTCTAAGATTTGGAAGAAAAAGAGGCTATCCATTCTCACTGCCCTTATTCAACACAGTACTGGAAATTGTAACCAGAACAATGAGACAAGAGAAAGAAATAAAAGGTATACAAACAGAGGGGAGGTCAATAATGCCTGTTTACAGATGATATGACTCCATAAGTAGAAAAAGCTGAAAGACTCCAAGCAAAAGACTACTAGAACTGAATTCAGTAAAGTCACAGGATACAAAATAAATGTACAAAAATAAGTAGCATTTTTACACACCATTAGCAAACTTGCTAAAAAGGAAATCAGGAAAGCAACCTCATTCACAATACTGTACTTACGACAAACCAACCAACCAATCAACCAACCAACAAACATCTAGGAATAAATTTAACCAAGGAAGTGAAAGATCTCCATAATGAAAATTATAGAACACTGGAGAAATGTTAAAATGCAAAAAATCAAAAACAAAAACAAAACCCAACAAAACAAAACAAAACAAAACAAAAAACCTCTCATGTCTGTATATTGGAAGAATTACTATTCAAAGCAACTTTCAGATTCAATACTATCTCCATAAATATATCAATGTTATTCTTCACAGAACTAGGAAAAGCAATCCTAAAATTGATATAAAAGCACAAAGGCCCTAAATAACCAAAGCACTGAACAAAAAGAACAAATAGAGACATCACGGTGCCTGATGTTAAGACTTACTACAGAGTTATTGTGACCAAACCAGCATGGTGTTGGCATGAAAACTTACCCACAGACCAATGGACAGAACAGAGATCCCAGAAATGGAGCCACAAATCTATACTCAACTGATGCTCACCAGAGACCCCAAAGAAACACCAGGGAAAGGTCAGCCTTCCAATAGATGGTGCAGGATGAAAAATTGGGTAACCATATTTGGACAACTGATACCCAAGCCCTAGATTTCACACTATATAAAAATCAATTCAAAATGAATCAGACACCTAAATCTAAGATCTAGAAATATGAAACTACTAGAAGAAAAAGGAGGAAGAACTCTTTTTAGATATCAGAATAGGCAATACAGTTTTTGATAAGATCCCAAAAAGACAGGCAACAAAAACAAACAGACAAATGGGATTGTATCCAACAAAGAAGCTTTTTCATCACAAAAGGATACAACAGAGAGAAGAGACAACCTGTAGGATGGGAGAAAATATCTGTAAATTGTTCAGCTGACAAAGGATAACTATTCAGAAAATATGTGGAATTAAAAAATTAATAACAAAACAATCCAATAAAAATGGGCAAATGATTTGAACAGACACGTCTCAAAAAAGGCAGTACATTTTTAACATCTTTAGCTGTTGGGTAAATGCAAATCAAAACCACAATGAGATATCATCTAACCCCAGTAAAAATGGCAATTTAAAAAAAGACAAAAATAATAAACTTTGGTGAGGATGTGGAAAAGAGGGAACTCATACACTGTTGGTGGGAATGTAAATTAGAATAGTCATTATGGAGAATGATATAGCAGTTCCTCAAAAAGCTAAAATAGATCTGTCATGCCCCAGCTAGAAATCCACATGTCAGATACATACATTCCCAAGTTTATTGTGGCATTATTCATAATAATTCACGTATGGAATCAACCTGGGGTCCATCAATGGATGAATGCAGAAAGAAAATGTGATAGGTATGTAATACTCTTCAGCCATAAAAAAAGAAATGAGCCATTTGCAACAAAATGGGTAGGACTAGAGGACATTATGTTAAGTGAAGTAAGTCAGGCACCACATGACTAATATCACGTTATTTCTCATAGGTGGAAATTAGAAAAAACAAAAACAATAACAACAAAAACCCAAGCCACAAATGTAGAATAGCAATTACTAGAGCCTGGGAAAGATGAGAAGAGGAGAGATAGAAGAGTTTGAAAACCAGGTAATAAAACTAGTTATATAGAAGTAATTTGCAGCATCCCACAGCCCTGTGGGGCGACTGTAGTTCCAAAAAAACTATTATAGATTTTATAAAGAATTGAAAGAGAGAATCTCAGTCTTCAAACAGAAAGAAAGGACAAGGAGATGGAAATTATAATGACCCCGATGATAAGTGTATGCTATATATGTAAGTTGAAATATCACCCTGTGCCCCCTGAACATGCATAACTGTAACATGTTAAAATATTAATTGATGAAAAATGTCATAGAAATACCAAAGAAATACGAGACTGACAGAGACATATGGTCAGGAGCATTTCTTTACCATTGTTCTAATAGACCTCAGCCCCCAAATCTTCAAATTAGCCAAATATCCAGCAATAGTGGGCTGGGAGTGGCTCAATGTATTACGATAAACTCTTATTATGAGACAGTCTGACACTATTAAAAAGAGTAGTGAAGATTTCATTTGATAATCTGAATAAAAGAAGCCAAATATAATATCTATATTCACATGAAATTCTGAAATAGGCAAAACAATCTATGGTGCTAGAAATACTAAAGTGATTCCCCAAAACATAGTTACAAAGATTGACAGGAAAGGTATGTAAAAGAAATTCTGAGAGTGACAGAAATACTCTATGTGTTGCTAAGAGTGTGGGTGATGTGGGTACTTTCGTCAAAACTGACCATTCGCCAAAAACAATCAAACTAATCCATGCACCCAAACTGAACGGTACACCAAGGTGTTTGTACATCATCACATGTGCGTGTCGAATGCAAGGACACGCTCCCCCGATACTCCGCATCCATGTGATGGTTTGCCAGGCCAGGTGATCTTTCACACAGGTGGACAGAGTGGAGCTCTGCAACAGTATCTCAGTTCTCTGAGGGGATGGACGTCAACCATGCTCCAACAGAAGTTCTGCGGGTGGAGGCCCATGGGGACACAGGGGCTGGGACCCCTCCGTGGCGTTAGGAGCCTGGGTGGAGTGCAATCTTGTCATCAGCTGGACATCAGAGCTAATCTCAGAGACTCCCAGTGATACACACGTGACGTGAGCTGTGCTGACCCATGTGGGCTTCCCCAGTGAGGGGCTTCTGTCTCTTCAGGGCCTGAGTGAGCACTGGTTCCCATTACCCTCTTCTAAGGGCTCACAGTCTAGTGGGGAAAGGCTGTGCAGGAAATTTAATAAGTGCTAAGACGGGGCGGGGGGCAAGCGACTAGCAGCTGTTAGGATTGGGGGGCTGAGGGAAGCTTCAGGGTAGAGCTATTGGTATTTGAGCCAAGCCTTCTCCCACATGAGTACTGGCTTTACTTTATTATTAATGTACTAGGGGCTTCCTGTAAAAAATTAGAAAGTAGAAAAAAGCACTAAGTATTAAGCGAATATTGACCCAGATCCTACCATTCAAATCTAAACTAGGAAACCATCACAGGGCTTTTTCTTGCCAGACACCCTGTTAAGTGCTCTCTGTGTACTCAGTGTGAGAATGGGATCCCATTATGTACTTGTTTCACCCATGTACACATAAGTATATTTTTCAAAAGTACTTTACTGGATATTGTTGCTAGCTCTTTATAACCTATGGGAGTCTGCATTGCCATTTTATTGGCTGTGTAGTATTCCATACCAGAGGGTATGTCATTATTTACCCAGATTTGTCCAGGATCATTTACAATTGTTTCAAGTTACTTGGCATGGTTCATAACTGTTTACATTGTTCTTAAAGAAGAAAGAGCTTCCAAGAAGACATGAAAGGGGAAGAAGAAGAAAGGATTGTAGAGGCCAAGGCCTGAAATAGGCATCAGGCTTTGAGGGGAAGCACGTCATTCTGTGAAGCTGGGGAAGGGGACATGTACAGCACATGACAGCTGAGATGGGAGACGACAGTCGACACACACAGGGTCTTAATGGTGAGACTACAGATTTGCATTTGACCCCAACAGCACATCACAAGGTGGACTCAGCAGGGCGACACCAGCAGCTTGTTTGAGCAGGATCGCTCCTCTCAGCCTGAGTACACTGTCGCCTTCCGGCCTGAGATCCTGGGCGTCCATTCTGGTCACTTCGGGAGACACCTCCCGCCCAGACCACAGGGGCTCAATCAACACCAGGAGCCGCTGGTGGAGAGGTCCGGGCTTTGAGCTGTTGCCTGCGAAGACCAGGACGCTTTGGACAGCTATTGGGAAGCTCGACTTGGCTACGGGCACCGGGTGTCTGGGCAGACTGCGGGGCTCAGGGATGCATTTCAGGGGTGGCCTATGAGGACAGAGTGGGTGGAATGAATGGGCCCCTGGAGGCAGACAGGATGTGAGACGAGCATTCTCCCACTCCAAGGTTGTGATCTCTGAATAAAAGATGATCAAGAAATCCAAGTAACTACCCAAGTTTCAGTGTAAGAGAATTAAAGGAAGCGAAGGACAGAAACCAGGTGAGGTCTTTCGGCCAAAGAGGTGAGGGGGAACCAAGCCAAAGGACACACAAAGGCAGACATGGGTCTGAGAAGTAGCAGAGTGAGCTGGGGGAAAGGAGACAGGTGTGGGACCCCAAAGAGGGAGGAAGCAAGTGAGAGCTCCCTGAAGGTGGGCATCCCGGAGGACTGTATGGCGTGACACTCGGTGCTCTCTATTTTCTTGATAGCATTGGGTTACTTGAATACTTTTTAACATTCCATTTGATTTCTATTGGTGTTCTGTGTGAGTTTCTCTCTGTGTGTTATTTCTTGGTGGCTGCTCTGGGTATTACAATATACGTATGTGACTTTTCTCGGTCTATTGGTTCTAATTGTCATCATGTCAAGGAGAGAGGAAAAACCTCATTTTTTTCTAGGTCCCTATTATGGCTTGCATCTAGATGTTCCCTCCAAACCCCATGCACTCATGGGCGAGACTTTTTGGAGGTGGCTGGATCTAGGACTGTGAAAATGGATTAAGAAGGTGTGATAACTGAATCAGTCAACTGACGGGCTTACCATAGAGTTGGGTGTGGATAACGGGAAGCCCCACCCTGGTGTGGACAGCAACATCCAATGGGTTTGTAGCCTGGATGGGATAAAAGGAAAAGGGAGGCTCACTGCCCTTGCTGCCTCCTGCCTGACATGCCATGGACTATTTCCCCTCTGCCACGTCCTTGTGCCAGGATGCCCTGCCTTGAAGCCAGCTAGCTACAGACTGAAATCTCTACAAACTGTGAACCAAAATAAACCTTTTCTCCTTTGACTTGTGGGTGTTGGATATTTTGTCTCAGCAATGAGAAAAGTAACTAAGACTATCCTTTTACCTCTCCCACTTTGAATATCATTGTCCTGTGTATAGTATGGTGGTATGACTTTAAGTCCCTAAATATGATTTATAAAACTCCTATAAGAAAAGAATAGTCTAATATTCATACCTGTACCTTTGCTTTTCTGTTATTCTTTCTTCCTTCCGGCTGCTGAGAAGTTATTTCGTTATTTTATTTTTATCTGTAAAAGTTCTTCATTTTTTAAAGGTGGGCCTCCTGACTGATGCATTCCTTTGGTTTTCCTTGATCTGGGAATGTCTTATTCACCTTCATTTCTGAAGGATAGTTTCACTGAGTGTAGAGTTCTTGGTTGTTTTCAGACAAAAGAAATCTTTTGATGTTCTAATTGGTGTCCCCTGTAAATAAGGTATCATTTCTCTCTGATTTCATGAAATTTGTCTTTAATTTTCAGATTTTTAGTTATGAGTGTCATGGTGTGGATTTCGCTGGGTTTATCCTACTCAGAGTTTTCTGGGATCCTTGAATGATATGTTTAGGTCTCTGTATTTAGTCACTTTCCTGTTGCTGGGAGAAAATACGTGACGTTCACAAGTTAAAGGAGGAGAGGTTTATTTTGTCTTATGGCTTTAGTCAGTTCAGTCCACGGCTGGCTCCAAGGCGGAAACAGCATGGTGAAGGGAAGCCAGGAATGGGGGGGGCGGGCAGGGGGCAGTGGGGAGGAAGGAGCTGGGAGCAAGAGTACAACCTTCTAGGTCACACCCCAGTGGTGGTCTTTTCTGTCTATGCCTTACATCTGAACACATGCAAATGGAAATTTGGGGGTACGTTTTAGATCTAAACCATATCAGTCTCCTATCAAATTTTGGAAAATTTCAGCTATTATTCTTTCAAATACTCTTTTAAGCTCTCTCTTTTTCTTCTTCCTGAAACTCTAGTGACATGAATATCCCTAAAACGGTATTCTTTTTTTAAAAAAAAATTCTAGTCTCCTTTTTTCTATGTTATTCAGACTGGTGAATTCTATTGATTTGTCCTCAAGTTCACGGATGCTAGCTTCTGTCATCTGTGCTCTTCTATGGGTATAATTTGTGTTATTGTACTTTTCAGCTCTACAATGTCCTTTCAGTTCTTTTTTATAACTTCTATTTCTTAGCTCAGCGTTTTTTCCCCCTCATTTGTCTCAAGATATTTTGTAATTGATTGCTAGAGGATTTGTGTGAAGGCTGCTTTAAAATCCCCATTAGATAAAGCTGACATCTGATTCGCCTCCTGTTGGCATCAGCTCATTGTCTTTCTCATTCAAGTTGTAATTTCTCTGGTTCTTGGTATAATGAGTGATTTTCTTTTGTATCTTGGACCGTTTGTCCTTTATACGTGGAGACTCAGGGTCCCATTTAAATTTATTCTGGCAGCCACTTGCCCTGCTTCTGCATAGTATGCAAGTCTTGGTACTCTGGGCCAGCAGTGTCCTCAGAGCCTTTGTGACATGACAGTGACCCGCTTGGTGCAGCTGATGCTGCTGGGCTGTAGTTAGCCCTGGCTGGTACTGACTGCAGGTGCAGGAGCGGCTTCCCCAGGGCAGATGCTGGTGTTTCTTGGTGGAAGGCCCTCATGGCTCCCTAGCCACAGTGCTTCTAGTGGCTGGGTCCCTGTCACCTTGTCTGCCCTCCTTCTTCCAGCTGAGGATGGAAGCCCATATCCTTGAGGAGGAAGAAGCTTGTAGCAGGATACTGCTTGCCTCTGGGTGGGACATTGATGCCTGGGCTGGTCCACATGTTGCTGATGGATCCTGCTTTGGTCCCATTTCCCCTCTATCACTCATGGGGGATATCAGCCTACAGGGATGAAGTGGCTCCCAGAGCAACCCACAGATGATGAGGACCAACTGTGTGCTGAGGATGTGGAGACTAGGCCGAGGGAAGTGACCATATGAGCTGCTGAGGCGAGGCATATACCTTCCACAGCATGAACTCTGTTCCAACCTTCTGCAGCATGTCACCTTCTCCTTCTAGTTTGGTGAATCCCACTCCTTCCCAGCAGAGCTCCAAGCCACCCCCCTCCAGTTTCCACAGGAGCCACAAGCTGACACTTGCTGAGCACTTGCTATGTGCCAGGTACTGTGCTAAGTACTTCACCTGTAACAACTCACTTAGTCTTTGCAACCACCCCTGTGAGTCCGTTCTGTTAATCATCACCATGGGAAACACACAGCACAGGCAAGTACTGTGGACAACATCACCCAGCTTGAGGGTGGAGGTCCAGGGTCAAACTGCACAGCACACAGCCCGCCCTCTGCAGCCCCACAGGGCAGGCAGCAGGGGATCTCTACTTTGCTCCACACTTTCTTGCCAGCATCTGTGAGTTTGCTAATGATGAAAGCCTTGTCCTATTTCTCCCCGAGTCCCTGCCGTCTCTCCCTGAGGCTGGGCTGCAGCAGGTGGTTGGCAGCTGATCGGTAGATAAATTAACACAGGGGTAAACAAGTGCACCCCCATATTTCCTGCACCCAGCACAGGCCGTGGCACACCGTGGTTCCTGAGCAAGTGCTTCTTCAAGAGGAGAATGCTCCACATTTCTCCAGAGCAGTCACTGCTCAGCAAGAGCGAGGGCATTATCTCCTCAGCTCCTGCCCAACAGCCCTGGGCAGGCTGTGGTCTCTGCTCCTCCTCTGAGTTGCAACTGGATGCATCCTGGCTTTGAGGGGCCAGTTAATTAGACTCCTGTCTGCCAGCAGAGAGAGTGGACAAACATGGGAGCAAATTGTTAGTGGCAAAGAAGAGGGGAAAGGAGGGGCCAGGGAATCGGCAATTTGTTGGAGGCAATGAAATGAAGCGAGTTATGCCTCCCGCTAAATTACCATATGTGCTAATTGTATATGCACCAGTAATTGTTGACTGCTGCTCATTTACATTTGATTATTATATTTGTCATTTTTTAATTGCATTTGAATATTTCTGCCACTAATACCATCAAGATCATCATTAGCTGTCAGCAATTCTCAGTGCATCTTCTGCTAATGAAATGCAGATCTGCTATCAGAGTTTTCATCCAGCCAAATAATGACAGCAACAGTTGAGATGATGGCAGTCATACTCAGGATGACTGGTCAGAGCGTCCGTTGGGTCTCCGGAGCTGTCCTAGGTATTGGTTCACAAGAGAGTGCCGAATTTTGCATTTGATAGAATCGAAGTTCATTTCTGGCTCAGTTCTTTACTACTGTGTTACTTCAGGAAAGGTACTACTCTGTGACATTGGGCAACTTTCTAAACCTCTCTGATCCTCAACATTCTCATGTCTAAAAAAGCACACACTGCAGAACTGTTGTGCAGAACTATGAACAGCAATAGGCTAGAAGGCCCGGTGTGTGGCAGGGGCTTGGCACATGGTGACTGTTATTTCTCTCAATCACCCAGAAACCCTCTGGGCCCCCATGGTCTCTGTCTTTGCGAAGGCCCCATTGTCACTCCCTGGGCTGATGTAACTAGCTCCAGCTGCAGTCACGGTCCCCTCCCTCTCTCCACTAACTGCTTCACAGCTGGTCTTTCTAACGCACAAATCCAGGAGCATGTCTTGTCCGTGTTCCTAGATTTGATGGCTCTCTGCAGGCTGCAGGGCGATTTCCAAGCCTCCAGACTGCACAGACTGGGCCAGGCTGTGGCGTGAACAATGAGGCTATCCAGAGCCCCGGAGGACTGTGGACTCACCCCGGCTTTAGGGTGTGCTGAGGACACAGGTTTAGAATAGCATGGGCTGCAGAGCACTGCCTTGGCCAGGGTGCGGCCTTCCTGGGGCCACCCCATAGGACACCTGGCCCTGCCCAACTCCAGGGAGCTGTCCAGCTTGGGGGCCTGTGAGGTCACCAAGGCTTCCTGGTGTGCACCAAGGCCAGCCGCTCTGTCCACCCCTACCCCACTCTTTCTCCTTCCCTACCACTCCTTCCTGCAAACATGGGTCCCTCAGGCTGTCCCTAATTAGGTGCCCCCTGTATACTCCCTGCTGCTGGTTTCCACCCAGGGTCTGCTCCCTAAGTAACTGCCTTGCCACACAGGCTGCTCTTGCAGATCTGCCTGCCTGCCTGGCGACAGACATGTGCTGATGGCTTCCCCTCCCAACTGCATCATTCCCTGGCAGCTCCCTGACTTACTCCCGCTTCCCTCCTTTTCTAGGCTCTTTCACACTCAGCAGTGAGGCTCTGCTCAGAAGATCCCCCCCCAACACTCCAGGCAACCAAGATCTGGGTTCTCTTGGCCTGCGAGGGCTGTTTGGGCCTCTGGGCAGTGCTGACCTCACTGAACTGTGATCTCCAATTAGCTGTCTGCTTCCAGCCCAGCCATGCACCCCTTCTGGCTACATCTCAATCACTGCAGTGCCCACCCTGGGTCTGGCACACGATGGGAGGTTAGCAAATTTCTGCTTAATGTACAAAAATCTTCCCATGCCCAGTGCTGGGAAACTGATGGATGTTTGGTGAGGATGTTTCTTATTGGCACTGTTGGAGAAACTCAGCAGCATTTGGAAGCTTCCTTTTTGTTTCACTTTAATGAAGACTTGAAGAAAAACCTTGGGCAGCTGTAAATTGTGCTGCATAAGGTTCTGAGTGTGTGTGTGTGTGTGTGTGTGCGTGTGTGTGTGTGTGTATCAGACAGCTCTTCATCACTGCAATGAGCTATCCCAGCACAGGCTCCTTGTAGAGAAGAGGAGGCTTATTCAGCTCACAGCTTTGAGGAAACAGATTCCAAGACACAGCAGCCCCACTGGCTCGGTCTCCAGGGAGGGTGGTACATGGAGATGTACCACGGCAGAAGGAGGAGTGACCAGATCTTGAACAGGAGCAGAGAAAAGGGGAACAGGGTGGAGGGGTCAGTCTGTGTGTGACCTTCTCTAGAGAGAATGCCCACAGGGATCCATGAGAAACACCTCACGGCCCTGATGACCTGAAGAGCTTGTCCCAGGCCCCAGCTCCCAAAGGGTCCCCCACCTCCTGACCAGCACTGTGGTGGACCCCTGGAATTTTTCACGAGAAAAAAGTGTACGTGAAGGCCACCACTTCATCAATTGTGTCTGCACTGAGAACATCATTCTTAGTGGCTAACTGCATTGGTAAAACTAACAAGCCCTTTACTATTGGTGAAGAGCTGATCCTGCCTGCTGCTAAGGACACTTGTCATGAACTTTTCGGACTTTGCAGTTCAAAAGGTGGTACATAGTCCTCCATAGCTAGACAAATTAATGGACTATCAAAGGATACTGAGGCACTGTTAGATAGGATTAATAAGTCACCTTGGTTTCAATTCAGGTTGATGCGTCTGCTAACACTGACAAAAAGGCAACAATGTTTCTGGGTGATATATTTTTTCAGAAAGATGTGCATGAGGACATCTTATGAGCACCTTTGTTGCCAACCAACACCACAAATGAAGAACTAGTCACATCTTTGACTAACTGTACATCAAGAAAACTGAATTGGTAATTTTGTATTGGTATGTACTGCATGGATCAGCTGCCATGACTGGACAGCTTTCTGGTTTCACTACGTGAGTCTATGCAGTATGCCATCCCAATGTTGGCTAGCCAAAACTGTCACCTGAACTCAACATTGTTTTGTAAGGTGTGGTTAAAATTATCAAACACATTAAAATACATGCCCTTAACTCACATCTGTTTATGCACCTCTGTGAGGAGATGAACCCAGAACACACACATCTTCTCTTACACACAGAAGTAAGATGGCTTTCTAAAGATAGATCACTGGTAAGAGCTTCTTAGTTCTCTGGAGAATGACTGCAGAGATTTCTTTTAGAAAAACAGTTACCACTGGCAGCACATTTCAGTGACACTGAATGGGTCACAAAATTTGCTTACTTCTGTGATATATCCAACCTATTCAAAGAACTCAATATGTCACTACAGGGCAGAACAATGAGTGTGTTCATATCAGCAAATAAAGTGGTTGCATTCAAAGATAAACTAGATTATGGGGTTGAAAACATTAATATTTTTGACATGTTTCAAACATTAGCAGAGATTTTTAAAAGAGACTGAGGTAGGGCCCCTTTTCTCCCAGCTGGTGTATGATCATGTAACTCAGCTTGCAAAGGAGTTTGAGCATTATCCTCACCACCACCAAAAACAAAAAAAGTTGGGAAGGAATGGATCCATGACCCCTTTGTGAATAAACCAAGTACATCAACTTTGTCCATGGTAGAAGAGGATCAACTGCTTGAGACTGCCAATGATGGTGGCCTTTAAAGTATGTTTGGGACAACTTCAAATCTCCATATGTTCTGGATTAAAGACAGGGCCAAATATCCTGAGATTGCCACAAAAAGCAATGAAAAGCCTGCTTTCATTTCTAACATCTGATCTTTCTGAAGCAGGTTTTTTTGTAGTGACGGCAATTAAAACAAGGTTATGGGGTAGACTGGAAATAAACAGTACATTTAATGTGTCACTGTCCTATCACCCCTAGATAGGACCAGATAGTTGCAGCAAAACAATTCAGGGCTCTCATTGATTCTGCATTGTGGTTATTGGTATCATTATTTCACTATATATTACAATATAATAATAATAGAAATAAAGTGCACAATAAATATCACACACTTGAGTCATCCTGCCCTGTTCTGTGGAAAAATTGTCTTTGATGAAACTGGTTCCTGGTGCAAAAAGGAGTGGGAACCACTGGTCTACAGACTGGGAGAAAATCTTTACCAGCTACTCTTCCAACAGAATATTAATATTGAAAATACATAAAGAACCAAAAAAACACTAAAAAATTGAATAGTTCAATTAATAAATGGATAAATGAATTGAATAGACACTTCTCAAAAGAAGTACAAAAGGTCAATAAATATTTGGAAAATGTTCGATATCTTTAGCTATTAAAGAAATATAAATCAAAATTACATTGATATGCCACCTTGCCCCAATCAAAATGGCTATCATCAAGAATACAAAAACAATAAATGCCAGAAAGGATGTGGAGAAAAGGGAACCTTTCTACACTGCTAGTAGGAATGTAAATTAGTACAGTTACTGTGAAAATCAGTATGGAAGATCCTCAAAAAAATAAAAATAGAGCTACCATTTGATCCAGCTATACCACTCCTCGGTATATACCTGCATGAACTAAAGTCAGCACACTACAAGAATACCTGCATACCTATGTTTATTGCTGCACAATTCACAATAGCAAAGACATGGAACCAGCCTAGTGCCCATTGACACATAAATGGATAAAGAAAATGTGGTATGTATACACAATGGAGTATTAGGCATCCATAAGGAAGAAAAAAGTTATATCCTTTGCAGGAAAATTGATGGAACTGAGACCATTATCACGTGGAGTGAAATAAGCCAGACTCAGAAAGACAAAATATTTCATGTTCTCCCCAATATGTGAAATCTTAAAAAGATAACAAGAAAGTAGCAGGGAGACTATTATTAGACAAGAGGAAAAGAATATGGTGGAGGGATATAGAGGTAGATATTAAGAGGGATGTATATGAGCACAGCATATTATAAGCACTGAACATCTCTCAATGTGAAACTAGGGGGGAGGGAAGGGTAAAGGGATGTGAAGGGTAAAAATGATCAAAGTAGGTTATGTGCATGTATAAATCTGCCAGAATGAAATCCTTCATCTGTATATCCCATACAAAAAAGTAAAAAAAGAAGAATAGCCTGAACTAAGCCAACTCCTACATGTCTATGTGCTCATATGGGAATAACAGACAAGACTTCGAAGAAGAAAATAAATCTGGACTAAGGGATGTACTTAGGAGAGCATGGAGGGAGGAGGGCTGGGGAGGTTGAAAGATGCTCACTGTGGGCTCCTCTGTTAAGCATCAAACTCCTCTCAGCTTCCTCCCCCCACCACCAGGCAACCTCAGACTCTCATCCTGGGAGCCCAAGCTCACACTATGTCAACAGCTCCAATAGTTTTCAGCCTATGGTGAAACACTTCTGTCAATTAAATTTCACACATATCGAGGAGACGTGGCCTCTGGCTTCAAAGATGTTGTGTTTGGGAGATGAAACGTTAGCAAATCTCATGGGGTGGTCAGAAGCCACTGATCACTGTGTGGTCATGGGAAGGTCTTGTCTTCTCTCAACTCTTGGTGTTTGCATCGCCAGCACAGCTGGGACACCTGATGAGATCAAAGCGACCTCCAGAGCCATGTTCCACGGCTTCCTCCCACTCCTGTCAGATTAATAGAGAACCAGAGCCACTATCGACATGCTTAGTCCACAGAGGCTGGAAATGCCTTTGCAAATGCTACATGTTCTGTATATTTTACCCAGTGAGTGTAAATTGCCCGAGAGATGTGAGTGCATGTGTTCACTGTGGATGAGAGCGTTCACAGAAGCATTATTCACAACAGTCTCAAATAATAAGCAACTCAACTGTCCAACAAGAGTACAATAATTAATTAAATGGCAGAATATTCACACCACAGAATTATACACAGCAGTTAAAGAGGATGTGGTTCTGACATGAGTGTACCAATGAAATTACGAGTGGTCTCAAAGACATTTTGTTAAGTGAGAGATGTCAGATGTAAGAGAATATTTATTCAAAGATTCTACTCATATAAATCTTAAAGAGAAGCTACACTAATGTTTAGTGATGGAGACTGGAATAGCACCAGCCTCCTGGTGGCGTACTGACTGAGCACAGGGGAAGGAGGGAGCCACAGGGAGGCTGATAATTTCCCACATCCTCACTGGGTGGCTCTCATGAAGAAGCCAACATGTATATAAATTTATTGACCTGTAGCATTACAATTAAATCACTTAGCTGTACATATGTTACTTCAACTAAAGCAGTAAAATTAAAAAACCTTCTGAGGTAAATATTAATTAACAGAAGAAAGAAATCAAATGGTTATGATGGTTTCAAAATAATTCAAGAATTCTGCAGAGGCAGTATCAACCTTGTCTTTGAGACTCCAAACCTTAGTAGTGTTCCGACACGCAGTGACAACTGATGTGTGGGTCCAGACCTCCCATTCTCACCCTAGTCCTGGAGAGGCAGGCAAGATCCTTTGCTCCATGCTTCCAGGGAACCAGGTTCATTTTCCTAAGGCATCTATGTCAGCTTACAGTAACTCACAGTTATGCTGACTGTGTGATTAATGTTGGTCTGGTTGGCCCCACTGGGCTATGGAAGCTGGGAGGGGTCTGATTTTGCACATTGTGGAATCCCCAGCATTCCCAACATCTAGATGAGTGTCTCAAAGATGATCAATGAATGGTTTTTAAGAAATAAATGAGGAATCCTGTAAATGGAATATTCATGGAGGCTTGAAGATAACCTAAAAGAAAAACCAAGATGGCAGCCTCTACTTTGTTTCATGATCTGCATCTTTTAACTGTATTTTTTATAATCTTACAAAATGCCTGGGTAAAATCTGAAAAATTGTAATCAAAGAACATAGTGCCTATGAATCAGAGGACAAGACCCAACTGTGGTCAAGGCCATTAGAACCAGGCAGTTAACAGTCTGTTCTAGCTAAATTTAAGGTAGAATTCTGTAAGAAAACCCAACAATCCCCAAAGGTCTGGAAACAAAAAATACTTCTCAAAATTCATGAGTCAAAATGGAAATTAGAAAGTAATTTGAACGGAATGATAATGAGAATGTGACATTAAAGCCTGTGTGGCACAGAAAAAGCGATGCTTAGGAAAAATTTACAGCCTTAAGTGTATCACGGAAATGAAAATGAATGTTGAAAATTAATGAGGAATCTGTAAATTTAAGGAAAACTGAAAGGGTAAATAAGGACCAAAATGTATAATAGATATTGTGAAATAGGAAAAAAATGTTCAAGGGGGGAAGGGGAATGAGGGAAGGGGGAGGAGGAAAGGAAAGAAGGAAAAAGGAAAAAAAGAGAATAGAAGGGAAAATGGAAAGAAAGTTTTTGTAAATAAGGAGGGGTAGAAGGTTGAAAGGGGGAGAGGGGAATGGGAAAAAAAGAAGAATCAAGATACATCATTACAAGTACAAATCCCCTGTGATGAATGTTATTATTATGTACATCTAAAATGTACCAATACAATGAATTTTAAAAATCCCCAGGGGAAAAAAAGAAATTAGGAAAAGAGTATTAACACATTATAAGTTAGGGAATAATGTTTTAAAGGACAGCATTGATAAAATAGAAACAAATGTAAAATGTGGAAAAACCAATAAACCTGGAAGTTGTTCTTGGAAATCACTAATGGATAATTTTCTGGCAACACAGATGAAGAGAAAGAAAATAGGGAAACGATATAAATGACATAGGGAATGAAAAACTAAAAGGGTATTATTACAAATCCCATCATCATTCATTCCAAATAGAAGAAAAACTGATACATTTGAAAATTTAAATAAATTGAAAATTTTACAAGTGCATAGTTTACCAAAGCTAACATGTGGAGAAATACGAAGGCTAAATATATATATGAAATACAAACACTTTGCTAGTTTCTAGAGAGGTCAGATAAAAAAGCTACCGCCTCTGTTCAACAAAAACACTCAGTATTGAAATTAAGTGTCACTGGCAGCCAGGTCTGGTGGAGGCTCTTCAGGTGGAGCTGGAGGGGGTCTCTCAGGACAGGGGACAGCACACCTGGCCCAGGTGGCAGCAGACCAAGCAGAGGCCCTCTGCTGCCGGAAGCCTTCCCAGAGGCCTCCCAGGGCAGCACAGGAAGGGGCATGAAGGCCAGATTTTGGCGATCCTGACAAGCCAGGAAGAAGAGTCTGTGGTTATTTAGGTGTGTGGGAGCCACGGAGCAGCGAAGATAAGCCTCTGGGAAGACTACAGTGCAAGTGGTGGTGGAAGGAGTGGAAGAGACAAATAATTAGAGAACAGAACACACCGATCAGTTGGCAGCTTACCACAAACTGGGCGGAACAGAAAGTAACTCACCTTCACTCAGCCCTGCTCAGCGTGAGGTCACACCCTGGGTACTGGTCAGTGACTGTAACTCTCTGACACCAGTCTCCATTTTGCAGATGGGGGCAGAGCACAGGCCAAATAGACTAATATCACACAGGTCAGAAGCGATACAGGGGTTTCCAGCCAGGTGTGAGCCAAACAGCCCAGAGGAGAGGGGATGGGTTAGGGCAGCAGACAGACAGGCTGGACGCAGACTGATCAGATGGTGAGGACCAAGGAAGAGGCAGACCAGAGGATGATCTGCAGGTGGGACCCCTCACCGTCTACCCAGTACCACTCACTCATCCTCTGCCAGTTCCACTCTCTGGGACGACACACAGTAGCACTGTCTTTGTCATACTGGATACAGATCGTAAGTCCAGCTCTTTCAGGTAGGAACAACTACTGGGTCATTGGGCCCATGAGCCTCAGTTTTCTTTTCTGTAAAATGGGGACATGAAGACCAATCTCACGGTTCTCTTGTAAGAACTGAAGATTCCTTGTCCAGTGTGCCCAGCACAGGTCTGGGAACACACAGGATACTCCCTGCCTGGCACTGGTACAGCCAATGTAACAAATACCCAGTAGGCAGTTGTACTGGGGAAGGGAGGGCTAAAGATCAGGGACTCTGGGCGAAGAAAAGGTATTGTGTCCCGGGGGCAACACTGTCCCTCTCCCGTTTCTCCAAGCAGCTCCTCCAGGCGATCTGAGCAGAAGCCTTGCAGCCCGCACAGCCGAGCTGGGCTTCAGGGACCACTTGGGGATCCATCCAGGTGCAGTTCAAGGCTGTGAGCCTCACACAGGTCCAGGTACAATGTGTGCCTTCTCAGTGCTGCCACAAAGTCCTTCCTGTTCCTCCATCACCTGCTGAAGAGCAGCGACGGCATGGGGGCCCCCAAGGCCTGGAGGTTGGTGCCCACCCGGGGGTGACATCTTATCCAAGGTCCCAGAACAAACAGGTGGAAGAGCCAGGCTGAGAAGCCAGGTTCTCCGACTAAAGAAAAGAGCTTTTAATCCATCTCTGTGCTTGATATCTAAATCAAGAGTGAAATCATACTGAGAAAATTATTTTAGTGCATATTAAATGTGCATTTAGCTGTGAGTCTTATGTTGCTCTGGATGTTTGCTAGCCCAGTAGGCACACACAGAGGCACCCATCGTCTATGCGGTATTGCTCATCACCTACCCAGTCCCCAGTGCTTCTTGAGTAGATTAATTTCTGCCATAGTTCCTTGGAATTTTATAACCTGAAAATTTCAACTCCCCTCCCCCACACTATCAACTTCTTAAGGGCATGAATCACATTGAACTTTGGTCACTGTTGTATCCCTGATGCTTGCCATAGTGTTCAGCATACAGGTACCTGAGAAGCATCCAAAGAAGGAGAGAAAAGGAGGGAAGGAAGGAGGAGGAAGGAAGTAGGGCAGGAGGGAGGGTGAGAAGGTGGAAGTAGAGTTTGAGTTCCAGCACCATGGCTGCTGGGTTTGAACACCATCTCTTACCATTTGGGCCCTCAGGCAGGTCACCCCACCTCTCTGATCCCCCTCGACATCCGGCAGCCAAGCTCCAGCCCACAGGTAGGGTGAGCCTCTGCATGTGCTTTGTAAAGAAGGACCTTGAGACTCCAAGGTTGGTGGCTTGCTGGGGACTTGCCGTGAGGCTGGGATGCAGCCCAGCTCCAAAGCCCCTGCCGCTTCTCACCAACTGTGGTAGAGTCTGGCAAACACCACTTGGGACAAGTGGGTTTTCCATGGCGTCAGAGCCCCCAGGGCGTGGAGCTCCCTGCAGTGAACCCAGCCCGCTGTGTAGGTGCCACACGTTTTACCAGCAAGGGCTTCAATAACTCATTTCAGCTAAAAAGCAAAGGGCTTGCTTCTAGCAGCTGAGATTAGGAAGAGGAGGGGATAATCCAGGGAGAGAAATGATGTTTGAGCAAGAGTGGCCACTTCATTCCAGGCCAGTTCACACAGATCCTCTGAGAGGTGATGTTGAGGCTGAAGGGTCTTCGACTGTGATAAGAACAAGAGTAAAACATCTTCTAATTAGCTCTGATACACAGATGCTTTGTGTACATTAAAACCAGCGCTCTTCTCTCCCTCCTGGTGAAATGTCTTGCTCTCTGCTGCCCAGAACATCCAACTGTCAATCTTTAGGTATTAGAGCCTGGGGAGCTGCAGCCTGGATTCTGGTTTGGAGAAGGACGTGTCATTCATCCTCTCAAACATCGCTAGCCCTTCCCTCAAGGACTGAGGAACTGGTAGGTGCTTTATGTGGGTGACCTGGCCATTTTTATAAAGGACAGTAACTGACATGGTAGAGGCCAGCCCTGGGCACGCTGAGAGTTCAGGTCCAAGGGAAGCAGTCTTTCAAATACGGGCGAGTGCTGGGGGGGTGGGGGGGTGGCGTAAATTTGAATGAGGTGAGCAGAAGAAACAGAGGGCAGTGTGTTCGGGTGGAAGGACAGCAGGACAAAGGCCAGTCTCACACCACCAGATGGCAGAGAACCGGCTGAGCGAGGGCCAGGCAATGACCAAGTCTTTTGGGACCCAGAATACGTGACACAGGGCTCCTGTTTCACCCTGCACAGCACAGAGTCAAGGGGTCAAAAGGATGTGGAAATTACGGTGAAGACACAGTGCTACAATGCAGTGGGACTGGGAGAGCATAGGAGGCTTAGGGCTTTGACCTTGTCCTTGAGGATGTCACAGTGAAGCAGAGAGCAAAGACTACAATGTGGCAAGGTCTGCAAAACCACTTTCAAGAAGTGCATTAGATGGGGCTGAGGCAGCATCAAAGAAAGAGACTGAGGAAGAAGCACAGCCTGTAGATGTAGCTCTAAGGGTTTGTAATCCAGGCGGGATGAGGGCCAGGACACAGGAGGAGGGGTAATAGCTGCAGACCAGGTGCGTCCATGGACACTGGCCCTTTTCATTTAGTCAGCAGAGCATCCCTTCCAGGTACACACTACTGTTTTTCAGAGGGGAAAGGTGACTAACAGACAGAGGTGACAAGCCAGGCATGGTGGCACATGCCTGTAATACTAGCATTCTGGGAAGTGGCGGAAGGAAGACTGCAAGTTTGAGTCCAAACTGGACACCTTAGCAA
Source organism: Heterocephalus glaber (assembly GCF_000247695.1). The sequence continues at coordinate 22,127,843 of NW_004624755.1, read as the reverse complement.
CTTAGTGAGACTCTGACTTAAAATAAAAAAATTAAAAAGGGTTGAGGATGTAGCAGGCTCTGGGCTCAACCCCCAGTACCAGAAAAAAACAGAAAGGGAAGAAAAAGAGGGATAGAGAAATGACAGATGTCACCTGTTAAGCAGCAGAGCTGGGACCCAAGCCAAGGTCCGTGTGGCTCTGAGTCCATGGTTGTCCTTAATGCCACTGCCACAGGCATATACCTTGCGGTGGCCTGGTAAAAGCCAGGGCTTGTTTGTTACACCTGCCTCTCTCCACTATGTCAGGAATCCCTGCTGCACCGATCCTGGGATTTGCACTGATTATGGATGGTGCCCAAGGGAACAGAAAGGGCACACACGGGGCCCATGCTGTGGGTGTGGCTCACCCGCTGCTCTCCCTGTGGACACACTGGCCCTGTCTGCTGGTGAGAAGGAGGTAGCACTGCTCCCAGCCCGGAGCTGATACAGAGACCTTTAGGGACTGGTGGTGACCGCAAATGCGGAGGACAGCCCAGCTGAAACCAACAGCCCACCGAGCCCAGCCAAAACTCCTGGCCAGTGAGCAAACTAACCAAACTAACAGTTATTTTAAGCCCTGCCTTCTTTCATTTTGGAAGGGCTCATTTTGCCGCAAAAGTGAACTGACACTCAGTTATTGGTGTCTAGCAGCTGAATGAATGTGCTGAATGCCAAAGAGTACATGTTTGAATCAAAGAGAAATCCTCCGCCATCATCTAACACTTTGGAAAGATAAACTCCTCCCCTAGAAGGAATTTCTCGGCAGTTATTGGAAAAACCACCGACCTGTCTGACCAGCAAAGGGCGCAGGTCTTTCTCACTGGCCTGAAAGGCTCCCATCTCCCTGCCCACCGGCTTGCTTGCCCCACAGAGCTGACGCCCGTGGCTGGTGGCTCCTGAGAAGCCCATGCAGCCCTCATGGGTTGAGAGAGATGCTGGAAGCAATGCGCTTTCTCCGCACGCTGACTGAACACAGCTCAAGCTTTGCATTTCCCTGCCACAGGGCTCCTTCCAGCCACGAGTGGTGGGACTGATGTTTTGTCCCCTCAGAAGCTGAGAAGCCATAATGACCCATCCAATCCCCACTCTGTGGTCCGCGGTGTGCCTGTCTCGGTACCCACAGGACAGGGACACAGCAGGTGCTCGATAGACAGGGAGGTCAGAGAATCACATCTGCTGTCTGAGCCACAGCTTCCCGAGGGCAGCAACTGCAGCATTTACACTCTGAGAAGCTTTTAAAGAGAAATACGTGAGACCCATGTGTGTGAAATAAGACGTGCTGGGGACATGTAACAACAAACATGCACTAATATAACATGTGTACGAAAAAGAAGTAACCCATCTAAGGGTTGATGCTGAAACAGTATATATCTGTTGTTATTTTTAATATTTTAAAAGGTAATGAGCCAGAATCAGATATGCCAGGCTTCAAATTTAGTTCTCATGCTTGATAATAGAGCATCCTTTAGTTTTTTTCTATTCCCTGTTTCCACAAATACAATAAATGCCTGTCAGTGCAATAGCTAACGCAAAGAATGGCAGAGTCTAAAGAAAATGTGTGCCAAGTGCTAGGAACAAAATGCAAATAAAAGTGGTACACCACCTCGCACCTGTTAGGATGGCTACTATAAAACGCACACACACACGCACGCACACACACACAGACACACTCAAGTTGTCAGAAAGGTACAATGTTGCTGCTATGGAAAACAGCAAGAAGACCCCAAAGTATTAAAAATGGAATTACCAAATAATCCAGCAACCCCAGCTCTGAGTATCCAAAAGAATTGGAATGAGGATGTGAAGAGGTATCTGCAGTCCCAGGTTCATAGACGCCTTATTCACACTGGCCAAGAGGTGGGAGCCCCCAAATGCCCACCAACAGCTCAACAGAGAGTGGAATATAGTGCAGCCGGACACAGGGATCTGATTCAACACCAAACAGGAAACATATGCTGTCTGGTGCTACAGTAGGTAACCCTTGAGGACATCATGCTCAGCGAAATAAGCAAGTCACAGAGGACACACAGTGCATGACGCCACTGATAGGAGGTTGCTTCGCAGAGACAGAGTGGAATGGAGATTTCCAGAGGCTGGGGAGAGAGGACGGAGGATGAGGGCTTGATGGGAGATGAGTTTCAGCTTGGGAAGATGAAAAAGTTCTAGAGATGTATTAGACAGCAGTGTGATTTATGTTTTTCAACCTCAAAAAATAATAAGTTCTGCAAATGCTTATTAAATTAAGAAATGAAGGAGAAAAAGAAAGAAAGAAGGAATCATATCAGTTGTCATAATTCATTCATTAATCCATGTATTCAAAAAAATTTTTTGGTACCAGATTCAAACTCAGGACCTTGTGTCCAAAAACTTTTGTGGCTCCCCTTTGAACCTTATTACTTGTGTAACCTTAATAAAATCAACCAATGGCCCTGAGCCCCATTCTACCATCTGTTACATTGGGGCAATATTAGCCACTGGCCAGAATTCTTTTGGGCACTGAGGTAATGAAGGTAGAAACCTTCTGTAAATTACAAACTCAGTAAAAATGCTTGTCTATGGCAACAGCAGGAGAGAATGAAAACACTCGAATAGAAAGATGTGGTGTTTTATATTTGTAGTTTGGAAAACCTCTAAAATAAATCACCGAAGAGTAGTCCAGCAATGGTACTCACTGGATAAAAGGACTAGAGTTTCCTACATACCTAACTGGACAAACAAGAGCAATGAAATTGACCAGCATAGTTTTGCAGAGTTTGGTCTTATGTTTAGAAAGCAAAGGGAAAACTATGAATCTCTTTCCTACCTAGCAAAGTATAACAATCGCCTACATGAGGCACACCAGGGTACAGTATGTGTCCTGGTCACTTTCCTGGGAACCTGTGAGTAGCCCTGGGGAAGAGATGCTCACTGCAAGCGGAAAGTGCCTGCGCCCCTGAATTTATTAACGGAGAAGAGAGTGCACAGAGCAGACAGTGTGGATCTCAGACACAGACATCTGGGTTTATGTTCCTGCATCTCCAGCGGGGTTACAGTGGGTGGGGGGGTCCTTCCTATCACTCTGCATCCCATTTCTCACCGACAAAATGGGAATGCTGGAAGCTGAATTTTCAGCAATATGGCAGATTGCATATCCTAAGAACACCCACTGTCTTACCCTAGAAATGCTGGATAGAATAGATGCATTTGTGGCTGAGGCTGCCAGCAGCAGACTTAAAAATAAAAGGTGCAGGTAGAAGCTAATCCTGAGCACTTAGTGGCACTCAGAAGAAAACAAGCCTGTGTTTTAATTACCCCAAGGAGGTTAGTCCAAGCCTCAGGCCTATGCAACACGAAGAGCTATTGGAGGTCCTATAAAGCCAGGTACTCAGAGAGAGTTTAATATGTGAAAAATCTACCAGTATAAGATGTGTCTGCACATGTAGCAACTCCCTACAATTAATATAAACATTATGTATCTAAACCATGTACTAATAAAAATTTTAAAAAATAAATAAACCACATTGCCAGAATAAAGGAGAAAAAACTATGTTACACTTTTAACACATACAGGAAGACATATGATAAAATTGGACACTCGTTCATAACAATAACAATCTCCACACTAGGAATAATCTGGAAAGATGTTAGAAGCATTCCCTTTAAATCAGGATTAAGATATTGGATCAAAGATCTCAGCCAAAGTAGTGTGATGAAAAAGAAGAATGGAAACTATGAAGTCTGTTAAGGAAAAAACAGGACCATCTTTATTTGCAGATGAAATCATTGCTTAACTAGAAAAACCCTGCAGAATCTAATACAAACTATTATGATGTTTCTGCATAGAAATCAGTACAAAAAACAAACTGCTTTTCAATCACCAACAACAAACAGAATATATAATCTTAAACAGTAGAGAAGTATACAGAATTTAGGATTAAATTCCACAACTGATGTGCAATTATTTGTGGAGAAAATTATAACACTTTGATGAAAGGTGTAAAATGACCTAGGTAAGAGGAGAGAAATGCCATGTTCACAGATTTGATAATATAAATATGTCAGCTCTCGCCAAATTAATCTACAAATTCAATGCTTCTGCTGCCAAAACTTGAGAGTTTCAATGGAACTTGACAAATGGATTCTAAAGAGTGTATGGAAGAAGAAAGGATGAAGATACCGAAGACGAATTTGGGAGGAGAGCAGGATGGAAGGACTTCCTCAGCAGACGCTAAGATGTCTCATACAGCAACAAGCAGTAAGAAAGTCAGATACTGATGAAGGGATTGAGCAACAGAGACAGACCTGAGAGCTCAGGTGAGACCCACAACCATGTGGAGACACGGCCAGGGCAGAAGGGACGTCTGTAGATCAATGAAGAACACAGTCAAAAAACCCAATCATCATGGATAAGAGTGGTTAATCCCACACATTAAACTGAAACTTGGATGCATCCACAGGGGTCACAGGAGAACGAAAAGATAAGCCACAGACTGAGAAAGTATTTGTAATGTATCTAATTGATAATGGTTATAATATCCATGTTGTACAAAGAAATCACACGTTAGTTTTTAAAAAGCAATGGCCAAGAAGAAAATGCAAAAGTACAAAATGTGTAGGTCACAAAGAGGTAAACCCAAGTGTGAACGGAATACACCAAAAATTGTAAGAAGTCTTCTCTTCCAGGTAAGTCTCGCAGGAGAATTCTCTCCACCCAACAGTCAAAAGAAATCCCCCCAAAATGTAACATCACTGTTTTCTAAACCCGTCAGGGAAGGCTGGAGTGTAAATGAAAGTGAATGAAATCACAGAAAGCAACAAGCAATGAGCCATTTGTGCAGAAGGAGGACACCACTGTGCTCATCACTTTTTTTTCTTTTTAAATTTTCAGTACAGGGGACTGAACTCAGGAACTTGCACTTAGGCAGGCGTGGTGCCACTGAGCTAAATCCTCGGCCCAACCACTGTGCTCATCTTTGACTGGGCACCAGGAGGGGGAAGAGGAGAATGCATCATTGGTTGCAGTGGGGAGAAACTGGCTGAGGCTTTGGTGATGCTACAGCATCAGCTTGTGAGCTGATCAGAGACTGAGACATACAGATAATTCAGATAGAGTGGATGGCTCCAACACCAACTCTTTGCCATGGGTTTATGTCAAAGGCCCAAAGGACTGAAGGGACAATGGCTGGGACCTTCCTCCATGACCACAGACCTTCCCCAAGGCCATGATGGTTGCTTTTGAAAGTGGCAGGTCAGGAGAGCTGGGAGAGATAGGTCCCTGCCAGGGCTGCTGGGGTAAGAACTGGGAGAAGTCCTATGAGAGCCAGGGTGGAGATGGCCCCTGGCATAGAGGCCTGGGCTGGGCTGGAGGGAGATAGAAGCTGCCAGGGACTCAAAATCCAGTAGCCAGGCTAGAGAGCAAAGGGTGCTACCTACCCTGGCACCGAGAAGTTAGAAACTCAGCTGCTAAGGAGAAAGGACTTCCGGAGTCACCAGTGCTGTGCCCAAGCCCAGCGGAAAGGGGCCCTGACGCCCACATTCACAGCACATGAGGCCAGGATGAACTGAGTCAGGTTAAAGCAGCACACAGTGGGATGTAGTGCACAAGGGGCTATTATAGACCTTATGATGGCCTGGAAGGGAGGAGCTCCAGGGCTCCAAACAAGGGGCAGCGACCAGGTTGGAAATGCTCGCCAACCCAGTTTGATCAGTGCACCCGTGTGCATGCGTGCAGTATCGTGCTGTAGTCCATTCAATGCACAATGCATACACCTTAATACGAGGCTCAGAAAGGAAAGGGGGAAAACACTCTCCTCTTAGCATTTGGCTTATGGCCAGAGTTCCTCCAGTAATAATTTCATTCCCAAAAGAACAACTCAGCTTTCTTGTATTCCAGGAATGGTATCTTTCAGGTATCTTTGCTTCTTTCGTGACTGGTCATTGAGAAATACTAATTGTCTACTTACTTTCATCTTTAGGGAGAGAAATAAAGCAATTTTTCATTAAACTATCCTTTTTAGTTTTTGATTTTTTTTGAGACAAGGTCTCATCGTGTAGTTCACAATGATCAGCCCCTGGTCTCAAACTTACAGTGATCTTGCCTCAGTTTCCCAGTGCTGAGGTTGCAGGCATGTGCCACGGCACCAAGTTGGTTAAACTATATTTTAAAATAAAATATATTAAAGCTGCAATAAGGTGAAGACCTCAGATCAATAGACCAGATTAATTTTGTCCTCTGACTCCAGGGGCCTGACAAAGAGCATAGAGCCTTTTCTGGACATAAATATGCCTAAGTTTACTATCTACTATTCTTTCATACAACATTTCCAGGATGCAATGAAAATTACAAAACACAGGGAAAAATAAAGACATTCAATATCAAGGAAATAGTACGCAACAGCACACACAAATGCTGCTCAGAAATTGGATTTGTCAGAGACACTTTAAAATAATTATGAGTACTAAATGATCTAGTATAAAATGTGGCTGTGTGCAGAAATAGGAAATTTTACCAGAGGTATGAAACTATAAAAAAGAATTAAATGTAGTGGTAGGAACCAATGTTACAGCATCAGAAATAGAAAAAGTCATGGAATACAGACTCGAGTATATAAGGAAAAAAATCAATTGATTTCAAGACAAGACAATGGGAAGTCTTCAAATTGAAATACACTCACACACATAAAAGTGAAATCAAAGCTGGGCATAGAGCATAGGCCTGTAAGCACTGGGAAGCTGAGGCAGGAGGATTTTAAGTTTAAGCCCAGCCTGGGGAATTTTGCACTGTAGAGAGAACCTGTTTCAAAATAAAAAGGACTGGGATGTACTGGGGATGTAGCTCAGTGCAAAGGTCCTGGGTTCAATCACTAGTACCAAAAGAAAAAGCGAAAACAGATTAATAGAGGTTTCACGAATCCCAAGGAGGTTAATATAAATAAATCAGATATAGACAGAGGACAGTCAAACACCCCTAAGCTAAAGCCAAAGCCAAAACTGTGTGTGTGTCAGAGAAAATGCGAAACAGGGAAAGGGGGAGGGAGTAACAGAGAGAGGACAGAGAAGGTGAGGAGGAGGGCAGGGGAGGAGAGAGGAGAGAAGAGCTCGGTACAGTTCAGCCCACGTATGAGTGACAACTGACTTCCTATCAAGAATAATGAATCCCAGAAGACAGTAGAGCAGACATGTAATGTACTGAGAGGAGAAATATATCAACCAAAACTATACCCAGTGAAAATATCATTTATACTTGAAGATGAAATGAAAACATTCCAGAACAGAAACAGAGGTGTGACTTCCAGCAGGCCTGCCCCACAGAGACGCTGACAAAGCTGAGCCAAGAGGAGGCTGAAGGGGGACAATGCCAGGCGGAAACAAAGATCTCAGGAAGAAATGAAGAGCATAAAAGGATATGACATGGGCACATACAACAATCACATATATGTATACCTTTAAAAGTTAACTACTGAAAATGAAATAATAGTGACTTGTGGGACTTGGGTTTTATATGGAAACACATGAGAAAACAGAGACAAAGGGTAAGAGAGGCAAATAATGCTTTAATATTGTGAGTTTCTTATATTGTTCATTCAGGGTATAATAAAATTTCAATGTACACTCTGATAACTTAATATATAGTGCAATCTTTAGAGACACCATTTAAAAAGGCCCAGTGAAGAAGTCAATACAGAAGATAAAGTGGAATAAAAAGACATGTTATTCAGAAAGCAGGAAAAGAGAAAAACAGAAGAAGCAAATGTATGCATACTAAACACATACCAAAATGTAAACCATGAAGATCTAACTTCTCAATATAAAATGATCCTAATACTATCAGAACTTACAACAATAATAAAAACATGAAACTCAGGAATAAGCCAAAGATACACAAGGGCGTCCTCCCAAAACTACAAAAAAATTTTTTCAAACAGAAAATGCAAAGAAATAAATAATAGCAGTAATATACAATTTTATGTTCTCAAAGACTCAATATTGATAAACTATGTATCTTCCTAAATAATATATGGGTTCCTATGCAATCTCTATCAAAATTGCAGTGAACTTGCCTAAAGAAACAAACGGATTCTAAAAATAATACAGAAATGCAAAAGATGTAAAATAGACAAAATACTTTGAAAAATAAAAATAAAATTGGAGTACCTGATTTTCAAACTTACTATAAGGCCACATTGTTCAAATTAATGTGTTATAGGAGTAAATAGAGATAAATATGTTATTAGAGTAAAATAAAGAATTTGAAAATACATCCCCATGTATGAAAAGGTCTAAAGGAGCAGGGGAAGTGGGAGGGGTAGGGAAAGGAAAAGAAGGGAAAAGAAAAAATATGAGAAAAGGAAAAAAATGGAAACAAAGTCTTTGCAAATAAGGAAGGGTGGAGGGATGAAGGGAGGGCAGGGGAATGGGGAAAAAATAAGAACCAAGATATTCATGTACAGGTACAAGATCCCAATGATGAATGTAACTGTATTTTATACCTAAAATGTAACAATAAACTAAATGGAAAAAAAAAAAGAAAATACATCTCCATGTTCATTGTCAATTGATTGTCAGTGACATGGGGGAGTGGCAATTCAGCAGGAAAGAAATCTTTTTAACAAGTGGTACTGAAACAACTAGATATTTGTGAGGAAAAAAATGAATCTCTATCGCAATGACTCCATATTCAAAGTTAACGGGCCACAAACCTAAAAACAGAACAGTCCACAGGACAGAATTTTTGATGCTTCATGTAAGATAGGGATTTTTTAGATAGGACAGAAAAAACAAGCAATAGCCCACAAGAGAAAAAGAAAAGAGATAGACTGAACTTTATCAAAAGTTAAACTTTTTCTCACCAAAATACTAGTAAGAAAGTTAATAACAAGCCAAGGACTGGTGGAAAAATATTTGTAGTATGCATCTGAAAAGGCACTCATACCCAGAATATGAAATAGACTCCATAAGTCAACAAGAGCTTACAAACAATACCACAAATCAATGGCAGGCTGCAATTTAAAACAACAACAAAATTATTTCACACACATCACATTGCCAAAGTCCTTTAATATACAAAATAGCATGTGTTGGTGAGGATGTGGAACAACAGTAATGATCAGAATCCTTGAAGTGACACAAGGTGGTAAAATCACCCCAGGAGCTGCCAATCAGCATCAGACTGGTGATGCTAAAGGGTGCTGCACAATATCCGTAAGATGACTTCTAACATGACATAATAACAAACACGAAGACCCACTAACACATCACACGCAATCCAACAACATGTTAAGATTCAGACCAGCATTATTTGTAATAACAGGACACTGGAAACAACACCAGTATTCCCAGTAGAAGAATGAATATGTATGTTCCAAGATTTTCATGCAAAAAATCCTTGTAGCTGTAATAATGAGAAAACTAGAGTCCAGCATATTGCTATGGATAAACCTCCAAACAGGAAACAGCAGCAAAGCAAATTGCAAACATGTATTATTTTGGGGACATTTAAAAACATGCGAATGACACAGCTTATTCCTTAGTGACATACTCATATGCAGAAAAGGAATTAATGTAAACATCACAACTGGAGAAGGTCATATTATCTTGTGGAAGAGATAAGTTCACTGGTTAATATTCTCAACTGGAAAGGTTATGCACACCTTGCAGAATTTTTTTAAGTGAGAGAATAAAAAAGCACACAGCATACGTAAGTACTAATAAATATTTGTTGCTTTAATGATTGAATAACTACAAATTTAGATTTTCAGGATAAAAAACTCTGCAATTTATCATTTTGAAAGATGATATATTAAAGTCTATGATAAGTATGAAAAACATAATTGATTGTTAGAGATAAAATCATGATACATGAGTAGGAGATATTTGGTGGTCAAAGACAATTTCTCCACTTCATTTTCTTATGCTTTTGGATGCATATAGTTACAAATTAACTTTATTTGATTTCATTATTTATAAATGGCAATAAGTTGTCATTCCTGAAAATACTATTCATTCTAGACATGATTCATTTTGTAAATAAAGAGCAAAAAAGAAAGTTAGAGGTTTTGCCTATATATCCAGAATATATAATAGATCCCTGTAAGTCACCAACATAGAAACAATCCCACAAATCAATGATGGATTGCAACTTAAAACAACTACAAAAATATTTCAACCAGCCTCCCATTTGAGACAGGAACTCCCTGTTCCATGGCCTTGACCTTCAGATGGAGGTCGGCCCATGCCAAGGGCAGCCTGTTCCGTCTCTGGCAGGTGAACCTGCGAGAAAGTTCTCTCCTAATGTGAGAAGAAAGCTGTCTCCTTGGAGCAGAACACCATTGTTGGCTTTAGTTTTATTCAATGATACTCTTGCAACTTACTCTCTCATTCAAAACCATTTACTGATAGCCTAGGTTCGAATCAAAACCCCAGCCACAAAAGTTGGCCATGGATCCTGTCTTCAGTGAGCTCCTCTCCCTGGTGTGGCAGAGAGCAAAGTGCTGTGATGCGAGAACCCAGCTGGTGGGGGACAAAAACTGTGCCTCTGGGGAAGCCTGGGGTGTCAGGGAAGAGAGCTTCGGGAGGTGTGAAGGATGGGAGGGGAGTTGTGCAGAGGATGCAGGGGCAAGGTGGAGACCCAGGCAGGCAGGCATAAGAGCACACAGTGCCTCTGTGACACATCCAGGTTCATATTGCTGGGACCCGGATGTTCAGCTGGGGGATGAAGTCGAAGCCCAGGGACAGTTCTAACCTCCAGTCATTAGTGGGGAGATTCTCCCTGTTATTTTTATAACCATATAGATAGTTAAAGCTGCTAGCCAATTCCCATATCTTTTATTTTTATTAATTATTATTTTAATTGTGCAAATTTATGGGGTACCAAGATAAGTAAATACATGCATACAGTATAATGACCAAGTCAGGTTAACTGCAATTTCCATCTCCTTAAAAATTTTTGTTTTACATTATTGTCGATAATTAAACATTGTATGTATTAGGAGGTACAGTGCCATATTTTAGTAGATGTATACAATATGTGCTGATCAAAGCAGAGCAACTTTCATTTCCAACGTCTTCTCATCACTTATGTTCACAGACTTTGAGCTCAACTTCTAGTTATTCATAAAATATATAACAAGTTATTGTGAACTACAGTTCCCCCACTGTACTGCACAACACTAGAACTTACTACTTGCCTTTGAGACTCTTTCCAGGAAAAGCACCTCTGGGCTTCCTGAAAATGAGCGCCACCTGCAGGCCAGCCCCACCCAGCACCTGACCAGGCCAGGTACCGCACCTGCTCAGCACCCTATCTGGAGAGCCCTGGAAGTCTCACTCTAGACCTGGGGCCTCCAGCACCTTGGCTTAGCGGAGTCAGAGCCGGCACCTCGCTTTGGCCAGATCTCCCCAGGGGCTGAATCCTGCTGCCCATAACCCTCCACCCACCAGGCCACAAGTGAGTTCCCCAGGAAGGGGACAAAAGCCTTGAGAGTGTGGTGCACCTCTTCTAATTCTGTTGTCCCCTTGGCTTCTCTAGGCGTCCCCTGGATGACCCTAACCCCTGCACTCCCTGACTGACCCCGAAGCAGAGAAGTAGTTTTTCAGGAAAATATGATCTCTTCTGCTTGTGAAAACCCTCGAGCAGCTTCCCAGACTTAGCCATGAAACCAGCCCTCTCCTTGTTCTCCTCTCCTGGCACCTGTCTCCCTCGCCCGATCATGCGTGTGGGGCTCAGGGCGCATCAGCTCCTCACCCTGCCCCCCTGAAGCCCCGAATGTACTCCTGCTCCAAAATGCTGTCTTTGCAAGATGCCAACCCCGTCATCCCCCCAAATGCAGGAAACGTGCCCCCTCACTTAGGCACCTCTAGAGTCTCTCAAGAGCTTTAAACAAAACCTCTGCTTTCCACAGTACTTTTTCTCTTTTCTGTATGGCACTCAAATGGTACATTCGAATGACTTACTTGCCCAAATTCTCAGCTAGGCAGTGAACTTGTGTATGGCTCTGATGTATGCTGGTGGTGCTGGCACATGTACCACCATCCCTGGTACACAGTGGATGCTGATTTAAATATCTCCTTGAGCGGATGCCACACAGAACTTCTGCACATCCATGGAGATGTGTGAATGGGAACTTATTTGAAGAAAAGGTTCTCTGCAAGTGCAATGAAGGGTCTTGAGGGAGATCATTCTGAAGCAGAGCGGGCCTGGAATCCAACAAGTGTGTGCATAAGAGACAAGGAGGGAGAGGAGAACCACAGTGCACTGCTGTGAAGATCAAGGCAGAGACTGGAGTGAGATTCCAAGGAAGTCCTAGAGGCAGCTGAGCTGCGAGGGCCAGGAAGGTTTTCCACCAGAGCCCAGGAGGGCGCACATCTTCTGACTCTCTGATTTCAAGCTTCTGACCTCCAGAACTGTGAGAGCTGAAATACCTGTGGTTTTAAGACCCCTCATTTGCAGTAGTTTGTTATGGCAGCCCTGGGAAACCAATATGCTTGCTCTGCCCCCTTCCGTGTTTCCATCAAAGAAGCTCAGGATCCCAGAACAGGAGCCCAACACCACTGTGGAATCCTCACAGCCAACACCCTCATTTCCGATGAGAAAGCTAAGAGCAGAAGAGAGAAAAGAAAGGCTTCTAACTTTGACTCCCGATGCAGTCACTCTGATTCTTTCCATTTTACTAACCCAGGGAAATGCTGAAATGTTAGAACAAAGGAAAGGGTCTTTGGCCATTCACCACAAAACCCACTCTAAATCTTCGACATCACCAGGCGTGACTGGTAGTGAAGACACCGCCACCACCTGGACGTGGTCACCATGGGGAAGGGCCCCTGTGCAGTGGCACTGTCCTGGAGGAGACATGCCACTGCCCGCTTCTCTCTGTGAGCATACCCCACTCTTCCTAGGGGCCCATTCTCATGCACCTCCCACTCACTTCCCTTCCTGCACACATTTCCTTTCTTAATGAGGCCTTTCCCTCATCCTAGATTTGTTGTCTTCATATTTCTGAGCAGCCCTCAGAGAAAACATCTGCAGGTTTTTCAACTCCCCAACAGTTAAATCCAGCTGGGTCTGGAGACCTCATTGAAGAAGAAGCGAGCTCTTCCTTACTAATCTCCGGGGTGTGGACATGCTCCTCAGTAACGGGTGGAATGGAAGCAGGACACGAACAACGAACCTCTGCAGAGTGCTTTCCTTCTTCCAATAGTCTCTCAGGCAGCTGTCAATCACAAAGCCCCCATCACTTTGCAGGTGGAGCTGCCTAAGCTGGGCTGGCCAATCAGATGGTGCCCAGGGAGAGTCCGGATGCCACTGTCTGGCCATCTCAGACCTTGTTTCCCTGCTCGAATCCTCCCTGTCCTTTGATGCTGGTGTCCCTCCTGCCAGAAACTCAGTTTGCTTGAAGAGCTGGCTTGGCACGAGGACAGGACCTGCCCTGGCTGCAACTGAAAGGCTACTCTGTCCCTTCTGCACCTGGCTGCCTTTCTGTCCTCCTCAGTCATCAGCCATGTTGCACATCTGAAGTGCTGCTGGAGTCAAAGGTTCAAATCGAAGCCTCTATTTTTGGTAAAAGGGGACCGGAGCAGACTGCACTGGGAAGACTCTTACACAAGGGTGGATTCTTTAACCCAGACAATAATAAGTTGCAGTATAACTTGGACTTATTAAAGTAGGAGGCCAGCTTTTCCAGGGTGAGCAAGTTTCTGATCTATTTGGCAAAGGTAGAACCTATTTGCTTAAAGTCTCTTCATACAGACAGGACCTTGGAGTTGCTAGGTTGAGCTGGAGGTGCAATCCAGGGTGACCTGTGTACCTGGCACTGTCCTGAGAGCCTGCCACTAAAACGTACTTCAGCTTCCCTCTCACAGTGGGGGACACGCTGTGGTCATTCCCTTTCCAACAGGAGGGAGCTGAGGCTGGGCAGGTTCTGTAACATGGGGAGCAGGGAGCTGGGGTTCCAAGCCAGGGAGTTAGGTCCTGGAGAGCACACTCTTGACCACCAACCTCTGTTGCTGGCACCTGCTGCACACCAGGTGTCACACACAGCACTCTGTACATCCACATGTGCCACAGGCAGCACGATGCTCACATGCTAGAGGAAAGTGCAATGTGCAGAGGTAGAGCTTCTTCCTCAAGGTGATCCACTGCAACGGACAGAGCCAAGACCACCCCCTCTCCACATCCATGTATTCTCCGCCCCAAAAGTGGAGTCTCCAGGTTTACTTAATTTCACAGTTATCTCAACCACCATGTGGAGAATTCCCTGCACTGTTCTTGGTTTGTAACAAGTTCTCAGTAAGCCCATTTCTTTCCCTCCTAATTATATGTCCACACGCACTCATTTGGTTGGACCCATGGATGTATTTCCAGAGTTACGGTTCATATCTAGATGTGTCCCTAAAGGCTCATGCAGTCATCAACAAGGTCTTTGGAAGGTGACTGGATTGTGGGACATTTTAGCTGGCTTTGCGTTAGGAGCTGGGGCCTGGAAGAGGCGGGTCACTGTGGATGTTTACATTTCCCTTCCCAGGTCCTTTGTTGATGCTCTGCTTCCCGGAGGCCATGAGGTGAGCAGCTTTCCTCCACCCAGGGCCTTCCACCATGCTACCAATCATGCAAGGACTGAAACTCCTAAAACATGAGCCAGAAGAAACCTTTCCTTTTTCAAGTTGTGAGTGTTGGGTATTGTGTTCCAGCATGAGAAATATAATTAAGACATGAAGTATTTCAAATTCTTTGGAGAGAAGGACTTCCCAGGAAAATTCTTCCCACCTGGCAGCCCCAATTTGATCTTTTATGCTTTGTGTGCTCTTGGGCAAGAAACACAGCTATCTGTTGCAATTTCTTCCCAAAGATAGGGACCCATATCCTTGTCACTGTCTCTTCTGGATTGTTGTGACTTCAACACAGAGCCAGATGAAGGTGCTTTGAAAACAACTAAAGAGTAAAAGCCTGTAAGAGTGAGAATCAGCCCATCCCAAGCTGATCTTTTTTAGGTAGAGCATAAAAGTAAAAAGGAAAGAGAAGAGTTTATAAACCCACAAGTTCATTTTTATGAGTTTCAACTGGCACTAACCCAATGAACCTACATTCATGAATCCCCTCCCATGTGCCAGGCACTTTGTTTATGGAACACAGCAGTGCTGAAGAGGGATAAGTGCTCATCTATGAAGGTCAATTAATCTTTTTTTCTGGATTAGTCTGCAAAAACATGCAGCTTTAAAATAGCTACCATGTAACTGAGCTTGTCCTATGTCCTAGGCAATGTGCAATGAACAAGTTGTGTATAAAACTCGTTTCAGACATAGCTATTATTATGCCCATTTTACACATGAGCAAAACAAAATACAGGCAGAGTTTTAAATTTGTACCTAAGTTAGTAGTGGTGTTGATTCAAAATAGCAGGCACTTGTTGGGGTACACCATGCCTCTAATAATCTAATCCCATGTTGGAATGAAGTGTGACTTATACTACAGATGAGATCTCAGGACAGGCTCAACCTCACCAGATGACATGAGGTCACTGAAGTGGCTCAGATTCCACTGGAATCAGGGCACACTCAGGCCAGAGTAAGAGGGTGTCCCAGGAGTCAAGACAGCAAGACACAAGCCAGGCCAGGTACGGAGGTGGGATGTTTATCCACACTAGTCATCTTCCCATTCCCATATACTGTCCTCCACCTCCTCGATGAATCTTCTTCCTTAGAGATCTCACCATCTGCTTTCCCTTCCTGTTTCTGCCATTCACCACTCTCTTCACCTCAGGTCCTGGCCCTCAGATGTCCTCTGAAGTCCTTCCTCCAGAGTGGGTAAGTCCAGCCTCCATGCGCATGCCTCATCCCACACTCTGGTCTCTGAGTTACTTGATTTCCCATCCCCAGTGATACTGTCCATTCCACCCATCCATTAATATGGGATTCACTATCTACCCTCTTGATCCACTATTGAAACATCAAATTCATGACCCCAGCACCTAGCTTTCCATCTCCCTGGCACTCTCTCCCCTCTGCACTTGAACTTCAACCTTGTTGAGATGTCTAGTCCTTTAAGCCCTCTACTGTTTTGCAATATATCAGCTCTCGTCTTGAATCATAAAGTCTCCAATCTGGCCCAGAGCCCAGGTCCCTTATGCTCACGCTTTCCTGCCTCCTTCATCCACGAGCCATCTCTCAGTGCTGGTAAGGGACATCCTGCAAGCGAAGGTTCCTGGAGAACACCATGCCACCTCGTGTTCCTGTAACTCCACGTGGACCTCATCTGATTCAAAATCTTAGTGCTGCCCGCAGTCTGTCCATTCCCCAGGGCCATGCTCCAAGCTCTCAAGATCTATATAAATCTCCCAAACTATCTCATCAAGGTCACAGCAGCAGACAAATGGGTGCATCCCTTAGGTAAGCTGAAGTCATTTTAATAAAAGGTGTGAGCAGGGGGAACCACTGTGACATGTGATCCCCAAGACTGGTGACAGAGGAATCACATCCTAAAGCCCAGGAAATGGGCCCTGTGCGGAGAGAGCTACTGTGACCTTCCAGTTCCTGCCTCCTTCCTTCAGTGTTCTACTGGTGCTCCCCAGTGGCCTGACCCAACAGAACCAGGCTGAAGTAGAGCACAAAGTGGGACAGAGAGCACGGCTGGAGGATAGAGGGACGTGTCCACCCCCCACCATTCAACCCTCAGTGAGTGGCTCCACCTCCTACTTGCTGGAAACTAATATTAAATGCCCACACTTGCAGCTCTCACTGTGGACAGTATTATGGTTTGTATTAGAGGTCCCCAAAGCCTCATGAGGTCATGAGTGGGGCTTTTCAGAGGTGGCTGGATATAGAATGTATGATGCTGGGATTAAGTGTTCAAAGCTGGGATTAAGAGTGTCTCACCCTGGCAGTGAGTGCTATCCACTCAAATGGTGGAAGCCTGGATGGATATCAAGGGACAGAAAACAGGCAGGCTGGCTACTGTCTCTTTGCTACTTTCTTGCTTTGCTACCTTCTACCTGCCATGAACTGTTTCTCCTCACGATGCCCCTCTGCCGTGCCACACTGTTTTGAAGCCAGTGACTATGGACTGAAACCTCTAGAAACAGTGAGCTGAATTAAATCTTTCCACCTTGTACTTTGGGTTTTGGGTATTTTGTCTCAGAAATGAGAAAAGTCAGTAAGACAGAACTGTCTGCTCCTAGTGTCCTCTCCAGGCCCAGAAAACATGTGCACCGCACCCTCTCTGCCAGGAGGTCTGCACCTGGATCTTCAGACAAGGGTACTGGATAGAATTAGGAAGTCCCTTAATTTAGAAATCAATGAATTCCAGTTCACATCTAACTGAAACCAGCCTGCCCTTTAATTAAGAAGGTAACCAACCATAACTGTGTTAGCAGTGCCTGTGGTTTTGGCAACAGTAGAAAGTGCAAATATTTTGATATCACATCATAGCTATTATGCATATCTCTGTCATTGCCTTCTCACACTTTTAGGTCTTAGTGAATACATTAATAATGAAACCTATAAATTATTAAGTCACAAAATTATTTTGTAAGAGTTTCAATAAAATGATCTCAATATCACTGATGTAGTGTGTTCTGTGTTTTTCTGCTATATACAGTTAAAAGCATTACTCTGAGATAGGATCCATAGGTGTCCCTAAGAGGTCCAGGTCCACCTGTATGCAAATGTCTGGGCTGGGATCCAGGCAGGGCAATGGCAGGGATGTGCCCCTATCCTTCACCACCGCATTTCCAGCAACCAACCAGCACAAGATGAGCACTCTTTTAGTGTTTGTTAATGAATGGGTGAATGGGTTTTTATCACATCTATCATGGGGCTCCTTTCTCTTTTGTCTCTGTCTTCTCTGTCTGTGTTGGCTCCTTTGTCTCAGCCAACAGAGAGACAAACGTGGTCTCCCCACCTCCACCATTCTAGGAGCCTCTTTCCAATTCATTCCTTAAATACGGGGATCCCAGCGTTCCATTCTATGCTCTTTGCCATCTTATTCTGGGGAGATTTTCTTCTGTCCTCTGCAATCATGGCTGCCCTGCTTCCTTCATTTTCCATGCCAGCACCTGCACCAGGTATGTTACACAGGTGCACCAGCCCAGGTGCTTCTCATACTCTGTCACCAGCCCAGGATGTGGTGAGACCAGCACTTAAAACAGGGTACTGGGAGGTCCTCCAAGTCCCTTTCAGGATGTCCACAGGGTCAGAACTATTTTCATTATATTAAGACTTTATTTGCCAAACTGTTCACTTGCTCCTGAGTGTGCAAGTTTTCTGCAGGCTGTGGACATGTGTGACAGAAAGTGAAGTGGAATGCATGCTTTTCGATATTGTGTTTTCTAGAGTTTGAGGTATAAATAGGTGCATTTTCAAAGATTATCTCAGTTTGTTCTCAGAACTTTTATCGGGTTCTTAAGCCTTCTTTAACTGTACCTGCTTAATCTTTGTTACATTATCCAATATATGATTCATTTGAAATCCAAGTTTTCTTTGTACTTACTCAAACACACAAAAAGTAACTGTACTTTGTATCTTGTTTTGTGATAATAGAAATAATTTCACAATTTCTAGAAAATAAAAATATAAAATGTTAAATCTTATACTCAAATCCATTGGTATTTTAAAATGCAGTGATATTCTACTTTAAAATAAGTAAGAATTATTCACAATATATTTTTCTTATATTTATGGATAGATCATTCATCTTGAAAAATTTAGAGTTCTCACTCCCTCAGCCCATCATGGTATCATCCATGGAGAAGGATGCTAGAAAAAATGACACTGATATCTTTGAATTTTAACTTAAGAGAGAGCTGCTTCAAAGAAACTGGGTCAAATAACAAAGGAAACTGCATTGAAACCACGCAAACTACTTTCCTTTAGCTTTATAGATATGAATAATTTATCTCATTGCATCTTATGGAATAGAGCACTTTGCAATAAGTCTATGGTACTAGACAAGCCATGGCATCACTGTGTGACCAATTATTCAGAGTTTAAAGAAAAAAGAACTACATAAGTTAAACAGCTAAACAGAGACAGAACAAGTTTCTTAAAAGCCAAACACTTATGTATTGTGATTTTTTTAAACTGTAAAGGAAGAAGCCACTGAAACAGGGCACAGGATGAGTCCTACATCACACTGGCCAGAGAAGCATGAAAAGGAGGTGAGAGGCGCAGGAGAGTCTGCAGGCTGACACGTCAGTGGCAGAAACAGCACTGCCAAGTTCCAGCCACATGGTCACCCTGGGAATTAAAGGTTGAGCTGTGTACATGAAGACTGAGTCACCGTTCAGCTGTGGATGTGCATCTTTGTCTTACAAAGAGCTGGACCTATGGACACAGCTTGGCTTGCAGTTATCTGGTACCAGCGCCAGCCATTGTGAAGACCTCTGGAGTGGACACCTCATCCCACATGCAGTCAGGCTGAATTTCAGCATGATGTGACCTCCTTGCTGCCGAGAATGCCATGGTGGACAACACTGCAGGTTCCTCTGCACGCGCCTGCATGCATCCAGGTGGCAGTGCCAAGCCAAACCAGGCATGTACTGCTCATGGCCACAAAATCCTCAATAAAAGCCATTTCACTTAGGAATGGCATTGAGGAAACAGGAAGAAAAGGTTAACTTATTACGGGTTTCACTCTTGAACATGTCTTTTTAATATTCTACGTGACAAAATGGGAAGCATGCATAGGTATCTCTGACCAGACAGAAGCACCTGTGATTAGGTTGCAAACTGCTGCTTTTCACGGGACATCATTTTTACTTCAAAGTATGAGTGACTTGCAAGTCTGAGGATGAATGAAAGGTGGTCATTTCAAGGAAGATGTCTAAATACGCACATGGCTAATACCTAATTTGAGTTTACAAGTGAAAGTTAAACTTGGAGAAAATTTGGGCCCATCACAAGTTTGATAGCTTCCAAAACTTACAGACTTCTCTGATGAGCTTAGCATAGTGTTAGAAATGTGGTTGGTTGGTAAATACTGTATACTGGAATATGCCAACACGTGGAATATCTGTGTAAATCAGTGGCTGTTTTCAAATTATCAATGTATTATGTCAAAAAATCATGAATAGGTTAGAAAACACTTACATTTTAAAGATGGACTGAAAGATTTTAGTGCAACAGACAATGAAAAGCTCACTGCCATGATTTCAGATTCTATACTGGAACTAACCATTAAAGAACAACCATCTGTTCTATTTGGCACAATACCAAAAATTAATATCCAAAATTATCTGAAAAATATGCTATTAAAATACTTCTCATTTCTCTAACAACTTATCTATCAGAAATTGAGGGGTTTTTTCTTACATTTCAACCAAAACATCACTTGTGTTAGATTGAGTGCAGAAGCAGTTATGAAAATACTATTTTCAATAAAATCAGATATTAAAAAGATTTGCAAAGAGTAAATGACATATTTTCTCCATAGTTTTGTTTTGGAAAAAACCAGACATTTTTATTAAAATATTATTTGGGTAGAGGGCTTATTATTACTTTTTTTCTGGTATCGAGGATCGAACTTGGGACCTTGTGCTTGCGAGGTAGGCACTGGAACCACTGAGCTAAATCCCCAGCCCTGAGGGCTTATTATTTTTAAAAATGCATAAATGGATAAATATTTTTAACTTCTCAACTTTTATTTTTCAATGTCGGTAGATATCATTTACTTAAACGAAAGCTCTTTGAGAGCATCGATAGTTTTTCTAACGTAAGAGGTCCTGGGACTGCACCTTGCGGGGACTGCTCTGAATGTCTATTGGATATCTGCAGGGATGATTATGGGTACCTCAAAGGAGCATTTTGAAAACCTCACTTTGAAAAAACCATTAGCTAACAATTCTGGAATGTGTAGTATTGCCAAACACCCTAAAAAATGCTTTACGAACACGATTGAATTCTCACAACTCTCTCTATAATTCGTTTGACAGTAGTCACTAGGAAAGGATCCTAGAAAGCTACCAGGGCCTAGAGATGTGGAGAAGACATGTGATGTCAATTCAGGGCCCAGGGAGGTGCCAAAGGGGTGCTCTGTGGTGAGTCATTTCTCAGAGCGTCCCTGCCAGGGCTGCAAGGCAGTAGGACTAACACCCCTGTGCACGAGGCTCTCCGGGAGAACGCACCAGTCTAGGAGATTTCAGCTCTTTAGTCATCAGGCAAAGAAGGTACCAGTGGCCTGAGAGCAGCCCTCCCTCCCAAAAACTATGCTGGCAAGCTCAAGCAAAGTACTTTGGGAGCTGACAACTGCAGAATGGATCGTCTTAGTTGTTTGTGCTACTATAACAGCACACCCGAGACTGGTAGTTTATACAGAGTGTAGAGTAATTTTCTCACAGATCAGGAGGCAAGGAAGTCCAAGATCTGGGCACGAACAAGTTGGGTGCCTGGTCGGAGCTGCCCTCTGCTTCCAGGATGGTGCCTTTGCAGAAATGCTGTGTGTTCTCACATGGCAAAAGGTGGAAGATGGAAAGGTCCTTAATCCCATTCGTGAGGAAGGACAGCTCATGCCTAATCACCTCTTAGCAGCCTCGCTTCTTGTTACTGTCACCTGACAGCACTGCAGTGTGGAGGGGACATGTTGGGGCCACAGCAAGGGTGTCAGTGGGCATGAGCACGGGCACAGGTGGCATCTTCCATGTCCCATTTCACAGGTGAGCTAAGCTACCTCCCTCCCATCCAGCGTGTCTCCCTGAGAAGACAGATTATACACAGGATCACACAGCATCCTTCCAAGACTGAAGCGTAGGTGTTATCCAGGACTCCCCTTCCCTTGCCTCCCATCTCTTGTAAAAATGTGGTGACTAATTGTCAGTTTTTACTGCTTTGACATCTCAGGAGTGCATGCCCATTAAGAATCCTGGATGCATTTTATTTCTACAAAGTCGAGGTGGAGGACGCAGCTTACTCTATTGCCAAAGTAGGAGTGTGAGCTGGTGCCTCCTTCTAGCTCTGCATTGAAAGAGTTGGAGCTGTAGAATAGATTCTTAACCCACCAGCCTTGAGCAGGGAGGGAGCGACAGACAGAAGACATCAACCTGCTCCTGGACAGCCATCTCCAGGTAACAGGAAAGGTAGGCACCATCACAGCAATGCTTGCCTCCCATTTGGCCATCTGTTCCCATGGAGAAGGAGGCCTAAGTGATGTTCAATGCACAATAACTCTGAAGTCCAATAAGGCTATGAGCAGTAGGAAGAGATGCTAATAGCTTGTCCCTCCATATGTTCTTTAAAGGATGGAATTTTTGGTAGAAATTCCTGTTTGAGTGATCAGCTTAGTAATGAGAGAGGAAATGCATCTCTCTACATTTTCTATCCCTTCTGCCACTGCCTTAGCTGACTGCAATGGAGGCCTCCCTGACTCCCTGCCTCTGCTCTTTCTGCTGCCACCCAATTCTGTGCTCCCAAGGAGTTCCAGCTAAGGTGCCAATCACGTCATGTGTCCCCTTCCTACTTCCAAGCCCCTGTGTTGTCTCCAGGGTGAAATGTAAGCTCCTAAGCCTCCCATGCAAGCTCCTTGGTGATCTCCTCCCTGCTTTTCTAGCCTGTACGCCAGCTCTTTGACCTTGTGCATGCTGTCTTTGTGACTGTGCATGCATGAGAGGCCTCCTCACTGCTTCATCCTGATGCGAAACCTGCCAGTGCTCAGCTTCATGTCACCCTTACCAGGAAGCCTTATCTAATGTCCTCCGGCTGATGTAGGTCCCCTTTCTGTGCTCTCAACCTTAGCACTGATCCACACTACCCTGGAACTTCTTGCCATTCGTCATAATAGAACTGTGAGCTCATAGGGCGCTGGGTTCCTACCCTACTGATCGCTGTTCTAGCACTCATCACAAAGCCTGGCACCAAGCCTGAGACCCAAGAGTGCTGAATGGATGAAAGGGCAGAAACTCTTCAGGACCCTGGACAGTTCCGGGAAGCCTTTGCTGAGGCCTCCGAGGCCATGTTAAGTGAGTGTAGTTGGGGTGATCCTATTTTCTCTGGGACTCTCAACTGCTGGGGTCCCTCTGATTTTTTAGATTGCCCTTTATAGTTCCTGCTGGGAGATTTCATCTATTCGCTGGCTCTACATCAAAAAACTATTTCAAATCTATCTACTTTGCACTTATTTCTTCTTGCATGCCTACCTACGATGCTATTGTCTTTCCTGGGTCACCACAGAAGCCTCCTAAATAGGCCTGTCCCTTCCACCCCTCAATCCATCCTCCATATAACAGTCAGACTCCATCTTTTAAAATGATAAATCAGCTTTGTGTAGTAAGATGGACATCTTGGAATTTGTTCTCTGCCTCTACTCCTAGCAAGAAGAGGAATCACTTCCTGTCTCTTCTCTGAGTCTGGGCTGGCACAGTGGCCCAGGTTAGTGACAGGATGTAGCAGAGGGCTCTCTGTGTAGCCTCCAGGACTGGATTCTGAGTAGCAGTTGCACAGACTTCGGCAGTTTACAAGGCTCTGCAAGGTGGACAACAGGCACTTGAGCCACTGACACACATGGAAAAACACAACAACTATGAATAGCAGCAAAGTAAAGCTTTTAAGAGAGCTTTAGATATATATACATTTCCCTAGGTCTCAAAGTCCTGGGTGGTTAGTATACCTAGCCCTGTTTTTCACATGAGCTCTAAAAGACTAATTTCCCCAACAAACCAGAAGCTGGCATCAAAATCTGGGCTTAGTCCTTCTCCTTTCCACCCTGATGAGAAATTCCCAAGTCTTCCTTTCTACTAAGGGGCTGCAATTCCCCACTTTTAGACATTAGACTCAAGAGATGAGTCCAGTTGTTGATGAGCTCTTATTTTCTCCAAATTATTAAAACAATCAGTCACATGGCTCTTGCATGCCACATTACACAACTGTGATATTCATCTTGCCCTAAGAAACTTCCCATAAGCACAAGGGCAAATTCTGTAATTGAAACCATATGTTAACTGCTTCCCCAAACACCAGCACATCTTCCCTCCCTCCCAATCTCACTGCTCTTCCAAACTCCTAATGAGGTATAAAGCTGGCATCCCTGTGTCACTTCAGTCACGGCAAAGTCTGTGCCTAAGGCCACTCTTCAAAACAATTCCTCCCCTGCTGCCCCTCCACCTCTTTGCATTCAGCTTCCCTCTCACAAAATGCAAAATGACCTCCTGGCCAGGGAGAACCAAAATATTTCTGTTCTGTAGGTCAGCCTTACTTTTATGAACCTTAAATTATATTAGTCAATCATAATCTTGTCCTACTTCTGAAAGAATGTAAAATTACACCTCCTCCAAATCAATGTAATCTATAATTTAAATTACACATGGTGTAAGGGGGCCAGAGCCATGGTGTTATTCACATGGGAACATACAATCAGCTACAGGGAAGCAGTTCACGTGACTCTGCTGTGCTAGAGCTATTTATTTACTGTGTCACCAGTACATGCAGACATGGATGCCCTAAAAAAGGAAGGTGTTCAACACACACACAAACACACATGTGCCAAAGCACTAAAAATCAAGCACCCACGTTGCACAAGGTGAACAGCATTTAAGCTTCAGAATGGGAGACACAGGAAATAGAGGCAAAGAAAAACTACTTTGTAGACTAACAAGTCAGTTCATAGCACACCCACTCCACCTGGCTGAGAAGCTGGGTGGGGTTTTGATGGGCTCCAGGTAAGCTAAAGACCGGAACTAAACCCAGGGAGCTGCTTCCGGAAGCCCTCCAGGTCCTGCAGCCTTGCCCACCTCTGCGTGCCCAGCCCACCGCCCTGGCTGTGCTTGTGTGTCATGTACGAACACACCGTCCACAGTCATCCCTGCTGCCTTCTCACTAGTGCTTCTTTTCCCTCCTCCTACCTCTTCTGCTCTTTCTTACAAACTCTAGCCTATTTTTCAGGCAATAGCTCAAAATCATGGCTGCAAGGAGACCTTGGTGCAGATGAGGCTCCCTACCTCATAGTCTCATAGTTTCTCAACCTGTCTGCATCAGAAGAACCACCTCACCTTCTTGACTATGTTTCCAGTAAGCTCAGCTGCACCCGAAGCCCCATGAAGGTCAAGAGCCTACCTGCTGTGATCACCATAGTATCCTTGCCACCCAACCAAATACTTAGGACCTACATAAAGGGGCGCTATTGGCTTTAACAGCAGTTCTCAAAGTGTGGTCCCTGAACTGGAGGTATCGGCACCCCCTGGAGACTTGTTAGAAAGCAGATGCTCTGATCCCTGCCCAGACCTGCAGGGTCAGAAACAGGGGTGGGGCCCGGGGACCTGAGCTCTAAGCAGCACTTGGGTTGATCCTGATGCACTTCAGCCGGTGACCATGAGGCACTCACGGTCCTAGGAACAGGGCAGCCAGGACTTTCTCAAGATTAGGAAGTTCCTTGATAAAATGGACTTGAATGTGCTTTAGTCATTTCCCTCATTTCTGGGACACTCACAACTTAAGGAGAGGGTTATTTCAGCTCATGCCTTAGTCCTAGTACCCTGGCTCCAAGGCAGAATGCATGGCAGAAGGGCCTGGTGGTGGAAAAGCTTTGTACCTCCCCAAAGCCCCCTCTATGAATGCATGAGGCTACAGAGATGGGGGGCATCTAGAGAAACTGTAAGAAATACGAGTGATCAGAGAACCACCGGCACCTGATTGTGCAGGTGCATTTTCTGGCTTGGACGTAGCACTTATAAATTTCGACATGACTATGGCAGAAGGCATCTGAGTCTGGCAAGGTTAGCTGTTTCTATGTTCCCACTCATCTCTAAGACTCCTAGAGACACCTCAATTTTGCCTGCTGTGGGGGTTTCAAGAAATACGATAAAGCATGGAGTTGGCTTAGGATAAAACAACATCTAATGTTGAGTAAATATGACAAAATCCATAAGCACTCCTTTGCCCCCGGGGAAGCCAAGCAATGTGGACTTTATAAATGACTACAAATAAAGAACTCAATTAAATCCAAGTAGGAAGCTATTTCACAGAACAAAGAAGCCTCTGTCTCCAGGAGATCCCACAAGAAGGAGCTGCCTCCTTTGGAAATCAAAGGGAACTTGCTCCGGTGTGAAAGGTGGTCTGGGCTACCACAGGCTCTTAATCAGGGCTGAGTGCACAGGTGATCACTAGGAGCCTCAGGATGTCAGAGTCCTGCAGACCAAAGGAAGATGTAAAATCTGACCGAGGTGACTGGCTCCCAACAACCATCAGCACAAGGGCTCCCTGGCAGCCCTGCCTTTCACCTAATGTCACTGCAGACTCCAGAACACTTCACTGTGACTTAGAACCTGGTCGAACACCATGTTCTCAGAGCTCCTGGCCCATGGCAGCAGAGAAGGTTTCCACAGGTCTCTGTGTCATTATTTATTCCTGAAATAAATAGTCCAGTGATGATCGAGCATACCAAGTAGCTTGATCCCACCACAGACACTTGAGAAATGATGTTCAGACTTTGAATACATCCATCAATCCTAGACGTCTTCGTGTCAGACTTTTAAATAATGGTCCTACCTTTTCCATGTATTGTTACAGCTCATCTATCCAACCAGGAAAGACAAATGTACTAAATCTTCTCCAATTTCTCCCAGATCAAAATGCTCTGCTGTCTTCTCTTGAAGCTTTAACATTCTGTTCATGCCTCTCTCATAATAGAAGCACAGATTTGGAACATTGGGTGAAATGTACCAAAATGTAATGTTATGGAAAAAAATGGAAATGCAAATCTGTACATTCAGGCTTCTGAACATAAGAAAATAGGAATAAACAAAAGA
The DNA here is from genome assembly GCF_000247695.1 of Heterocephalus glaber. The sequence goes on along the minus strand of NW_004624755.1, from coordinate 22,101,129 downwards.
CTAAAAAGAAATCCCAAATGCATGAAGACTAAGACACATAAGGTCAATTTCTTGTTAACTGCCTTGTATTATTGTCAAGTTGTGATAATAAAGGTAGTGGGACTGTGATGCAGGGTTGGGCAAATAGGGCACAGAAACAAGACGGGTGACCCAGCAGCCAACCCACAGAGAGAAGGAAGCGTGGCACTGGGGGCTGCAAGGGAGAGGGACCCTCTATCGTTTATCATGAGCAGCTGTGATAAACGATGCTGGGATAAAGGGTTCTCGCTAAAGAACAAACTGAATCTGGACCTAAATATCACCATCTGCAAAAGTCAAGGCCTCATATAATCCACAGACATTTCTTAATTTTAAGAATCAAGTGTGAAAAGCCAAGCTTCAAACTGAGAAATAAATGTCATTATGACTTCAGGTTTGGAAAGGACTTTGCAAAGCAGACATCAAATACTCTAACTTTCAGAGAAAAAGACTGGTAATTTAATTGTTTTAAAACACATCTTTTTTCCAAAAGTCATCATGAAATGGAAACACGTGCTACAAAACTGCATACATAAATCCCATAAACTAGTAAGGAAAAGACAACCTTGCTGAAAATGGCCTGAATGCAGATGGGAGGCTTGGAACCTAAAGCAGGGAACAAGACAGCTTCAAGAAGAGGAAATATGTATAATTGCACAGAGATAAGAGTCTCTTAAGGGGGAGAAAGTTACCTTGAAAAAAAAAGATGTACTGGAAGCTCACATGACAAGCAGAGTCAAGCCACATTTTTAGCAATCTTTGTCAGTCATAAATGTGGTACTTTGACCTCTATCTGCTTCACTTCTGGGCGTATTTCTCAATTGGGTCTAAGTTGGGGCAGGCAAAACGGATGGGTATATTGTTTATTAGACCCCAATCCCAATAGAGAGGAACTTGGATCTTATTGCGGATGGTACTGAACAAGTACAAGGATGACATGCTCTGACTTAAGCTTTTGTGAGGTTCAGCCCAGTGGCTGTATGGAGAATGAACTGCAGGGACAAAGATAAAGGAAAAGATCATTAGTTTAGCTTTTGCCCTAACCCAGGACAGGCAGGCTGCAGCAGGAGAGAAATAATGAGCCATCAGGGCCTTTGTGGTTTGCTGTTGCTCTGAACAGAGGTGGCAGGGGAGGGAGGAAAAGGAATCCAGGATGAGCCCTAGGATTAAACTGAAAGGAAAAGGCGTGATGGATACAAGGTGTCCTGGAGATAGAGGCGTGAGTTCCCAGTGCCTTCTCGAGGTTTCACATGCACGCACGCACATACACACACCTCATACACCTCACAGTGTTCTGGGCAACAACAGGCTGCATGTAGGACAATGGTCCCGTAAGAGTATAATGGAGCTGAAAAGTTCCTAACAATGAGTGACATCAGAGCCACCAGGATGTCACCGCAGGATGAATTCCAGCACTCACATGTTTGATGCTGGGTGGGGTACACTCACCCACTGTGCTGCCAGCCATAGAAAACAGAGCACACACAATTATGTTCAGTGTGTAACACCTGATGATGAGGGTAACAAATGGCTATGCTGCTGGACTGTGTATTTATTCTGCTCACCTGTTGTTACTTTAGAGGATTCTTCTTCTTACCAACCAGAGTTTACTTGGAACACAACGCCCTGTCCTGCTCACTGGCAGCAGCCTCCACCGACTGGGTTGACTGGATCTCCTGATGGCATTGGAGCCCGTGAACAGAGGAGACCTGTGCCTTCCACATCGGTACCAGGACACCCTAGGATGTCTGCCATTATGAAATTGCCTACCAACGTGTTTCCCAGAAACCATCCTGCTCCATAAGTGGTTGCATGGGTCCATACATATTTTTAAGTGATTTCATGCTGATGAAATTTGATTTGAGTTTTAGCCTGGATGATGGAGGGACTATTTTGTAGCATCAGAAGAATAAAGTGCAAAGAAAGCAAGCACCTGCTTTAGAAAGAACATCGCACCGGCAGCCTCTGCAGTGTCTTAGGAAGCTGGTTTCCTCTCACCCCCTAAGGTTTCTCCTCAGCCTGCCTCTCACTCATGAACATTTTATCCTCTTAGCCGACAGCAACCCCAACCTTGTGCAAATATGACATTTCTGTCCGAACTGAGTGCACAGGAAATGTCATCCTACCCTCAACCGACAGAGCAACTTCCAATTATATCATGTTTTAAGGACCAATGACAAATGTGAGAGAGATCGCCTGGTGGCCTTTGGGAAGATAACAAAATCGGAAAGTCTTGGGGTGAAATCACAGGAGTGCAGGGCATTCTGACTTCTCGGGTGCCGTTAACTTTGATTAGGCAGCCAGCAGGGCTTCTTTAGAGGAACCTTGGGGATACTGGGATGCGCTCACACCTCTGAACCCCATGCAGTCCATGCTGTCACCGCAGTGCAGAGAGCCCTGGATTGTTTCGAGAGCTCTTCATCAGGCTGACAGCAAGGCGGCAGCTGCAGGGAATGGTGGATCATTTATTTTGTGAGATGTCAGGGATGAGCATCGCTTGGACGAATAATCCTGCTCATGTGGGTCTGAATCCTGGTCCTTTCTTTGGTATCTGTGTCACACTAAACAGGTTTTTCTGCCTCCTGTGCCTTAGTCTCCCTAGCTGTTAAATGTCAGCAGTAATTGTATCTATTTTCCTACTAATTGCGAAGATTTAAATGAACCAGAACAGTGCCTGGTGCATAGCACATGCTCAGGCCAGATTAGCAGGTGACAGAATGAGACCCCCACATGGGCTCTGTGACGGCACCAGACACACAGTGGCGCTGCACGAGTGTGTGTGGGGGTCATCTCTACCCTCCCAGCCTCTGTTTCCTCCCTGGTGGAAGAGAGGGTGACATCAACTCCCAAGGTTGTCATGAAGACAAAGTGACAAATACCGATAAATGGCACTTTAGGAAATGAACTGTAAAGGCTCCATTCCGGGAGACCTGTGGCTTGGTCGCTTGATGGTTTTAGAGCATGCTGGTTCCTCTCTTTAATGCAAGCTTGCTTGTTGTGCTAATGAACAGGCTAGTGTTCTAAACTGTGGAACAAACAAGATTGTGGGTGTGTTTTTCTCCCTCAGAGTGGATGAGGCCACCTCCTAGGGCCAGTGGATCCACACCAGGGAGAAGGCTGCCATCTGGGAGCCATGTCCCCAAACTCCATGGTGCACTACTCAGAATGATCAAGGCAGGGAATCGGCCAAAGTGTGCACCAGTAGACAAGTGGGTAAAGGAAATGTAACACTGTATTCCTAGCACTCTGGGAGGCTGAGGCAGGAAGATGGCAAATTCAAGCCCAGTCCGGGCAACTTAGTGACTTAGCAAGACTGTGTCTCAAAATAAACAATTTAAAAAAGGGGGATGGAGCTCAGTGTGAAGGCCCTGAGTTCCATCCTCAGTAACACACACACACACACACACACACACACACACACACACACACAGGCGTGCGGAAGAAAAAAGGAAAAGGAAAAACACATATACACACACAAGGAAATGCTATTCAGCCACAAGAAACCACAGGATCCTGTCATTTGTGGCAAAATGGTGGAACAGAAGGTCTAAGTGAGATGATAAGGTGGACACAGAAAGACAGACACTGTGCGTTCTCTTTCACAAGTGGAAGCCGACAGCTCTGACCTCGGGAATTATGACTCCAATGCATCAAGGGGAGGGGCAGACCTGGGTCCCACAGCAGTGCAGCAGGGTGACCACTCTTATAGCACCCACTGCACACCCTGGGAAGCACAGCAGAGGGGTCAAGGTCCCCAGCACGGAGAGGTGACCGAGTCCAAGGGGAAGGCAAGGATCCCGCACACACTGCGTACTGCACCAAGGGACCCTGCTGCACCTCGTAAACACGCAATGACAACATTAATCAAAAACGAACAAAAAGAGAAACTAGTCTGGAAACAAGAAAAGAAAATGACCGGTATTTGACAGCATCCCCTTCCCCAAACAAACAACCACAACCACAACTTCTCCGGGGCAGAACTGCACCTCTTCCATGAGCCTTACACCTGGAAAGCTTCTTGGTTTGTCCCACAGGCTCCAAGGAAGGGCTCTGAAGAGGATTTGTGGGAAACTGGGCTGATGATGAGTGTTTGCTATTTTCTAAAGATGAAGAGGAGCTTTGTTATGCAGGACTTGTCAGAGCCTGGAGCCCTCAGCTCCTACCTCAGGAGGGGGCCCAGCACTTCTAACTGGTCGGCTTCACAAACCTGAGGGTAGAACGCACTTCTGCATGCTGCGTGTAACCAGGGTCCAGGTGACAGGGCTGAGAGGTAAGAAGTGCTCACTCATCTGCTTCTGAAAGACCACAGCATCAGGAGCAGGGCACTGCACCAGGCCCTGCAGCTTAGTAAGAAAAGAACCAATGAGTCCTTCGGGAGCCTCAGTCTAGCTTCTCTGCAGACCCCTGAGGACTCAAAACTCAGCTGCTCAGTTGAGCTGGGTGAGGGTAGGACAAGAAGCTAAATCATGGGAGAGGCCTACATGTCCGTCACTGGATGAATGGATACAGAAAATGTGGTGTTTAGACAGCACGGAGTACTACTCTGCTGTAAAGGACGACAGATTGAGTCATTTGTAGGAAAATGGATATGCCATTTTGGATGAGACCATAATGTTAAGTGAAATAAATCAGACACGCAAGCTTAAATACCACTTGGTTTCTCTTACATGAGAAACCCAAAGTATAAGTAAATGAAAGAGCAAAATAAAAGGTGGATAATAGGGATCAGGGAGATGGATCTTTTGCAAATAGGATGAGGCCTGAGGGGTGGAGGGAGGGGAGGAAGAAGAGAGGGGAGGGGAAGAAAATGAATGAAGACGCGTTATGTGTATGGACGGACAACTCCTCACGGAGGAGTGTGGTCATTATGTACCGCAAACAGGTGCTCATAAGAATTTTAAAAGTTGTTGTTCAGGGAAAAGGAAGTGTCTGGACAGACACCCAACTGGTGTGGGTGTGGAGAGATGGTGGGGATAAGAAACAGTATGGATGGGCAAGGTGGCCGGAGAGCCTGGGTTCCAGGTTGTGTGCTGCCCGAGGAAAGGGGGCAGGTGGAAGGTACGGCAGGCAAGGTACAGGTGAGAGGCTCCCTGGAAACCCTGTGTGGGGAAGGGGGGAGGGGGAGAGGGAGAGAAAGATCAATC
>NW_004624755.1:22025010-22095771 GCF_000247695.1 Heterocephalus glaber | reverse complement strand
GGGAGGGGAGGGGGGAGGGGAGGGGAGGGGGGAGGGGAGAAAGCTGCACTGAATCTGGCACCACAACTATGGAAACCACTTCTCCTTCCTGAGCATATTCTGGCCGCTGTAAGCCACTTGACATCTTTCACGACTGGTTTAAATCACCCAGGAGCTCTCGGAGGCAGAGGAACTGTCCTGTGGCTCAGTGAGGGGTGTGGGCTCTGGAAGCAGGAAACCTTGGGCTCAGCCTGGCTCCTCCACTTGCTGGCTGTGTGGTCTGAGACAGTTTGCTTAACTGTTCTGAACCTCAGTTTCCTTACCTGAGAAAGGAGACCTTGTCACGTAAGGTGTATTGAAAACTACAGTGTGTGTTTCAATTTTCTTAAAAGTATTACAGTAAAAGACACATCAAAAATACTCCCCCTCCTTTTGAATACATTTATCCCATGATTCTGGCCACTTCCCGCAGCAGTTCTGGAAGTCTTCAATGCGTATCCGTAGCTGAGCTGAACTGGCCACCCATGTTCTGAATTGGTTCAGAACATTTATCTTTCATGGTCATTTTGGCTTTTGGGGGGAGTCAAAAGTCACATAGTGTGTGATCCAGTCAGTAAGGTGGACGAGGACACACCACAATGTTTGTAGCAGTCTGTCTTTCTACTGGATGGCACTTGGTGGTGGTATTAACAGTATTTTTGATCACACCTCATAAAGACAGTTATCTTAGGGAACACTTATTTTTCTCATTGCTGAGACAAAATACCCAACACCAAAAGTTAAAGGGGGAAAGGTTTATTTAGCTCACAGTTAGTAGAGATTTCAGTCCATAATCAGCTGGCTCCAAGGCACGGTGGCTTGGCAGAGTGACATGGCAGAGAAGTTCATGGCAAGTAGAAGACAACAAGGGACCTTAACTGGATCTTTCTGCCCCTTTTATCTTATTCAGACTACTTGGGGGTGGGGGGGGTAAAATTCACCTCCTTAATTCTACTGCCCTTGAGCCTAGCCTTGCACCATGAATCAATTCCAACATCACACACTCTTGATCCAGCCACCTCTGAAAAAGCCCCACCTATGACTGCATGAGGCTTTAGGGGACATCTAGACACTTATGAAAGAGGACTTCCAGAACTGCTTCAGAAAGTGGCAAGAATGATGGATAAGTACATATGAGGTGAGGGGGATGATTTTGAGGGGGATTAATGGCAATGTGTCTTTCACGGTAAGAAATTTTTAAAAACTTAAACTCAGTGTAATTTTTGATCACTCCTTGTATTTGACCTAAATTCCTGGGTCAGCAACAGGAAGCCCTTGGGGACACCATAGGCTCTCCAAATGATATAAGAAATAATATAACTCCCAACCTGCTAGATGTCAGATATGCCAAGTTCATGTTCCCTAAAATCAAAGAATGAATTCTAAGGACAAAAAAGGTTAAAAAGTAGGAAATATATATTGAAAGAGATAGCTCCTGAAAGAGACAGGAGAGGACCAGAATGAGTTGCTAGGGACCACTTCACAGGGGAAGTTTTATAGAGCAAAATCACAAAGTGGGTACAATGTGGGTCAAAATTATGATCAACCAATAAGATTACAAGTACAGCTGATTAAGTAATATTGACCCAATGGGGAAGCAAGTCACATAGCAAGTGTACATGGAAAGATCAAAGAATTTTTTTAGGATTTGGAGGTCTTGGTCACCCACCAGGGTGACTGCTGTCTATCTAGACTTTATTGGGGCATGGTTGTAATTTGTTTTCATCTTTTGCACTGACTCTCTCCAGGGCCCAGCCCTATCTGTCTATAAAACAGTGGACCCTCAAGTTATGACTGGTCTAACCTAAGAACAACTTGGGTTACGACTAGAATTTTAGTTTTAGCTTAGGATCAAAGTCTTGAGTTACGACCCAAATGCTGGCCGCTTGTGTTTCCAGATGACCTCAGATACAGATTTAACCCTTAAAGAGTTCTGGAAGGAACATGACAACATCCTCTCCTGTGTGGGGCTGAGAAATCCTGGGCCAATGTGTCTCTAAGGACATTGAGATCCGCCTGTGTACAGGAGAGAGGCTTTGAAGGCTCTGTAGAGGAGCCTGACCTTTCAATCGACCAACTTGAGTTTACAACCAGCCCTGGAGAATGAACTGAATTCCTAAGTCAAGGGTCTACTGTATTTCTACCTAACTTAGCTCTTAGCTGTCTAGAATAGGCTCGGGGAGCAGACAGTTGTGGGGTCACATCTTGGTTCCGGTTCATTTTCACCTTGCAATTTTGGACAAGGCCATGGAAACATGCAGTCCACTTCCCATATGTGGACTGGAGGTATCATGAACGCTCCCTAAGACAGGCAGCGTGGGTCTAGCACAGAGACTGACATACAGCAGGTGTTCCATAGAGCCTGCAGCTGGCAGGTGTTTATATCTGTCAATTCGGTTACAAGTAATGACTGTGCACTGAGTGACTCAAATGATAGAGAAGTGCTGTACGATAACACAGGCCTGTGTCTTGCCACCGTTTTTTCCCCACAGACTGTTCTGTTTTGGAAATGTAAGTTTGTGCTGCTGGGCTCCTGCCCAATGTATCAAAATGGTTTGTGACTGAACTGTGTGACCTTTCAGGAGTGTTGTGTTAAGCCCCGCCCCTCAGGAATGTTCTGTAACTCCTCCCCTCTGCTTCAGTGAGCATGCTCACACAGCATGTGTTTCAGGAATGTTCTGTAACTCCACCCCTCTGCTTCAGGAATGTTCTGTAACTCCGCCCCTCTGCTTCAGTGAGCATGCTTGCCTACCCTGTAGATCCCTATATAAGGAGGCTCTTACTTCTGATAGAGCCCTCAGACTCCTGTGAGGCCACCAGAGCTCACCTATGTAATAAAGGTTTTTTTCTCCACCCCTTCAACTGACCATCAGATTTGCGAGTCTTCAAATTATGAGAGCTGTTTTCCAGAGCCACCACACTGAGCTATAATGCTCAGCTGTGCCTCAGAGCTGTGTTCCAGAGCCACCACACTGAGTTGTAAGGCTCAGCAATATCTCAGAGCTGTGGTGCTCAGCTGTAACACTGAGCTGTAACACTTGGCTATCACTGAGCTGCTCTGCTGTGCCGCAACACAATGACTATGTGACATGTGGTTGGTCCTGTGTGTCACACCTGTGAGAGACAGGAGAAAGAAAGGTTGGCTCCTGCTTCCTGGGCACAGAGGGCAGGGTGGAGGTGAATCTGTCTCACGAAGTTTCTCCCTCGCTGGCCTTGTCTGCGGGATCCTGCCCATCAACTGCCCCACTCGGGGACCACAAATTTCCTTCCTCATATGTAGTCTCCGTCCCTCTCTCCCTTACCGTCCTCCTGCCAATGTCTTGGTCCAGACTTGTATCTCTTCTGCCCTGCACCCCTGTTTGTGAAGCAGCAGCAAGGGGAGGCAGCTGGGAGAGGCTGAGAAGGGCTCACTGAACAAGGAGGAAGGGTGCCAACTAGGAATGATGTGGAAAACCTAAGAAAGAAATTCAGACTTTGCCCTGAAGGTGTCATTGATGAGTCTTACAGTGGGGAGGAAATGATTTGTATAAAATGGAGTCAAGTGAAGATCGTTTGGAAACACTATGATCATTTATCCCACAAGAGGCAAAATAATCATATCTGCCAGATGGGCTTGACTTGGGTGAAATCAAGTCAGGAGTACGATCATTCATCTTTTCTCTATCCACTGTTAGTGAGCTTTATGACCCTGTGACAAAATACCCTGGAGAATTTAAAAAGAGGAAAGCTTAATTTGCTGCATTGTTTCAGAAGTTTCCATCCATGGTCGCTTGGCCCCATCACCTTGGGCCTGTAGCTGGACAGATGCACTGGTGCGGTGTGGGCACAGCAAGGCTGCTCATCTTCCTGGTGCCCAGAAAGCAGAGAGAGGAAGAGGAGGGGCTGGGGTCACCATGTCCCTTTAAGGGCACACCTGCAATGACCTAACTTCTTCCAACAAGGCCCCAGCCCCTAAAGGTTCTGATACCCACCAATAAGGGCATCAGCTGGAGACCCAGGTTTCACACAGGAACTTCCAGGGAAATTTAAGATCCAAACCACAACACAAACAGGGTAATCAGTAAATTCCTCACTCTGCCCAGGGTTCCTAGGAGACCCGGCTACCTCATGGGCCAGCAGCTTTGTTACATCACAGGCAGGAACCCAAGGCAAGGTGAGAGCAGGGTGTAGAGGACCCCAGGGCATCTCGGACAGAGCTCAGACATGGAAGTTGAGTTGTGCCTGCGAGCCCTCCAGCTGAGTGGCTCTAACCAAGCCAGTCCTGCTGGGACTCAGCTTTTCTGCCCTGAGACTGAGCCAGGGGGAAAACTTCTCATGGCTGCTATGAGATCAGATGGTTTGTTCTTATTTACCTCTATCTCACCAGAGTATGACGATCGCCCTCCTCCTCAGCAGTATCTGGCACTTTCCTGTCAAGGCACATGATCAAAATATATTTGCTGAACTCCTGTGGCTGGACGGAGCCATGCAACTGAACTGTGAGCAGAAATGGGTGTCACTCCTGGCTGGGCCCTGACACGGGCAGAGCTCAGAAGACACCACCCACCCATGTGCCTGGATTGTGATGGTGGACAGGACCTCTGCCTGCCCGTGCTGAACATACTGCAGTGGGAACAAGGAGGATGCCTTGTTGTTTAAGCCACTGAGAAGCAGGGGACCTTTGTTACTGCAGCATAGCTTAGCTGATCCTGACTGGTACAGCTGTGCCTGTGCTGTAACATAATAGCAACTGAGAGTAAATGTATTTTCAGCTTAGAATATTCTCAATTTTCAATAGGTTTACTGTGATGTAACCACATGGTAAGTCCCAGTGAATCTTTAGAGAGAAAGAAGGATAAAAGAAGAGGAGGAAGCTGGGAGTGGAGGCACAGACCTGTAATGCCAGCACTCTGGGAGGCTGGGGCAGGATCACAAGCTAAAGCTCAGCCTGAAAAATCAGCAAATTAATGAAAGCTTGTCTCAAAAAGGGCTGGGGATGTGGTTCCCTGTAAAGGTCCTGGGCTCATTCACTGGTGATGTCAAAAAAAAAAGGGAGTAAAGAAAAGAAAGGTGTAAAAGGAAGTGTCCAGAGGGGAGGGAAAAACATCAAACGTGACGCACACCTTCTGGCTCCCCCAAGGGACCTCAGCGCCTTCCTGCCGAGGACCTTCCCTCTTCAGCAGCATCATGGCCCCTCTCACAAGGTGGTGCCCCAGGAAGCCACCCTGGCCATTCCTGGGAGGAAAGCTGGAGCCCGTGCTGCCTCCTGTGCCCCCGCGCTAGCCTGGCTGGGAGCAGGTGTCAGAGAGGCAGGTCCCAGGACAAGGCCAGGCAGGAGGCAGCCAGTCCCCAGGGGCCAGAGAGGACGGAGGCAGAGGCCACCATGAGGGTGGACAGAGGGGTCAGCCAGCTGTTGCCAGGACTGAGCACACAGCAGAAATGATCTGCTCAGCCCCAGAGGGCCACTGCTCTGTCCCTGTCCTGGGAACCCTGCTCTGCCACTGCAGCAGACACACAATGCCAAGGAGTGGCGCTGGCTGTATCACAATGAAACTTTCTTTATACACCCAAGGAACCCAGAGTTGTCCTAGGAGCCATAGCTGACTGGCTCTTGAGACTAAAAGTCGCGGGTGCATATTTACCAAGTGTGAACTCTTGGAAGCAGTGTATATGTCCATCAACAGGGGAATGGATAGAGAAAATGGGGTATTTACACACAACGGAGTCACTCTTTTGCCATAATGAAGGATCAACTTGAATCATCTGTAGGAAAATGGATGCACTTGAGGCCATAACGCTAAGTGAAATAAATCAGACACACAAGCTTAAATATCGTATGGTTTCTCTTATATGAGAAATCCAAAGTATAAATTAAAAAACAAAATAAAAGATAGAAATTGGAAACGAGATCTTTTGCAAATGGTAAGGGGACCAAGAGGTGAAGGGCAGCAGAAGGGGAGGGGAAGGGAATAAACAGAATTAAGATGTGTTAAGTGCGTGTACTTACTCCCAAGGATGAATGTGAACATCACATACTGCAAACACGTACTTAAAACTTTAAAAAAAACCTTAAAACTTAAAAAAAAAATAATCCCAGAGCATCCAAAGGAGTTCAGAACCAACCAAGCTGTGAAAGAGCAGGGTGGAACGGCTCCTCAGCCTAGGAATCGCTGCATGGTGGGAAGGATGCAGCAAGGAGAATCAGGAGAGCAGAGGGCTCAGAGGAGCAAGGCAGAGACTCCAGCAGGCCCTGCAAGCAGCCCTGTGCCCCTGTCTCCCTAGGCCTGGCCGTGGGCTTTGCCCTGGATGTGTCTTGCTTGGCCCCATGGGTGCTGCACAGTTCTGGCAGAGCTGTCTGTGGGCAGAAGCGGATCTGGGATCATAAAGATCGAGCAGATGCGCCTGGCCTTCCCCGGCAGTGTGCCTCACTCCCCGTTTCTGGATCACCGAGCCGTCTGTCCATCTGCTGGCTCCCCAGCCAGCCACTGCCTCCACCACAGAGATGATTGCTACTACGGGGAGCCATGGCGTGGGGCTTCGATCTGTCCAGCAATAAGTATGGGCAGCCCTGGCCAGGCTCCGTCTCATGAGGCACCATGGCTCAAAGCAGCGCAGAGCAGGGGATGTGACAGGAGGGTGCTCGGCAGGATAGTCCCGCGGGCACTCCTGGGGGCCAGATGAAGCTTCCAGCTAACCACTGTAGGAGAGGAAAGTTAGAGGAGCTCGCATTGGAGTGAAAGGCTTTCCTTTTCTCTTCTGTTTTTGTTTTTGCTGGGTGCCGTGATGTGTGAAGACAGCTGACCATGGCCCACAACACTCGGTCTCTCACTGGCATAAGCTCCAAAGGAAGCAGCAAAGGACACTCGGGGCCAGGTCTGGGGTTCAGTGCTACAAAGCCATTAGGCCCAGCCCTCTGTGGAGCCTCGGCTGGGCCGCCTGTGCTGAGACCACTCCTTCTGGCCCTGGCTGAGATGCCCGAAGGGTCTGAACTGGTCTGTTCTATTCCTTTACCCCAGGTCTCCACCCTAACTGTATGTCCCTGAGTTGTCTGATGGAGAGAGGAAGAGAGGGGATCTTCTGGGGCAGCAAAGGATTTCTCCCTAAAACCCCAGTACTGGATGTGGGCACTGCCCAATCCCAGGCCTTCCCAGGGAAAAGTATAACACACACACACACACACGCACGCACGCACGCACGCACGCAGTCCACCACCACCACTGCCACTGCACCCCATCCTCACCCGCCCCCTCACCCCTCCAGGCCCAAATCTCTTCAATTACAGCTCAGCAAATGTGAAAAACCTGCACTACCAGAGCCCAGGGAAGCCCTGAACGCCTGAGACCCAGACCTCACAGGCCAGTGAGATCCATGAGCATTACCCTCCTCTCCCATGTCCTCCCAGGCCCCAGACCCTGCCTTGTCTTTGGAGAGAGTGAGGGAGAGTTTCCCAGTGAAGCACAGCCAATGAGATCTCTCTGTCTGTCTACCTATCTATCTATCTATAGCTGCTATTTATATCTACTGTCTATCATCTCATTTTCACCTATGTATCATCTATCTATCATCTATCTATCTATCTATCTATCTAGAGGATCAAGGAAGCCTAGCAGTCCCACCATCTGCCATCTGCAAGAGACCCAGGAAGGTCACTGGTGTCATTCAGGGCCGGCCTGAGAAGCAAGATAGACCATGGAGTGAGTCCTAGTGGGACCTGATTTAGTCCAGAGAACCTGGAAACTCTGACGTCTGGGGGCAGAAGTGGATGTCCAGCTCAAAAAGAGAATGAATTCACTGCTCCACTTCTTTGCACCTTGGAGGAGTGGCTAATGTCCACACGGGGAGGGCAGGCAAGTCCACCCCACCAATTCCAACACGAATCCCTTGCAGAGAGACCCCATAGATGCCAGCAGCAATGCCTTACTGTCTCCCTGGCCATCCGGAGTGCAATCAAATTGATGCCTAAATTCAACCATCTCTGGAGAAAGGAGGTGGAGCCTAGAGAAGCCTCCCAAGCCGTGTTTGCTGCTGATCCACTCAAGCTGCTCAGAAAGTCCAAGATGCCAGGAGCTACACTAAGGGGTACAACCGACTCCCCATCACTGAGCTGCGTTTGGCTTTCCAAAGAGACATTTCCTAAGCAAGAAACAGGGCAAGCTCCCTCCCTGGCTGAGTCTGGGCCAAAGCTGTCCACCCTCATACCTGTGGGGCCCACTCAGAGCCAGGGCTGGGGTGGTGCCCACGACACACAGGGCAGGTGCTAGGGCCAGGTGCTGCCCATCAGCAAAGCTGCCCTTGTCCAAGAAGAGCTCCTGCCCCCTCCTCCAGGACCTGTTGAGTGTGCCCAGGTCACTCTCCTCCTGCTTCACCTACTCTCCTGCCCCAGGGGAGATGGGGCCCACCCAGTGGATCCCCTCATTTGCTGAGCCTGCTTCCCAATGTCAGCCTCTGCATCTCCAGCCAAAGCCAGCCGCATGTAGGGGTCCCAAGGAGAGGCCTGGCCCCTGCTTCGGCACCATGCCGTGCACACCACTCGGTACTGAGGTGCTGGCTCTTCCGTGGCTGCACCTTAGGGTCCCATGGGAGCTCGCTAACATCTGATGCCCGGCTCCAGTCTCAGATCAGCAGACATCCGGGGAGTGGGGCTCTGAACCCTGGGCAACAGGAAGCTCGGGCAAGCCAGGCTGTCATGGGGCTGCCATGTAGTACTCACTGTGGCTCACCCCTCTCTGCAGCTGCCTCTGGGTTCATGATTCGAGTGGAGGAAGAAGGCTTCATTTTGTTTTGGAACCTCAGCCAAGCTCTCCAAAACTGCTCTTGGCAGAACAGTGTGGGGAGACGCGAGGTGCTTGCCAATATATTAATAAGGCAGCGCTGTCCCATCTGCCAGAGATCCCTGGGGACCTGTGTGTCACCCCGCATCCTGGAGAAGAGTGGTGCGTGGGAGGAACTGGGCACCAAGTCTCCCTCACAAAGAGCACCAAAGACTTTCAACCGCTTTAAAAATAGAATGGCTTATTTCCAGACATCTTGGCCAGGTCCACAAATGACTTCAGGTGGCTCACAACATCCACTGAGAAAACCAAGTATGATAAAGATGCAAATAGAGATTTGGGAGCAAGGAACTGGAATGTCAAGTGGCAAGAAAAACGATGGGAAGGAGAGTGGAAAATGCAGACTCAAATCAAAGCAGGAAGTGGGGTATGTGCTGAGATTCTTTGAGGCCATAGAGCCACCAGCGACTTTCATTTCTTTTCTTTTTTTTTTTTTTGGTACCGGGGATCAAACTCGGGTCCTTGCACTTGCGCAGCAAGCAGCGAAACCACTGAGCTAAATCCCTGGCCCTTTTCTATGTGTGCGATTTCAATCAAAGAACTACACGATCCCTGTGTTAGAGATGATGCAATTGAGACTCAAGAGATGTCTGAAGTCTCGTAGCTGTGACCTGGCTATGAGTCTCTGCTCTTAGGCACTGGGTGGCCTCTCCAAGGTGGTTTAGCAGTCAGCTTTCTGTCACTATAATGAATACTCACAAGAAACAGCTTATGAAGAGGAAAGGTTTATTTGGGTTTGCAGCTTTGGAGGTTCCAGTCCACGATCAGGGGCCCTGTTGCTTGTAGGGTACATTCAGACAGGAAGTTATGGTCTAGCCATGGTTACCCCATGGGCAGGAAGCAAAGGAGAGGAAGTAGAAGGGGTGGGACTCCTACAGTCCACTTAGAAGCTGTACCCCAAGGGCCCAAAGACCACTTCCTAGCCCCCCCTTAAAGGTTCTGTCACCTCCCAGAAGTCCTCAGCCAAGCCCCAACATGAGGCCCTGTGGTAGACATTTAAAGCCCTAATGTTAGCAATGACACACACACACACACACACACACACACACACGCACGCACACACACGTCATTATCAGAAAGGAACAAGTATTTCAATTCCCTAGGAAAAACAAGTTTTTTTTCAAGCACTAAAGTCAGAAAACGTCATCTCTTGGGCAGAACTGAGGAAGGCTGAGAGAGGAACAGCCGGTGGGGCTCTGTGGCACACACAGAAACTCACCAGGCAGGCAGGGGTGGGAGGAAATTCTGGACAAACACACACAAGGGCCTGGGTCCCCATACGAAGCAGCTGGTGTTGGAGGCCAGGATGTGTGGCATGCAATGTGAGATTCGCTAATTTAATAATGTTTTTAAGCTTGGTCAATTTGGAAAACCAAAGAGAAAAGAAAAGAAAATTTAATTCAAAGAGGTAAAAAAAAAATCGTATTAAAACAAGCTCCACTAATTTGGAACATGCAGTAATTCAGAGAGGTAAATGGAAGCATTTGGAAGGCAGATTTACAATAGAAGCAAGATTGGAGATGCCAGTTCCACAGCACATAAGGAACCAATGGGTTTTCAGCTGTATGTGGTCACATAGCAACGAAGATATGCTAATGACAAGCACTTCATATATTCATTAAAGTAGGTCCCCGAGGTACCACTTCTGCACACACCTTATTAGTCCTTCTACCTTCTGCATGATGTTGATGCAGGGAGACCTGTTCATTCAGGTGGCTTCTGCACAAATCACCACCTTGCTGCCTTAATTAAAATGATCCTCATTTCATGTGCCTGCCTTTAGCTGGGCGTGAGGGTGAGAAGACAAGCCACAGCCATCCACCTGCTGCAAGGTCCTGTAAAGGCCAGGATGCCCTCGATTGTCACCTGGGTGCAAAACCCCACGCCTGCCTTGTGACTCCTCGGAAATCTCATTGCTCCTGGTACAGACCTTCAGGGTGTGGGCGAAACGGAAATCATGAGAGGGTCAGTGATTTTTCCCTCACTGCACCCCAGATAGGAGTGCAGAAAGATAGAGCAGCTGCCACTAGATAAAGACTGCATAGCAGGAGTTTCCCACTGGCCCAACACCAAACTCCGCCTTCCAGGGGTGTCTCTCAGCAGACAGTGCCTCCTGAGCTCGGGCAGGGAGGGCGCACACCCCCACCCCCGTGCTGCCTGTCTCTTCTTTGCTGCCTCCTGGGGACGGAGTGTGACACTGTCACCCCAGGGACGGTCAGGCTCAGTGTGGAGCACGTGGGGCGGAAAAGGGTCTTTCCCCACCCTTCACCCTCCAGGCGCTTGGAGACCCCAGAGGCTGAAGCACAGCAGTGGCTTCTCCTCTTGTCCCCAGGATGCAACTCACACATTCATTCGGACAGCACCCAGCGACCTAATGGCCAGTGACTTTCCAAAAGAATTACCAGCATTAAAAGGAGCCTATGACATGTGAATGCAAACTCCTCCAAGGCACCATCTTTATCCTCCAACAAATGAGCAAGGAGTTAGCGGGAAGAGCTGGAAGGGGCTTTCTGTCTGGTACAAATTCTCAAAGGCAATTTTATAGCACATTTCAAAAGCCTGTGTGATCTAGAGTGCTTACTGATGTCTATGAATTTATATTCTAGCAAATAATCAGGTGCACAGTGAACATCACTAATGAGAGCTAACTTTCAGGTGTACCCACCACTCACCACTGGGCACCATGTCCTGGCCCCAGGTAGACTGTGTGAAGTTCTTCCCTTTGTGAAGGAGGAATTGTCCATGCCAGGGTGGAAGGATGACAAGAACAGCCACATCTTGCATACAGAAGAGACACTGAGATGTAGAGGGAAGGCAGTGGGCTTCAGATACTCTTATTATTGTCATCGTCACTTGCTGAAAACCACAGCAATGTTCCACCATGACATATGACAAAATGAGATTTATCCCAAGAAGGGAGAGTGCATTGTGGATGATAAATTTATAATGTGATTAACCATATCTCACAATCAAGAAATCCAAACATCTGAGCATCTTGATGGTTCATTAAAAGGATCTAATAAAATTCAAAGTCAATTCCAAAGATCAATTTTAAAACCTTCTTAGGAAAACAAGAATGAAAAGATAACATCCAAAGACTTCCGGTGTGGCCCAACATGGGAACAAGTGAAGGATGTCACTACTGGAAAGGTGGAACACGTATTCTTCGTTGCATCATTCTCCCATTCTTCCAATATTGCTTGAGTGGATTCTTTGTGATTAAATCTCTCGTGGTCCAAAAATGGTGCCTCTATTTTGGTAGAGGAGATAAACAATGAGGACATTCCTGATCCTCAGATCCTGCCCACTGCATCTTCTCCTTTAATTCCCCTACTACGTATGGCATTAAAGGACTGCAAGAGAGTCCAGCTTGAACCATCTGTCACCAAGAGGATGACAAGTTGTGGCACAGAGTCAGCCAGACAGCCAGTGAGCTACAGAGCTGGGTGCCCCTACCAGCTCCACCCCCAGCGTCACTTATGCCACCCACAAGGTGACGATGTGCTAAGGTCCCCACCACTCCCTGGAATCTCTCACCCCACACCCTCCACTCATTTCCCACTTGCCTGCCCCGCCGGCGTCTGAGTGAGTCCTGGCGGGGCCTGGCTTTCAAAGGCCACTTCCAAGCCCTCCTGCTCATGGACAGAGACTAGCAGAGGTCCTGGCTGCACAGGAACCTGCTGCTTGTAAACGCATTGGAAAGGAAAGGAGAGGACCAGGTCTATATGGCGTCATGAGCCTGCTTGGCTCAAGGTCAGCATGAGCAAGGGCGGTACTGTGTACTTGGATTTATTCTTAGCTGCATATTCATGCCATGCATTCATTTTTCCTTTTTGTTTTCTTGCTCAGTAATAACTCATCTGCATTTGCAGACTGATGATATGGAGGGACAGTCGTGGCTTGACATTGGCCTGTCCTTACCACTTTCCTGTCCCCGTCAACCTCCACCTTAGACAGGGGAAGTGCGGCAGGCTTGGCATGAAGATAAATGACTACTACCACATAAGGGTCTAATGACACCATGCAAATTCTCTGGTATGTATTTTTAGGATAGCTTACTATTTAAGACAACTGAAGTTAGTTTTTTCGAGGGGAAATATCACATTATAAGAAATCAAGTCCATATAAACACGAAAGTGAGCTGATATGAAAATGTCAAGTACCTAACAATGCAGAGTTCTCAGATAAAAAGTGCACACGCAGCACGTAACCCTGGGCCTTCTGATGCCCTTCTCCAGGGTGTCACAGACTGGATCGCCATCTAGAAAATGGGTAATCACTTGGCAGGGTCACTCAACAGTTCTTTTACTGGTGCAATGTGTCCAGGGCACCAGGTTGTTGGCCCAGGGAAGGAAAAGTAGGAGGGGAGGAAGTGGAAAGCCAGCAGGTATGAGTCTGATTGATGTACATTTTATAAACATGGAATTCCCTACTTCTGGTGAGTGAAGAGCCACAGACCTCTGCAGAACCCATTGGAAAATCAAAGATGTGTGCCCTACTAATCAGAAAGGAAATATGCTCCTAGTATGAATTACAGACAGAATAATGAAAAATGGAAACTGGAAAGAATATTTGAGATCAAGAAACATGAAAGTTCATCCTTTAATTGCTCCAGCATGAGGGTCTGCACATAACCTCAGCACGTTATGGGGATAATCTATCTCCCATGCAAAGTGTGTCCTCCCGTGCTGGGAGCGAAGGCTTAGGACAGGCACAGGGAAAGGTTCCTGTCCCATGAGGGTCCCACAGCCCACTGGGATGGGCAGCTCCTCCCAACCCACCGTGTCCCGAGCAGTGGGCCAGGTACAAACATCCAATGCAACATAACAAATGAACTGTCAGGCGGCCACGGTGACAGATCCTCCTTTAGAGCCTGGGATTGCTGCAGAGAGCACTGCAAGCAGGAGCCCAGGCTGCAGAGGGTTTGCGCCCGTTGGTGATGGGCAACAGTCTAAGATACAAGCAAATGGACTGACAGAGACAGAGCGAGGGAGTGTGCTGGGGTCCGGGCCTGGACGTCTCCGAGAGGGGCAGCAATGCTCGGAAAGGGCAGGGGGTGGCGGATGCCTTCCTCAGTGGCTGCATGAAGGGAGGGGATGGGGGAGACTGGGACCACCCTTGGGAGCAGAGAGTGGGAAGACAGCAGCACAGAGCTTGGACCTGGGTCCGTCCTCTGAGACGCTGCTGAGGTCTGAAGTCGTTCCTCAAACCTGTATGCTGATAATACTGGGCAGGAGCTAGCGTTAGAGGAGGTCCTGAGCAGGGGCCCCGGGCGGCACTAGTGGCTTCAGACGGCTAGAAGAGATGAGCCAGCACACTTGCCCTTTCTCCCTGGAGCTGCCCTCTGCCAGGCTACGATGCAGCTAGAGTCCTTGCCCGAAGCCAGCACCCTGCACGTACTTGCCCAGCCTCCAGCACCGTGAGCCAAATGACTTGTGTTCTTTAAAATGACCCAGGCTCGGATTTTTCTCACAGCCACAGAAAATGGACCAACACATGGTTCTAGAAAAGTAAGACTCGTAGAAGCAGAGGGTAGGAGGTCAGCCGGGCAGTGGAGGAGGAGACAAGGGGAACGTTGGTCACAAGACCGACAGGTGTCTGAGGATTTAGCGTATGGCACGGTGACTGTGACAGTTCATCTTGGCTGTCAACTTGCCTGGATTGAAAGATGCCTTGAAAATCAGCACAGCACATTCCCTGGTGTGTCTGTGAGGGGAGAAAACTGAGGTTTCCCAGGGATGTGCACCCCGGGGGAGATTTCCCACAGCCACTCCCATCAGGAGCACAGACCTGACACTTCCTCCTTTTCCTGTGGGAAGCCATTCTTCCCCCGGGGAAGGCCCATTATCTACTCATCTTCATACTTCTAGGGCTTTGCTCTGTGCTTGCCCCCCAGAAGGGGAGTTTCAAGGGGCCCTAGCTTTGGTGTTCTGTCTGGGCCCGGGAGGTCCATCCTGGAGCCAGTTCCTGCTGGCCCTTGTGAATCAGCTGCTGAATTTCAGAACGGTTGGTAGACGGAAATCAAGCACGCTGGGGGGAGTCACACTTGGAGAATGGCCACACTGCAGATCAGGGTTTGTGTCCCTTCCTTTACCCCAGGGAGCCGGGTGCTAAGCACTGACTGGTACACCACTGCCTCTACTCCCAGGGCCGCCGTTCATGAGCTCTGCAATCTCAGTAAACAAATAAACCCCCATGGCTGCCCGGTGGATTGCTGGGTCTCCCACCCGCTCACAGGACTTGCCCAGCACACTGGGGACCAGTCCCTGGCCCAGCTGCACCCTCTCTGAGCCATGTGTAGCCCCTGGCTCTTCACATTCCCCTCCCGCAGCTCAGTGGGGCTCTCTGAATGTCAGGGTGCAGCCTGGCACCTCCTGTAGCTCACACTCGCAGGCCCCAGTTTGCCCCTTCAGAATCACAGCCCCGTCCCCATGCCACCAAAGAAAGGTCAGGAATCTAGCACCCTCAAAGCATGGCTGAAGCCACAGAGATGCTGCATGAGTCAAAATAGACCAGGATGAGAAATGGACCCTGGACATTGAGCATCACCTCTTCCCTGTGATGCTTGAGGTTGCCATGGTGATGAGAGTGTCCCAGAGATGCCAGAGACTGAAGAAAACCCTACTAGTTGGAACTGGCCTTCTCCTCTCTGAGTATGGGGAATGGACCGGGACACCCCTTGATACACAGGGCATGGTGGGAGTTTGAAATCTATCATTTTAAAGTGATCTTGGGTCACCAGAGGACACTACTGAAGATGGGCGAGGAGGACAGGACTGCACAGGCACAGTCAGTGTGACACTGCTCTTCCATCATCAGCAGGCTCTGTGATGAGGGGTCGCATTGTTCTACACATCCAGCACAGCACTTGGCCCATCACGGGCCCATAACAGACCAAACGGATGCATTCACTGATAGCAGTGCTGGCAACACAGCTGTGAACAAGGCACAGTGCCCTCCTGGAGTGCCTCACTGCTAATGCAGGGAACAGAAGCGAAGTGGAGCTGCTGGGCCTTCGCCAGGCTGGAAGAGGCCACCACTGGGAGTGGGGCATCCTGCAGAAGCTCAAAGGAGCAGATGGTGGCTGCATAGGACCCCCAAGAGGACAGCAGCCATGCTGGGTCTGGATCTCTGGACCCTGGAGAATCAGGCCGGTACCTGGCACCAGCAAAGCCCAGTAGATACCTGAGAAGGAGCAGAATTCTCAGAGTGGGCCCAGGGGAGGGGGGATACACATTCCAGGCTGAGCAGCAGCGTGTGTGAGAGAATGGAGGGGTAAGAACAGCAGCACATATGTATCAAACACTCCACAAGCCCATCAGAGTGGCTGCCACTCCCAGGAACCAAGATGGCAGCAGGACTGGACATGGTGGCAGAGGCCGCATCACACAAGGGCATTTATTCTGGGGCCTGCGGGGAGCCCCCATGGCACCGTTGGCAGAGGAGTGGCAGGCTCAGTTGGCCCTTTGATAAACAAGATTTGCCTCCCATAGGGCAAAGTGGGGACAGGTAACTGTGGCTGAAGCTTGGAATGCAACTTAAGAGGCTGGAGCCACAGCCAGAGCCAGTGACGATGACTTCTATAGAACGATGCAGCTTGGCAGCTGCAGATAAATCCTTTGTCACGGGTCCCCAGGGACCTCCAGTCAATGTGCTCCCCCAGCCTCTTTGGCTGCCCCCTGCTTCAGCCAGGGCAGCTCTGCCCTTAAATATTTATTTAATTTCCTCTTAATTGAAGGTCTCAACACTTAAGACCTTGCTACCGATTTCTGTGGCTTTCTTGGCTCACAGTGACATGTAGACATCTGGGTATTGACTACCACTCACAGAAGGCTCTAGAAACAAAGGGCAGTTAGAAGTGCTGTGCCAGCTTCAGGAATCTGTGGTCGCCAGCCCCAACACACCGGCCAGGTGTTTCCAGTCAAGTTGTGTTGACAGAGCAGCAGGTGCCCCTTTGTTGATTGTAAACAAAGCATCTGAACAATGAGTCTAGTAAACACAGCCAAATGGGGAAATGGAAATGAATTTTGGACACAGTATGAAAACACGCATGAACCACCTACTCATGAACCTTCATTCAGGAAATAGTCTGGCACTGAAAGCTCAGGAAACTGAAAGCTTCCACATCCGGTGCTGTAGGAGATGCACACAGTCCACACCCCGAGACCGGAGCCACCTGACTGCTAAGGGCTCAGCCAGCCAGAACTGACCTCGGACACAAGTGACCCAGCAGGCCTTCCTGGGTGGTTCTGCCTGTCCTAGACTTAGGGATACTTGGTTTCTACTAGATGACCCCCTAAAGCCTCCTGGGATCACAGACAGGACCTTCGGAAGGTGACTGGATTACAAGGATATCACAGCTGGCTGGGTGTTAGGAGGCGGGGCCTGTGGAAAGAGGCGTCACTGGGGCGTGGCCTGGAAGGGTTCATCTCCCTCCTGGTCCCTCCCTTCTCTCTGCTTCCTGGGCCCCAAGCCGTGAGCAGCTCTCCTCCACCAGGCCCCTTCGCCGTGCTGCCCTGCCTTGGAGCCAGCAGACTGGGGACTGAAATGAGCCTAAGTACACCTCTTTCCCTTTAAGTTGTGGGGGTCCTATGTTGTGTCTCAGCCAGGAGGAAAGTGGCCAAGAGTACACATCACCTGTCTAATTTATAGAACAACTTGAGGACTTCTTTATTCTTTCATTTCTGTTTTACAAATAAGGAAACAGACATTGACAGGCAAATGGCCTTACTCTTACGGTCTCAGTGTTACCAGCTCCAGCTGCTGCACCAACACCAGCGGACTGGCATCATGGTTCTCACAGCTCTGCAGGCTGGGCTTCTGGGCTCAGGGCAGCAGCTGCATCCAGGCCTGCTGAGGAGTCTCTTTCGGGATTGCCGACGGCCACCTTCTCACTGTGTTCTCAGCTTCCTTTCTCTCCCTCGCATCAGCCACCATCTTGGCAGATTACGGCCTCCCTCTATGACTTCAGCCATATTCACCTCCACAATTCCCCATTTCCACATATGGTTACTGTGAAGTTAGGGACCCAGTCTACCAATCAGGGACGCGCGCACTGGTCCGTGGCGACCTCAGGGCTGGTGAGGTGGAGCTGGGACTGGACGGGAGGTCAGACCTTGGAGCCACGTGCTGAGCCCCTGTCCTCTGCTCCAGCGCCCTCCCCAGGCCACCCTCCCTCTCTGGGGTGATTTTTCTTTTTCATTCTCTCTTGCTGTGTTTGTCTGAAGCTCAGGAGACTGGCTTCATTGCAAAACAGGTGGAAATATGCAGGCCTGGTGGGATTCTGGCTCATTGTCGCTTTCTTATATACTTTATCTTCTGTATTTTGCAAAGAATGGAGGTTATTTTTCTGATTAGAAATTTATTTCTTTTTGTGCCAGGGATTTAGCTCAGTGGTTCCACCGCCTGCCTGAAAGCACAAGGTCCTGAGTTTGATCCCCGGTACCAAAAAAACAAAAGAAATTTATTTTTTTTAAATTCTCTTGTCCAGTATCAAAATAGTAAGGTTACTTCCCCCAAATGATGGAAGAGTCGGATGAATAACTTTCTGTACCTACCCAGACTTGATGCCCCATATCTGGCCAGGGTTTTCCACGTGGAAATGCCAAATTGGGGCCCACACCACACCCACCTTGATTTTCCCAGACAGAAAGACCTGTGTGCCCTCTTATTCTTCACCCACCTAAGGCTCCAAGTGCCTCTGGGTACGAAGAGCGTGGACCTCACCGGAGCCAGCAAGCGAGCAAGAAGCACATGGTGGACGTTCCCATCGGGGTCGCCTTGCCACCGTCAAGGTCAGGAGTGAACGCAGCTGCTGAAGGAGCCACTCTGAATTCCTTTCCCAGAGCAGCCAGCCCTCACTCCTCCCACTAAATCCAGCTTAAGAAACTTCGAGGAGCTGGCCCTGTGGAGGCTGGGTTAGACTCCCAGAGGGAAGCACAGGAAGCAGCCCAGCTTCCCAGGAGGAGGCATTTCTCAGAGACGGTGAGAAAACCAGCAATGTGGGTGCTCGGTGGCAAAGGCTGTGTTGGGTCCACACGGGCAAGGCAGAGGCCATGAGGAACGCTCACCCAGCCCATGTGGCGGCCACAGCTCCTGTGCTGGGGGCACCTATGCTTGAGCCAGGAACGTGCAGGAGCTGGATGGGTCACTGAAGGAAATGGGGACGCAAGGTCTCCAGGAAAAGGAGATGCTTCATACAGGCAGTGCACATCTGTAATCCTAGCACTCTGGAAGGCTGAGGTAGGAGGATGGGAAGTTCTAGCCCAGCCTGGGGATCTTAGCAAGACCCTGTCTCAAAATAAAGAAGGTTCTGGAATGCGGATTACGACAGGCCTTGTGGGCCAGATTCAGGACCTGGAATTGAGCACATCCATCCATGCTGTGCTCCCTCTGCATGGAGTGAAACTCGGGCTCCCAGTTGTCCTCCTGTGACTGGCACAACAGAAGTGACCTTCTGAAGAGCTGGACTCCCTGTGAAGATGCTACGAGGCATGGTCTCACCACATGCCATGTATTTTCTCCAATGCACAAAACCTTCTCTGTTAAACCTATCTTCAGCCCAGATTCCTCAGATCAGAGAACAGAGTGAAACTGAACACGAAACACAGGCCTAAGACTTCAGCAGCCAGCGAAGGCGGCAAGGGCCCTGGACGCTGGAACCTGGGCATCTCATCCCCGCCTCATGGCCATGCTCACTGAAGCCACACACCGCAGGGCAGGACTCACACCCATGACGCATGACCAGAGCGTGAGTCCCTGGGTGGGCTGGGGACAGGCGGGCTGGGATGGACCTGGCCGGGAATCCATGCAGAAAGAGAACACGAAAAGATAGGGTGCGCAGCGGCAAGGGGGTGCATCCAGTAGGGACGGGGCGTCCAGAGCTGGCACAGCCACTCACCACAGGTTGACCAGGAGCGGGTGCTCCAGCCCCTGCATGATCTGCAGCTCCCGGAACACGTTCCGCACTTCATCGCGCTCGATGCACTTCTGCTTGTTCATGTACTTCATGGCATACATCTTCTTCGTGTCTCGCTTCTGCACGATGCACACCTGACCAGCAGAACACGAAAAGCAAGGTCAGCCCCTCCCTGCGCTTCACACCCGGGCTCCAGTCTCCTCTGTGCACCTGGAAGCCCAAACCTCCCTGCGCCTGTCAAGCGTGGCATGGGCCCAGCGTCATCCCTTTAGTATCAGCAGCTCTGCTGGGGAAGCAGGAGCAGGTTCAGGAGCCAGAAGCTGCAGTGTGACCTGGAGAGCTCGAAGCAGGAGGAAAGCAGGCAAGGGCACCAGCAACCACAGCCCTGGAACTCGCGTGTGCACACCCTGTGCCAGACCCTGTCCTAGTGACATTTGTGCCCCTGGGACATTTGTGTACATGCAGGCGCGCTGAGGACCTGTCCAGTGACACAGCCCTGGAGCACAGGTGTGCATGGGAGCTGCAAACCCTATCTGTGCCTGAGTGATTCCTGTGCCTTCCCCACCTCGGAGCACACCTGCCTGGCATCTGTCTCCCCTCTGCCTGGGGACACTTCCCTGCCAAGCAGAGCCCACTCCAGCCCAGGCAACAGAGCAGCAATGCCAGAAAATCAGTGTTCTCAACCCAAGCCCTTTACTGAAGGGAAGGGGTCCAGCACCCAGGTGCCCTTGTCTGCTGGGTGGGAAGTCGAAGGCTGGTGTTTCTTGCTGCCTCCGCAGTAGGCCAGGGCTGGTGGGGAACAGGCCTGACTTTCCTCCTCGCACGGGTCCTCCTGCTGCTCCTCCCCTATTCCCTGCCCAGTTCACCGGGAGGTTTCTTTGTCTCCTCTTCCTTCCCTCAGACCCTCCTTCTGGGGAATGCCAGCCATGGTGCCAGGTTCTGGGGAGCCATGACAGCCCCGCGTAGTGTGAGCCCTGGTGCAGGCCAGGTACTGACAACTGTCTCTGATCAACTCTGTAATCTGTGGGGCACGCCTCCACCCTCCCTCTAGTGGGAGAAGCCCAGGTGTCATGATGAACCTGCCACATTCCCTGAAGCCACTGCATGCTGGGGTAGGATTCACACTCATGTCTGGTGACGAAGAGTGAGTCCCTGGGTGGGGTGGGGACAGGCTTTTGAGATGGATCTGCCCAGGAATCCATGTAGGAGAGCACGAAAAGACAGGATGGGCCAAGGGCAAGGGGGTGCAGTGCAGCAGGGATGGGGCACGGGTGGTGCCTCAGAGTCACGCATGGCCAGAGACATACGTGGGCCACATGGCCTAGAACAGGAACAGTAGCAGGCCTGGGGATCCACTCTTTCCAACAGTGTGGTGAGGAACAGTGTCCCTTCCCTCAGTGCCACAGGTCAGGCAGCTTACACAGAAGGAACATGTGGTCTCCAAGCTTTGGGGACCAAAAGTCCAAGTTCAAGGTGCAGGCAGGGCAGCTCCCTCTGAAGGATCACAGGGAGGACACCTGGCTCCCCCGCCTCTGTGTCTGTCTCAGGACCCAAATTTGCATCTTTTAATATGGACACCAATCACAGCAGTTTATGGTGTACTCTAATCCAGTATGACCCATCTTAAATACTTATATCTGCAAAAAAACCTATACTTTATTTTCTTTGTTTTCAGTAACCTACAGTCAATTATTGCCTGAAAATCCTGAATGGAAAATTTCAGAGATGAATAAATATCATGCTGTTCTAAGTACCACAGTGAAATCCCACATTGTCCCACTCTACCCTTCCAGGGTATGCATCATCCCTGTGCCAGCGTATCCATGCTGTATATACTACCCACACGATAATCATTTGGCAGCCCTCCAGGTGGTCATATAGACTGATGTGATGCCACGTTGCCTGGGTCCAAGTAGCCCTTACACACTAGCCTGAAGCTGTGTCACCTCCTTCATTTTGTGCCATCTTATAGTATCACAAGTGGGGCAAGCAGAGGACCATAAGGTATACTGAGAGAGAAAAGGAAAGATCACATTCAAATAACCCTTACTACAGTAATTATTAAGATGGTTCCATTGTATTATGTTATTGTTGGCGATCTCTGACTGTGCCTGACCCATAAATTATCACTCTATCACTGGAAGGCATGTATAGGAAAAATACAGTATGAATAGTTTGGTACTATTGAGGTCTCAGGCATTTACCACTGGAGGTCTGAGAACATATCCCCCAAGGTTTAAGGGAGATTACTATGCCTCCAAATAAGGTTAGGTTCTGGGGTTTCAGGAGGATTCCAATTTGGGGGATGCTATTCAAATAGTCCTGGTATTATTCCTATCCCTACCCCACAGATAAGGGAAAGGAGGGCCCAGTCCTTGCTCTAGGCTCAAGCCTGAAGCTCAGGCTCCCTGTCTCCTGGGAAAGGGGTGCACTGGAAGACCCTGGCAGGAAGACAGTGGGCAGGGGGACCAGGCTAGAGCTCAGGTTTTCTCCTGGCTCCATGGGTTGCTCTTCTGCTGGATGTCAGACCCACATAATCTCTGAGGAGCTGGTAATCTCCAGGGACAGAGATAGGACAGAGAGGCCAAGCCTGCATCTGACTCTAGCTCTGGTCCTCCCTGAACCGAGTTAGATTCACCCTGCACCATGGGGTGAACCTCAAGGAGAACAAGGAAGTATGAGGAAGGTGACAAATGTCACTTGAATTAAACAGCACATGTCACAAAACCTCCAAAAAAATCCAATCGATGGCATGAGGTTGAAGGTCTGTGGAACTCCCATTGGCAGCAAACTGGAAAATAAGAAAGAAACTCAGGCAGGCACAGACGCCTCGTGCAAAGGAAGGCCGGCGTGGTGGGGATCCAGGCTGATTTCTGCACCCCGGAGCCCACGAAAGAAGGCAGACAGGAGAGGCAAGACAAGGCCACTGCGCCGCGGGCCTCTCGTCTCCACTTCTCTGCTACGTCCTCACCAACAGCTGCCTCGAGGGCTGGGGGCTGGCATCCAGCAGACTCACTGCACTGTGCTGAGAACATGAGGCTGGGACTAGAGTTGTGGGAGGTCCAGGCAAAGACATCCGCCCATCCATGGGTTCCGAAGGGCAGAGATTGCCAGGAAGGCAGCAGGGCGCTGACCTTGGCTCCATGAGGGCTCAGGAATTAGAGCAGCTCTCAAAACCCAGTTCAACTCCAGCTACTAGGAGACAGAGAAGCTAATGTGGAATAAAGAGGGCTGGAGAGTCTGATGCACAGAGTGGGGACAGAGCTCTGGCTACACAGGGACGGAGACACGGCTTGAACTCTGGGCCACTCTGACCAGGGCTGAAATCCCCTCTCTGCTGTGCAACTGGGGGGAAGTGGCCCACCCTCTCTGGGCCTGTGCTCAGCAGAGCTTTTGCTCTTCACCATGGAGAACGAGGTGAGAAGTCAGCAGACTGCAGCCTGGCAGCGCCCGGGCAGGATGCATCCACGCCACCCCGGTCTCAGGCTTCTGGCTTCCAGAGGAGGGAGAAACCAACGCCACTGGTCTGGTGCTGAGGTTAGGGCAGCCCGGACAGACTCACTCGGAAAAGCGCCTTTGAGACTGAACTAAGGGTCCCAAGATGAAGACACCCAGGATTTGGGGACCTGGGTCAAATGACAAGCGTAAAGGAGAGAAGACAGTGGGAGCCACAGGAGGGCCAGCAGAGATTGGGTGTCGCAGCCCCATGCCAGGTTCACACTGAGGCCCTGGCAGCCACAGGGGCCAGGCAGGGGTGTGGGACAGGCAACCTCAGGCCCCCCCCCTCCTTGGTTTAAGCCACCATGAGGCAGGTTTTGTTTCATGCTGTTGACCTCAACTGACACACAAACTGTGACTTTTCACAGCACACATATCCCATGTGGGCTCTGGTCAATGGTGGCCTCACTGGGGTCATCCAAAGTTGATCTCAATCTGGGAGGCTGAGGCAGGAGGATGGCAAATTTGAGCCCAACCTGGGCAACTTAGTGACTTAAGGAGACCTTATTTCAAAAAAAAGTAAAACAAAAAGAGGGTGTTACTGGGGATGTAGCTCAGTGCGAAGGTCCTGTGTTCAGTCTTCGGTACCACAGGAATAAAAAAGTTGGCCTCAAGTAACACTCATTTGCTTGAATATTTCTCCCATAAAAACATACTGCATGCTTGCTGCAGGCCTGGTAGCATGGGGGACATGGAGACCGCACACTGCTGGGATACAAGGGTTAGGGACAATCAGACATGGCCTGGCCCTGCTCCCTCCTCTCCACCCAGCCCTAGGCCATTTCTGGGGCTGTCCTGTCCCCTCAGGGGCCACAGGGCCGTCCCCAGGCTCTGTGCCACCACTGTGCTGTGGCCCTAAGCCCACACCCACACAACTGTCCACCGTGTCATTTCCCCATCAAAGCCCCGGGCAGCAGGGACTCACCTCTCCTCTGTTCCGTGTTGTCCCTCAGTGCCCATCACAGAGCAGGCCCCTGGGTGGCACTGGTCCATGAAGGAATGACCACCGCTAGGAGGTGCAGTGCTGCAGGAGAGTGGCTAAGGACTCCAGGAGAGAGGGACTGGGGAGGGCACCCTGCAAAGATGGTGTCTGGGCTGCATGTCGGGTGCCCAGGGCTGGCCTCATGGGGACAGAGGTGCTGGTGTCATCCCCACTTCCTCCTCCGGGTCATGGGGATGAGAGCTGTGCCTACCTGAAAGGGCTAAGAGGGCCCAAGGGTAGACAAGGGAGCTGCTTGTGTTGGTTGGCTTTGGGACAAAATACCAGAGAATCAACTTAAAAGCCGGGAGTGTTAGTTTGGCTCGTGGTTTCAGAGGGTTCAGTCTAGGGCCAGTTGGCTCTTTGCTTTAGGACTCTGGTGAGGCAGGAACATCACGGTGAAAGAGTATGGTGGAAGAAGGCTGCTCACAGTATAGTGGCCAGGAAGCAAAGAGACAGCAAGGCAGCCAGAGAGGAGGGGCTGAGACAAGACACAGTCCCCAAGGCCACGCCCATTGCCCACTCCCTTCATCTAGGCCCCACTTCCTATTTCCATCACCTGCCAATGTCATCATCAAATTAGGAATCCACCCATGGATGAACACACTAAGGAAGTTGGAGCCTTTGTGATCCGGTCACCGCTCCAAACCCCATCAGCTGGTGACCACGAATTTGGGAGACATTTCAAGTCCAAACCATAATATCCCTTGTTACGACTGAAACAGGCCCTCCTTGTGGCTGCTGTGAAGACGGGGATGGTCAGAAGACACCCAAAAAGGACCCTGGAGACTCACCATGGTGTGTGGTTCATCATTCTGCATCACCTTGGCTGGGCCGTGGTGACTGATGCGTGGTCAAACTTGACTGTGGGCATGTGTGTCAGGGTGCCTTTAGATGAACAGGGCACTTTAACTGGTGCCCTTTGAGGACAGTGTCCACAGTTAAAGCTCCTGCTGGGCTGCCATGTTCTAGCAGCCCAGCAAACTCAAACTTCTGGCTTTTGTTCTGAAGGTGCTGGGGAGCTGCTGCAGGGACTCAAAAGTAGATCTGAGGTTTTAACTGTGAACCGATGAAGGAAGGAAAGAATCAACACAGAAACAACATGGAGAACTTGGCTTGCGGAGGAAGCTCTTTCTGTCAGCCGGGGAGAGTGGTATGGGGACAATTTGAGAGGTGACCCTGTGTTTTAGAAACTAATGCCAGAGCACACGTACACGTACACACACACACACACACACACATACACACACGTACACACACACGGCATGTGATCAACATACAGAGTGAATGCTTAAATTTTTAAAAATTTATTACATTTTTACATTGCCATTAATCTTCCTCAAAATCCTCCCCCTTGCTTTAAACACATTCATGCCAGGGTTCTTGCCACTTCCTGAAGCAGTTCAGGAGCCCTCTTTCCTGAGTTCCTTTATGAGAGGTGATAAAAACCCAGTGAATGCTGCCGCCGAGTCCCATCCCTTGGACAAGCAGCCCATAAAAACATGAGGCTGAGTCCTCCTCCACCTTATTCACTGGGTCTATGGCAGGGCAACTTTGGGTCTTGCCCAAAGTCAAAATGACCATGAAAGGTAGAGGGTTTGAAATGGCTCAGAACATGGAGGCATCTATGGCCATTCAAAGGGAGGGGGGTTAATGGCAATGTATCTCGTGCAGTAATAAATTTTAAATGTAAACATTCATTGTGCATTTTGATCATCCCTTGTAAGACATATGTGTGTATACATATATACACTGTTTGCTGAGGGTGTGTGTGTGTGCTCTGGTTCTAATATGGATCATGACTCCAAAGGGTCCAGATATAAAGGCATGGAGCTCAAGATGGGCAGTGTAGGGAAGCACCGTGCACATCTAACAGGTGACGTCAACTGGGGGAGGTCCTTGGGTCACGGGGACAGTGCTCTAGAAGAGGACTGAGGGACCTGGTCTCTGTGCCCCTCTGCGTCCTGGCTTGAGATATGACTACCAGCTGCAACACATGCCCCACCACCTGCCACCCCACCCAGAGGCTGCCCCACCTTGGACTTGACCCTTAAAGTATGTACACTGAATAAACCTTCTTCCTTCCTAAGCAGTCCGTCTCAGGTGGTTTGCTCGAGGAATGGGAAGCTGACAAATGCAGAGTGTGCATGTGAATGCGTTATCTATATACTAGGTGTGTTTTGAGTAGGGTGTATCTTGAGTGTAAGGATTAAAGCTCTCAAGCTCAGCTTCTGGAGGAACCTGAGCCAAGCCAGTCATCAGCAGGGCCAGAACCAGGAGAGGCTGATGAGGTGCTGGGGGTCACCCCTTCCGGGAACAGGGGCTTGCTTGTGCCATCTCAACCTGGACCCTCACCCGCAGGGCTCCATCTCCCACCCACCCCTGATACCTGTCTCCATGTCTTTGCCTTAAAACACTTTTCCTTCTATAAATAGACTTTCAACTTCTCCAATCGTGAGGAAAATAACCACCAACCAATGCAGAGCTCTTTTCTTACTGCCCATGATACACAAGAGGAGCAGAAGTCTTTCCTCTCTGACTGCGTGGAAGGGCCCTGAACGGTACGGCTAGGACCACACAGGCACCCTATGGACCAAGCACCATGCCCGCTCCTATCACATCCCATGGCGGTGAGTGAGTGACACCCTGGGCCCACAGGGAGCAGGGGAGATGCTCTTCAAGGAAGGGACCCTATCCTGATAAAAACTAGAAAAGAAAACAAAAGGGTACGCTGGTCAGGGAGACAGCAGCACCCAGGCCTGTGGGCCTCTGTCCCCTTCCCATGCTACAGATGGGGAAACCAAGCATCAGAGGGCTTGGGTTACTTTCCCAGGTGTCCACAACTAATTCAGATCAGAATCAGCCAGACCTAAAATCTAGTGTCTGCACCAGACATACAGAAATTAATCTACTGTGCCCAAACTGCCCCAGAATTTGGTCACCCAAGGGTTATAAAAGCTGTCAGCAACTTCTTGCTCAAATCAGCTGATTGCACTGTGCTGTTTATGCAGGTGCCACCAGGAAGACACAACCTCTCCCAGCATGAAAGTAAAATGCGATTCTGGGAGCTCACATGTGTGCGGCCTGACAGCCACCACTATTGTCATAGTCTACAATGAAACACCTTTCTTGAAATTCTTCATAAATACTAGATAGCAGGCCTGCCAAAGACAGAAAGCCAAACCAAAATATGTGTTGATTGTTAGGAAAATAGTTTTCTTCATCTTATGCTAGGCCACCTCAACTTGAGTTAGTAATAGCTATGTAAACCTCACCTGCATTTTACCATAAAAAGGAACAATTATTTGGTACTCTGATCAGAAAAGGCTATGTTCTATTCCCTTAAAGTAAGCTAACCTCATCCCAAATACTGGATGTTTGTGTACATTCTACATGAATTTGCATATGATCAGGGTATTGCTATAGCCTGAGTGACTTAAAAACAGACCCTATAGTAGAAAGCTTGTGCTTTTCAAAAGATCCATTACAACCATAGTGTTCAGAAAGTTACGCTCCAGACTACAGGTTCCAAGAGCCAAAGCCAAACAGCACCTCAAGTGTAAGCAGAAAACTGGAAAAAGTGTTCAAGGGATGGAAACAGGCTGTAACCCATTTAAAAACCCTAAAGCCAGATGCTAACAGATTTGAGTGAATGCCATAAGGGGGCACAAAGGGCTCAGGACCAAATCCACTGTGAAATACAGATTAAGGTAAATGCCTCTGTTGACAGCAACTGTGTTACAGATTTAAAGCGATGCCTGTGATCACTAATTGTGACCTGTCAACTTTACTTGAGTAAGAACCACCTTGCAGATTAGCAAAGCTCTGGATGTGTCTGCGGGTGATTGACAGGTAGGCCAGCAAACAGGAGGGATGACCCACCCCGGATGTGGATGGGACCAACCAATAGGTGTATAGCCTGGAATGAATAAAAAGGAAAAGAAGGAAGTCTTTCTCTTTTCTTTGGTGGAGCCCTGGTCTTTGCCATTTCCTTCAGATATTGGCCTCTCATTCAGGGTTCCATTGCAGACTCTTCAGCTTTCCAACACACCAGACTCTGCAGGGAGCTCCAGGCCTGCAAACTTAGCTCCAAACTTTGATCTTCCAACTCTCCAGCGTACAGATGGCCATTTTAGATTCTTCCACCTCTGATTCAACAGATGGCCCCTGGGGCTCCTCCCATTGTGATCCTGTAAGCCTACTTAATAAATCTCTTGCATAATTACTCATAAA
Source organism: Heterocephalus glaber (assembly GCF_000247695.1). The sequence goes on along the minus strand of NW_004624755.1, from coordinate 22,067,315 downwards.
TTTTTATTTATATTGATTCATTCTTTTGGTGAATCCTCATTAATACAAGGCCTCAGGTCTCCTGGAGCTAGGAAATCTCAACATCAAGATAAGAAACAACAGAAAGTAAAGGTTCAATGGGATTTTAAAATGTTTTACTGTTGTTGTTTTTGTTGTTGTTGAGGTTCAGCCACAATCTATGAGATCAGTGGTAAACCTGAGTTCACTGGGCCACAACTCTGCTAAGAAATCCGGAAAAGAGGAACCTCAAATATGGCCCATACACTGCCCATTGCTTGTGGGCCCCAAAAGGTCACATGTAGGGTGTAGCCTGAAAGAAGGCCAGCTGAGAAAAGACAGTGAACGACAGTTAGTGTGCCTGCAGAAGAGCAAGAATATGGTGTGTCAGTCCTACCAAATTAGTGAGTATGTTAAAAATGTATTTTTAAAGAAATCCAATATAATTCAAAGTTTCTGCAAGGTAACAGTCTAGAATATAACCCCGAAATATTTCTCCTGTAAAGAACCAAGAGAGCCATGCAGGGCGGTACACATCTGTAATCTCCACACTCTGGGAGGCTGAGGTAGGGCCTCACAATTTGAGGCCACTCTGAACAACTTGGCAACGTAGCAAGACACTGTCTAAATATTTTAAAAATTAAAATAAAAAAGGTCGGGGATGTAGTTCAGTGTGAAGACTGAGTTCAACCCCCAGTACTGACAAGAAAAAAAAAGAGCAGGAAAACCTGACCCATTCGCAATGGAATTGATGGTCAATATTCAATATGTATGGCTCAGATGCTAGAATTAGCATAAAGGATGTGAAAGCAGCTATTATGATAATTCTATCTCATATAAAGGTCAATATAGTTGAAACAAACTAAAAGGAAATCTAATCAAAGAGTGAGTGAAAGTTTATTATTTTAAATGAAGAATTCCCACCTAGGCATATCAGAGTTAAACTTCTTAAAAGTAAAAAAAATTAAAGGAAATTTTTGAAAGGAGAGAGACAAGTGACACATTATATACTGGACAATAATTCAAAATTTGATGACTTTTCGTCAGATATGACAATGGTACAAAGTCTTTAAAGTACTGAAATGAGAAAAATCTGTCAATCCAAAAATCTACTTTCTGCAGAAATATTCTTCAGGAAAGAAACTGAACAAGATATACTTTAGAGAAAAAGAAAAGAAAAGGGCTGGGGATTTAGCTTAGTGGTTTCGCCGCCTGCTGCGCAAGCGCAAGGACCCAAGTTCGATCCCCAGTACCAAAAAAGAAAAAAGAAAAATTAATTAGTAGGAGAACTGCATCACAAAAACTACTAAAGAGTACTCTTCAGGTTACATGGAAATTATACTGGATGTAACTCTGATCTTTATAAAAGATCAAGGACTATTCACTCTCTAATGTTTAAAAGCAAATTACAAACATATATATTATAGTTATTAAGACATAGGTTATGCCTTTGAGCCAAAAAAAATCCCCTATATTGTATGGTATTGGAATTTTAAAATTTTAGAAACAGCAGTACATTTGACAACTATAGAATAAAGCCTGAGACAGTAAAAGGACTGTTGCAGCATTTCTGTATTTTATGTAAAAGGTAACTCTCAACAGAACATGGAGTAAACTAAGGATGTATATTATTATCCATACACACCTCCTCCCTCCTCACTACTATGGGATGAGCAGCTTCCCCACACCATGAGTCCCCACCATGATGTTATGCACTCCAAGGAAGCCCAGTGACCATGGACTGAAACCTCTGAAACCATGAGCTAAAATAAGTCTCTCTTCCTTTACATTGATTTTCTCAGGGATGTTGTCATGGTGACAGAAATCTGATTAACACATACATTTTGAAACACCTAACCGAAATAGATAAGTATAAACGATGAGATTTTGTTTTTCAGTTCTAGGAATTGAACCCAGAGCTACATGGATGCTGAGCGAGTGCTATACTCAGCTACGGCCCCCGCCTGATATACCAGGGGCATTGATTGGAAGATTCACTACCATTGTCAACTATTTCAAATGGGCAAACAGATTTAATGTGATCCCAAGGATAACCCCATCATATTTCTTTTGTACAAACTGACAATTGAGAAGTTTCTAGAAAAATCCAAAGACCTAAAATATCCAAAACACTTTTGTAAAAGAATAAATTTGGAGAATATACATTTTCCAATTTCAAGACTTACTAGAAATCTATGGCAATTAAGGCAGTCTGGACTTGCATAAGATCAATAAGTAGGTCAAAGGAACAAAGAACTGAGAAGGTCTCCTACTATTCCAAGTCATCTGATTTTCCACACAGACATCAAAGGAAGCCAATGAAAAAGGGAAAATGTTTTCAAGGAATGGATATCCATATGGAACATATGAACCTTGGCCCTGCCTCACACCCTACAAAACAATTAATTCAAGATTAATCACAGGACTGAAAGCTAAAGCCACAAAACCTCTAGAAAGTAAACATAGGAAACTTCATGACTTCAGTATGCTTTCTTGAGCCAAATTTTCCTCCGCAAGCTACATAAAGCAGTTATCTTAAAAGGAAAAATACTCAAGAAATAAAACCTCATTAACTTTGAAACCTTCTGTGAATAAAAATGTTAGTCATACATAAAATTAACAGATAAGCCAGGCTGGCAGAAAATACTCACATATCTGACACCGGACTACGTCTGAAAATGTATATTATAACTCAATAATAAAAACACAGCTCATTTCTTAAAAGTGGCAAAAAAAGTTTTGAATGGACAGGTCACAAATAAAAGATACATGACTGGTCCCTAAGCACGTGAAAAAAGTTCATCATCATTTTCAGGGCCAACCCAAATTAAAACTATGTTGAGCTACTACAAAATACTGATCAGAATAACTTACATTAAAAATATTAATTACCACCATATGTTGGCAAAGAATGAAACACATGGGTTTTTTTTTTCCTGTGGTACTGGAGATTGAACCTAGGACTTTTGCACTGAGCTACATGCCCAGATTTATTATTTACTTTGAAACGAGGTCTTCTTAAGTTGCTCAGGCTGGGCTTGAACTTGCCCAGGAACTGCTCAAATTTGCCCAATCCTCCTGCCTCAGGAGAATAAAATGGTTCAACCACACTGTAAACTCAACAGTGTTGTATACAGCATATGCATACCTACTGCATGATCCAGACAGTCCAATCCTATTTGCCTAAGAGAAATACAAATGTATGTCTACCAAAAATGACTTCTACACAAAGTCTCATAGCAACTTGAGGCAAAATAGTTCAAGCTACAAAAAAGTCCTGGAGTCTATTGTGATGAGAATGGGTTAATAAGCTGTGAGCTATTAATAAAATGGAATCCTGTTCACTGATAGGAAGAGGAGCGTATTGATGCTCAGCAATGTGGACGAACCTCAAAAACACTGTACTGCAAAGAATGTGACTGTGTGGCTTCACTTCATAGCAACTTTTGCAAATGGCAAATCTAACCTGTAGTGGATGCGGTGGTCAAGTTGGGGATGGGTTCTGGCTGGAGAGGATCAAAAACGGGACTTTTGATATTCCACATTCCAGTAGGGATTCTGCATACTCGGCAAATGCATTTCTCAAAAGTCAAAATTTTTGCATTTTGTTGTATGGACCTTTTACCTCAAAAGAAAAACTATATGCAAACCTCTATGCTGAAATACTTACAGGGAAGTGTACAGATATTTGCAATTCGCTATGAGACGTAACAAAATGGATTGGCAGATGGGTAGAGGACAGGTATACTGTAAGTTTGGTAAAATGCTAACATAGATTATACATAGTGGATATGGGTGTCCACTATAAAATTCTTTCACCTTCACTGTATGTTTGCAAACTCTCATACTGAACTGATACAGAGCAGGCAACACCTGGTTCAGTTTTATAACCTCAGAACCTATAATAGGATCTATTTGCCCCACGTATGTTGGACGGATGGATGGGATGGGCTGGGATGAGATGGGTGGGATGGATGGATGAATGGGGATGAGTCAACGTAAGAATGAACAAACAGATTGTAGCTAATCTTTAACCAAATCCACACAAACTGCCAATAGCTGGAGAAGACAGATTCAGAGACAGCACAGTGACAAGACTACTGTTAAGCCAAGAACGAATGAGTGTTTCCAAGAAGAATGAGTGTCAGATGAGGGCATGAACCTTGCCAGACCTTGTTCTGAGCCACCGTTTATCAGCAGTCCCCAGTGCCAGGTTTCTGTACAATCGCAGGCCTCTCCAAGCAGAAGCTCCCACGCCACATACTTCAACTCAGCACACCCAGTACAAAGCCCTCAATTCCTCCCTTGCCACTGTCCAGGGGCAAAAGTACCCCAGGCAAAAGAGATGCATGTGCTGGACCTCGGTGTGGCAACCATGTCTGGCACTGTCCTCTGCTATCTCTTACTTCTCACCACAGCCCTGTGCAGAAGACAGGGCACGCCCACTTCACAGGTGACACACAGACTCAGAGTGAGATTCAGCGCAGATCGGTCAGCATCTGTGCCCCATCTGCCTGACAGGCGAAATGCTGTCCATGCTGTCCCAGGCTGCCTCACATGCTCAGTGACCGTGCTGGAAAGTACTCCAAGAGGAACCCTTGCTGCCCAAAGATACCATGCTTAGGAGCCATCAGGTAGCCTCGGAATCCCTGCACAGCAGAGCCCGACTCGAAGGGTGGGCGGAGTGAGTGTGGCTCAGGGAGAGAGCTGGCTTATAGGGGGAGGGAAGCCACGGGCACCCCTGCACCCTGGCTGGTGAGGGGATGGATTTGCAATGAGTGTCCAGAGGCAAATTATCCACTTGAGACACTTTTTTGGAAGAGCCCCAGTGGAGGACGAGGCCAGGATGGACCAAGGAGGGTCAGGGATAGAAGTGAAGGACAGCTTTGCTAAGGTCCAGTCAGCAGCTGTGGACACGCCCATCTCACTCAGCTTGGCTTCCCAAGCAGCAAGCACAGTGATCTCAGCACACTGCACATCCCAAAGGCATTGGTAGCCCCAGCTGTTCTCCCACTCTCTCCACTAAAGAGCTTGCCTGCAGCCATCTGGCTGAACAAAGAGGCTTCCATTCCCAGCATTCTCAGCAGCTAGGTGTGATAATGTGACCAGTTACAGCCAGTGAGAGAGGAGAATTCTGCTGGGGGATTCTGGGATGGACATTCACTATAAAGTCACAAAATGAGTCCTAGTTGGGTGACAATGTGACACACAGAACCTGTGCAACCTCTTCAGACCATCAGAAAGCCTGCATCTGTGGACTGTGGGATTTGGTGACACCTTCAAAATGTATCTATACTCCAGACAAAAATTTGTCTTGCACTCCACCTCCAGCACAACACCCTGACCTGAGCCACCAGCCCTCCTGGGTACTGCAGGGGCCTTCTTGCTGCTCCTCGCTTCTGCCCTTGGCCCTCCCAGGCTCTGCCCAACACTGTAGCCAAATTGCTCCTCCACAGCTACAAACAGACGTGCCACTCCTACATCTGAACCCCCTTAGGGCCTAGCCCTGTCCCTCTGAGAAACGACCAACATGTGCACCACCTCCAGTGAGGTCCACCATGACCCAGTGCTGGGTGACTCCCGATGCCCCACCTCCCAGCACCCCACCTCCCAGCACCCCACTGCATGGAAGCCCCTCAGCACCACCAAGCACACCGCCTTCCTGGTCTCTGCACTAGAGCCTTCTGCCTGGAACCTGCATGTCACCTCTGTCACCGCCCTCGGGGCTTTGCCTATTCATTAGAAAAGGGTCTTTCTTCAAAGCAGCTATGGGCCACACGTGGCTGCCGAGCACTTGACATGTGGCCAGTGCTGCTGAGGGGCTGCTCAATCTGTCATTTCACTTGATGTTAATTAATTAAATTCAATATTCACATGTGGTTAGTGGTGATCCGATTGGCAGCCCAGCTGTATAAAACAGCAATGTCCTCCTGTCCCTCTCCACCTAAAACTCCATATCCCCCACTGCATTTTTCATATGCACTGATCACTGCCTAATACACCACCAATGTCCACATTCATCTTTTTGCCAGCTGTTTCCTTTTTAAATGTTAAACGATCAGTGAGAAAAGGCTCTGGGTGTCTTTGATCAACAGAGTGCCCGGTACAAAGTATGCATTCAATTAATAGTCCTAGATTGGATTAATAAAAGAAGAGGAAGAAAAAGGAGAGAGGGGTTGCTTGAGTCTATTCAATTTCTTGGGTCAAACGTCTCAATGAACCCTGTAAGCTGTGAACACTCTGGTGACCATATGAGGTTCCTGACACAGCGCGTCCCTGGTCACCGAGCAGCCTTGGGTTCAAATCCCAGCTTTGAAACCTGTTGCCTGTGTGGCCATAAGTACAATGTTCCTGTTTCTCGAGTTACTGAGTCTCAGGTTTTACTTCTAAGTTACTCTACCTGTAAAATGCAAATAATTATAATACTTATTTAAACAGCATAGAAAACCTAGCATTCAAAAGGTTCTCAAGGAAATCACTTTTTTTGAGGGAAACCCTTACTTTCTAAAAGCCCCCGCATTCTCATAATTTTTATAAAGTTTCATCCAAAGCAATCAAAGATCACAAATGTGAACTTTCTGAAAAATAAATGTGTATGCTGCCGGAAGAGCTACTTTTGTGATCATTTGTGGGCTCTTATTTCTACTTTCTTCATTTAGATTCCCAAGGAAGGCACACCATTAGCAATTTTAAAATAATTACTGCTGCAATTCTCCTAAACCAGGGCTGCTGTGGTAATTTAATTTTCAGAATGAAATTACACCGGGCCCCAAGGAAACTGTCCAGACGCCCTTTCACTTTTCAGATTTGTCAAACTGAAATCTTTCTGTGGACAGGAAATTCACTGTGCCTAGAAACAGACGTCAAAACAGACACAAATTTACACATACACTTAAGCCTAGTCTAGACTTTCATATGTGAGTGACTGAAAAATAAGATTAATGCTTACATAAAAAAATACCGCAGTAAAAGATACATTGCCAAGAATGATGGAATAAGTGTTTTGAAATGAGGGGATCAATGGCAATGTGTCTTTCATTGAATAATTTTTTATATTTAAATATTCCCCATATGTTTGATCACATCTCATATTCTGTTGATGAATTTTTTAATAAAATACATTAGTCTTACCTTTCCAAAACTCCCTTTACCAATGGCCCGCAGAATCTGAAAATGGTCAAAGTTGACTGCAAAGGAAGAAGAAGGAAGGAAACAAATCAGATTTGCCAAACCTTGCCTGGCTTCTTCAGCCCCTTTGCCCACATGCCCACCCACTTCCTCAGTGGCTTCCAGTGTAACCGGCACTGCCTTGGCTGTAGCTGCCCCCGGCCCTGCCCTGAAGAGGGCTGCGTGGTACTCCACACCAGCCACTTTCTCCCCACCCGTGTTCGGGACGCAGCGAAAACATCAGCAACGGCACACAAGACAAGGGACAGGTTTGGGGGGCCCAGGAGGGACCACTTGAGCACAGAGATTTTTAAATTCTTGCACACGCCGGTCCTGGTCCCCCTGGTGCTGTCGCCCCCAGACCTCGGTCCCTGCGACCCTGCTGTCCCTTCCTGCCTGCCTGTCTCGGGCCTGGCCTGTGGGCACTGGAGGATGAGTCGCTGGGCCACACCACCTTCCGCCGTGGCCCTGCCCACGCCTTCCCAGCTCATCACACTCCTGCAGGGCTCCCTCCATCCTCCTGCTCCCCACTGCGCCCCCCAGCCCACTTCGGTCAAGAGTGCAGTCCTGACCTCGAGCCTCCTGGGCATCTGGCTGTGCTCTTCGTCCTGACCACCCTCTCCTGCGCCACTGTCCCCTCCACACCTCAGACACACTGCACGCTCGGCCAGTCAAATGCCACAGTCGGCCACCTCCACCCTACAACCTGCCACCTTCCTCCTCTCACAGCTTCCGTTCTCTTCACTTCTCTCCGTTTCTCCTCTCCACAGGCTTCAGTCACATGCCAATGACTACCCAAGGTGTCCCTGGCCTCTAGGCTCTGGCCACCCCGGTGCTCCTCTCGGAGGTTTCAAAGCCACCTCAAATTCACAGCTGCAGCAGAACCCGGATGAGTGGTGGTGACGTTCAGCTCAAATCCTGTAGGCCCCCTTCCTCCCCCAACCTGCCTCTCAGTCCGTTACCGGGCGGCTCTGTTTGCCTCTTCCGTGTCTCTGCCTTCTGGGCCCCGAGGCCACCTAGGTCTCGCCCATCTTCTGCCACCTGCACTGTCACGGTGGCTGCTCACCTGCCCCTCGGGCCTGGCCTGAGTGTGACAGCAGGACAGCCTTGCTGGTACTCCCTCACTCCCTCCTGCACCCCTGTGTCCCCCCAGGAAAGCAAACCCCCTGCCTCTCCTGCCCCCACCCTATACCCATCACTCCAGCTAGGCTGCTGCCTTGCCTGGAACAGTGGCTCTGCTCCCTATGCCCCGGTGTGCTTCTCTGAGCCCTGCACTCCAGCTCTGCTCCTCTTCTGTGTCCCCAGGGGCCACTTCCACATCCAGCCCACATCCCAGCCCCCTACCAGGCAGTTCCCCAGAGCAGCCAGACTTTCTCCGTATGCACCACTCTGAATAGTTTTGCGTGCATTTGTTTATCTGATTAAGTTCGCTTTTCCCTACCACACTCCAAGCTCCCGAGGTCAAAGGCCATGTTTATTTTTTGCTGTTGTTCTCTTAGCACCTAGCAGAGTGCTTACTACACAATATTCAATAAATACTCATTAACCAAAGGGATGATTGAATGTGCTAATCTCCATATTCATAGTGCCGCACACCACTCCTGCTACATAATGTGTTCGGTAAATATTTCTGAATTACATTGAATTACAGTCAGTTTCCAATAACTAGGAAAGACACATTATTTACAGAGATAAAGTGAATTGATTAGTTCACTCCATAATGAAGCAGGGGTGTGGGGAAGTTGGTGAATACAATTAGCTCCTCGTGTATGAAACATATGAGACTGAGGATAATTGTGTTGAACTGTGTTCCAGTCAAGTCGAAGTCAGAATCCACTGAGCTATCAAATGCCCAGCATGCTCAGAATACAAAGATGGGGTTAATGGTTAACCCAGCAAAAGCCTGTTCTCTGAGCTACACTGGCTTATTCCCAGAATCACTTGCCGGGGGAAGAAATTCCTGACTTTGACCTCTTTTCCGCTCACCAGAGGTCAAGGAGAGGAAAAAAGCAATGCGCTTGGACCACAGAGCCGTAACCATGAGTGTGCTAGGAAATGCATGTGTCTCCTCCATAGGCCCCGAGGGGCACAAGGCAGGTGTTAGCTGCCCTCCAGAAAGCAGTCCCGGTCCCCAGAGTCCCTGTGATGCTCCAAGCTGCCCTGTCTCCACACTGCTGTGTCCCCTCCTGGAAGGCCATCCCTCCACACCCCTTATCTGGAGACACCCCTCCCTGGCCCTCCACACACCACGGAGGTGAGGCGCCTGCTGTCTTGTGAAGCTGCCCTCACCCTGAGGAGCAAAGCACCTTCTCCTTGGTAGAGTAAGTGGGAGAGAACAGGCCCTCTGTCCTGATCCTAGAGTTCTGAAAAGTCTTGTTCTTCATACATAAGAATGCAGAGTCCATTCATTCATCAGGTAGTCAGGTCACTGACTGTGGTAAGAAGCCTGGAGTGGCCGAAGAAGACTAAGCATGTGCAGGCTATTTTTCCTGTCACTATTCCCTAATCAATATGCTGTGACAACCATTTGCACAGCATTTCCACGGTATTCGGTGTAAGTCATCTAGAGATAATTCAGAGCATGGGTAGTGGGGTGGGTCTTAGGCAAACTCTATACATTTTATGTGAGGGGTTTGAACATCTTTGGATTGGGGTATCTGAGGGGGTCCCAGATAGACACCCCGAGAGTCACTGAGGCTTACTCCAAATACCGATGGTTACTAGTTTCACCCGGGAGTCCCAGCTGTGCCCCATTCACAGGCCCATCCTCACACTCCGCCCTGGAGTGGACCTGTCTACACACGCAGCCTCGCTCTTCATCTTCGGGTCTTCTGGGACACGACAGATCTCCTTCACGTTCACATCCAGAGCTGAGCTGGGGCTGGAGGGAAACGCAGCTCCTGGCCAGTGTCCACTGTGGCTGGCAGGGCAGTGCAGGGCCCATGGTGCGGGGCAGACTGTTCCCGCTCTCCTCCATGTGCCCGGTGCCCACATGCTGCCCGGTGCAGAGTAGATGGTGTGTGCTGCACTGAGCTTCGACCGCTTCTCTTGGCCTCAGTAAAAATGGTTTTGTTTTCCAGGTGATAAATGTGTTTAATAAAGCCCTGCAGCCTTTTTCCTCTCACTCTGCCCTCTTATCAGCAGAAACAGTGAACTATCAGCAGGCAGGGGATCACCTGCCTGATCATACAGAACAGTATCAGATGGCGATACCCTGGGGACAGAAGCTGATCTGGGTGCTGGTGGAAATGTGGAGTCCATGATAAGAAAAGCATCAAGCATGTGTTTCAGAGAGAGGACAGGATTGAAGCTGTCAATTCCTAGAAAGCAAACTCTCATAGACACACCTTCCTCCGTGCCCCATCAGTCCTAAGGAATCACCACCAATACTGCGGGGCTGAACACACAGGGGAGGCCCCAGCAAACTGCAAAGGGGAGCCTTTGGGCAGGGGGCTGGGCCAGGTCACTGAGCAGCTCACCTAGAGGGAGTGAGACTGCCCCACATGGAGACATGGTGACACTGGCAGTTGGGGGCAAGGACTGAAGGAAGGGGATGGAGATTCCTTATGGAGGCAGGTGAAGAATGAGAGGTGGTGGGGCTTCAGGGACAGCAGGAGAGAGGACAGCCAGGGAGAGGTGCCCTGGACAGAGCCAGAGCCCAGACACATCCATGTGGCCCAGCGACTCAAGAAAGGTCTCCCAGGGTCAGCCTGCCTGACATCCTCCCTGCAGCCCTGCCGGGTCCCACAGAGGATACCCTGTCCCCAGGACTGTCCCCAACACCCGCTGCAGAGGGGGCCTCTGTGGCCACCTGAACCTCGGATTCCTGCAGCTGACTTTGAGCGCAGGTGAGCAAAGACCTGTAATCCCCACACTGCCTGTTCCCCACTCAGAGCCACCACAGGAAAGCCTCTGATTGGTTTTCCTGGCCTCCCAAGAAATCACCACAAATACAGCAGCTTAAAACAGGCACTTACTAACCAGCTCATTGTCCTGTAGGCCAGAAATCTGAGCAGGATTGGGGGATCTCTTCCTAGGGCAGTGATGGAGAAGCTATTAGAGCATTCACAAGTGTCACAGGTTCACCACCACTGGTCTAGGGTATTCCAGGTCAGGACCACAGTGTCCACCGGGCTGCCCCTGAGCATCCAGGAGAAGAGCCCACTTCCTGGCTCTTTGGGGTCGTTGCAGAATGCAGCTCCCTGGGCTCTTTGCTGCCCATGAGTGGGGAGTTTTCTCAGCATCTGGAGGCTGCTTTAGGCTGCAATGGGGCGAGCAGACCTCCTGCTGCTTCAAGCCTCCCTCACCCCTCTTCGTTGAGAAGGTTCTGATGATCAGATTAGGTCTGCCTGACAATCTCCTCTTTACAGCAGAATGAATCATGGCCCCAGGAGTAACATCAGAGGGCAGATTATGGCTGTCTGCAAATTCCACCTTCTACAGGGCCCCATAAATGATGAATCCCTTGTTAGGATCCGCTAGAGTAGGGATGTATATATATATATTTTTGATGTTGGTTCTGGATTGAACCCAGGCCCCTCTCACTGAACCCCATCCCCAGCCCTTTTGATTTTTTATTTTGAGACAGTGTCTCACTAAATCACTATTTTGCCCAGGCTGGGCTCAAATTTGCAATGCTCCTGCCTCAGCTTCCTGGAGTGCTGGCGTTACAGGAGTGTACTCCCACACCCAGCTCCACACAAACCTCACTCCTTCACCAACACAGACCAGAATATGGAGGTGAGAAGCCTCATTGAAACCTTGTATTTCTTTGGTTTCCAGTGTCTCTCTAGGGCTACAGATCTGTTTGTCTTTCCTTCCTGACCAGCAGCCAAACCAGGCTGTGGCAACTCAGGTCTGGGGGGTGAGCAGATACGGCGAGGTAAGCACGGTGGCATCACGGTCACTTTTGCGTCGCTGAGACACAATTCCCCACACCCACAACTTACAGGAGTGCAGGTTGATTTGGGCTCATGTTTCAGTCAACAGTCGGCTGGCCCCAAGGCAGGGCAGCACAGCAGAGGAGCATGGTGGAGGAGAGCTACTCCTGGCACAGTGGACAGTAAGCACAGAGAGAAAGGAGGAACTAAGGCCAGGCCCACAGTGATCTCCCTCTTCCCACCTGACCCTGCCTCCCCATAGCAAGTCAGCTATACACCCCTATAGCCCAATCATCCCCCAAGGGTCCTGTCTATGATCACCTGAGGCTTTAGGGGACACGAGATAGAAGCCATAAGACCCAGGGGTGGAGAAGCACACTGGGCCGTGGCTGGGGCTGAGGAAGAAAGCCGAGACTTCTCTCAGGGCACCGAGGCCCACAGAGCTGGGGAAAGGCTGATGGTTTCAGGGAAGGGTAGAGAGCCACACACAGGTCCCTCTCAGTGCAGGGAAATTCCAGATCGCTCAAGCGTGCAGGAACCTGGATCAGCCAAAGGTTTCAGGACTTCTTCTCTCTGAGAGAGCCTAATGGTGCAATTTGGAGAACTGCGTTTGCTTTTACAAGCTGAGGGGTGCATGACAGCCCCCTGGTCTGCAAATTGCGGGAGGGGAGAGGACAAGAGAGAGCACCTTGCCTGAGTAGATGACAAAGGGAATCAGCCTCAGCACTCTTAGCCTGTAAAACGCAGGTTATAGGTACGCTGCAATGATCAAGTGAGGTCACTAAGGAGAGGCTTCAGTGGGCACACGTGGACCAATCAGTAAAAGGTAGCTGGGAGAGAAGACAAAGCCTAATGGCTGGTGAGGAGGAGGACGGTGATCATGATCACTGTGATGGGCTGAACCATGTCCCCCAAAATATATGCGCTAAATCTTATCACTCAGTGCCGCAAATGTGACTACAAAAGCAGATGGGGCCCCTGAGGAGGTGATTAAGGATAAATGGAGTCACTGGGGTGAGGATTAATCCAAATACATCCGGTGTCCTTATACGAAGAGGAGATTATGGCATGGACAAACACAGAGGGCCCAGCATGAGGGGACACAGGGAGAAGATGGCCGCGTACAAGCTAAGGAAGAGGAGAAACTCGACCTGCTCCACACTTTGGCCTTGGACTTCCGGTCTCCAGAGCCCTGAAAGATAAATATGTGTTGTATAAGCCCTGGTTGTTATGTGCTTTATTATGGCAGCCCTGGATGTGAATACGTCGATCATCCTGCTGACATTAGTGAAAAAGCAAAGAGCTGTCATCAGGGGCGTGGGTTATAGAGGAAACTCCCCATCCAATAACTGTTCATCTCACTGTGTTAATCCTTTTACCGTGGCTGGGACAAAATAGACCACGCCTGGAGGGGCTTATTAAAGGAGGAGGGGCTTATTCTGGCTCAAGCTTTTAGAGAATTCAGGCCATGGTTGGCAAGGCTCCAAGGCAGAAATGGCATGGTGGAAGCATCTGGTGGAGGAAATCTGCTCATCTCCTGGGATCCAGGGAAGAGAGACAGAGAGACAGAGAGGAGGGGAGAGAGAAGGAGAGGGAAAGAAATGGAGGGAAGGAGCAACAGGGAAAGAGAGAGAGAAACAGTCAGAGAGAAAGAGAGAGAGAGAAAGAGTCAGAGGGAGAGAGATGGGGACAAGAACACACCCTTCCAAGTCATCTCCTCCAACCTGGCCCCACCTCTTCACAGCATGTTCATCTAGGAAGTCCTCAATGGACAAATCTACCCAAAAGTACAGCTTGGACCCCATGATCCAATCACCTCCTGAAAGCCCCACCTCTGAAACACATGAGACTCTGGGGAGACATTTTAGATCAGACCATAGCACCTACTGCAGTGTGGTCACGGAAGATGAGTGAGGAGTAAAGAGCAGCTCAGGGACGCATGGTACAGAGGCAAGAGTGGGAATGTGCAACTGGAGCCAGGGTAGGAGTGGAGAAGAAAAGAAGACAGAAACCCACAGGAAGCAAAACATCAAGAGCACTGGCTGTGGGCAGCATAGAAGGGAGAGGACCTCCCGCTCTGCTCATGGGGGCCACAAGGAACCTGGGAGAAAGAGGGACAATTCGTGGGGAGGATGGTAAGTTTGGTTTGGGGCCCACTGGGTTTGAGCTGCCTGAGGGCCTTAAGGAAGCAGGAAAAGGAGCTGGGATCTGGGCTCTTGGCATGGGGGGAGTAGGGAAGATGGTCCAGGCAGAGCATGGGGAGACCAGGCTGAGAATGGAGCCTGACCTAAGTCAAGAGCTGGCAGCAGCAGAGAAGGGACTCAGGAGGAAGAGAAGGAGGAGGGGTTCAGAGAGGAGGGGAGAGCCAGGAGAATACCACAAACCCCAGGGCAGCAGAGTAGTAAGGGAAAAGTCCACCACACTGGCATGGACAGCACAGCATCCTGATGGAGCCAGGGCCTACATGCAGTCGGCCTCCCAGGGATGGTAAGTAGACAGCAAGATGGATGGGGGGATGGATGATGGTGGATGAACACACAGTCACTCCCACAGTACTAGGGCGGTTTCTCCTGCTGCTCTCCCCAACTGACTGAGGTCTTCCAGAACAGGCCTGAGCTTCTTCTCAGTTCTCCTGGCCTCCATCATCACAGGCTGCCAACTGGTGTTCAGAACAAGTGTCTTCAGCAGGGTGACCTTCCTTTCTCTGCGTATCACTGGGGACAGAAGTCTTTAGTGCTGGCAGGAAGAGTGAACACAGTCTTGGTCCAAGGCTGGCTGAACTCCAGCCCCAGCCCCTCCACCCCCCATGACCCAGGGCCTTGTTGCCATGTATGCAAAATGGGAACAGTTAAGATCACTTACTGTAGCAGTTAGGGTAGAGTGTCAACTTGATTGGCTTTGGGATCCACCTAGGCGAATGGCAGAGCGCACCTCTAGGTGCATCAAAACGGGTCAGGGAGGTGTGACTCTGGGTTCTCTATCTGGTCCCTGGCCCCTTTTTCTCTGCTGTTTGCCTGCTCTGTTCCCCAGCCACCATGAACTAAGCACCTGCCCTGCTATGTTCTTATGCCACAACCTTCTGCCATGATGTCCTTGCCTTAGAGCCAGAGGACCATGGACTGCACCCTCTGAAACTGAGTCAAATAAACCTCTCTTCCTTTAAGTTGTGGGTGTCAGGTATTATGTCTCTGTGACAGGAATAAGACTAATACACTCACCTTCAAAAGGCATTATGGGAATCACAACAGCTACATGACAGAGCTGTGGTATGGTCAAATCCCTCAATACAGATAGAGTGCTTAGGACAGGAGGGATGTGGTGATGCACACCTGTAATCTCAGCACTCCGTGAGCCTGGGATGAAAGATCACAAGTTCAAGCCCACCTGACAATAGAGCAATTTAGGGAGACTCTCTCAAAATTTAAAAAAATGAAAAAGGTCTTGAGATTGAGCTCAATGAAAAGGCATTTTCAATTCCCAGTTCAATCCTCGGCACTAAAAAAGAAAAATACTTAGAACAGATTGTGGTGTCTGGTAGGTTGTCGATCACTAATATTTGTCATTTTGTTGTTTTGTCATTGGCAGGAAATCGCAAAAATTCTCATAATTTCACACATTGTCTCTAAACATTACATTTGTTCATTCAACAAGTGACTATTTGATCCCTGGATGTCTTTGTGTAATTATACAATGATTGGATGTTGAAAGAAACGTATATTGAAGAGAAAAAATTATTAAAACTGTAAGGAAATAATGGAATCTATGCAAAACAAGCAACTTTTGGAGCTCTATCACATTATCTTCGGAACATAAAGACATCATTTCGAACTTGACTTGCTTACATATGATGTTTGTTCCTCCTATTTATAAGCTCAGTGTGTCCTTTCAGAACTGAACATGAATCTTATTTAACTTATTTTAAAAAGAGCTTTTAAACAGAATTTTATAGTCATATCACAAATTCCTGAGCATATGCTTGAGTTTTGTCAGATTCTTGGAAAGAGAAAAACCTTGGGAACAGAAGTTTGAAAAGAAGTGACAGTATCAGAGAAAACAAATGAAATGAAAGCTTCCTGGAATTCCCATACTTCCCACTGTTGAGCAGCACTCTGGAGCACTCATTTTCATGAAGTTGTTTTTAAAACCTATTTCCCTTTTTTCCCATGTGGAGACGGAAAATGATTTGACATAGTAGTGAAATGTTCCCAGGGCCCAGTGGTGAGATGTGCTCTGACTCTGTCCTGGAGCACACAGGTCTGTGGACATGACGCTGAAGTGGCAGCCTGGCTAAGCTCTGGATATGCCCACCATGGAACTCCCAGCCGCCTACCCTGTCTCAGCAAGAAGGGGGACCGGGTGCTGGGAAATCATCTCATTTGCTTGCAGGCTAAACAGACAAGTGCAGGTTATGTGATCAGACATACAAAAGGCAGTGCAATCAAAATACACGGTGAATGTTCAAATTTTTTCAAAATGTATTATAGTAAAAGCCACATTGTCATTAATCTCATTCAAAATACTCCCCCTTGCTTTCAACATGACTATCCCATCATTCTTGCCACTTTCTGAAGCGGTTCTGGAAGTCCTCTTTCCTAAGTGTCTTTGGTTGCACTGTTATGTCTGAAGAGATTCAAGATGTTTCCCTTTCATGGTCATTTTGACTTTGGGAAAGAACCAGAAGTCACATGGTGCCAGATCCAGCGAATAAGCTGCATAAGGACACATTGTCATGCTTTTATGAGCTGCCCTTTCATTGGATTCCACTTTGCAACAGGATTCACTGTATTTTTTTTCCTTAAAACAAATAATTGATCATTTGAAATAGGAAGAAAAGGTCCAAAGGGGTAAGGGTGGTGGGAGGGGAAGGGGAAAGGAAAGAAGGGAAAGGAAAAATTATGAGAAAAGAAAAAATATGGAAACAAAGTCTACGTAAATAGGGAAGGGTGGAGAGGGTGAAAGGCACACAGGTAATGGGGGGAAAATAGGGATTCACCATATTTTTTATCACATCTTGTAAAGACACTCATAAAAGAGAACTAGAACTGCTTCAGAAAGTAGTAAGAATTATGTGCTAAGTATGTGTTGAAATGAGGAGGCATATTTTGAGGGAGAATAAACAGTAATATGTGTCTTCTGCTGTATAATTTTTAAAATTTAAACATTTACTGTACATTTTTATCACATTTCCTATATGGTCCCTGGCTTCTTCCTCTCAGGTGCTGTATCCTTGCTCTGCCTCCTAGCTACCATGAACTAAGCAGCTTTGCTCTATCACATTCTTCCACTGTGATGTTCCTGCTTGGAGCCAGAAACCTTGGACTGAACCCCCTGACTCTGTGAGACAAAGTAAACTTCCCCTCCTTTTTAAGTGGTAGGTGTCAGGCATTTTGTCCCAGGAATGGGAAAGCTGACTGATACAATAGCAAATAAGAAGATTCAATCAGTAATCAAAAACTTCCAAAGGACAAGGTGGCTTAACTGGTGAATTCTACCAAACTATTAAAGAATGGATACCCATCTTTCTCAAACTTCTGCAAAAAATCAAAGAAAGAATACTTTCAATTTGTTTTAAGAGGCTCACATTACCCTGACACCAAATACAGGCAAGGATACTACAAGGAAAGAAAAATATAGGCCAATATCCTTCAGGAATATAGACATAAAATCCTCAAGAAGATAGCAGCAAGCCAAATTTAGCAGCACATTAAAAGGATCATACACCACAATTGAGTGGAATGTATCCCTAGGACATGAAGATGTTCAACATATGCAAATAGGTACATGACATATACCACATTAACAAATGAAAGATAAAATCATATGATCATCCCAATAGATGCAGAAAAAGCATTTGACAAAATTCAACATTGCATCACATTATGATTTGGACATACATCTTCCAAAGACTCATTGTATTGAAGTTCTGGTTGCTGAAGGGCTTTTGAGAAGCAACTGGATTGTGACCAGTCTGACTTCATCAATGGATTAATCTATTGATGATGGCATTGTTGGGAGGTAAGGGGTGACACAGGATGTGGGGCCTCATTGAAGGGAGTACATCATTGAGGTGTAACCCTAGGGACTATATCCGATAGATGGTCTCTTCCTGCCTGGGTCTTCCCTTTCCAGCTGCCATGAGGTGAACAGGTTTCTTCCACCATGCCCTTCCAACATGATGTTTCAGCTTACCATAGGCCTAAAATCAAGGGAGCAGCAAACTATGGACTGAACCCTCTAAAACTGTGAGTCAAAATAAATTCTTCCTTTTGAAGTTCTTTTTCTCAGGTGTTTGGTCACAGCAATGAAAAGTTGACTGACAAACTTCATTACAAAAGCTCTCAGAAAAATGCATCTCAATATAATGCATGAGAAGACCAGGGCAAATATCACACTCAACAGTGAAAGGCTGAAAGCTTTTCCTATAAGATGAAGAACAATACAGGAGTTCCCATTCTAATACTGCTATTCAACACACTACTTGAGGTCTCAGCCATAGAAATTAGGCAAGAAAAAGAAAAAGGCATTCACATTTAAAAGGAAGAAGTTAAATTATCTCTGTTTGTAGATGACCTATCATAAAGAGATCCTCAAATCCTAAAGACACCACCAAGGAAGGTTGAAAATAATAAATGATTCATAAATTTGCAGAATATAAAAGCAACACAAAACTGGTTGATTTCTACACACTAAAAATGAACTATCTGTAAAAGAAATTAAGAAAGTAATCATATTTACAACAACACTGAAAAGAATAAAATACTTGGGTATAAATTTAAACAAGTGTCTGAGAGAACTGTGCATTGAAAATTCTATGACGCTGACAAAGAAAACCGAAGATACAAATAGGTGGAAATATATTTTCATGCATCAAAGGAATCAATATTGTTGAGAATCTACAGAATCAATGCAATCTCTATCAGAATTCTTATGGCATTTTTCTTTTTTTTTTCTTTTGTACCGGGGATCGAACTCGGGTCCTTGCGCTTGCTCAGCAGGCAGCGAAACCAATGAGCTAAATCCCCGGCCCACTTACAGCATTTTTCATAGAAACAGAAAATCAATCCTAAAATTTACACGAAGTGACAAAATACTTTGATGAGTCCTAGCAATCTGGAGTAAAATGAACAAAACTGGAGTCATCACACCATCTCATTTGAAATTCGATTACAGAGCTAACGTCATCTAAACAGCATAATAGTGGTATAAAAACAGACCAGTGGAATAGAATAGAGAGCCTAGACTTAAATCCACACAATTAAAATCCATTAACTTTTGACAAAGGTGGCAAGATCATGCAAAGGGAAAAAGATAGTCGAGTGTTGGAAAAACTGGATGTCCACATGCAAAAAAAAAAAAAAAAAAAAATTAAACCAGAACCTTGTCTTACACTGTGATAGCTAACTGTGTTAACTTGAGCAAGAAATTCCCAACTAAATTGAATTGGCATAGTTCTGGGTGTGGCTGAAGGGGTCTACTGAAGAGAGAAGACTCATCCTGGGTCTAAGTGGCACCAATAGGCTTGTAGCCTAAATGGAATAAAAGGGAAACAAAGAAGGAAGCCTTGCTTCTGTTTCTTCAAAGGGCCTTCAGACTTAATCTTCACCTTGGACATCGTCTCCTAGCTTCCGGCACAGACCCTTTGGCTTCCTGGTACAGAACTGCACTACAGTGAGCTCCAGGCCTTTGACACTCTTCCATACCTGAGTCTGCAAGTGGCCCTTGCAAGTCTGCCTTGTAAATCCTTATATATTTATATATCTTGCATTAAATCTGTTTCTCTAGTGAACACTGACTAACACACCATATAAAAAATTAACTCAAATGGATTGAAGACTGAAGCTGAAAAAACTGAAGCTGCAAAACTAGAAGAAACACACAGAGAAAAATATCCTTGGCACTGATCTAGACAATTGTAATTGTTATGGCTGTGTCTAGATGTCCCCCAAAGCCTCATGTGGTCATAGGTGGGGCTTCATAGAGGTGGCTGGATTAAGAGTGTGTGATGCTGGAATTAAGTGTGTGATGCTAGGATCAAGGCTGTGTGATTACTAAATTAGTTCACTATTGGTGTGGCATAGTTCAGGGTGTGGCTAACGGGAAGGCCCTCCCTGGGTGCCAGTGCTACTCACCTTAAAGCCAGGTAGCCTGGACAGAAGATAAGGGACAGAAAAAAGGCTACTTTTTTGGTCACTTGTTGCTTGTTGCTTTCTGCTTTTGCTGCTTCCTGCCTTCCATGAATGAACTGTTTTTTCCTCTTCTGCAATGCCCCTCTGCCACATCACCCTGACATGGAGCCAGCTAACTATGGACTGAAACCTCTACAAACTGTGAGCCAAATAAACCTTTCCTCCTTTAACTTCGGCCGTTGGGTATTTTTTCTCAGCTATGAGAAAAGTAACTAAGACAACAATAATTGTTTAGCTATGGCACCAAAAGCATAGGTAACAAGGGCCAGGGGTTTAGCTCAGCGACACTGAGCCTGCCTTGCAAGTGCAAGGTCCTGAGTTCGATCCCCGGTACAAAAAAAAAAAAAAGAAGCATAAGTAACAAAAGCAAAAATATTTGAACAAGACTGCATCAGGCTGAAAATCTCTGTACAACAATGGAGCCAATCCACAGGATGAAAGGACAACCTATGGATTCTGAGAAAGTATTTGTAAACCATACATCTAATAGAGAGTTAATAACTAAAATACATAAAAAAGTTCAAACAACTCAATAGCAAAACAAATAACCCAAATAACTCAATTGAAATATGCACAAAGGACTTGAATAAAAATATCCCAAAAGAAGACAGAAATGTGCCCAAGATCACTAATCATCAAAGATGCAAATTAAGAGCACAATGAGATATCGCCTCTCATTGCCTGAATGGCCGCTATCAAAATGAGGAAAGATGAGAGCTGGCGAGAACATGAAGAAGAAGGAAGCCTCACACACTGTCAGTGGGAATGCAAATCAGTCTACCAATATGGAACTCAGTATGAGGCTCCTCGGAAAACTAAAAATAGAAGGCCAGCAATTCCACATCTGAGTACCTGTCTGCAGGAAATGCTATCCGTACAATGAGGGAATGCCTGTCCACACATGCTCATTGCAGTCTTACCCACAATGGTCAAGCTACAGAAACGAAGCAAGGGTCCATCAACAGGTGAATGGATGAAGAAAATACCATCAAGCCAATTGCAAAAACATGAATGGACCTTGGGAACTTTTTGTAATCAAAATAAGGCATGCAGAGAAAGACAAATACTGTGTGGTCTCATGCATCTGTGGAATCTAAGAGAAGTTCACCCCATAGGAACAGCAAGAAGCAGGGTGGATGGCAGGGGATGGTGGGGTGTGGCAAGGAGATGTGGAGATGCTGGTCAAAGAGTACAAAATTGCAGTGAGATGGGTGGAATAAGGAGAAGGGAACTACTGCGTGCCATGGTAACTATGCTCGGTAACAGTACTTTGGATAAATGAAAATTTCTAAGAGATAGAAATTAAATGTTCTAACTATGAAATAAGTATATGGAATGATAGATGTATAAATTAGCTGAGTTAGCCCTTTGTATACCACAAATATATACAATTTTGTCAGTTTAAATAAAGGAATGCACAACACAAAGAAGAACAATTTATTTAGAATTTCAAGATGGCAATAGAGCATTAAACTAAGCACAGGTCCCTTCTCAGTGAGCAGCCTGTGCAACTGCCCAGGTAACACACCCAAGAAGCTACTCTGGCTTGTAGGTGATATAGCACACTGCTCATGCACGTGTGTGTGTGTGTGTGTGTGTGTGACATGTCTGACTTAGAATCCACAATATTACAACTTGGATCCTCTTCTGTCTTAGGTGTGACTCTCCTGCTTAGTGAATGATGGAGTCAAGGACAGAGAAAATTCAGATCAGCGAAAGTCTCCCATGAATCCAGTAATTTATATTCTTACAAAAACCCAGTGAAGATTTTTATGTACCTTTACAGCTAGGATGACAGAAGCTTGGGAAGGTCAAGATCATCAATCTTGGAGTTAAGAAAGTCTCATACTTGTATGGTTCTTTCTGGTTCAGAAAGCAGTTTCCCTTCACTGGACCTTCATTGATGGCCTGGAAGGGGCCAGAACAGAAATGCTTCTCTTTGACTTTATGAGGAATCAAGTGAGTTCGCCATGTCCCCATGACCACAGTGAAGGTCAGCTCTCTTGAGGACAATGTGCCTTGGCTGTCCCTCCAGAGGGACTTCTCCTGGGCTGGGACTGTCCTCTGGTTGCCCTGCATAGATCTGTGAAGTGGATTACTGTGCAGGTTGCTCTTTTTACCTTGGCCATGAGGAAGCTCACATCTGTGTGAGGAATTTAAAGATCCACAACACAACACAGTTTCTGGCCTTGTTTTTCTTCTTTGTCTTAATCAAGATGCCCATTTATGCCATCTTGTTATACTTCCAGTGCCCATGGGGCCACTGAAGTCTTTCCTGGAGTAAGGAAATAGGGTAGGAAAGCACGCAAGTCTCCTCCACGAACACTGATCCTTTTCTCAGGGCAGAGGCTTTGGAGCGGCACAGTGGTGCAAAAGTTGGAATGGGGCTTGGGGTTAGTCTATTGGGTGTCAGTCACCATGAGAGGCCCTTGGTGACTGTGCCTAGAAGGTCACAGTCATGGCTGGACAATAACCAAATACAGCAAAGCCAACCAGTAACACAGGACAGCTTGAGCTATGACACCTACACACAGAGCATGGTCCAAACCCCGAAACCTCCAGCCAGATGAAATAATCATCTTGCCATCGCTTTTGCAATGAGCTGGCAAGACTTCCCGGGCAGAGCTGATGCCTGGCATCCTGTGGTCACTCAGGGTCATTGGGACAGGAACTGTTGCCCAGACAGGGCTTGTGTGGGATCAGGGTGCTGAGTGATCACGAGCATTCGGCAGACTCTACCCTGACATGCAGCAGCAGGCCACTGCCCCGCAGGTGACAAGCCTGTGCTGCTCCAATCAGCATGCCCCTACCCTGGAAAGCAATGGCATGTTCTGGGCTGGCATTATCATAGATCCCTGCTTCTCTCCTTTCTGGGGAGATGGAAAGGAGCTGTGTGGAAAGGTCTGAACGAAAGTGATCTCTATGTCTCTACTCGGGACTCTTTCATAAAGAAAATCTGGCACTCAATAAAAGGACTCCAGTGGGAAGTGTCAGGAAGATCTTTTATTTATTCCCCCACACATGTTGATGGGGCCTCCATCTTTGTCACTGTTGGCACTATGTGCTGGAGATGCCAGACGACACACAGCAGATATCATCCTGGTCTGGAGAGACTAATGTCTAGCAGGAAGCCTGGCGCCAGATGGGAGGGGCACCTGCAACTTGAAAGAGGGCACCAAGCACTGTAAGAACAGATGTGCTGGGAAAGAGCGTTTTAGGGCCAGGAGGCTGCTCTGAGGAAGTGGACCTTGGAGTGAGACCAGAAGGATACATGGGAGTTGGGCAATGTCCAGAAGAAAGAGTGGGGAGCTGGGCAGGGTCTGAGAGACGAATCCAAGTAGAAGGATGGGAAGTGCAGACATGGAGATAGGGTAAGGGTACAGGATTCCAGTGTGGCTGCCCTAGAGAGAAGAGGGTGGGGGAGATGAAACTGGACAGGTGGGTGGGCGCTGAGCTTATGGAACCTGGAGGCTTTGGTAAAGAGGATACTCTTTAACCTAATGGCAATGGGAGTCTGGCAGGTTTGAGTGGTTGAGGGGACGTGTGTGTGTGTGCGTGTGTGTGTGTGTGTGTGTATGTGTAAAGGGATAGAGTAACAGATTTGGTTTTGCCATTGAACAAGTTAGCTCATTAGTCAGTATGGCCAAACTATGCTGTGTAACAAACAAAACCCGAACTCTCAATGGTGTGTCTCAAGACTCGTTTGTTTTTCACTCAGAGCCTGTGTCTACCTGGAACAGCCATGGACTCTTCCTGATGCACCCATATGTGTCTTAGTGTATTAAAACTGCCACATTAACCACCACAGATGGCTGCCTCATAAGCCACAGGCATTACTGCTCATGATCTGGAAGCCAGGAAGTCCAAGATCAGGCATCAGCGGGTCTGGTGTCTAGTGAGGGCGCTTCTCTTCCTGTTCCACCTTGTGTCTTTCTCACATGGCAGAAGGGATGAAAGATCTCCTGGGGCTCTTGGATAAAGGCACTAATCCTATTCATAGGGGCCCCACCCCATGACCTAATTGCCTCCCTAAGGCCCCATTTCCTAACACCATCATATTGAAGGTTAGGGTTTACTGTATGAATTGGAAGAGGAGACATAAGCATCAAGTCCACAGCTCTCGGGGACCCAGGTGTCAGGCTCCATCTCATCTACTACACTACTATACTACTATTTCCCTGGTTTTGTGTGTCTCTCCCCTTAAACTGTGGCATGTTTGTCTGTTTTGTTCCTGCTTTAATCCTTAGGGCCTGGTCAGTTCAAGCACTCAATAACATCCGTGGAGTAAATGGATCATGTTGATTTTGATCAGTCACACTCACCTGTCAGATCCTGCAGCAAGCCCCTTCACCCATCCATCCCTGGACTGTCTTCTCCAGCTTTGTGAACCTAGCCCTGTCTCCCTTTACCAATCTCTGCTCAAATCTCTCCCCCACACCACTTTTGTGATGTCTATTGTATGTGTCGACGTAACCTGGACACAGGATGCCCAGATATTGGGTCAAATGTTATCCTGGGTGCATCTCTCAAATTGTTTTGGGAGAGATTACCATTGGAAGCACTGGGAGGAAAGATGATCCCCTTCCTGCATAGGTGGGCTCATCTAATCCTTTGAAGTCCTGAAAAGAACAAAACTGCTGACCCTCCCCTATAACAGGGCCTTCTGCCTCACTGCCTTGAGCTGGGACATCAGTGTTCTGCCTTTGAACATGAATGGAACCATCAGCTCCTTGTGGGTCTCGAGCCTGTGGATTCTCCTAGTCCCCCAGTCTGCCTGTTGACTGCAGGTCTGAGAACTTCTTAGCCCAACAGCTGCCTGAGTCCACTCCTTACAATAAATCTCTTTCTCTTAGTTCTGTTTCTCTGGAGAACTCAGACTTGTAGCAGACACTGTGAGTCCTGACCATTTCCTTCTATCCCTGCTATTTCAGTCCTGCCTCTCTCTGCAGGAGGACTTCCTCATGGGGTGGTTACTGTCATGCCTGTGACAAGACATAGCCTGGTCGCCATCCACCAGCCTGGCACCAGTGGGAAGAACCATTACCGAGCTCCAGCAAGAAAGGCTTTGACTCACCCCACGTGCCAGCAGCTTACCTGCCTGTGGAAAGAGCCGCTACACCCCCTCGGTTCCAGGAAACATTATACTGCCATCCAGCTGGGGATCACAGGCCACCCTATCCCTGCCTCCACACTTCTTACTCCAGACCGAGGCCCAACAACCACATTCCTGCCAACTCCCCCTTAACAGTCTTTGCCCCCCACCATGCTGACTTCCCGTTCCGATTTATCCCATTCACTGGGGCCCAGGTGTTAAGTAAACGGCCATGTGGCTCACACAAAGCCTGCCATGAGTGGTCTCTCTGCCCTGCCCAGCAGTGGGAAATGCCCAGAATGTAAAGGCTCCTGGGATCCTCCTAGCCCAGGGATTGGTGAGTGTGGTGGATCAATATCCTAGGTGTCCTACACATAGGCAGGCATGATTCTGAGTGTGTTCCACTCTGCTTCCAGGGTCCACAGGTGCCCACCATGCTGTGGGGCTGCTTTCCTTTCCCTGTCTCACTCTCCTCCCACCTCACCTGTTTCCTGGGACCACATTCCAAAGAAACCAGTAGCAGGTGGATCCTTGTCTCCTGATCTACTTGTAGAAAAGCTCAACCCAAGACACACTCACTGAGGAGGTCCACACACATCATCCCTACCATAGAACCCTGCAGATTTCCTTCCCAGCACACACTGTATTCACTAATTGTTTCTACATTTCTTCATTATTTCAGTATGTCTGTGACAAGGGCACATCTCTCCCTGTGTCCCTGCACCTTGTATGAGGCATTCTTCACTAAGTATCTGTTGAAGGAATGAATGATTGAGAAATTAACGCGAGACACCAGCCTTCCCCCTCCCCGATGTCAGCTTCCTCGTTAGGCATAAAACTCTGTGTGTGGCATCTGGAAGTGGCTTCTGGCTTTTACATCCTGAGATTCTGAGATGTCAGGCCTGGTGGGATAATAAAGATCATGTGTGGTGTTATTACCAGACAAGGCTCTGGATAAGAACATGGCTTTAGGCCACATTAATTGGACAAGGACACTGGGGAGATTGCAGCAATTAGGAAGGAAGAAGGACTGAGAGGGGCAAGTCCTCCTTGGTGGTGGTCTTTGATGGCTAATAATGCCATGCAGCCTTGTGCAGCCCCAGCCTTGGGATTGTCTGCATATAAATTGCTGTTTAAGGTCTCCATTCTTCATGACTAATGAGTACTCCAGACTTAAACATAACTGTTCTTTCCTAATTATTGCTTTAGTCACTCTCCTGTTTTCTCCTGATTTCCACTTGCAGTTCTAGGAGGCTGATGATGTGCCTGCTTCGTGGAGTCAGCAGAACCATGGCCTTGGAGAACTTTGTGTTTTCAGGTGGTCCTGCAAAGATGCATCATGCACGTGAACCTAAGGTGCTTGCTGTAAAAGTTACTTGAGCATTTGACACACAAAAATAAATGCATAGAAAATTCCAATAGCCCCATGCTTATCAGTTGAATCTACAATTAAGCATATTGCCACAAATAAATCTTCAGGCCCTGGTGACAGTAGTGGTGAACTCTTTCACTGAAGGATGAAAGAACACTAAAATTGTGTACACTTGACAAGTTTTATAAGATCCATATAGCTCTGACACAAAAACATGAGAAGAACACTTTGGGAAACTATAATGATGCCAACCAAGGCTGAGCAATGGGCTACAACCATGCTCCACTCCAGAGCACATGCTCAAAAATTGCAGGTGCATCAAAAACACGTGTAAGACATCAACAAGACTTGTTCTAGTCTCAAACTGAAAACAGCCCAAAGACCCTCAGTAGCAGGGTGGACAGAGTGTAGAATGCTGACATGCTGAAATGCAAAGTACCAAAGAGATGGAAAACCTACAGCTATGTGAAACAGCACAGGGCGTCTTCAGCTACATCGTGTTGAATGAAAAAGTCACATATCAAAGACGTCCCACAGGGTTGCCTTTACATGAAGTTCCAAACCAGGAACAAGCTAGTGATGCTGCTGAAGCCAGGGCAGTGGTCAGCTGTGGGAGCTGGTCAGTGGAAAGGACTGGAATTGGGCCCTGCAGGGCTGGTAGTGTTGGAATTACTGATGTGAGCAGTGGTTCCAGATATGGTCACCTGGTGAGGAGCACTTTGAGCTGTTCCGTGGTGACTTGCACAATCATCTGTGTGTTTGTTATGCTTCAGCAATCTTTGTGAAATGTGGCTGCAATTTATTAAAATACATGGGATTCACAAACACACTGGATTCACAGTGAACTTCAAAAAAAAGAGAATGAGGATGCTAAGCAAAACCTTTGCTTAGCATGTGCGAGACTATTGGTTAATCCCCAGTACTACACACATAAAACGAAGAAAGGGGAGGAGAATATATCCCTGGATGATACAGGAATTTGCAAAAAGCCCAACTTCTCTGATATTTGAAAAATAAAGAGGAACATTAAGCCTTTACTCTGCCATTCTAGAATGAATTTTATTTTGGAGTAACCAAATAGCAGAGCGTGAGGTAGAGTTCTTTCACTTAGTAAATACAGAAAAGACAGAATTTAATGTTATCGCTTCTCAATTCTTCAATTAATTGCTGATTCTGGAGAGATCACTGCTGGATGGTAAAGTTACCAAGTAGAAGCTGGAGGGACATCATAAGGAAGGGATCATACTGTCACTACCTAAACCACTGATAAATCCGAGCACTGCTAAAAATGACACAGCCCAACAATGAATCCAGTGCATAGCTCCACATGTGAAGAGCTCATGCTGAAATTACCCAATTAAAGTCTAATTCATACTTAATATATAACGGAGGAACTACAGGATGGACATGGGCCAGGGAAGCAAATTAGATGACCCCTCAGGGAAGTAAGAATAAAATTCAATACTGAAACACTTTTTAGGAAAACAAACCTCATACAAGGAAATATAATGGAAAAGTAACATTTAAAGAGAGACAATGTTTATAGACTAAAAGGAGCAATGAAATGGGAGAGGTTACAGCATCTAAGAAGCAAAGAATAGGTGGGGCACTGTTCGGACTTAATTTCAGTAAACACTCTCTGAAAGACATACTTCAGGCCATACAGGAAATCTGAATATATTAAGTGGCTATTGTTCACTGTATTTTGATAAAGATCTCATTTTACATCTTTATTAAAAATCTATTTCAAGTATGATGTAGACGTGAGCATAACTGGTAAAACCAACTTTTTAGGGGAAAAGGGGGAATAAAATAACCCTAAGGGTACCTTCCATTAATAATGCCAGTCAACAAATGGATCTAAAAAATAAAAAATATGGGTGCAGAACCCAAAAGATATTCCATCTGGGATGTCTGCATGATGCTAAAGGAAGCAAAGCAACCCTAAAGGAAAAGACTAATAAACTAAGTTAAAGAATAGCTGTTCGTCAAAATACACCAGCAAGAGAATGCAGGTGCACAAAGTGAGAGAGGAGGAGATAATTCTGTCATAGAGCTAAGATCCCCACGGTCCTGATGATACCCAGAGAACTGACAGAAAATTCCTATCAGTCAACAAGGAAGAGACTTGAAGAGAAATTTCACAGAAGACAATGTGTAAATGCAAATGGTCATGTGAACAGTATTCCACATCATTAACAATGGGAAAACTGCAAGGAAATGTCACTATACATCTACCAGTACATCTACAATTAAATGACAAACATCAATTGTTAGCAAGGATGGAATGAGTAAATGTAAATTGGTGCAACTGCTTTTGAAAATTAAGCACGGGCACATCCTATGCCCTGGAAGTTTCACTAGTGGGCATAGTGCTAAATGATGAGTATTAATCTATTGACAAATGTTTACCAAGATTGGAATAACAAGATAATGTAGTCATACAATGGACATAGCAGTAGTGGAAACCAGTAAGCTGGAGCCACATGCAACATGGACAAATATTAGTGTTGAGGAAAGGTAGTCAGACACAAAACAATGCACATTTGTGATTCTTTTCTGTAGGGTTCAAAAAACAGGCAAAGCTGATGTTCTAGTTACTCTTCTCTCGTTGCTGGGACAAAATACCTGACATTCAAAGGTGAAGGGGAAGGGGCTTATTTGGCTTACAGTTCTTAGAGGTTCCAGTCCATAGTCAGCTGGCTTCAAAACAGGGATGATAAACAGGCCTCGAAGAGGAGAAACAAGGTAGCAAAGACAAGAGAGTTCAAAAGCATCTTTCTGCCCCTTTTATCTTTTTTTCTTTTTTTTGAGGGGACAGGTTTTATTTGGCTTAAGGTTCATAGAGGTTTCAGTCCATAATTGGCTGGCTCCAAGACAAGGATGGCAAACAGACATTGCAGAGGAGAAACAATATGGCATCCACACACTAGCAAAAGCAACAAGAGTGTTTAACAGTGTCTTTCTGCCCCTTTTATCTTATTCAGACTACCAGGATTAGGGCAGTGCCAAACCAATCACTCACATGCAGTGGTTTAGTAATCACACACCCTTAACCCCAGCATCACACGTTCCAGATTCAACTACCTCTGATAAAGAAAATCCCACCTCATCGCATGAGGCTTTGGGGACATCTAAACACAAACCTAACAACTGATCGATAGTGTGGAATTCATGAAGATGACCTATGAAAGAAGATATAGGGTAGAGTCATGAAATGGAGATTCTAAGTAATTGCTAATGTTGTCTTTGATTGGTTGCTAAACACATGGATATCTGGACTTCCTGAAAATATGTCCAGTTTTATACTTATTTCTTATGTACTTTTAGGTACTTGGTACTTCAACTAAAAAGTTGAAATTACTATTCAGTCATAATGCTTCGTAAAACCCTTAGCAAACTGGGAAACAGTGAACTTCCTTAAAATGTCAATAGTTACCTGTCAAAAACCTACAACTAGCATCATTCTTAATGTTAAGCTTTAGAAACATTTCCACCAAAGTCAGGAATAAAACAAGGATTTCCCCTGTTACAGATGCTACTCAACAAGTCAACCTGTTGGAGGAAACAGGCAAAGATCTGAATGGACAGCATTCAGAAGCCTTTGAGAAGTATGAGTGGAGAATACATATTTCAAAAGAGGCTCAACTTCACTAGTATTAGGAGATGCTATTTAAAGAATATATAGTGAGAAACCACCCATCACGCCAATATAAAAGTCAAATCTGATACTATCAAGTGCTGGCTAGGTATGGAAAAGGAGGAACTACCAAAAATTGCAAGTGGAAATGCAAATTACCCATTTGGGTAGTAATTTGTCCAGAGGTTGTCAATCTCAAGTTGAGCAAATCCTGTCACCCAGCAATCCCACCATTTCTCAGCGAGTGTCCTATGGTGTGTGCTACACAGAGACTCCACACGGGATGTGCAGAAGGAAACACAAAGGAGAATGTCCACCTCCCTCATCAATAAGACCATGAGTCAACACACTATGGTGGGGAATGCTGCACAGCAGTGAGATTAAATGGACAGAATCCTATGAATTAGCATTTAAAATAAGGGCAAGTGAGAGAAAACAATAGGAAGAATGATCTCATTATCCAACAAGGCCACCCCATGTGCTTTGGCTCTCTTACATGCTCCTATCTGGTTATGGTCATCTCATGAGATTCTTACCAACTCTAGGGATACTGGCTCCCAAGACCACAGGCTCAAACAGATCTCTTTTCTGTATAAAGTACACATCCTTGGGTATCTTGTGGTAGCAACACAAAACAGACTATGACACTAACACGAATTCAGCTTTCTCTGTGTGCAAGGGACTCCACAGAACACTGGTATGGGATAAGTCATCTAGTCTTCACACAATCTTGTTAAGCAGACACAACTATCTGAATTTTATAGACAAGGAAATGAGAGACAGTGGTTAAGTAACTTGCCTGGGGTCACAAAGCTCTGCCGTGGTTATATCAGGAAAGGGCAGGGATTGTCTGCTTTTACCCTTTCCCTCCCTGAGAGCAGGGCTGGACTCAGAAAAAGCACGCCATAGTGTGGCCACTCTACTATCTGAACAGGATGCTTCTGAAAATAAAAGTAGATGGATATGCACTTGAGGGATGCTAGAAGAATCAGGAGCACTCTGAATAAACTAGGAAGTAAGGTCCGTCTATCAGTAAATACCTGTGGAATGAATGAACTCAGGCCTGCCTTCCTTGAGGCTGGATTTTACCCATCATATAACACGGAGCAAGACATATTTACAAAACTGAATTTTACTCACAACATATATTCGCTTTTTTAAAAATGCTCTAAATGTAAATTTGCAATTCACAGAAGGCTGGAATTTTGTTTGCAGTTTTATCACTGCTCAGCCTGTTATTCAGTCCCAGGGGGTGGAAATGCAAATTAAAGAAATGTTTTGAATTAAAGAAGAAAAAAAGCTCTTTCAGAAGCCCAAGTCATTATAGTCAGTAATTGGGGTACAAGATGGAATAAAATTTCCATTGTATCACAGATGAAGATAAAGGAATAATTTCTATCATTCCATTCTTGAAAAAAAAACAAAACAGTTTTCAATGAACTTTCATATCCATGATGGTTCTAATTACCCATGCCATTTTTGAGCCAAATGTCTTTCTTTTGGGCACTGACAAAGGAAGTCATTTTAGTTTTTCTTTCTCAGCTTCTCCTCCTGATTCTTCCTCCACTTCCCTGTTTCTTTCCTCCCTCCCTCTCTCTTTTGCAGAGAGAAAATGGCAGCATAAAGACCTAAATCTGCCCATGAGGCTTCACTGTATGTTGTGGAAAGGTGCAGCCCCTCCGGGAAAGCCAAAGATGGACCCAGATCCCCTCACAATGACAGTAACTCGGGGTTGAAAGAAATTTTCTCATGCCTCAGTGCTCCTGTGATGTTGTCTCTCTGGACACAGCCACCTCGTCTTGATCTAGGCACCTCCTGTGGGTGCCCACTGTGGCAGTGAGATTTTCAGCTAGCATCAGGAGTCCAAGATTGCTAACTACGCAGGCCTTGGCACATCTCAGCTGTGTAGCCACAGCCAATCACTCAACCTCTCTGTGCCTCATTTCAAAATCTACAAATCAAGGTCCTCTGGCTTCTATTTGACCTCGTCAGTGTATTTATTTAAAGAACTGATTAGATACGAACTTTTAAAATCTAAACATTTCACATCAGTATCCAGATTTCTGGCTTCTTTCTCAGAAAACCAATCATCTGGCAACCATCCTGGCAAAGATCCTGCAGGACAATTTGCAGGAGCTGGGTGGTGGTGACTCACTCTGGCTGGGACAAGCCCTTCACTGCTCCTAGGAGGTAGCTGAGCTGGGGACCACCACATGCACAACTCCAACATGGCGATCACCTCTTCTTAACTGTGTTTCTGAGCCATTCCGTTTGCCTGGGATGTTCTCCCTACCAACTTTGTTCTGAAACCCTATCCATCCTTCAAGGCCAAGTTCACAGACCATCTGCACCACAAAGCCCCTAGCCATCCAAACTCCACTGGAAACAATGCTTCTTCCCTTGCTCCCTCTCACTCCTACAGCGGATCTTGCCTCAGCACTCTTCACAACCAACCTTACTCCACTTAGTTGTGAACATGTGTATCTATGTGTACACACACGCACATACATGCACACAGCATACACCATACTCCATAAGTCCCTTGAAGGTAGACACCCTAATTCATCTGTGTTCCCAATCTTGTCCATGGTCTCTCTATAGTGGGAAGAATAATGCCCACACTCTATTTCCTGAAACCTACCTCCCAATGTTCCATTACATGGGAAAGTGGAATTAAGGCTGCAGATGGAACTGAGGCTACGAATCAGCTGACACTGAGATGAGAACATGACCCTGCTTGTCTAGTTGGAGTCCCAGTGTAATCACAACACGGAGTCCCAGTGGCTGGATGGGAGAAGACTCACTCCACCTTTGCTGGCTTTGAAGACAGGAGGAGGCTAAGGACCAAGGGTTGTGGGCAGCCAGTAAAGACTCAAAAAGGCAAGGAAAGGATTCTCCCCTGATTCTCTGGGAGGTGGTAGCCCTGCAGATATCTTGATACCACTCTAGCGAAATCCTCTGTGGACTTCTGACTTCCAGAACTACAACAGTGCATGTGTGTTGTATTGAAGCCATTGATGATGGTGGTGATTTGTTACAGCAGCAATAAGAAACACATACACCCTTTCACTAAGCAGAAACTAATGTACACTTGTAGATGCTGAATCTGATAGCACTCTC
This sequence comes from Heterocephalus glaber, assembly GCF_000247695.1. The sequence continues at coordinate 22,033,861 of NW_004624755.1, read as the reverse complement.
TTCCCCTAGATCTCAGACTTGTATCAAGTTGACTGCTGTGCTGTAGGTCACCCCACACTGCGGAGTTAGTGGGGTACACCACCATACTCCTGACAAAAAACCAGCTTGTAAAAGGGAAAACACTGGAAAAGGAAGTTGGCATAGGACCTAGCTCTAGAAGGTAGAGGCAGGGATCCTGGCTCATCACCTGGTAGCTGTGGTGATCGTAAATGAGTTACTGCACTTTGAGGAGTCTCAAATGGGACTAGCAGGATCTCCTTGCAGAAGCTGAGAAATGACTGGTGCACACTAGGCACGGGGTCATGAGATTGACTTCACACACTCAGTGCACACATCACACACACCCTCATGACAACTCCTAGGACAACATTTCGCCCCATTCCCTGCTGATGCCGGGGTGAGGGGGTTAAAACCAGTGAAATAGTTCTGGTTCTTAGCCCAGTCCCAGGGTATACTTGTTTCTGGGGTTCTTCCATTCGATAAATAATTTATGTAGCTCTTGATCTCCTATCTCCTCCCCTGAATGACTGTGAATATAATAATTCTCTGCTCCAAATCATTGGCTGACACTTTTTTTTTTTTTTTTTTTTTTTCCGCTGCTTTCTATACCACACTTTTTGCAGTGTAACTTCTCAGTACCTGCCATTAAATGATTGAGTCCATTTTCTTCTTGCATCTGGGCTGGCTTGAGACTTGACTTTGTCAATACTCTGTAATAGGAAATTTGTCCTATCAGTTCCACGCCTTGGCCTTAGGGGAACTTCTGTAATTGTTTCCTTTCCCTTGGAAACCTGACATCACTTATGAGCATGTGCTAGGTAGCTTGCAGAGGAGAGACGTGGTACAGCAGGGACAATTCACTCTAGCCAAGGCCAGCTTAGACCAGCCAGTGCCTCGCTGACCTACTGGCACCATGCAGACACATGAATGATCCTTTTGAGGCAATCTAAGCCCAAGCCAGATAGACAACAGTACCCCATCAACTTACAGAATCTACAAATAGAGCTCCATGTAAACAAGGGTCAAGTCTTCTTGTTTTAAGCCATGGGGGTTTAGGGTGATTTGTTATGCAGCAGTAGCTAACTAATACACTCTCTTCTTTTTATAATGACTGGAAAAACATCCAAATTGCATATCAGGATGATCAATGAGTAAATGATCAGGGTCTCATTTAGAGCAATAAACTTTAACCCCTTGAAAAAGTATAGTGCAGATTGCATTCTTCACAGAAATAGAAAAATCAATTCTAAAATTCACATAGAAGCACGAAAGATCCCCTGTTATCAAATCAATCCTCACCAAAAAGAACAAACCAGAAGCCATCATATCAATTGATTTCAAAATAGAACACTAAGTAATACTAATCAAAACTATGGTGTCCCGGGGATGTAGCTCAGTGGCACTGTGCCTGCCTGGCAAACACAAGGTCAAGAGTTCTATCCCCAGTACCAAAAAACAAAACAAAACAAAACTTTGATATCGGTATAAAAGCAGACACAGAGACCAATCCAGCAGAATAGAGAATCCAGAAATAAATCCATGTATTTCCAGCCAATTTATTTTGCAAAAAAGTCCCAAGAACGTACACTGGAAAAAGAACAGGCTCTTCAATAAATGATGCAGGAACACTAAATATACATATGCAGAAGAATGGAACTGGACCCGACTCTCACCATAGGCAAAAGTCAACTCTATATGGATGAAAGACTTAGATATAAGACCCAAACTACAAACTTGCAAGAATAAAACACAGAGGAAACACTTAGGGACATTTATGTATATGAAGATTTGGGGGAGATGACCCCACAACACAGGCAACCGAAGTAAAAACACATAAATGGGTCTTACCAAATTTTAAAATTCCTACACAGAAAAGGAAACAATCACTAAAGTGAAGAGATAAGCTTCAGAATGGGAGAAAATAGTTGCAAACTTCTTCTGACAGGGAATTGCTATCCAGAATATGGAAGAAACTCAACAACAACAAAAATTCCAAGTTAAAAATGGGCAAATGATCTAAACAGACATTTGTCAAAGGAAGATATAAAAATGCTCTAAAGGTATATGAAAAATATTCAGTATCACAAATAATCAAAGCCAGATGTATTATGTACAGGCTCAAATTCCCTATAATAAGTGTTACCACTATGTATGCCTAAAATATACCAATAAATGTTTTGCTATTAAAAAAAACATAATGAGAAGCCAGGCATGGTGGGTCATGTCATTCATTAATCCCAGCCCTCAGCAGGCTGAGGCAGGAGGATCACCATGAGTTCAAGGCCAGCCTGGGCTACAAAGCTGGACTTTGTCTCAAAAAAACAAAACAAAACAAAAAAGCTGGTAAAGATTCAAAGAAAGAGAAAATCTTGCACACTGTGGGTGGGAATGTAAGTAAATACAACTATCACAGGTAACAGCATCTTGTCTCCTCCAAATAAAATTTCTAAAAATAGAACTACCACTTGACCCCACAATCCCGCTACTGGGTATAAACCCAATGGGTATGAAATCAGTGTGTTGAAGAGACATCTGCACCCCCATGTTTAATGCAGCACTGTTTGCAATAGCCAAGATATGGAACCCACCTAAGAGCCCATCAGCGGATAAAGAAAATATGGTACTTACACATCATGGAATACTATTCAGCCATAAAAATATGAAACCATCCCAGCTGGGACAACATGGATGGGACTGGAGACCATTATATTAAGTGAAATCACCCAGGGACAGAAACACAAGGACCTTGTGTCTTCTCTCATATTTGGAAATCAAAGAGTTGACAGAATAGTAGGATTTCGGTTACTGAAGACTGGGAGATATAAAGTGAGAAAAATCTAAGGAGAGCTTGGTTATGAGTACAAGATCGGAATCCCCCCAGCTGTTGGTTTCCTTCCCATTTGCAAAAGCTCTATCTCCCTATTTCCTATTGTCTATATTTTCCTTAGCTCTTTAAATTATTTATGCTTTAGGTTTCTCATGTAAGAGAAATTATGCAATATTTAAACTCACATATCTGACTTATTTCACTTATCATTATGGTCCCAAGGTGCATCCATTTTCCTTCTAATGACTTGTTTATTCTTCTTTTTGGCAGGGAAATAAACACTCTATTGTGTGTAAAGACATTTTCTTATCCATTCATCTGTTGATGGACATGTAGGCTGATTCCAAGATTTAGCTATTTGATTCGTGCTGCTATAAACACGGGTATGCATGTATCATTGTAATATGATGTCTTTAACTCTTTTGGGAAAATACCTACAAGGGAATAGCTGGGTCAGACAGAATTTTAAGGAATCTCCACACTGATTTCCATGGTGATTGTAAATGTTCCCACCCCAAAGAAATGATAAATGTTTGAGGTGATGAGTACGCAAATTGCTCTGATTATAATCATGCATCACATCCAGATATCAAAATAGCACACTATCTCCCATACACAGGTACAGTTATTATGTATCAATGTTTTATTTCAGTGCTCTGAAAAGAGTCTGTTGGAGTCGCCCAACACAGACACAGATTCCTGGGCAGCCGCCTCTCCGGGCAGCACTGCAGTTCCCAGGGCCAGGACATTGGGAACAACACAGGGCTGAGAAGGGGCCTGTGCGGAAGGCCCCGCTGTGCACCAATGGAGCCCACATGTCCATGTGGAGGCATTCCTGCCAAAAGCCATCCTGCAGGATGCAGCCAATGAGTTCCCTGAGCAGGAGGTGGAGGATTTCGTCTAAATTCTACCGACTCCTCAGGAAAGACCAATTCATGACATTTGTACCATTTTCAAGGCTTATGCATTTGAAGTATATCATCCGTTCATTCAGCAAACATTGACGAAGCATCGTAGTTCATTTTCTGCTAATAAAATACTCAAGACTGAGTAATTTATAAAGAGAAGAAATGTATGCATGCGTAACAGTGCGAAGCCTGGGGAGTCCAACATCGAGCTGCCGGCACCTGCACAGGATGCCTATGCCAGGTCATAAGCCGGCAGAGGCCACTGTGTGGCAAGAGTGCTGTGAGAGAGGGTGCCAGCAGGAGAAAACCCACTTCTCTACCGACCGCTCTCAAGACACCTAACCCACCCTGCGGTGATGGTACCAATCTCTCAATAATCGTGTGGAAGCCCCCCCTCCCGACACTGTGACGATGGCAATGAACTTTCAACTCGGGTTTCAGAGGAGGCGCTCAGACCAGGCTCAGCCTGTCCACATCCACACCAGGCAGAGGCCAGGCAGGCTTCCCTAACAAGGGAGGAGCCGAGTTCACATCCCCTCTCCCAACCTACCATGAAGATACCGAGAGCAAGAAAGCCAATGTGAATGAATCCATGAGGTTTCACACTCCTAAAGGCACAAGACAAGAGGAAACACACCTGGAGAATGGAACCAACCAGGTTCAAAGCCCAGCTCTGCCATTTATGAGTGTCATCAAACTACAGGGTGAATGTTTAAATTTTAAAAATTTATTACAGTAGGGCTGGGGATTTAGCTCAGTGGTTCCGCTGGCTGCCTCGCAAGCGCAAGGACCCGAGTTCAATCCCCAGTACCAAAAAAATAAAATAAAATGAAAATAAAAATTTATTCCAGTAAGTGGGTGTGGTGTTGCATGTCTCTCATTGCAGCACTTGGGAGGCTGAGACAAGAGGATCACCACAAGCTTAAGGCCAGCCCAAGCTACATAGTGAGTTCAAGACCACCCTGAACTCCACAGTGAGACCCTGTCTCAAAAAACCAAAATAATAAATAAATAAACTTATTACTGTAAGAGACACATTGCCATTTATCCCCCTCAGAATACTCCCATTAGCTTCAAACACACTTAGCTTCAAAACTCACCTATCCCATCATTCGTGCCACTTTCTGAAGCAGCTCTGGAGTCCTCTTTCATGAGTGTCTTTACAAAATGTGATTTTAAAAAACCCCAGTGAATGCTGCTGTCCAGTGCCATCTAATGGAAAGGCAGACTTGTGAAAAACCATTACAGTATGTCCTCATCCAACCTCATTCACCAGATCTGGCACTGTGTGACTTCTTACTTCTCCCCACAGTCAAAATGATCACGAAAGGCAGATGTTTTGAATCAACTCAGGAGAAGTAGGCAGCCACAGCTGCACACTACACACACTCAGGAAATAAGACTTCCAGAGCTGCTTCAGAGAGTGGCTAGAATGATGGGATAAGTGTGTTCAAATCAAGGGGAAGGGATTCTGAGGGGAAGTAATGGCAATGTGTCTTTTACTGCAATAATTTTTAAAATTTAAGCATTCACTGCATTTTTAAAAAATTCTTTTATTGGTACATTTTAGGTATACAACACGTTTACATTTATCATTGGGTGCTTGTACCTGGACAAGATGTATCTTGGTTCTTATTTTTTCCCCATTAGCTGTGCGCCCTTCCCTATTCACATAGATTTTGTTTCCATTTTTTTTCTTATCACATGTCATATGAGTTGACTGAGTTCAGTGCTTCTTCAGCTTCAATTTTGTCCTCTGTAAAGCGGAAACAAGAACCTCCAAACACATACTTGGGGATGCCAGGTACGCCTGCACCTGGCACTTGGCAGGAGCTAGATACACACTGGTCCTTCCTCCTTTCCAAATGGGAAATTGGTCTCAGGCGCTTGGAGAACTCGGATTTACTCTTGTCTTTCTGCCACTGGCAGTCCCCAGCCTCCTTATGGGGCAGTCCACAAGTCCCCAGCTGCAAAGGGCACTGGGGCGTCTCTGACCTGGGCTGACATGGGCAGCCCACATGCTTCCCTCCACAAGCTCAAGTAGAGCTCCAGGTGGGGCTCAGTGGCATTGGGTGCTGAAGATGCTGACTTTCTAAAAAATCCCAAACAAAAAGCAGCACAAAGCTCACAGCCACACTAACGGAAGGCACTCCTCTCATTCAGAGGTGATCTAAAAATAAAGCCACTCCCTCGACAGATGCAGGGTGAGAGGAGGGCATCTCAGGGAGCCGAGCCAGACGTGTGCACCCAAGGCTCTCTTTGTTGTCAGAATGCCATCTGGGATGAGGAAAACCTCGAGGTCGATTTCCATGGGTTACGCAGTCAACATCCTGACAGTGATGATAAAAACGCAGATTTCCTGCTGGGTTTTCCAGCACTGTGCTAACCACACTCAAAAGGAGAGAATGTTTTATTATCCTTCTTAGCACAACTGCAGAGAACCTGAAGTGCTAGGATAGTACTCTCCTTGCACTTCCTCCCAGCTGCCTGAAAAGTCTAGATGGATATTTTAGTGTCAATCCAAGGTTTTAGCTTGTAGAAAAACAGCATTCTAAATATTTTTATACTGTTACAGCACTTGTTCATTGTAGAAAATATTACTAAGGTGTTTTAAACAATTTTTATGGCTGTAACACATGCTCAGTGTAGAAAATATTTCTCTGCATAGAAAAGTATGCAGAAGGGAATGAAAATCATTCATAATTCTACCACCCCATGAACTCACAGGTATAATTCACCATGGTAATTTTTTCAGTCTATTTTCAACCTGCTTTCTCACTTAAATCTTGCACATTTCCAACCCGAATTACCAATGGAATGACTCTGAACGATGAATAACAGTACATCATAGCACATCCTCTCCTCAGTCTCATTCTCTTAGCTTTGGATACTGGAACATGTTACATGTGATGTTCATTATAAAACATTTTTCCACAAAGACTTCTATTCACACAATGGAAGGGTTATGTGGGGCAGGCAGTCCCTTATTCAAGCTAATCAATGCTTAGTACTGTAATGGATAAACCCTGTTATATCCATAGAACATGATTTCTATTGATGTTCTTAAAGCCGTATCATTTTAGGCTTAGCATTAAGTCACAGTCTAAACTGCCAGCCTGACATCGAGTTCTGCATGATCACACAAGGACATCTGTATATTCTAGGCAGTTCCTACAAATGAAGTCACACGATATGGCCTTAAGTGCTAGACTTCTTTCAGTTAGCATCGTGCTTTCAAAGTTCACCCATGTCATGGCACATACCAGCACTTCACTCTTTCCGTGGCTGAGTAATATTCCATATATGGATATACACATTTTGTTCATCCATTTGCTAGTTGATAAACATTCATGTCGGTCCAACTTTTTGGTTGTTATGAAAAATTCTATGTATTTTTACATGAATGTGTGCTTTCAATTCTCTTCATTATATACAGTGATACCTCAGTTCACAAACTTAATTTGTTCTACAATTTTGGAAAAGATAGCCACATTTGTGTTGTGTGGGAAAGATGGCCACACTCATGTTTGTCACCTGAAGCAGTTCGCAAACAGAAACTAAATTTTTCCAAATGCTTCTGTTTGCAAATCAAATTGTTTGCAAACAAAAGTGTTCATGAACCAAAGCGCCACTTTACCTAGAACTAGCACTGCCAGATCATATTGTAATTCTGTCTTTAATGTTTTGAGAAAAATATCAAACTGCTTCCACAGTCCATGGATTCTAGAAATCTGCCTACAGTGTATAAAGGGTCCCAATTCTTCACCTTCTTAACAACACTGTGTTTTATTATTATTCCATCTTAGTCAGTATGAAGTGGTATATTGTGGTGGTTTGGATTTGTATTTCCCTAGTGATTAGTAATATTGAGCACCCTTTTGTATAATTATAGATCATTTGCATGTGAGTGTACAAATGTTTATTTAAATCCTTTGCCCATTGTGAAATTAATTTTTTTATTGTTGAATTACAAAAGTTTTAAAAAAATATTTTGTACAATAGACCTTTTTCAAACATGTATATGATTTATAAGTAGTTTCTCCCATTCTCTGCCTTGTCTTCACACATTCTTGATAGTGTCGCTTGGCACACAAAAGTATTCAACTTTGATGAAATTAACTTATTCTTTTCTTTGCTTGCTTCTGCTTTTGGTCATCTATAAGAAGTTGCTAGGTAGTCCAAGGCTGGCTTATGGTAAAAGATAATACTGACCTCACAGAATGTGTTAGGAAGCTCTCTCTCTCTCATATTTTTCAAGGAATGTGAGAAGAATTGGTATTAATTCTTCTTTATATTTTGCAAAATTTACCAGTGAAACCATCTGGGCTTGAATTTCTCTTTGTTAGAAGGTTTTTTGTTACTATTAAAAGCTCTGTTTTTGTTAAACTCTTAAGTCTAGATTTTCTATTTGTTGTTAAATTGGTTTTGGTAGTTTCTGGTTTTCTAAGAATTTGTCCATTTATCCTAGGTTTTATAATTTATTGGCATGTAATTGGTCCCTTACAACCCTTTTTACTTCTGTAAATTCCCCACTCTCATTCCTGATTTTAGTACTTTGTGTCTTCCTCCTTCTTAACCTTGCTAAAGACTTGAAAAAACTGTTGGTCTTCCCAAGAGCAAACTGTTAGCTCTGATGATTTCTTTACTCTGTTGCTTTATTGTTTTCTATTTCATTGACTGCAGTGATGTCCTTTATTATTTCCTTCACACTGGTTGCACTGCGTTTCGTGTGCTCCTCTTTGTCTGGATTTTAAAATGGAAGGTCAGGGGTTATTGGTTTGAGATGTTTCTTCTTTTTGGGGATTGCGTTACAAATTTTGTTGAGCACTGCATTTATAGCATCTCAAAAAGTCTGATGTATTGTATTTTTATTTTGTTCACCTCAAATTATTCTTTAATTTTGGTTATTTAGAAATGTGTTGGTTAATTTCCACATACTTGTGAAAAAAAAAGTTTTCCAACTTTTCCTATTATCAATTCCTTATTTTATACTGCTATCATGAAATCAACCAATAACAAATCCTGGCGGGGCTGTGGGGGAAAGAGGAACCCTGCTCCACTGCTGGTGGGAGTGTAGACTGGTGCAACCACTGTGGAAATCAGTATGGAGATACCT
>NW_004624755.1:21938467-22024585 GCF_000247695.1 Heterocephalus glaber | reverse complement strand
TAAATAGGGAAGGGTGGAGGGGGTGAAGGGAGGGCAGGGGAATGGGGAAAAAATAAGAACCAAGATACATCATGTAAAGGTTCAAGATCCCAATGATGAATGTTGTATTGTATACCTAAAATGTACCAATAAACTAAATGGAAAAAAAAAAAAAGAAATCTTACACAGAGGGAGAACACAGGTTGATTTACTCAAAGTTCTGAAGGAAAACACTGCCAACAACAACAAAGCTCCAAGCAAAGATTTCCTACAGAAATGAAGGAGAGATAAACACAGACTGATGGAGTTCGTCATCAACAGACCTGTCTCACATAAATGCTAAAAGGAGTTCTCCCAGCTGAGAGAAAAGAACTGTAATTAGTAACACAAAAACACACAAAACTATAAATGGGCTGGAGATTTAGCCCCTTGGTGTTGCGTCTGCCTTGCAAACACAAGGTCTTGAGTTGGATCCTCGGTACCGCATAAAGAAAACCTATAAACCTCACTGGTAAAACAAAGTACACAGTCAAACCCAGCATACTGTGATGGTGTTGTGTGACACAGTAATATCTTTCATTTGAAGGTTCATAGACAAAACTATCACAAATAATGATATTTACAATGATTGTAATAGAGTTACAAAACAAAAAGATGTCAGTTGTGACATACAAAGCAAAACTGAAGTAGAGTTTTGTATACAATGAAAGTTAAGTTTTTATTAGCTCAAAATAGACTTTTATAACTACAGATTATTTATATAAGCCTCATGGTAACTACAAAGCAAAAACTTATAGCTGATACACAAAGATAAAGTAATCCAAAACATAATGCTACAAAAAAATCATCAAATCACAAGGAAAGCCAGTAAGAGGAAAAAAGACACAAAAGAAACACAAAATAGCCAGGAAAAAATTAACAGAATATTAATATGAAATCCCTAACTACTAATAATTACTTCAGGTATAAATAGATTAAATTCTCCAATGAAAAGACAATGAATGGCTAAATGGATAAAAAATAAGATCCAAGTATATGTTGCCTACAGTAGAATCAATTCATTTTAAAGGAAAAATTCAAGCTGAAAGAGAAGAGAGGAAGCAGATATTCTATGAAAATGGAAGCCAAAAAAGAGCAGCAGTAACTACACTTACATTAGATAAATACATCAGAAGTCAAAACTTGAAACAAGGGATGAGGAAGGCTATTATGATATGGGGTTCAATTCATCAATCTATAACAATTTTAAATATGTATATACCAACACTGGTGGACCTAAATGTATAAAACATGCATTCACAGATGTAAGAAGAAAATATAGCAATACCATAATAGTCGGGTAATTCAGTATCCGACTTTTACATAATGCATAGGTCAACCAGACAGAAAATCAATATGGGAACAATGTATGAACTATCAGTACATCCAATAACAGCAGGATACATATTCTTCTTTCATATACATAAAACATTCTCCAGAATAATCATATGCTAGTCCACAAAACAAATCTAAACAACTTCAAGAAGACTGAAATCATGTCAAATATCTTTTCTGACTACAATACTACAAAACTAGAAATTAATAACATAAGGAAAACCACAAAATTAACAATCTGTGAATATTAAACAATATACTTCTGTTTTGGGGTTTTTTTGTTGGTTTTTTTTGGTACCAGGGATTGAACTTGGGACCTTGCGCTTGCAAGGCAGGCGCCAGAACCACTGAGCTAAATCCCCAGCCCAACAATATACTTCTGAATAAGAGAGTCAAGGAAATTTTTAAATCCTGAGACAAATAAAAATGGGTACATAATTTGATAAAATTTCAAGGATGCAGTAAAATCAGTACTAAGAAACTTACAACAATAAATGCTTGCATTAAAGAGTATGTCAAAGAAGTATGTCAAAGATTATGTCAAATAAACAATGTAACACTACATCTCACGGAACCTGAAGAAGAAGAATAAATGAACCCCAAAGTTAGCAGGAAGAAGGAAATAACCAAATGTATAAACCACTGAATTAGACTAGAAAAACAGTAGAAAAGATCAGCAAAACTGAAAGTTGTTTTTCAAAAAAATTAATAAAATCAACAAACTTTTAGCTAGACTGAAAGAAGAAAACATTCAAAATAAAGTAAGAGGATCCATACCTGATATTACAGAAATACAAACAATAATTATAAAATACTAATACTGGTAATTACATGCCAACAAAGGGGACACCCCAGGAAATGGATGAACTATTATCTAGACTCCTACCAAGACTAAATCATGAAGTTAAAATCATAACCCACCAATATCAAGTGAGAAGATTCAATCAGTAATCAAAAACCTCCCAAAAAAGAAAAGCCTAGGACTAGATGGCTTCACTGGTTAATTCTACCAATCCCTTAAAGAATGAGCACCAAATTCCTTCTCAAACTCTTGCAAAGAAAACTGAAGAGGAAGGAACACTTTCAAATGTATTTGATGAACCTAGCATTATCTTGATATCAAATCAGGACAAAGATACTATAAGGAAAGAAAATTACACTTAATATCTCTGAGGAATATAGGTGTAAAAATCTCACAAATAGCAGCAAACCAAATTCACAGCACATTAAAAGGATCACACACCATGATCAAGTGGAATTTATCCCTGAGCTATAAGGATGGTTTAATATATGCAATCAGTAAATGTGACACATTATATTAAAAGAAGAATAAAATCACATCATTTCAAATAAAATATTTGACAAACTTCAATATTCTTCCTTGATAAAAAGCCAACAAATTAGATACAGAATAATATGCCTGAAAATGATAAAGGGCATACGTGACAAAATCACAGCTAATATTGTACTCAACAGTGAAAAGCTGTAAGTTCAACTGAACTCTTTTATTCAGTATAGTACTGGAAGTCCTAGCCCAAGCAATCAGACAAGAAAAGGTAATAAAGGTACCCACGTTGAAAAGAGGAAGTTAAATGATCTCTCTTTGCAGATTACATGAACTTGTATGTATAAACTTAAAGACTCTAGCAAAAAAAACCTCTTAAAACTAATAAGCAAATTTAGTAAATTTTCAAGCTCTCAAGTGAACATACAAATATCAACTGCATTTCTATGTACAAACAAGAAAGGAAGGGAAGGAAGGAAAGAGAGAGAGAGAGAGAAAGGGAGGCAGAAAGACCATGTAAGGAAGGGTGGGAGGGAGAGAGGAAAAGAGGAAAGGAGGAAGGAGGGAGAGGGGTCATGTACATAAGTATCACTTTTCTGAAAAATCTGAAATACTCCAAAATCTGAAACTTTTTGAGTGTCCATATAATGCTACAAGTAAAAAACTCTCTCCCTGACTACATGGAATGATTTACAGCCAAAATGAAAGTACACTAAAAATATTGCATAAAATTACTTTCAGGCTAAACATATTAAGTGTATATGAACCCTGAATGTATTTAGGACTTAGACTTGAGTCCCACACCCTGAGATATTTCCTTTTGTGTATGCAAATGTTCCAAAATTCAAAAAAAAAAGTTAAAACCCAAAACACTTATGGTCCCAAGCATTTTGGATAGGGAATCCCTAATCTATTGCATCAGAAAGAATAAAGTATTTAAAAGTAAATTTAATTAAGGTGAAAGGTCTGTGCACTGAAAACTAGAAAGCATTAATGAAAGAAATCAAATAAATGACAAATAAATTGAAAATTACCCACATACATGGGTTGGAAGGATCACCATAGTTAAAATATTGCCGCTACTCAAAATAATCTACAGATTCAACCACATCAAAATTTAAATGATGTTTCCATGGAAATTAAAAACAATTCTAAAATTAGCACAGAACTATAAAAGATCTGAGTAGCTAAAGCAATCCTGAACCAAAAGAACAAAGCTGGAAGCACCACACTTCCTGACTCTGAATTATATTTCAAATGTGTAGTAATCAGATCACTCTGATGCTGGCAGAAAAGCAGACACATCGGTTAATGGAACAGAAGAGGGACCAGCAATAAATTCACACATAAATGGTCAACTAAACTCCAACAAAGGTAACTAGTATACAGTAAGAAGAGTCTCTTCAATAAATGGTGATGGGAAAATGAAACATCTGTAGGTACAAGAAGGAAATTAGACCCTTAACTAACACCATACACAAAAATCTACTCAGAATGGACTCAACATTTAAATGTAAGACATGAAACTGTAAAATCCTGAGAAGAAAATATGGAGGAAAAAGCTCAGGAAAAAAAGGTAATGATTTTCTGAGACACAACACCAAAAGCACAGGCAACAGAAGCGAAAATAAATAAATGTGAATACATCAAACTAAGAAGCTTCTGTACAGCAAAGAAATAATCACCAAAAAGACAACCGACCAAATAGGAAAATATATTTTGAAACAATACATCTAATAAGGGATTACTATCTAATATATATAAAGAACTCTACTCAATAGCAAGAAAACACCCCAATACCAAAAAAAAGGCAAAAGACCTCAATAGACATTTCTCAAAAGAAAACATAAAAGTGTCCAAAAGATGTATTTTAAAAACTCTGTTTCACTAAGCATCCAAGAAATACAAATTAAAACCACAGTGAGATATCACTTCATACCTATTAGAATGGTTTAAAAAACAACAAGTCTTGACAATGATGCAGGGGAAAATAAAGATCCCTTGTAACCTGTTGATGGGATGTAAATTAGGACAGCCATTACAGAATATGTTATGGGTGTTCTTCAAAAAATTGAAAGTAGAATTTTTATGATCCTTAATTCTAGTTCTGAATATCTTCAGAGGAAATGAAATCAGAAGAGAGATTTTTTAACTCCCACATTCATTACAGCATTATTCACAGTAGCCCAGATATGAAAATAACCTCCATGTCTGCTGATAGACAAGTGGATAAAGAAAATGTGGTATGCTTTTATGCCATAATATTCACCCTTAAAACAATGACCCCACCATTAGCTTCGACATGGATATACCTAGAGGACATTATCCTGAGTGAAATAACTCAGACATAGAAAGACTAATTCTGCATGATTTCACTTATTTGTGGAATCTAAAAAAGCTGAACTCAGAATCCGATGCTAGAATGGCAGTTACCAGGGGCTGTGGGGTAGGGGAAATGGGAGATATTGGATAAAGGGTACTGATTTCAGATATACATTTTTTTTAAGTCCTAGAAAGCTCATGGTACAGCCAGATCACTCCAGTCAACAATGATGTATCATGGACTTGAAATGTGCTGAGAGTGACTCTCCAGGGTTCTCACCACATACACCAAAGAAGGTAATTACGGGAGGTGATGCACACGTTAATCCACTGGTGGTGACAGTCATTTCAAATGCAAATGTGTATCAGAACATGTTACGTGCCTTAATATACAACTGTGCCTGTCATCGCAACAAGGTGAAAGTAATCTCTGCCTTGTTATAGCTTGATTGTGGCAGGGCTGCAAACAATTAAGATGAATAAGGAAGGCATAGTAGTTGGCAATAAAAGTGTGGTGAAATGTTAGTGTTGATAGAAAGCTGAGATAGGAAGGGCAGGAAGGACCTCACAGAGAAGCAGCATTTAAGAAAAGACTCTAAAGCAGGAACGTCCAACCGAATCCCTGGACAGCCAGTAACGCGGCCCCAAAGCTCATAGATTTTTAGCATTACTATGTGATTTATAGCCACATTTTTCCTGACCTGAGTGCACGGTGCTGGAGGAGCCTGCACAGTACTAACTCTACCTCCTGTCCCCACCTCACACAGTCAGTCTGACAGAAACCCAGGTGCACGCGGAGGTCTGTGGGCCTGTGAGGCTTGGCAAGGCAAATGCAGCGAGTATTGATAATAATATTTCACCCTACGTACGTGTGCCTGTGAACACAGGCACTTACTGTTTTGTTCTTTAATTATTAAACTTGGGCTTGAGTTATTTCATAAGATAACGTGTAAGCTAAAGTATTAAAAAGGGACGTTTTGTTGCTTATATTATTAACCACATTATGTATTTTATATGTGGCCCAAGACAATTTCTCTTCACTCAGTGCAGCTCAGGCCAGCCAGAAGTTTAAACATCCAAGCTCTAAAGAAAGCAGAGAGGATAGTCCTATGCGACTTACCTGGGGGAGAACATTTCCAGCAGAAGGAAAAGCAAATGCAAATGTCCGGAGGTGGTACTGGAGTATTCAAGAGTAGCAAGAAAGTGAATACAATAGAGGCAAACAGAAAGATCAGAGGTCCTGAGACATGCATGGACCAGCAAGAAAGGGATGGGGAGAAAGGAGATGGGTCTCAGATGAGGGAGGGCCCTGTCAAAAAGAGGCTTACAGAATTTGATCCTTTGGCCTTTGCTTTAAGTGCAATGGGGAGCCATAGATGGTTCTGTGCACTGCAGTAACATGATCTGAGCTGCAGCTCAATTGAGGTGATCCTGGCTGCCACGCTGAGGACTCACAAAAGGGAAAACAATCAGGAGGCCACTGCAATGACTTGGTCTGAACCAGGGAGGAACAGTAGGGGGCATGAAGAGGGACTCAGACTGGAGGAGGGATGAGGGCGAGAAACCAGAGCCAAGGACAACCTGAGCTTTCGGCCTGGCCATCCATGAACTGCAGGCAGAAGCTGCTTGGGGTAAAGACTACGAGTTCAGCTCTGTGCCCACAGCAATGACCATGTGGGAAAACATTCTAACTCCCTACGCAACAGCAAGGTGAAGCACTGCCTGTTAATTAGCAAATACCTGAAATATTAGGTAACTCTCTTTGCTGGCCAGGACGTGTGTATCTACGTGCTGACATAAAATTTATGAAAAATAGTACGGGAGCCAAAACCAAGACTCTGAGTGGTGCTCATAAACCTCACCTTTTTAATTTCCCTTAAGTAACTTAGTCTTTAAAAAAGAATAATCAAGGATTGATGCGTAAAGTTCCTACTCTCAGATTTCTAAAAATAAAAAACTGGAAAGAGCCCAAATTACCAGTAGGGATACAGTTAAATATGGTATTATATGCCCAACAACAGAATATTCTGCAGCTATTAAAAATTTTTATTAAGAATTTGGAATATAATTTTAAAGAAAGTGGGAATGTAAAATATATTGCAGTATGGCTACAATGTACAATAAACAATGTATACAAAATAGGGGTAGAAATTGCCAGAGCATAGCAATTTTCTCTAGGTTATAAAAATTCTATTTTCTTCTGACTGCAGCGTTTCCAATGGTTTTGTTTTAATTTTATAATGAAAACAATTTCACTTTAGTGCAGATAGTTATTCTAACCTCACAGGTCTTTGAGACAGATATACAGTGAAAGACACGAAAAGCACCAGCTCCCCTCTGACACTGCCTGCCCCCAGACGGCCCCCTTCCTGGGTCCCAGAGATTGGTCTTCTGGGCAAAGTGGGAATGGGGTGAGGGGTCTTCCGGAAAAGGTGGGTGCAGAGGGGAGGTTGGGGCCAGGCAGAAAGATGCTGGTAACACTGACTTGCCAAGGGGAGTCGCAGGGGCCCCCACGTCCCGGTATTCTCCCAAACCCAGTAACAGAGGCATCCAGGTGGTTTCCAAACCGGAGTGCACAAAACCCACTGTGAGGTCCCTGATGGGAATCTGGCCCTGATCGGATTCGGGCTGGGGAGGCAAAGCCCAAGATTCTGCTCCGTGGGGGAACGGGCTCCCAGCACTTAGATCCCACTTTCGCCGTATTGTGAACTTGCATCTTATGCGGCTGAATTTTTTAGCTTCCACTCTTCAGATCATGGCAGTTTTGTTTTGTTTGGGACCGTGACAGACACCAGAGTCTGTCAACACTGAAGCGATCCTCCCGCTTTCCTGGCTGAAGGCTCCAGGTGTCTTCAGCACAGTCCATGTTGATCCAGGACAAAGATGGTGGTTTAGGACTTAATGCATATGGCCAGTGATTGGTCCAGCGTGTGGACAGACGACCTACTAGTGACCAATGAGCTGCAAAAAGAAAGCCTGCAGGTAGCTTCCAGGAAGTGTTGTGCTGCCTGATGAGAGAGGCAAGGGAACAAAAGCTCTTTTTCACTCCACTCCCTTCCTGCTTTGGGTGCTGTCATGTGGGAATGTGCAGAAGTGGGGCAGCCACACAGGGACCCTGAGAGATGGGCCTACAGGGAAATTGCCAATAATTGGAGAGTGATGGAGCAGGAAAGAAAAATCCAGGATTTTCAGTGACTATTGCATCCCAAGCCATTCCCTGGGCCACTTCCTCTGGATGAGATCCTCTTATGTTAGAAGGAAACCTGATGTCCTGCCTTCCGAGGAGCCACTTTACAAAGGACTGCATGGAACTCAAGCATGGAGCTTCGAGCCAGGTGTCTTGGGTGTGGAAATAGGTATTTCAAGCATCTAACCTGGAGGGGAGTAGAAGCCTCCAAAGAGATCCAGGAGATGCTCACAACAGGGTCAACCAGGGAGAGGATTCACCTCCAGGGTCTGCTTTGACCACTGGAGAGAACTTCCTGGAAGCATCCTGGGGTGGTGGTGGGTTCTGAAGCTAATCTGAGTTCACTGCGTGTCTCTTCTCTCAGCTGGCCAGGAAACTGGTAGCACACAGTAGTGATGTGTTAGCAGCTGGGGTGAGACTGAAGGATAAGGAAGCACTAACGAGAGGCCTGGGCCGTAAAAGGAAGTCTCCTGGGGCAGCACAGAGACATGGACAGGCCAGTGGAAGATGGACAGGGTAGTGAGAAATCTGCAGTATTTTGCTGGGAATCTGCTTTGTCCCTGTCATGGGTACAATGGCATTGGGCAGACCGTACTATGAGTAACAAACACGAGCGGGCTCCCTTACTCATTCAACAAACATTACATGAAAACTACAGTGTGCCACACACTATTTTGTTTCATTATTCGGAAAGAAACGCAGCGAGCAATGCTCCTGCTCACACGGAGCTGACGTCCAGGGTGCAGCTCAGAAACGGCATCTGAGCAGGGCACCACCCCAGATAATAAAACCCGAACTGCAGAAATTCCCTATTCTCTCTTCTCCCTGACCTTCTGCACTCAGTGACCTAGCCCTCCATCGTAATTCAGAGGAAAATCACTGCCCAGTTAAATTTGACAATGAGGGAATCAAGATTTCCCTTCTGAACAAATTTAGTTTTTAAAAAAAGTCCAAGTACTTTATAATATCAGTATCTCCTTCCATAAGGAGGCCACTGTAACCATGGCAAAGATTTACACATGCAGAGTTTATCATCATTACCATATTGCAACCTGTAATTACAATGTGCACAGGTCACCAGCTTAACGTTCAAAATCCCTTTAGCACATTTTCCACAGTATTAGCTGATAAGATGCAAAATGCAGATTGCATCAGTATAGATCAACCTTCTGGACACTGGTCGATGAAAACAGCAATGTAAAGAAAGATGACTGTAAGCGATCCAGAGTAACACTGTGACTCATAATACACTAAAAATTCCCCCACACTTTGGCCCAGTAATTTTGCCTTGGGAAATTAACAACTAAAAGAAAATGATCCTGAATGCAAAGGAAATAAATTATAAACAAAGATGGCCAATTTGGCTTCATTTATAAGAAGGCAGAATTAGGAATAAGCTAAATGCCAAAAAGAAAGGATAAGTTAAGAAAATTGCAGCTTATTCCCACAATGGGAGAATATGCAATTGTTACAATATAACATTTATCCACTGTTTAGATGGCATTATTTGCCCCTGTTTTTCAATCCTCATAGCTGTACTATGCATTCACATATACACTGTGCCTTCATAGTCATGTGACTTGGGTTTGTTTGGCCATGTGACTTACTTTACCCAATGGGATGGTAATAGCTATGACCCAAGTAGAAGTGTGAAATGTGCCTTAGCACTGGCCTGCACATTTTGCACTTCTGACGCTGCACGACATGGACCTAACTCCATTGCAGCATGGCTTGTGCTGTGCTGGTACCACCAAATCTTAAGACAAATGTTTTGAAATGTCAATGCCTTATGAATTATAAATTACAAAGACATTCACACCTTTTAGTCCAATAATGACATTTCGTTGATTCTATGCTAAAGAAGTAACAGGACACAAAAATAAATTTTAATGTCCCCAACTGTGTACACAAACCCCTGCAGACCACTGGCTGATTCCTATAATGGGCATGAGTAGGGTGAGACTCTGAGGAATACAGTCGAACAACAGGTCAAAAGTTAAAAGAGCAGAGCATAGATTACACCAGCTCTCCAGTGCTGGAGACACAGAGTCAGGAGTAAACTCAGCCCAGTAGGAATAAGTACCAAGTCCCAAAGCAAAGGCTACACTCTAGAATGAAGAGTAAAACCAAAAGAGATCCATCCAAACAAAGTGTGAAGACAAATACCTAACAATCCAAATGAATTGTCAGTGATTCATTTTCCTATGAGAACAAAATTCAACTCTTCTGAGGAAGACAATAGCCAAGGAAAGTAATACAACTGAAAAATACAAACATCTGAAACTAAAAGTTCATTGCATAAAATGGAATAGTATATATAAAACACTTTAAGATAATACTTGCTAATATTTATCATGGAAGGCATACGTTTAGTGCTTTGCATATGACATCTACAATGAACCACCTACAATGTCTAGCATACAAAAAGTACTACACATATAAAGAACCAGAAAAACACATTGCACAGTGAAGAAAACAACATCCATAAGATCAGACCCAGCAGGGTTCTGATGTTAAAGTTAGCAGAATTGTCAAAGAATTTAAAGAAGAAAGCCAAGCACAGTGGATAAAGACATGAAGAATTTTTGGAGAAATATGGAAAATTTGAAAAAGAAACCAAAACCCTAGAACTGAAAAACATTATATCTTAAATTGTGAAGTTCACTGAATGGAAAGAGCAGATGGAAGAGATCTGTGAACCTGAGGATAGTTCAATGTAGAAGTTTCCAAATTGAAGCACACACGGTGAGAAACATATTTCACATGCACACTCAGACTCCAAGACCTGCAGAATGTCGTCAAGTGGCCTGACATACATGTTGTCTGAGTGCTAAGATAGGAGATCAGAGGACAGAAGAGAGAGAACGTGGCACAAAAATAGAAAACTAATTGGCCAAAAGTTTTCCAAATCTAATTTTAAATGTCAGTCTACAATTAAGAAGCTCTACAAATCTGAGAAGAATAACAACAAAGAGAGCCACACCTGGGCCATCATAGGCAAACTGATGAAATCCAAAAATAGAGAAATATCCTCAGAACAACAGGGATTAAAAGAAATATTACATAGAGAAGAACCATGATTTGAGGAAAATATGATTTCTCAGAAACAACAACATCAAGAAGATAAAGTAATGATATCTTTAAAGTGCTAACACAAATTGTCAACTTAGGTCCAGTGAAAACACTCTTCAAAAATAAAAGATACTTTAATTAAACAGAAACTACACTTGATCTTAGCCAAAAGGCCGAGAAGCGATAATTAAACAGAAACTAAAGTTATTTGTTACTAGCAAGATTGTATTACCAAGGGCCCAGGATTTAGCTCAGTGGTTCTGCCACCTGCCCTGTAGGCACAAGGACCTGAGTTTGATCCCCGGTAGCAAAAAAAAAAAAGATTGCATTACCAAAATGCATAAAGGAAATTTTTCAGGCTAAAGGGATATGATATAAGAAAACTCTGAATCTAAGGAAAATAATTAAGAGCACTGGAAATATTATATGTGTGGGTAAATAAAAACATTTTTCTCTTCTTACAAACAACTGATATTAAAGAATAATAATAACCACATGGTATTTATCATGTTTTATATCACCTGTAGAAATAAAAATACATAATGAAAATATACTGATGAAGTCTCTTTAATACACAGGTAATGGTATAACAATCCAAATCAAACAGTAAATTAAAGTATATTATAATCCCCAAAAAAGACACTAAATAGAAAGACATTTATCTAAGAAGTCAATAGCTGAGATAGGATGAAAAGCAAAAGTTATTAGATTAATAAAAAAGAAAAAAAGAAAGGGAATGGATAGGAAACTAATAAAAAGGGATAAAATTAAACCCAAGTACATCAATAACTGTATTACACAAAAATGAACTAATTACTCCAAATAAAAGGCAGAGCTTTTCAGACAAAACATAAAAGAACAGCCAACTATATGTTGCTTAAAGTGATGCTTAAGTTCAAAGGTATAGATATAGTAAAAGTCTGGTGTGACCACATTAACAGCAGCCATTTAGGATTCAAAACAAATAGCCTTTCCAGACATAAAGCACACTTCATAGTAAGAGTCAATTCATAAAAAAGACATAATAATCCTAAATGTGCATAATCATTAACACAACTTGAAAATACATAAACCTTGACAAAACTAAGAACCCCAAAATTCACAATTTTAAATAAAAACATTTACACTCCTTATTCAGTACTTACTTTATAAAAAGCAACAAAATTCAATAAGGATACAGGAGACCAGAACAACCCGTAATGACGTTCGTGGAACACTGCACAGGTCAACGTACGATGCACGTTCTTCCCCAATATACACGGCCTGTTCATCAAGACTCATAAACTACGGCGACAGAAGTCTCAATATGCTCTAGAGGATGGAAGTACATCGTATTGGGAGTGGGATTCTTGGACAACTCAGAGAGGAAAGTCATCTTAGATACCACAGTCTTGGCCTTGAAACCTTGGGGTTGAAAGATGAGAATACAGGGCCAAGAGCAGAAGCAGCGCAAGTCGGAGGGCTGTGTGATGTGCACACCAAAGCCCAGATAACTCTGGGATCACTGCTGGTGAACCAGGGGAGACTGGGAGCAGCAGATTTGGGAAAGAGGGAGAGAATCTAGTAAAAAAGTGTGGGACACTAAATGTGATTTTCCTACTGGAGAGCCACATGAAAATTTGGAGCTGTTAATTAAAACTTTAGCTTGCAGGTGGTAAAATGACCCTGGAAACAAACAACATCAGAAAAAAGAGGAAGTCATCAGCATGTAATATAGGAGTGGTTTTTAAAATAGATATTGCTTTCAACTCATCTCAAATCATCACGATCTCTGAGAACCTCTGCACTACAGTCTTCTGCTATAATTGAAGTCACAGCCTGTTCTTACAAACATATAAATGCATCTAGAGAGATGGGGAGTAGGGGACTCTCCTGCAGAGGGAACCAGAGGTACAAGCCAAGAAAGAAAACAAACTCCCAACTTACCCAAGACTGACGCCTTGTCTTGCATCTTATTTAATCACCACAAAAGAAAAATAATCATGAATTATAGTTTTGTTTCTCTCAAATTTCATATCACGGAAATTTAAGGGAACTGGTCAAATGAAAGTTCTGCAAGATTTATAATCTCAGTTTAAGACCATGATACTTCAGAAAGATCAGAAACATTTGTTATTTTCAGAAGAATCAAATGCCAATGCAAATCAGTTTCAAATGCAAATTCAAAGCAAGCACAATTCTGGTTAACGCATGAAAGGTGTGTTCTATGGAGCTCTTTTGATTCTCCTGGAAGACTGATGGAGTAATTATGCTCTGGAGAGAAAGGTTAGGAAACTGTGTTGGAACTTATTAAATACAACATGAAGCAACTTTTCGATTTTGTTTGAAAAGTGTATTTGAAAATAATTACATTTTAATGGAATTTATAAATATCTTATACCACCTAAGTGATCAGCAGAGAATTCTTCTACAGCCCCATTTTGTTACATCTGATAAGCTATACTGCCCACAAGGGGAACTCACTTGAGTTTTCCCCAGGATCAAGGGCTAGCAGGTGTGTGAAGCCTCTGAAGGTGTATTGATGTTAACATGAGTGGTAACAAGAACTGTGTACAGGGGCTGATCAAGATATACAGTATTTGTTTTTTAAATTATTGCAGTAAATGATATATAACCATTAATCCCCCTCAAAATATTCCACTCCACTTTGAATACACTTGTTCCATCATTATTTCCACTTTTGGAAGCAGTTCTGGAAGTCCTCTTTCGTGAGTGTCTTTATGAGGTGTGATAAAACTACAGTCAGTGTTGCTGCTGAGTGCTGTCAGCAGCAGGTCAGGCTCATAAAAACACAACGCTCTGTCCTCATCTACTTTCTTCACTAGCTCTGGCACTGTGCACCTTCTGGTTCTTCCCTAGAGTTAAAATGACCATGCAAGGGAAACATTCTGAATCTATGCAGGTTATCAAGGCAGCCGTGACAGTGTATGAAATGAAAGAGGAATTACAGACGTTCTGCAGAAAGTGGTAAGAATGGTGGGATACGTGTTTTTGCAGTGAGGGGAGTATTCTGAGGGCAATTCATGGCAGTGTGTCTTTTACTGAATAATTTTTTAATGTTTAAAGTTTACTCACTACTTTTGATCATACCTTGTATATACTTGCAAACACGTCCAATACCATGGGTATTTAGGACCCTCCTCCTTTTCTTGCAGATTTTTTAATGTCTTCATGCCACCAATCTTTCCTTGCCAATCCAACCTTCAGTCTGTAGGTAGCATGACCATTCCAAACGGAACATATGGTGGTCACTCCCAGTTCAAAGACATGTGAGTCCCCTCATCTTCTAGTATCAGAGCCAGCTTTATGGGCACATAACCTGTACGAGCACATGGAACCCTACAGCCAGAAGGGCTTGGTGCAAAGTGCGGTTCTCCTGATGCTGGCAGATCTGAGCCATGGGTGCCAATGGTTCCCACTCCTTCGTGTCACATCCCTGAGCTTCGAGTGCCAACGTCCCTTAGCTCTTCTTGTTGCAGCTCTTAGTGTTCAGCTCTTGGCAGCTCCCAGCCACCCCATCAGCTCTTCAGCAGCCAAGGCTCATAGACCTGGCGGCTTACTGCAGCTCTTCAAGCAGCTTCAGCTGCCTGTCTGGGGTTCCCTGCAGGTCTCCTTGGGTCTCTGCCAGTTGCCATTGTTCTCTGAGGCTGTCTACTGGTCACTGGCAGGTGCACCAGTCAGGGTTCTTTGCCGCTCCTCTGCTCTGTGGACCTCTTCAGGGCTAAGAGCCTTAGCAGCTCTTATTAATGCAGCCCTCTTATCTCAGTCCACCAGAGATAAGAACTGCAAGTAAGCAACAGGACCACTCAGGTGAGGCTTTACTGGAACCTATGCTATAGTCCAGGGTGGTTAATGCACCAGAGCACACCATGCTGCATGGGTTCAAAGAGTCTAAGGGAGCACTGCTTATCTGCAGGGAGGGGAGCTGTGCCTGAGCAGGCATAGGGGTGCTTTCAGAGCAGTAACAGAGGCGGCTTGGTCATTGGGAGGTCATGGGGCAGGGTCACTTGGGGGATGTGGTGGATTAACTAGTGGTCAACTCGGAGCACCCAGCTGAACTGAGTCAGTGTGGTCTGGGCGTGGAGGATCCACCTGAGGATTGTTGCCAATGGCATAAAAAGAGAACTGGAGGGGAAGATCAGATGCCGTTGATGTTCTAGGAGAAGCTTGCTGTGGATGGTTTCTGTGATGTGAACTTGGCTGTTCTCATCGTCAGAGGAGCTCAGGGCCTCGCTGTTGCTGGGAATGGCTGCTGTTCTCCTCAGGGGAGCTCTGATCTTCACCGTGAACATCACTTCCTGGCTCCACTTCCTGGCCCTCAGCCCTGTGGCACAAATCCTTCATCCCACCAGCGCAGGTTTTCTGGCTTCCACCACTGGCCTTTGGGGCCTCCCAGGGCAGTTCCTCAATACAGACAAATACGAGACATTGCCGCGGGCTGTAGGCCACTGGCTGGACTCATGGAGGACATTGCCTTGGACTCTAGGCCTTTAGCTGGACGTGTGTGGGACACTGCTGTGGGATCCAGGCCCTTGGCTGGATTCTTTGGGCCTCTAGAGTGCGGTTAATCTCTTCCACTCCTCTGCATTTGACTTTTTGGGCAAATATCATAGAATAATCCTATAAATTATGTGTCCTGTATTAAATATATTCCCTTGCCAAAGCCTGACCACAGTGAGGAAGTCCACATTCCAAGCCTCCTGTGGCCAAAGCAAGTGTTTTTCTGAGCGGCCATGGGGCATCAAAACTTGGAGAGAATCAGCTGCTTGATTACAACAGCTCCTGTGATTCTGCAAAAATGGCAGGGTTAAAATTATGGCCCATCCCCGTCACTATGGAGGAGTCCCCAGGAGAGCCAGGCAGGTTGACTGTGGCTACCTGGGTTTGGGAATTTAAGGGATATCAGTGACTGATTGACCCTGATCCCTTTCAGGCAGTTTCCTGGCTGCTCCTCAGAGGTGGCGGCAGCTGGAACAGCCCGAGAAGGGCAAGCGTTGAGGCTGTCTGCTGAGCGTGCTCCTGTCGGCTGCAGCGAGGGCAGCCACGGAGCTGAGGGGAAGACCCCGGGCGTCACCTCAGGGAGACAGGAGGGATGAACAGCGCCAGTCAGACGACACCCTCTCTGACTGCTGGAGGGAAAAGGGGAGGGTCAGCCTCATTTTTCTACCCCATGGGTGAGGGCTTCAGCGAATCTCACTTCAGGAGACACAGCAGCCTGCAACCACAGGCATCCACAGGCTTTTCTTTGTTGCTCCCAAACACCTGCGATGACAGACATTTTCTAAAGGACAGGGGCTTGGTGTCTAATCCTCACGAATCCCTGCACCCCAGTCTCAAGTCTCTTCCGGGGCCTGCCAAGAAACTGACCGAGAACGAGACCCTGTGACTGCTTGGCAGTCAGCTGGATGGACTTGGGTGGCGCCCGCCGGGAAGCAGAGGATGGCTGCCCCCACTCGGGCTCCAGGTGACAGGTGCAGTGAGGACTCGGCCAGAGCAGCACACGCTGTTTCCTAGGAGAATGGAACTGAGAACGAACCTCCTGACAGCCAGGATGGAATGTTGGCCAGGAGGGGTCAGAAGCACCTTCTCGGGTGAATAAACAGCTTCCTCTTGCACCTGACTTCTACACACAGTATCCAGAGCACTTACCGGACCCCGCCGCACTCTTCCCACTACCAACCATGTCACAGTGCCCCCATCCTCCAGAGGAAGAAACTAAGGCTCAAGAGGTTCAGCAGGGCCTCCAAGGCGATACCACGGATATGCAGAAAAAACAGGATTTGAACTCAGATCTGTGTAATGCCAAAGTCTGTGCCCTTAACCTCCATGTGGTGGTCTTCAGTAACAAATTTAATTTTAATAAACCTTATAGATGTCTTACTACTATCAGACTATGTAAGCAATTTACAGATATTAACTCATCCATTCCTCACAATTTATGAAATACCATTTCACCTTCATTTTACAGATGGGAAGACTGAGGGTCAGAGAGGTGAAGAACTTAGAATCATTCATCCAGCAAATGGCAGACCCAACGGTGGACTCCAGGCTCACTGGCTCCAGGATCTGTGGCCTTAACCACTGTCCCATGGGGCATTCCTGCTGGAAGAGTCCAAGGTATGCCTGGGCAGAGGCTCTGGAACATGACCCAAGTTCCATGGCCTGGCTCTAGACTGGGCTGGAAGGTGGAGTGTGGACTTAGGGTAGAGAGAGCTGATTCATCCAGCATCAGGCTACAGCTCCAGGGATGGGTGGAGAGTAATGCCCAATCCCTCCTGGGATTTTCTATTACTCTGAACCAACATGCAAAATTTCAGTTAAGCACCAATCCTGCACCTGTACAACCTTCATCCAATACTACTGAGAGTTCATTCATTTACAAGCTCATTCTAAATCATCCACTGTGAAAGTCCTAAGCTGAGACTCCCCCAAAAGATTAACAATCTTACTGACTATAGTCAATATATTTGAAATTTGCCAAGATAGGATATCTCAGGTGTTCTCAACACACACACACACACAAACACAGAGCTGCAGGGTGATAGATGTATTAACTGGAAAAAATACAGCTTACACCAAATATCATTGTTTTGCATCTATCTTGATCTTACTTGCTATTTATAGAAGTCTCAATCCATTTCTAATTTAAAGCAGAAATATAAATTTCCACAGCAAAAAGTTCTATTAAAGTAGTATCAGCCAGGATAGAGGAAAGTATTAAGTAACAGTACAGGTAGTACATGGCTATGGGGGCAAAAAAAAAAAAAAAAAATCTGCAGGCAGGATGCAAATTATTGAGTTGTGGGAAAGATCAGCGTGAGGAAAAAGCTTTTCGGTATACAGAAGGAAGTGAGATCAAGTGCCACAATTTATCACCTGAGACAAGTTAGCTAATCTCAATATCCCCAACATACTTCTTACACTGCTAAAGATCAGATAACACTGTGTATGAAAAATGCCCACTGTGACAGTTAAACTGAACTGTCCATTTAATTGGCTCAGAGCCACCTGGTGGAATATCAAAGTACACTTTGGGATGTGTCTGAGTGGATCATGGATGTGTAGCTTTGGTCCTATATCTGGTCCCTGTTCCTTTCCTCTCTGGTGCTATTCTCTCACTCTGCCTCTGGCTGCCAAAGGTTGAGCAACTTTCCTTCAACAGACCCTTCCTCTATCCCATGACTGTTCTGGAGCCTGCAGACCATGGACTGAGTCCTCTGAAACCATGAGTCAAACAAACTTCTTTTCCTTTAAGTTGTGTATGTCAGGTATTTGGTCCCAGTGATGAAAAGCTAAGACATCTATAGTAAGTTTTTATTAAATATAATTCTTTTTCTCTTCCCCAGAGTATTTCCTTTTGTCACCTGGAAGGAATCTGTAGTCTTTAAATGTTACGTAGTGAGTTTTCTTTGTCTTTTCTGATACAACTCAAGAAAAAGCAGGTACAATGACAGGCATCTTCTAAAGTGATGGGATCCAAGTGAGACACCACAAGCATCACATAGGCTCAAGGGGGAGACAAACATTAATGAAATATTCACCAAAATAACTGCAGACTTAAAACTGTGATGAACGCCATGAAAGATCATGTGGTAATTTGCCAGGGTTGCGGGACGGTTAGAGATTTGACCCAGCCTGGGGATAAGGACCCTTGAAGGGTGGAGGGGGAGGACTAACCCAAACAGGTAGGGTGCAAAGAGTATTTCAGGCAAAGAAAATAGCGCTGCAGCAGGAGTAAACATGAAACTTTCAAGAAGCTAAAGGAACTGCTGTGTGGTTGAATGAGTACAAACAATAATAAACATTAACATTGATTATAAGATGAAGGAAATAGCTACCTTTATAGGAGGAATGCCATGTGCCAGAGATTGAGCTAAGAACTTTAAGTGCATTGACTGATTTAACTCACGCAGTGAAGAGCAATGTAAAATGAGATGTGCTGGGGAGGGTGTGCAGGTTCTGCCATACAGACCTTGAAGACCACATTACCTACTCTAGTATTTATTCTAAGAGCAGTGAGTAATTGTTACAAGGAACCATCATGATTGTATTTGTGGTCTACAGTTATTCTGGCTGCAGGTTGGAGGACACTCTGCCAGTGGAAAGGGTGTACAAGAGAACAGTTACACTGCTCCACAGATCAAGTTCCCGAGTGGTGTGTGAACTGAGCTGGTAGTGGTATGCCTGGAAAGAGCAGAGTTTGAATACTGAGGAAATGAAATCAGCACAGCCAGGAGCCAAAGTGAATGTGTGGAGGTGATGGAGATGAATATGTCAAGGAAAACCTCAGCTATTTTGGCTTCCACAGTTGAGTGATGATAATGTATACTAAACTGGTAAACTCCAGAATAAAATTAGCCTGGTGAAGTCATGCTGAATTTGAGATATTAATTATTTTGAGACATCCAGGTGGAATTATAAATAGAAACACAGATTTGGAAACCAGAGGAGAAATCTGAATTAAGGTAATTAGTTACTGAGTCTCTCTCATACAGTAATATGTTTTGATAATTTACTGTCTCTCAGCTCCAAATCAAATTTGTGATGCTGGTCCCTACACTGATTGTTCTCCTTTTCCAACTTGCTTTGTGTTAGTCATTGCCAATAGGGGGCGCAGGAGAGACCCTGCAATGACAGGCTGGGAGGAAGGGACTTTCCTCCTTCTGGCATGTGGTATTCCACCTGGAACCCAGTAGATGGGTGTGAGGCCCACTCCTCAGCAGCTCTCATGAACCCGCTGTAACCAGCAGCCTCCAGCAAGTTTCTCTGCCACCAAATGGGCTGTGAATTCTTCTGGTAACTATGCTTTTTCGGAGAGAAAGTATTATGATTTACATCTAGAATGTGTCCAGGAAGTCTCATGTGTCCAGGGGTGGGGCTTTTGGGAGATGATTGAATCATGGGGCACTATAGTCATCCGTGGATTCATCCATTGATGAGATCAGAGCTGAAAGTGCTGTTAGAAGATGGAGCCTCACTGGAGATTAGTCACTGGCGGTGTGACCTGGAAGAGTGTATTCTTGTGCCAGAGCTACTACCCTCTCTTTCTGTCACCTGGCCACCATGACATGAGCAGCTTTCTGCCACCAGATCCTTCCACTCTACCCTTCCTGCCTTGAAGCCAGCCAATTATGCACCAAATCCTCTAAAATTTTGAGCCAAAATAAACCTCTCCTCCTTTAAATTGTGGATGTCAGGTATTTGCTCAAGTGAAGATAAACTAGCTAAAACAAGTTTTGGCATGAGAGAAATGGGATCCTCACTGTGACTGTACCTGATCATGTGGTTTAGAATCCTTTGGAACTAGTTTGTGGACAAACTAGTAGAGAAGCCAGGTAGAGGAGTCCTACAATGCTGTAAGCCAAATTTGATGGGAGATTCTGCTCTGATCTCAGAATACCAGAAGGCTAATAGAAGTGTATGTAATAAAGGCCAGGCTCAGGAGATTTCAGTTGAAAATAAGGACACCATTGGTGGTTGGATTCAAGGCCATGTGTGTTGTCTGTGATAGAAAATTTGTCTACATTTTACCCATGTTCTTAGACTTTGCAGAAGACTGAGATTAAGGACAATGGTCTAATTAATCTGGCAGTGGAACTTTCAGGGCATCCCAATACTCAGGCTGTACTATGGGGACTGCTGGGAGCTTTCAGCTAGATCTACAGTGAGAATCAGGAGTAAATGGTAGAGCTCAATGATTTGGTAAATCTCAATGATTTGAAAAGTTAAGAGTTTTGCCAGAAGGGAAGCCCCTACAAAGTTGGGGCAAAGAAGAGCATGGTTGCTGAAAAGATTAGCATTAAAAAGAAGCCAGGTGCTTTACATTAGAACAATAGGGAAGATGGCTTGAGGGCATCTCAGAAATCAGCAAGGTCCCACCCTTCACTGACTCAAGGATGTAAAAGGGTAAAGATAAATTTCTTTGAAAGACTTTGGTTTAAAAAAGAGAGCCTCCAAGTGCCTTGCTAGAGAAGGGCTACCATTGTTCTTCTGGATGCAGTTCACAGTGCTCATCCATCCAGACACTCAGGCCTCTGCAGCTATGATCCAGTGGTGCCTGGCTACCACTTGAGCTAGTAGAAGACCTTGGTGCTATCCATGTGGTGATGATTTTACAGGCATGCTGAATGCAAGAGTTGTGGGGTCAGGGTAGCTTCCTCCTAGATTTCAGAAGAAGGCCTGGGAGACTAGGCAGTGTGCTCCTGAGAGGGCAGCATGGGAGGCAGAAAGTATAATGGAGACACCAGGAATCTGGAGATGAGAGGAACATGGATCATCTGTTGAGAAACGCTGCATACAGTAAGCAGAGTCACTCTAGGGGAGAAGCCCTGAGGGCTGAAACCAGCAATGCCATAGGGGTGGACCTACACCAGCCATTTGGAGCTCACAGCTTACAACTTGCTCCAGGAACTGGACACTGAGCTATGGGACTTAAATGTTTGTCCTGCTGGGTTTCAGTCTTGCTTTGGTTCCATTCCATTCTATCCCTCTCTTCTTCCTTTTGGAATGTGAACGTTTACCTTGTGCCACTATATGATGAAAGTACTGTATTGATCTTTCTTTTTGACTTTGCAGGGACTCACAGCTAAGAGTTTGCCTTGAGTCTCTGAGGAGACTTTGGATTTGGACTTTTCAGCAATGATGGAATTGCTAAGATTCTGGTGACTTTTAGACATGAACTAAATGCACTTTTCATGATGAAAAGGACAGTCTTTTAGGGACCAGAAATAGAATGTTATGGTTTAGATCTAGAATGTCTTCCAAGTCTCATGTATTCAGAAGTGGTACTCTTGGAAAGTGATTAGATCAGAAGTTCAGAGCTGAATGTGCTGTTAGGCGGTTGGACCTGGTCAGAAGAGGCCTATCACTGGAGGTGTGACCTGAATGGCTGTATCTTCCTCTCTGGCCCTTCCCTTCTCTCTCTCTCTGCTTCCTGGCCACCATGACATGAGCCGTTTTCCTCTACCAGACCCACCACCCTTCCTGCCTCTGAGCCACTCAACTATGGCCTGAATTCTCTAAAAACATGATGTAAAACAAACCTCTCCTCCTTTAAGGTGTGGGTATTGGATATTATGTCTCAGCAGTGAGAAGGTAACCAAGACAACAAGCATCCCAGCCTTGATGTGGGTCGGGATTAGGTGGAGGTCCCTGTTATAAGCATCTTTTCCTTGTTCACTCTTCCTCAGCCCTTAAGGGAGTATCTGCCTTTGGGAAGTTGCTTCTGCTATGCCCCTTGGAGCTCTCTTTGACTCCTTTAGTAGTTAACCTTTTTACTGGTTGGCAGGTCTTTGAATTACATTTCCCCTTTGTGACAGTTGGTGTGGCTTCGGGCTCCTGACTGTATCCTGATGATACAGTGTGATTGAACATGTTGAGATCAACCAGATCAACTAGGGAAGCAGCACAGAGAGCCAAGGGAGAAGTCCAAGTACTCAGTCTTGGGAAACTCTGAGATTCATTGCCAGGGGTAGGAGGTCAGGCCTGCAAAGCAGAGAAGGAAGAGCCAGAGACATGGGAGAAACCCAGGAAGGCATAATGGTATGGAATCAAAGGGGGAAAACTGCTTCAATAAATAATAAGCATAAGTCTTATGGTGGAGAAGATTTCCTTATACACAAAAATATAAACCATGAGGAAAGTTTGATCGGTAGGACATTAAAATAAAGGCATTTATGGTATCAGCAGGCACCATAAAGGACTAGAAAAGTAACATCAGGAGAGAATATTTGCAGCACACAAATGACAGAAAATTTGTAAGAACCTCTATATATCACGAAAGACAGACTTCTAATAGAAAAATCAACAAAGCCTTGAACAGGTCCTTCACAAAAGCAGAAACATGACTGGAAACTAAATACATGAAGAAACCTCACCGTTGTTAGTGAGGAAATGCAACTGAAAATAGCAGAATGCCAATTTATGCTCTTTCAACTGGCAAATATGAAACAGTCTATAACAAAATATCAGCAAGGCCATAAAGTCAGGCTGTCTTCTATGCTAGCCATGGACCACATGAGGCTTGTGGGTCATTTAAATGTGTTAACCCGAATTAACATGTACTGAGAATATAAAATACACAGCCTCAAAGACTTGGTAGCAATAAAAGAATGTAAAACATTTCATTAATAATTTTGATGCTTATGTATATGTTGCAATAATATCTTGAATACACTTGGTTTAATAAAATGTATCACTAAAATTAGGCAATACAATTCTAACCTACAAAGCTAGCACTTTGGGAAGCTGAGGCAGGAGGATTGCAAGTCTGAAGCCAGCTTGGGTAAACTTAGTGATTTAGTAAGACCCTGTTTCTAAATAAAAAATTTAAAAGGGCTGAGGATCTACCAAAAAAATTAAATTCTCCTGTTTTTCTACTTTTATAATGGTATTAGTATAAAATGTAAAATAACCTATGTGGTCTTTATGCGGTATGATCAAAACTACAATGAATACTGCTGTCAGGTGCCATCCAATGAAAAGGCAGGCTTGGAAATTCACCAGATCTGGCACCATGCAACTTCTGGCTCTGCCCAAAGCCAAAATGACTCTGAAAGCTAAACACTGTGAAACAATTTGGGCCACTCAGATACCTATGACAGCAGGGCAACTAAAGACACTCACGGCGGCAGACTTCCAGAACTGCTTCAGAAAGTGGCAGGAGTGAGGGGAGGAATGTGTTACAAAGGAAGGGAAGAATTCTGCGGGGAATAAGAGCAATGTGTCTTCTACTGTAATGAGCTTTTTAAAAACTTAAACATTCACCATATTTATCTATCACATCGCATAGATCATAGAATGAGAAGACAAACTACAGTGGTACCTCAGTTCACAAACTTAATTCATTCCATGTTTCTGGGAAAGATGGCCGTGGTCATCTGATGTGGAATTTGAGAAAGGAAGCAAATTTTCACTCAATATTTCTGTTCACGAACAATTCAGTTCATGAATAGAGGCAGTTTTTAACTGAGGTATTACTGTATGTCTAAAAAGAAGCAACAGAGACTAGAAATGGACCCACTGGGTTGCCAAAGAATGAAATTATCAAATATGTCTTCTGAATGAACTTAAATTAATAGCTTTAAGAAATTAAAAAGCAAGTTTTTGAGAATTTCAACAGAGAATTAAAAGCTATTGAAGAGAATAAACTAGTAATTCTAGAACTGAAATGCATAATTAATGTTAAGAACTTAATATCTGTACTTACTAGCAGAAAGATAGACTTGAAGTGACTTAAAATTAAATAGGCTGGGAAAAAATATTCCTACTAAACTCAGAGAGAGGCAAAAGAACGAAGAATACAGAGATATTGTAAGAACCATACGGGGACAGGGTGATAAAGTCTCACACCTGTGCAAATTGAGTTTGATAATCTAAGGAGAAGAGAAAATTTCAGACACAATATTGAAGACAAAATTCTACAAAGCTAACATAGCCACTAAGTCATAGATTCAAGAAGCACCAGCCACAAGCAGAAAACAGAACATCATACTTCTGCCCATTGTGTTAGATTTCTGAAATGGACCATAAAAGCTTAAAAACAGCTACACAAGGAAAACATATGCTTAAAATGAACAAAAAGTAGTATTGATGGCTGCATTTCTATCAGAAACAATGGCTGATAAAAGACATTAAAGTCATATTTTCAAACTGCTGAAGAAAAAAACCTGCAAATATAAACTTTGAGATAGCCAACAAAATAAACATTTATAAATAGAAGTCTACATAAAAACATTTTCAGACAAGTAAAAAGAGAAAAACTGTCACCAGGAGGCATACACTAAAAGAAATGCTAAATAAACACTTCAGTCAAAGGGAAATAATTTGAATGGAAACTCACAGAGAAATAAGGAATAAAGAGCCATAAGTGAGTAAATGTAATCCACAATCCAAGACTACCTTGAAAACCTAGAAAATAACCTAGTAAATTAAACCCAAAATACATACAAAAGAAAACAATTAAAATTAGAACAGAGGGCCGGGGATTTAGCTCAGTGGTTCTACCGCCTGCCTCGCAAGCGCAAGGACCCGAGTTTGATCCCCAGTACGCAAAAAAATAAAAATAAAAATAAAATAAAATAAAATTAGAACAGAAATCAATGAATCATAAAGCAAGCAAATAAAAATTACAGCCAAAAACTGTTTTTAAACTTTAAAAGACAGCTGATGACCCAGTGGGAACCAATCAATACAAATAAATGAAGGAAAAGCACAAATTGCCAAAATCAAAATTGAAAAAGGAGATATTACTATAGATCTTATAAAAATGAGAAAAAATAGTGAATAAAAATAATGAATATTATATCAAAATATTAGACACTTAGAAATAATAACAGTTCTTCACAAACTCTTCCAGAAAATAGCAAGATATGGGATACATCCCAGTTCTTTTAATGAGCCCAGCATTATCTCATTAAAATAAGGATACATAGGGCCGAGATTTAGCTCAGTGGTTTTGCTGCCTGCTGCGCAAGTGCAAGGACCCGAGTTCGATCCCCAGTACCAAAAAACAATCAAACAAACAAACAAAAATAAGGATACAAAAAATGAAGAAAGCTAGCTATCAAAAATGTGTACTTTCTTCCTATTCTCTAGAAGCCTTTGTAGAGGGTTATCATTATTTCTAATGTTTGAACTAATTCACCTATGAAGACATCTGGGCCACAGGAAGAAAAACCTGTATTTAAATTTTAGTTCATTTAAAAGTTTTATTACAGATGCAGCAGTTACAAAACTATAGAACTTTTCTGACATTTAAATTACTTATGTTATTTTTATTAAGTGGTACTTTTTCTGCATAGTTATTTTATGTTTCAAACATATAATAATGTTTATAATATCATCCTATGAAGAGTTATAAGCAGAATATTAGCAAATCAAATCCAAGAATATATCACATCCTGATGAAGTGGGGTTACTCTAATAATAAAAACTTAATGGAACCTTTAAAATCAATAAAATTTTCAATCTGACCAGAAAAAAAAGAGAAAAGCCATATCTCATTTGAATAGATGCATAGAAAGCATTTGGTTAAATTCAACCTCCAACAGGGGAGGTAAGCCACCAGAAAATCAAGATTGAAAGAAATGTCTTCTTAAGATGAAGCATATACACAAGTACAGCAGAGTTAGCATAAAAGGTAGCCATAAAATAGCAATGCTTTCCGGTTGAGTGGGGGTTGGCTTTGCTAAGTGTGCCCATCAGGAGAGGCTGGTTTATTCTGAGGGAACAAGCAACCCGAGTCTCACTGGCTTAACTCCATTCCGCTGGCTTGAACTACCTGCTGGTCTAAATGGATCTAACCACTTTTGTAGGTCTTTCTACTAATAAAATTAATAAAAAGTCACCCGATGGGTCAGTCATGCAGGTATCACAGGTAATCCAAGCCACCTGGCAGTAAGACATATGAATTATGGCCTCATCGTCAACATGTTGGAAAAGTAAAGGTCTCACTGGTGTCGGATCCCACTAGGGTCTGGGTGGTAGAGGGCGTCACCTGTGCTCTGTGTTGTTCCAGGTCTGGGAATCGGGCCCCTTTGGATCACTGTGGTTGCCCAAGATGGAGATGTATGGAGTGACACCAGCAGTTCTACGCTTGTCCAGATGTTACACACGTCACCTCCACTCACATTGGCCAAGCCATTCACATGGCCCCAGACAACTCTGCAGGAAAGGGAAGGCATAACTTATCTTGCATACATGGAAGTAGAGGGGGACTAGGTGCTAGGGGACACTGGGAGTGTCCCATGTTGAGAGGATGGGACATTTATAGCACTGGCTTCACAGATGGAGCATCTCTGTAAGATGAGCAAAAGGCAAACTCTTCAATGAAGAAGGACACTCCAAGGATGGGGGAGGAAGGACAGAATGAGAAAGATTCCAGGCCTGGTAACAACTCTGACCTCTGCACTTTCCTTGGGTGGCTCTGGCTCAGAGAATAACCTCGGCTTCTCTTCTTGGATAGTTTAGGTCTGGTACCCTCAACTTCCTGTTGTTATTGCTGTCTGAACTAGCCAATCCCTTTAGAGTGGCAGGATCTGAACGGTTTCTCCACCTCTGTGTATGATTGCTCCAAATCCTAATTTTAGATTAACTGTGTATTACTAAGAATATTTGTTCCTTCTGATTCTCCCGGGAAAATGCCTAAGCTCAGTGCTAGCTTACGCTGTTTGATCCTCCTAAAATACTAATCCCTTTTCTCTAAAGGCCTTTAATCCCTTTCCTTAGGACTCTACAGAAATCCTGCCTCCTTCCTAAAACAATTCACTCCCCAAGGGACAGCCACCCCACCCCCGCTGCCGGCAGCACAGGAGTAGGGAGAAGCTCTGCTTTCTCTCTGGATGGGAAGAACTGATGACCTGAGTCTTGGTACATGGGAGTCTGACAACCGCTGATTCTACCCTAAATCTGCAGGAGTTTCCCAGGGGTCCTCTGGGCACCATGATCAGGAGCCCCTGCTGGAAGTGTAGGGTCCAATCTGAAGGCTCAGTTCTCTGCTCAAGGGAGTCCCAAGACAGAGACTGAGCGACAGGGGAAGGAAGGCCATGCTCAAATCCAAGGAATGTTCTCCAAACAAACCTGATGGGTGACAAACCTGAAATGGATGGGCTGCTTCCTGAGGGCTTCAGAACCCAGAAATCTACAGGAAATCCGCCCCCGGTAAGTGACTGCTTTCATCTTTTCTTCAAAAAGAAACAGCTCTCTGTCTTTCAAAATAGAGCTGCCATAGGCCTTCAGTGGCTCTGCTTGAGGTCTTGCAGATGCAAAGATGAAACCGAAGTAACTGTTGCTCTAAGAGGCCCCAGCCTAGTGTGAAAAGTGCGTGTGGGCTGCAGTTGGATAGTGAGTGTTCCCAAAGACCTGCATGTTAAAGGCCTGGTTTCCAGGGCAGTGCTGGGAGGCATGGAGCCTTCACAAGGCCGGGCCCAGTTGGGGACTTGCTGTCGCTGAGATCCTGCATGTGGAGGGGACAGTGGGACCTGGTCTCCTCACACTCTTTCGCTTCTTGGTTTTCTTCTACTATGCACTCCCACCATGATGTGCTGCCTCACCACAGACCCAAAACAGCAGTCCAGTCAATCCTGGAATGAAACCTTCAACCCTGTGAGCCAAAAGAAACCGTCTCTTTGTAAGTCAGCTGTCTCAGGTATTTTGTTACAGCAACAGAAATTTATAGGAGGAATCCAACAACTGAATGAGATAAGCCAAAGTGTTCCAAAGAACAGGTGCTGGAACAGGTGGGTTTTTGCTTGTTTAAGCTGCCTGCTCAGAAGTATCCCTCAGCCTCTGTCTGGTGATACTTCAATATTTCTTGGGGAATTTTTTCTCATACAAATGCCTCAGCTGAAGCTGAGTCTGTTGCCTGTTCCCAGCATGGGCCTGTAATCCAGCTGCCCCAGTTAGAGCCTCATCTCTCCCTGGGTACAGGAAATGGTTCAAGGATGTCCCGCATCTGAGTCAGAACGGACCCTAAGTCCCCTCGAACTCTCTCCACACGGAGCTACAAGGCTATGAGCCTGTGGGTGGGGTCTCATGGTGAGAGACCCTGCCCAAGACCACAGTCCCAGAAGGGCAGAACGTACAAGGAGGAGGATCCCTGCTGTCACGTGGGGCCCCAGTTCCAACCACAGCTGATGCGGCTGACTCATTCATTTATTCAGGGCATCGGATAGTCCAGGCGTTACCTTAGGTCTCAGGAATACAACACTGAATCCAATCGACAGGATTCCTAATGTAAGGAGCTTGTAACTCTTTAGGAGGAGACAAACAACCACACACAAACCACTGCTTTTAAGGCATCTGCAACTGAGGGTGGGAAGGAAGACCAGCAACTAAGAAAACAGTCAAACAGTCTGAGAGGCAGTGATAGGAAACGAAGCAAGGAAAGGGCTGGGAGCTCCATTCAAACAGGCCCAGCAGTGAAGGCCCCACGCAGATCCACAGGGTGGGAGCTCAGGCAGAAGAAGCAAGTGCCAGTGCCCAGGTGTGAGGGTGCCGGGCCTCTGAGAAGCAGGAGAGGCAGGTGAGGTCTGAGGGCAGGGCCCACTGGGCATCTAGAAGGACATCAGCTTTTACTGTCTCCTTGATGTGAGGTGCACTGGGCCAGGGGTGGGGGCGGGCTGTGGGGGCTGAGCAGAGGACTGATAACGGCAGGATCGCCTGGCTGCTGCACTGAGGCAACCCCGAGACGGTGGGGCAGAGCAGGACAGTGCAGGAGCCACTGCAATAATCTATGCAAGCGTGAAGCAGAGTGGTAGCAGCAAAGGTGCTGTGAAGTGGCCACAGCCAATGAATTCCCTCAAAAGCACTTCATGTTGCTTTCTGTCATTTGCAACTCAGGGGGCTCAGTGACGGGGCCACTCTCCACAGAACCTCAGCTGCCATCGCCAGCAAAAACATCGGTCTTTCATGCACCACCCGAAGAAAGAAATGCTGCCCGGGACCTAAGGCAGGTCTCTTCCTGTCCCATAAGAGAGCTCCCTCACTTTCTTATCTGTCACATCAGCCTGCTGGAGTGAGCGGGTCCACAGTGAGCCAAGCTCTGCCCTAACATTGGAGCAACGGC
The DNA here is from genome assembly GCF_000247695.1 of Heterocephalus glaber. The sequence continues at coordinate 21,994,801 of NW_004624755.1, read as the reverse complement.
GAGTGTCCAGCTATGGCTCAGCATTAAGGCGCTTAAGTTACACTTGCCCTGGTCAGCGTCTGTTTGTGCTCTCACCCACCTGACCGCCAAAGCTAAGGTTCAGGAGTGTTGCTCACTGGACCGTGTCACTTTCTAAGTGCCTAATCCGGAGGTGACGCCTGACTGCCTAAAGATCAAGCTCCAGCACCTTCCTGTGGTCAAGGGATCTTGTGAGGCTGGCCCAGCACTGGGGCCCCCACAGAGCCACACTTACTCCTCGCCAGCTGCATCGGCAGCCTGTCCCCTCCCTCTGCACTGGCCTTTCTTTTCCACTGTCCACTTCTTCCCCTGGATAACTCCTGCCATTCCAGAAGTAGTTGAGTCTAAAAGCGGGTGGTGAGCCCTGACTCCCCTCACTACTGCCAGGGTTGAGGACCCTCCCTCTTCCCCCGTTCCTGGCGTCCAGCACAGGGAGTAGGTGCTATGAGCAGTAAAAATGTGCAGTAAAAGCTAAGGAAATAAATGCATCTGTTGGTGGCAAATAACATTGCTCTGCTTGCACAGGTAGATCTGTGAGAAATACTCTGGCAAAATCCAACAAGTTAATGTTTCACAGGGCTAGAGAGCCCCAGCCTTGGATTTCAACCGGCACCGGAACAGGTAATTAACCTTCGTTCCAATCCACTTTCAGGACGAGGAACCACAGTAGGAAAATAGGTTGGCTACACTGGAAACAACAATTTTGCCAATAAATATTTTAAAGCACATTTTTGGGGGTGAAGGATAGTTGTCAATACAAAGGTAGCAAGTGTCCTCTGTCAACAAAAGGAAAGAGAAAAGAGATGGGAAGATGTTGAAAAAATTACCTAAAGCAAGACCTTGACCCAGGCTGGAACAATGAATCCCTAAAATTGAGAGTGAAGCTACATGGTGTCCACTCTCACAAGGATGCAAAAGAGCCTTCAAAAAGCCTCTGCAATCTCTCTCTCTCTGTTCCCAGCACCAAACGCCAGGAATAGCCAAGGCCTCTCTCTGGCTCCACAGGTCTGTGCTGGCCCCTCACTGCCCTGGTCACCACGGATAGTCATTTGGTGTCAGCAGAGAAGCAAACCCTTCCAGGAAGGCCTGGCACACACAGCAGGCCCTGGCTGCCCTGACTTCGCTGATGTGCTTGGCTATGCACGGGGGCTTCTGGGAGTATCTGCGTAGCACCCCTGGTGCAGGCTGCTCTAGGAGCCAGCTCTGCGCATACAAACCTGTACCCTGAGCAGTAGTGACAAGCCAGCTTCCAAAGGCAGACTGTTTAGCCCCAGGTCAGCTGTGACAGAACAGCCCCATTCCTGGCTGTAAAATAGGGAGGACAACAGGGTGGGTCTTGGGGGCACAGGGAAGGAACCCCAGAATAGTGCCTGGCCCACAGCAAGGCTCAGTGCTGCCTGCTGTTCCTTGGGAACAGTGGACATGGGGGTTGGCCCAGGGGGAAGTCAAGTTTTTGCGGCAGAGGTTTGTGAACAGAAAACCAGCAGTATTTGTACAGCTCTGGGCTTCTTGCATGTATTGATAAGGCTTTCCAGCTGGATTGCTGGTGGTTAAACTTAATCCTACAAGGGAGTGGGGAGTCTGTAATGCTCTGAGCTCCTAGGGGAAGGAAGGTGTTTCAGAGAGGTTAATAAGTTGCCAGTGGACACACAGCGCTGGAAAAGGGTTCTGCTGGGCCGAACGCCTAGCTCTATGGACCTAAGCCACAGGACCCCAACCCTGGAGTTTGGAGGAGGCTGGAGCCTCCTCACTAGAGAGGGCATGGCCAGCAGGACGCCCTCCTCAAAAGCGAGGAGTCAGCCAAGAAAGTTTCCTTAAACTGTCCCAGGCCGTGCACGGGTCCGGGTCCAACGGGGCGGAGGGCACGCGCGCGCGCGCGCACACACACACACACATACACAGAGGCACGGTGCATCAGTCAGCCTAGGCCACCTCCTGCAACCTCAAGCCCCGTCTAGCTGCCCAAGCCAAGTCCTCTCTGCGACACCGCAAGTTTGGGCCCCTCTTTCTTCTGCGAATCTGCCGCCTCAGCTCTGCGCTCCGCCGCGTCCGGCCCCTAAGGGCACGCGATGCCCAGGAGTAGCCCGAGTGGAAGCCCCGCACCTGGCACCCGGCCCGGCCCTCCGCCCGCGCGCGCTGCGACGTGGCCGCGCCTGGGTCCCCGCGCCCCGCAGGGAAGGACGGCGGAGAAGCGAGCCGGGCCGACGCCCGAGCCGGCGAGCGGGGCGGGAAGGGGAGGGAGACCGGCTCCCCTGGCCTCTTACCTTCCTCATTCTCGTCAAACACGGGGGGCCTGTGGGAGTGGTTCCCGCCCATATTCCGCCGCGGCGACCGCCGCTGCTGCCGCTGCTACATGCCCGGCGCGGGGCGCGGGTGCGGGGCGCGGGGCGCGGGGGGCGGGACGCGCGGGGCGGGCGGGGCGAGCTCCCTCCTCAGGTCGGAGTCGCGCGGAGCCGGAGGGGCCGAGCGCTCGCAAGGCGGGGTCCGCACCGCTGCCCCCTCCTCCGGGCGCCCCCGGGCTGAGGGCTCCGGGACCGGGGATCCCCGCGCCGGGCCACCGTGCCGCGCGGCTCGCAGGCTGCGGCGGGCGGGAGACGGTGGAGGCGGGGAGGGGAGGAGGAGGAGGAGAGCGAGGAGCGGGCGAGGGCCGCGGAGGGGGCGCGGCCGAGGAGCGCAGCCCCCGTGTGGCGAGGAGGACGGGCCGGCCGGCTGCACGGCGCTGGCGCCACCATCCACGCCCCCCTCCAACGCCAAGAGGAAGACACCCCTGCTCCCCGCTGGGGGCAGTGCGGGCCCCGCCTGGGCCGGAGCCAGGCGCCCCCTCCCCCGGGCCCTCGGTGGAGACGCGGGCGCGGCGTCTGCTCCTTTGTGTGCTCCTGCGTGTCCTGATGAATGAAAGTAGAGCCCAGACCTCGCGGGCCCAGTCTGATTCCACTCTGCGTGTAGGGAAACTGAGGCCCAAGGGAGCTGTGGTTTACCGCCCCAAATTGGTCTCCCTGGGGATAGCCGGGCGTGGGCCTCGGGATTCCCCCAAACTGCCTGGCCGGCACGGGCACCAGATTGAGGGGCGGGGTTCCCTTCAGGATTCCTGGGCTCGGCCGGAGCTCACGGGGAAAAGACTCGGGTACCTGGCCTGCTAAGGACTGGGGCGCCAGGATGCACGCAGGCTCGCCGGTCAGGTGGGTGGCACCCGCCCAGGGCTCCTCCGCTAGCGCCACACCGTTCAGGGCCGCGCGGGGCCGCCCACCCGGCCTCCTGCTGCGCGGCCGAGTCTCTGGCCTCGTCCTGCCATCTGCTGGGTGCTTGCTTTGCTAGAAAGAGGTTTGGGTTTTTGTCTCCTCTTCTCTTCTTTTCCCCTTCCGCTTCCCCTTCCCATCTCTTCCCCTTTCTTCTCTTTTCCTTTCCTTGCCTTTCCACTTAAGTCTTCTTTTCCTCTTTCCTTTTATTTCCTTATAAAAGATTTACTCCAATTGGCTGCATTTCCACATTTTACTTTTCATTTTTATAAAGCGCAGGAAGGCACACAAAAAGTTTAAAGAATCATCCTTAGCCTCTTGGCAAAATGCTCCTCCAATTAAAGTGAGCTATCAGTGGTAGACCTCCATCCCACTCCGCTTTTTGAAGCAGAGAAAATCCATCCTTTTTAGCCAACAGTGCTGGGAAAGCTGGGTATCCGCGTGCAGAGGACTGAAGCTAGATCCCTAGCTCTTACCCTGTACTAAAATTAAATTAAAATGGAGCGAAGACAGGTAAAATCAGAAACATCGAAACTGCTGGAAGACAACCAGGGGAGCCCCTTGAAGCCACGAGCACAGGCAAGGACTTCCTGAACAGGACTCCAGCGGCACAAGAGGAGCTAAGCTTGGACCTGCCCCTCCCAGCCCCAGGCAGCCCGACTCCTGGCCCTAACCACCCATTTCCGGAGCTGTGTGTTCCCGGAAGTTGTCTGTGAAATGGGGTGGGCCTTAACGTCCCAGGTTGCTGTTAGGATTCTACCTGATGATGTTTCTAATACCATATTAGTGATTGGGAAACAGTTCCCGCCTTTCACTCTGCCAGCAAGCCCCGGTGGTGCAGCCCAGCTACGCCAGGCCACACTGAATACAGCACAAAGGAGGCGCCTCAAGAGTCTGGGGACAAATGTGGGCAGGTAGGTGTGTAGGAGGAAGTGACTGTGCCAGGCCTGCACGGAGGACATAGGGATGCCACATGTGTGCCCTCTATCATGCTTCCCCGACCGCCTGAGAAGAGCTACCAGAGTAGACTGTGTTTGCAGATCAATGGGCCCAGGATGCAGACTGGAGCCCCACATGCATCCCGAGGCACACCTACAGGCTCACCGGCAAGAAAAATGTGTGCTCTCATACGCCACTGAGGTTGGGGGATTTTTTTTTAAAGCATTATCATAGGAATAGCTGACTGGTGTGTATACATGAAATCAAGTCATGCACACCAGTAATAAAAACTATGACTGATTCGTGCTGTGGTAGAAGGAATGCCTTGAAGGCTTCGGGATAGGGGAGGCATTTGCCCCAGCCCTGCTGGGCCAGGAAGGCAGAAGATCCCCAGAAGTGGTTCATGAGCATTTGTCCCTTCCTCTGCCTCCTTTGTTCAGCTTAGAAACTGGCAGGGCATGGGGCAGCTTTGATGGTGTGAATGGAAGAACGCAGGGCTGGGAGAGCCCTAGGAGCCTCCAGAATTCACCCAGGGCCAAGGGGGCTTCCTGGGAGAGGTGGCATTTATGCACTAGAAGAGCAAAGAAGGTTCAACATTTTTCCTCTCTGAAGAAGCAAAGAGAGGGCTGCCCATGCCAGCCTGGGGCCCAGCGGAAAGGGCACCTGGCAGCAGCCTGGGGGCGCCCACGACACGGGTGACCAGTGAGGACATGTGACGTGCTTGTGCAAGGGCTAACACTCAGTGGGGTGCCTGGGCCTCAGTGACCCTCCTTCCTCTCCCCACTTAGAGACAATGTGCCAGCCCCAGAGACTTCAGGTGCTGCTCATGGTGCCCCTTTCCATCCTTACCAGGACCCTGGAGGTTGTTGTAGTCATCATCTAGGGACAGAGAAACTGAGGCACCAGGAGGCTGAGGCAGGTGGAGGGGCTGAAGCATGGTGGGCCTAGGACTCAAAAGTGAAATACGTGTATCAGCTCTGCGTGGGTAACTGCAAAATGAAGTGTGACTATTTCTGCAGGTGTAAAATTCAAATTTAAAATTTTTCCCTTATAAATGCATATTTACATAGTATCTTAGCGTTTATTGAAACAATGATGAATACTGTCACTTTGAAAAAATTGTTTTTCAAACACTAACCTACCCCTGTTAAGACACAGGTTATCACTACATTGACTGCATAACAAGGTGTTGGTACAATTGTCCTACTTGACAGATGGAAAGAGGGGGACCCAAGGTGTCAAATAACTTGTCCCTAGTGCCACAGTGAAGGGGCTTCATTTCCTAGGGCTGCTGTAAGAACTTACCACACACGTAGTGGCTCAAAATAGCAGAGCTGTCTTCTGTCGCTGTTCTGGAGCCCAGAAACCTGAAGTGAGAATGTGTCGGACTGCTTCCCTGAGGAGGATTTGCCCCATGCCTTGTGACTCAGCTGTCCCTGGCTGGGGACTGCAGGACTCCAGCCTCTGCTGGCAACTTCACATGTCCAAGGATCTAGGATCCCCCTCTGTAAGCAGGATGAAGCGTGTGGCTGATGTATGTGAAAGGACTGTCCCATTCTGTTGAGGAGAAACTGAGGCAGGGCAGAATGCTGAGCAGATCCAGTGGCTTTGGGGTCTCTTATGTAATGCAGGTGGGCGAGGTTGGTGGTGCGGACCCAGTAGAGGCACGGGGGAGGCAGTGAGGCTCAGTCAGGTCCTGGACAGGTTTTGGAGGCAGAGCTCACAGGATTTCCTGACGGGCTGGTTGAACGGAATGAAGGAGACATAAAGGATGATGAAAGCTTTGTGCCTGGACAGTTGTAAGAATAAAGATGGGGTCATGGTGTGGTGGGCAGGGGAAGAAGGTGGAGGCCAAGAGTGGCCTTGCAGAACAGCACCGGTACAGACCCGACCATCGATGCATGTTAACTCTTAGGAGGACAGAAGGACAGGTCACATGTAAGAGGTCTGCTGGGGGGTGGCAGCCCCTGGGCAGATGTGACTGGGTGCAGGGGAGAAACTGTGACCAGAAATGTAGATGAGGAGTACTGAGTGGATAGCTAATGTTGGAGACCCAAGACCTTGGAGATGCAAGGCCAAGCCAGGGACCCAGGAGACGGAGTGGAGGAAGTCAGAAGTGTCAGAGGCCCTGGGAGCCACGCAGAGGACAGCCAGTGTGTGGTCACCTGTGCCCAGTGAAAGACGCCCGCCCCAGAGGTGGCTGGAGCAGGTGGACGCATAGAAGGCAATGTATTGTCCTTGGGGGTGAATATAGGACACTTAGCACCATGTCCCCAAAATGCTCTTTGGTGTTCCCAAGTCTCTACAAGTCAAGGGGATACTCAGCAGACAGGCCCTGGAGTGTGAGGATAAAGTTATATGAGGGGCTGGGAACAGACAACTGCGCTGCCTGTGGGAGCTGCCCTCCTGCCGCTCCTGGGCGTCCCAGTCACACAAAGGAACCAAGAGCTCTGATGTCGCCGCCCTGTGGGGTCCTCTGCAAACCCCTCCCTGCGGCGACCTGGAGCAGAGCCGCTGCCGAGCACCACCTGACCCCTCTGCTGACCCTGCCAGGCAGCACTGCGGACTTCACACCTGTTGATTTCACTGTTGACTGGTGCGCCCCTTCCCTGGGATTGGGCCAGGAAGTGTTGCTGGATCTCTGCCTGCTGCTTGTGAACCTCTCTCACTAGTAAGTTGCAGCTGATGCCTATTAGTCTGAAACCCTGTCGCTGACAAGAAAGGTCTCTGGGTATTTTCTTTGGTCTCTTGGCCCACTTTCCCAGCACACCTGGGCTCTGGACCAGACAAGCCTGCAGAACAGCACCTGTACCTCCCCGACCATCCATGCATGTTGACTCTTGGGTGGGTGGGAGGACAACCCAAGCTGAGGAAAGCTGGGATGGGGCGGGGTCCGCCGTCTGCTGGCAAAAGGCTTCCTCCCTGCCATTTCCTCCTTCAGCGAACATGCTCTGAGCTTGGGTTGTGTGTCAGACCCTGGGCAGGAGCCAGACCAGGAAAGATAAGTAAATACAATCTGCCTCCTGTGACCAGCCCAGAAGTTCTCAGGCAAACAGGCCGGACTTCTGTGTGTGCAGTCATGAATAAAGGAATCATTTGGCACAAGGACTCTGTCAGACATAGAGCTCCAGATTTGTGAGAGATGTAAATGAAACTATATGCACGGTTAGCAAGAACACATGGCAAATGTGCTCCATTTACTAAGTTCAAGTGTGTGTCTTCATTCCCAATAGAGGGTGCAGTTCTGAACTCTTCCTGCTTGTAGCTCTAAAGTACACACAGAAGTAAAATTTGCAGCTATTGTCGGGAAAGCTTGAGACAGAGGAAACTCGATGGACATTTGTGGTCACAGCCTGCTGCCCACAGAAGCCAGACTGGAACACCATTCAACGGATGCTCAAGTAAAGATATCTTTTGTCACGGGACAGGGGCACACATGTAACCTGGACACCCCAAGCGGGACTGTCCTCCACTGGCTGCAAGGCTCATTTTCCATGAAGAAGTCTCTGGGAATGGAAAGGGGATGGGGTGACAATGTGGTACCACCTGTCCATCCCCAATCCCTTTAGCAGCAGGAGCCAGGACGCTCTTGCCATGACTCCTTGTGGCTACAGGCATCTGTCCCCTAATACCAATGGACCCTGGATGAACTACTCCGAAGCAAGCACATCCTCCTCCCAACCCTGTACAATGCAGTTCTGAACTTGACCTCAGCTGTCTTAAGATGAATCTGGCTCTGGGACTGGCCCTCTCGCCTGGCTCACAACTGATAACGTTCTGTGTGGTCTCCTAACTCTGTGCAAAAATTAAATGGTACAATAAAACCCCTCTACTTCTCTGCACCCAGCCTGCTGGGCTTTCTTGCGAGGTTGGCTATGGAGAGATCCCAGAAGCTCAGGTTTGGGGATTCTTCTGCGAATCTGGCAAGAGACTGAGTATGTGATTGCTACTTTGCAATCCCACATGCAAGCACCTCAATCTGACTTAAATGCATGTAAGCACTGTACAGCGCTGCAGCTGCTATTCCTATTACTGAGAACGTGACCCAGCATCCATGACAATTCCATTTCGAGCATTCAGTGTCCATGGGTGGAGCGTTTAATTTTATGTAACGTGATTGTGCCCCAGAGGCTAATGTGATTCCCGAGAGTGGGGTGTCATCTGTGCCAAGCCATTTTTTAGAGTCTGCTGGATCAGATTTTGTTATCGTTTTCGTTAAGCCTATTTTATTTAAAACTTGAGTCTTGTTGACTTAGAGTAAATACCGTCTGCTTGAACTCTGTTTCAATATGTTCCATTTGGCAGTGTTGTACATCACAAAGAGAAAGAAATGGGATGTGTGTTCTGTGGCCTGCCAAGATAAGGAACAGCTCGCACATGCAGGGCTGGCACGAAAATTACCTCACTCAGATGGTGAATTATCCCTAATGAATAAGAAATAATAATTTCAAAACGACATTTGTCGTTAAGAGTTGTGTGTGTGCATGCTTGCGTGTATGTGTGTGTGTGTGTGTAAGCTCACTCACAGTAAGGGTCCATAAATTGCTCCAAATGTGGTATGTCTGCATATCTTGGCATTATGGAACTCCCTAGAGGCATTTTCAGAGCTGGGAACTTGGTAGGCCAGCAAATCCGAGCTTCTCCTTCTTACATTAAAACAATTTGCATAGCAGCTCCATGGTGACCGCAAATGAAGTGTGTGCGCAGAGCTCCGCTGTAATGCAGACCAGGCCGGGGCAGAAGCAGGGGCCCCTCACTGCCAAATGCAACATCCACGGAGTGTGTTTCCCTGGATTTCTGCCTGGGTTTATGGGGATTCCTAGGAGCTTAAGGGAGTCACCATGAACACAATGAACACTGAAACTGTACTGGAACTTTGTGCGTGTGTGTGCGTGTGTGTGTGTGCGTGCATGCACATACATGTGGATTTGAGTATTTTCATAGGGGGAGGTGGTCCAGATCTTTCACATCGCCTTAAAAGGCTGTATGAGTCTTCCTGAAGAAAAGAGCTTAAAGCACTAATCCAAAGAATCTTCTGCATCTGGGAGAAGATTCTTCTCTCAGGAACCAGGCACAGCACATAGCAGAAATCACCATTAGGATGCAGGACATAGTACAGGACACCACATACTGAGGCAGAAAGTGTGTGACCATGGAGGCAGATCACGGGCCTCAGAGAGTCTGCAGCCACTGCCTCATCTTGTGGCCTTAATAAGCTACTTCCCTTCTCTGGCCTCAGTTTCTCAATCTACAAGCGGCAAAAATGAAGAAGTTGGGCTGAGTGGCAGAAACTGCTACTGGGTCCTTAGTATCTATTTGCTCCTTTTCTTTCGTTGTACTGACAACACATACACTCAGGTTTAGCAGAGCATGTGACCCCTGGCTAGATATGGCATTTCCCAGCTTCCTTCACAGGTGAGAGTGGTCATGTGATTATAGGCTCCAGCCAATAGGATATGAGGAATGATGTGCAGATTGACTGCACTCTCCTTGCCCTCTACCACCAACCAGGCTAGAGAGGACAGTCCCCTACGGAGGGACAGAGCAACCAGGCAAAAGCACCATAGTCCAGGACATGCTCTGGGAGCAGAACACCCTTCTGAACTTGGACCACCCACCCCGTTCTGGAGAACAGTGCGCCATCTTGGCGATTCCCCTGTATTGTGGATTTGGGATTCCTTTGGTTGACTACCTGAGCCCATTTCTTAACTAATATACACAGGATGAGGCTAAGGTCATTGTTGTCCTCCCTCACTTCTGAGATGACATAAGCATGTAACAGATGTTCAGCAAACTGCAGAATGATTGAACAAACGAGCAGCACATGGTTTTAATGGGCAAGTCAGGAATACCACGGGCATGATTTGTGAACCAGCATGGCCATGTCTGCAACCCTTCCGTCTTACTTCTGAGAACCAAGTGTGACCAGGAACTCAAGGTGCCTGGCATTGTCTTACCCCAGTGTCTTCCAAAGGAAGGACAGAGGCGGAGGAGGACTCAGCGGGAGCAAGGAGATGGAGCACACACCTACCACTTCCACTTCTCCTGTCCGTTCCGTTGATCAGGCATTCACTCAACAATCAAATGCCCACTGCATCCAGGCACCTGCAGGTGTAGATAGTCCCTGTGCCAACCCTCTCGAGTCAAGGCAGGAGCACCCAGTGACAAGAGCAGCACTGATGAACCCAGCTGAAACATGGTGACATTTTCAGGAGCACACAAGCCTCCAGCCCAGCAAGAAGAGAAGTAGCTGTCTGTACACACCTCTGCCGACCCTAAGACACTGGCTCACATACTCAGTCCTTCAGCTTGAACAAGCTGCTGCTTCCAGTTATTCATCTGCAAAATGGGGATCACTTTTCCTAATGTTCAGACTCAGAAAATGATACCCTAGAGCCTGACATGCCGACTTGCTGGGCTGGAGACACAGGCTCAGAACCCAAGTCCCTCTGACCTCCCCCACCCAGCCTCCCAGTCATCTTAGAGCCTCTCTCCCTCCCAAAGCAAAGCTCAGAGAGGCTTCCTGTGAACTTCCGGCACCTGACCAAGGAGACTTCTTCCAAAAGAATTGCAGTGGTCACAAAACCCTCCCAGGAAACTCATGACATAACTGAAAGCAGATGTTAATCACTGGGGAGGAAGAGATGGACTTTGTCACCAGACACCTTCATCTGTTCTTCCAAGGGCAGCTCGAGACTAAGGCCAGCTTTGTTCTCAGTGACCTCCATGGCTCACCTCATGAGCCCAGGGGAACTTTTATCACACACTAGCGCTTGTCCTTTAGGCCCAGTCATTTCCCCTGAAAACCCATTTACAAATTGTCCACACCCCTACCACCCCCTCTTCTGGGAGGAAGGGATGGGAGTTTCTAAATCTCCTTGGGTTGTTGGGATCTGTGGTCCCTCTTCTTATGCAGATCAATAAATTTGCTCGCCTTTTCCCCAGTTGATCTGTCCCTTGCCAGCTTATCAGGCAGCCTCTAACTTCCATGTCAACACTGCACTATCTTGCAGCGTCACTGTGAGCTTCCAGTCAAATACCCAACAGCGAGCCTGTCAAGGGCTCAGTGATGATGGTGGGCACTGAGTGGGGAGCATGAGTCACAGGGGTGCGGCCTACTAGTTCTCAGTAGGGCGTGACACCCCCCCACACACACCTGACAATGCCTGGAGACATTTTTGATTGTTGTGACTGAAGTGGAAGTGGAGCAGTGCTGCTGGCCCCTCCCAGAGACCAAGGATAGGGTTCCCCATCCCACAATGCACAGCCCATCCCCAACACAGAAGTGCGCCCCCACCCTAACTCAGAGGCGTCTTTGTGGAGAAACCACCCGAAATACCAACTCCACACAAAGCAGCTCACTAGAGACCTGTGGTGTGCAATTTGAATGCCAGCCTTGCCTTGGGGTTTAATACATGATCATAAAACAGCGTGCCTGTGACTGCATGGGAATTCTGGAAGCACTTGCTTCCAAGTGGTGGCAGCCGGGCTCCCGTTCCTTCTGTCCGTGTGGCTGCCAGGACCTCACCCAAGTGTCCCAGGTCCGCTCTGTGGCTCATCGGGAAGCATCCCTGTGCTCCGGTCTGACTGCAACTGCAGAGTTTATTCTCTGATTCCAGGGACAGACCCAATTTGCATAATCAGAACCAGAATGAGCCCTTGGTGGGTCCAGAGAGAAACGCAGTGATGATGCCCTAGGGGTGAACTATGGTGAGGGAAGCAGTTTTTCAGCCAATATTTGTTGAGCACCAACTACCCTTCAAGGCTGTGCTAAAAGGCTGGGAGTTCTGCAGGGAGGAGCACAATGAGGCTCTCCGCCCAGTGAACTCTGTGCTCTGTGACTGCAGCGGCCACCACTGTGCTTGCTTTGCCCCAGCCTGCGATGTCGGGGGAGCGATATTTATTACAAGTGAGCCAGTTATACTTTTTGAAAACAAACATGAGCCCTTCAGAGTTTTTCACAATTACTTTAGTTTGCATTTCTGATAAAAAAAAAAAATACATTCCAGAGCTAGGTGTGGTGGCACATACCTGTCATCCCAGCTCTCAGGAGGCTGAGGCAGGAGAACTGCCATGAGTCTGAAGACAGCCTGGGCTAACATAGCAAGACCTTGTCTCAAAAAGAAAACAAAAAACATTCTACTATTTTGACTTTGAACGCAAACCTTGTAAAAGACTCTTTTGCTCACTAAATATGAGTCCAAGTCCCTGCTGAGAAGCCCGATCACCCCTTTCCTGCCTGGGGGACCTTACCTAGCCCCCAAGGCTGGCCTAGTAATCTCTCATTTGGAAAGCTGCGCTGTTCTTATCCCAACTTCCGACAAAGCGCACAGTCCTCAGCCACAGCCATGCTCTGGATCCCCCATGTTGCAGTGGGTGTACACGGGGTCGCCCAGCACGGTGAGAGCCAGCACTGTCGCACAAAGTGTCCCCCTGACATGATCCTCCTCCTCCTCCTCTTGCATGAGGCCGCTGCACTTACCCCAAGGAGCCTGGTGGCGAATCCAAGATGGCCCCAGACCATCTGCCGGTTGAGGACAGCGTCATGTTTTCCTTTGATAGAAATTGCTGTAAACTTTAGATCAACACGGGGTGGTCAAAACACAGGGTGAATGCTTATGTAAAATGATTGATTCCAGCAAAAGACACATTGGCATTAATCCCCCTCAAAATACTCCCTCTTGCTTCAAACATACCCATCCCATCATACTTGGAGATGGGTCTTTTACTGTAGTAAGTTTTTAAAAACCTAAAGATTCGCTGTAGTTTTTGATTACCCCATGAATGTGGGCAAGGGGAGCTGGTGAGTATTTTCAGAGCACTCCGGATAAGGAACAGTGCATCTAGAGGCCCAGAGGGAGGCGGGAAGGGGGTAATCTGGGGTAATCTGGGGCACGTGGTTTGTGAACATCCGATGCCCACACCGAAGCGATTATTATTATGGTGTGCCTGGTGAGAAAGGCAGGAGGAATCCCTCCTGTGCATCTTCAAGATCCCTTTTCAAAAGTGGTTGTAAAGAGAAAGTACTACCAGAAGCAGCAGCCGCGGGGCTTCAACAGGTCTCTGCCCTTCTCACCTTCTCTATTTAGGCTGCAGCAAGCCCAGCTCTCGGGAGCTGTCTCCCTCCCGGAGGAAGAAGAAGGACCTATTCAAATGAAAGTTTTCAAAACTGGAGGTCACGCTCGACACAGCAAACCATGCCAGAATCCTCGGGAGGCCAAGCCAATTTCTACAGCGGTCTCTGCCAGGGCTGAAATGCTTTCTGTCCACCCTGGTGTGTGCTGGCTGCGGGCTTCCCGGAGACGCAGGAGCCAAAACATTCAGGATACTCCCCAAGGGAGGGAGGAAGCCCCAACCTCACATGCTGGCATCCACAGGCCCGGGAGCAGGGGTTCTGGGGCTGGGCCAGCCCGGAAAAGGCTTATTGGGAGCCTGTCCTCCAGCTGCGGATCCAAGTGGCCGGCCATGCTGACAGGGGGAGGCAAGGGCATCATCTGTTCATTCATCAGACCGGCCTTGTCCTCCTTGCGCTGGGACCCGAGTCCTGGCCCAGCCCAGCCCACACTCCAGCCCCTCCGGGTCCTGTGTGCCCATGGGTGTTTGGCGGTGTGGACCCAAGTTTATGGGGCTGGCAGTCACATAAACTGTAACAGCAAAGCCACTGTGCTCACCCAGGCCAGACTCAGTCTGAGGTTTGTGCATCTGGCCCTCTTACTCCTCTCTCAGGACTCAGAGTTCTCTCACTCGGGAATGACGGGTGTTTAGGGTCAGGGATGCGGCAGTTACCCTGATTTGACCACAATCCAGTGTACGTGTAAATCGAAGCATGAAGTTGTACCTCAGCAGCACGGACCATCATTGTGTGCTAACTGTAAATAAAATAAAAATTTAAGACGCCCTCTCTCAGCCTCCTGTGGGAGATGCTAGCGTTGACTCCACTTTACAAATGAAGAGAAAGAAAAAGTCACCCTGCTAGGGAGTGACAGAGCTGGTAGGAGAGGTAGGAGAGGTAGGAGAGGCTTCTAAAAAACGAGGAATAGCAAGCGATTGCAAGGGGTTGGTGTCTCCTGGGGGCAGAGCTCCAGTCTGGGAAGATGAGAAAGTTCTGGAGACAGAGGAGGTACAACTGTGTGAATGTGCTTAATGCCACCAAACTGTAAAAGTGGTTTTAATGTATGTGATGCATATTTTACTGCAATGCATTTTTTCGTGGGTACAGGGGAATACAGCGTAGTGTAGGAAATAACTATTACATTGCACGAAACATAAGGGATCATCTTTCATTATAAAAGGAACCACTAAAGATGGAAGTTGCAGTCTGGATGATGGATTGATTGATTTTGGAACTCAGGAGTCCCAGTGGCTGTGGGTCTCCGGTCCCAGGCTGCAGACGCAGGACGCAGACACCACAAACGTGTTCAGCTAAGTCAGTTTGGCTAATTTGTTGGCAAGAGTCTATGAGGTGAGTCATTCAGCATCCTCTACACAGAGCAAAGGGCAAAGCACTGCCATCTTTAAATGCAGCCTCTCACGCAAGGTGGTCTCTGCCACCAGATGGGTTTCTAAGTGCTCCGGAGATGAGGGTCTGGCGGGGAGACCAGCTTTGAAGATGGGGACCCCTTTCTGCCTAAGGTGGGCGCCCACTTCAGGGCTGGCAATGCAGCCTGGTGTGGCTGCTGAGGAGATCAAGGCCAGGTGTCAATGCCATCTACCCCTGGCAGACTTAAATGTGGCACTGGATAGGGCCCAGCCAGTCACCTCAGCCTACTCCCAGAAGAGAAATGAGTGCTCTGATAACTGGACTCTTCAGAGAAATGAATCTCTACAAGGAGAATGGAGCAACAGACCCCAAACTGCTCCATAAATAAAATCCACCTTCATTTTCCATAGAAAGTGAAGTTCAAAGATAACATGGGACTAGCCGGGGTTATACAGTATGAAGATTAATGGCATGCATCAGCGTGGCTTGGCCACAGCACCAAATAGCTGGTCAACAATTTAAGATGTTTCTGTGAAGGTATTTTAAAAATGAGATACACATTCAAATCACAGATTCTGAGTAATGCAGATTATGCACCATATCGCAGGTGGGCCTGGTTCAATCAGTTGAAGGCCCAGGAAAAGACTGGCGCCCACTGAGGAAGAAGGAATTCCGACTCCAGACTGCCTAGGCTTGAGCTGCAAAGTCTGCTGTTCCCTTGGCCTCCAGTCCACCTCCCTTCCCTGTAAGTTTTGAATTTACCAAGTGTCCACTACTGGATGAGTCAGTTCTTTAAAATTGAGAGAGAGAGAGAGAGAGAGAGAGAGAGAGAGAGAGAGAGAGAGAGAATATCCTCAGCCAGGACCTCACATGGCAGGGAGGAGGAAACAGCATGGCAGAGCATGCAGCACAGCATGCACAGGCTTTCAAGGCTTCTGCCTGGCAGAGAAACCCAGCCCCTTGGGCAGGCATGGCGGCACGTGCCGGGAGTCCCAGTTGCTGGAGAGCCTGAGGTGGGAGCACCTTCAAGCCAAGGAGTTAGAGGCTGGCCTGAGCCATATAACAAGACCTCATCTCAAAAATAAATATCTAACGATAACACCAAACAAGAACCCTCCTCATCTTCCCGCTCTCCCTTCTCATTGCACAAAATCATCCATGTGACTTCCAGGGACCAGAGGCTCACCCCTGACCTGGGCCCAGAAAAGAGGAGGCTGGACACATTTGATGCCCAGCACTAATGACTGGCACAACCATGGAATCATCAAAAGGAGCACAGCTCTAGGAGCTCCAACTTTGTCTAGCCACTCTGCTGGGCGCCATATTGGTTGTCATTTGCAAGGGACAGAAAGAAACCTCCCCCAAACCACCTCAGACTGAAAGGACTCTGTATTAGCTCTGTAGCTGAAAATGACCCAGGGAGCTTGCAGTGTCTGTGGAGGACATGGGAATGCAGCACCATCTGCCTTCTCTTCCTCCGGCCATCTCCCTCTCTGCTTATCACCTGTAGCTCTCTTAGTTCTCTTGCAGACAGACAGCTCCCAGGCAGGAGGCTCACACTGGCAGCCACAGCGCAGCCATGACACAGCCATGGCAGTGGCATGAGAAAGAGGCTCTCTCCTGTGCCCATCTGCTAGCCCGGGGAAAACTCTGATGGGTCCATCCTGGTCCATATGCCCACCACCATCCCTGCAACAGGCAGGCAAGAACTATTCCGAAACAGGTTTAAAGACTAGGCTGATTGGACAGAAAGATGAAAAACAAAAAAGGGAGGGAGGGAGGGAGGGAGGGAGGATGAAAGCATGGTTGTCAGAGTCAGTCCAGCTGTTTCACGTTTATTTCATCTTCACCAAAGTTATCTTTGCATCTTGCCAAAGGATGACAAGATCTGCACTGTCATGTGCTAACAGAAGTGGGATCTGAGCTGAAGACACTTCAGGACTCTTCCCGAAAGGCTTTTGCTGAGTCCCTTCCGCATAGGCAGGTGTGGGGGGGTTACTGGGGACAGAGCCCCTCCTGTATGCTGTTCCTATGAGAGCATGAGTCTGTATTTGGGGGCATCCGGAGGGAGGTCTCTCTTCTAAAACACAGGGCTCTTCTCATAATCCCGGCCCCAAAGCAAAGCCCAGCCTCAGTGTTGATCTCCCTTCCTTCCCTCTGCACCAGTGGGCCAAATTTCTATTGGGTTTGCCAAGAGCAAAAGTAACACGCTAAAAACATGTCCTATAAACATCAGGAGAAGTGCTGCTTTTAACCGTGGGGTTCCAACATCAGCGGGAACACAGGACACAGTGTCCTGGCTGCTGGCTCAACTGCTTTCCTGTCCCAACTCCACCAGGCTGGCACTGCTGGATTGGGCCAGCCCATGTCCTGGGCTCCTGGCTTCTGACCTCAATGCAGGTGGCAGTGGGGAGACACACACGTGGCCCCTTGCTGTCAAAGTGGTCTTTGGTGCTCGCTGGGACTCTGTGTGACCTAGCGCATGCACCGTTTCCTGTGGAAGCGACCACCAGCGTCATCCCTGTGTTACCCGCAAAGACTCCTTCTGTGGCTAGAGCTGGCAACAGAGGAGAACCGAGATCAGCTGTGGCGATTTCAGCCTTGGACACTGTCACAAGTAACAACAGGGAGACACAGACTGGAAAGGCGCTAGTCTGTGTTCCGTGGGGCCAAGCTCCGTGGGGCCAGAGCAATAGCCAGAGCCTGTCTGTTTCCTGCGGTACCCTCAGGAATGTCCCACACCCTCTTGGGGCTGACAACAAGGAGTCCTTTCCTGGCTGCTTGCGTCACTGTGGCAACATGCTGGTCTGGAACAGCCCGAGGGAAAAGGTTCAGTAAGTGCTCTTTCTCCACCAATGCCAAAAAAGTGTCCCAAGCCCTGAAGACACCACAGGGCACACAGGGGGGCTGTCTGAATCTGTCTTCTGCAGCTGAATACCTGAGATGGGTAGTTTATAAGTAACAGCAGCTTATTTAGCTCCTGGTTCTGGAGCCTGGGAACTCCAGAGCACGGCGTCACCATCTAACGGGGTCGTCCACGGTGGAGGGAGAAGGGATGACACCTAGTGAGTCAGCCATGGGGGAAGACAGAGCGGGCAGCAGACCTGCCCTGAGAACACTACCCAGTTCCTGGACAGCTGCAGTAATTCCTGGTGAGGAGATGAGAGAGAGAGGCCCAAGACCAGCCACTTCCCAAAGCTCCCTCCTCTCCATCCTTAACACTTAACCCAGCAGCCGGCGCATTAAAGCAGAAGTCCTAGAGAGCACACTGGGAGCAGCTCAGCTCTGGCAGCTGAGGTGTGGTGTCCGCCAGTAGGGAATCGCAGAAGCTTAGCAGGGAGACGCAGGGCATTGGCCGCGGGACATGGAACCTTGGTCCGTGGTGGCCCACGTTAGAGGATGAGTGTAGTGGACATTGTGATGACCTCTCGTCCCCCAGCCCACCGTCCTCCCATGTCCCAGCTCTGCGACCCATCCCCAGACTGAGCGGAGAGCTGTGATCACATCTGCCCTGCTGCAGCTGGGGGTGGACGCCTTTGCTGGGCAAGTCCCCAAGTCATAGTTTGGGGTTCCCCAGAAGCAGACTGAGGCAAGAACTTGGATGCAGATGGTCAAAGCTCCTGTGGAGAAGGGACACAAGGCAGGAGGGAGCCAATGGATCTCGGGGTCCAGCATGGGGTCTGGGCCCGCGTCCTGCTAGGGACATCAGAGACTGGAGAGCGCACTGGTCGGCAGCCCCCTACCCGGCTGTGCAGGGACTGCAGGTAAAGCCTTTAACCAGCCTTCCCCTACTGGCTGAGGCATTGAGAGTACCCGCTACCTCTGGCCTGTGCCCTGCGGGGCAAGGATGGGCGCCATGGCCAGAGGAAGCCCCCAGCCAGCCAGCCACCCTGAGACTGGGGGCCAAGGAGCTGAGGGCAGGACGCAGCCAGGCCTGCTGCAGTGGTCATGGGGCAGGCGTCGCCTCTGGGACAGGGACGGGAAAGCATGAGTCCTTATCCGGCGTGTGCATTGCCCTTGCTATTCTCCTCCATGAGGACAGCAGCCCCATGTCTGTCACTGTCTTATCCTGGCTGCTGCCACAGTGCTCTGCGCATAGTAGGTGCTCAGTAGACAGTGCCTGGGGAAGCACAATGGCTCTCGCTGAGGTGCCTGCAGGCTCGTGAGCTCTGGGTGAGCGGCTAAGGAGGAACCTCCCAGGTATGGGGTCTGTGCGTGGAGAGACCTCTGGGGGACAACAAAGGTCTTAGTTTTCTATGGGGAGATTCCTGCCTGGAGTTTTTCCCCCTCAATACTGGGGATTGAACCCAGGGCCTTTACACTGAGCTACATTCCCAGTCCTTAATTTTTTTTTTTTTTTTTTTTGCAACAAGATCTTCCTAAGTCTCAATTTGCCAGTCTGGGCTTGAACTTCCAGTCTTCCTGCCTCAGCCTCCCAGAGTGCTGGGACTACAGGTGGGTGCTTCTCGTGGCTCTGGTGGCCTCAGCCGGATGCCTGGAAGGGGCTGGATGGGAAGGGGTATCCCGGGCACTCGGAGCCAGTCTACATTCAGGGTCCGCCAAGCAGCCCATGCAAGTTGGAGCATGTGGGTTTCTCTCCACTGTTCTGCCCATGCTGGAAATAGAACCCAGGGCCTCTCGCACACCAGGCAAGCACTCACCTTTGAGCCACTCCTAGCCCCACTTCACAGACTTCTTGTCAAGCTTGTGCTCCACTGAGTCGCAAGAGCAGCCATGTGGCCACTCGGGCACCATCTCACTGTGTCCCCCTCTGCCTGGCTGGTGCTGGGTGACCAGATCAGCCCAGTCCTGGAGAAGGGCACAACTAGTAAGGCGAACCCCATGTGTTGCCATGCTCAGGCTCAGGAGAGGACCCAGGGACCTAGCGGAGCTGGGACACCCAGATACACAGCTGCACACCTGCTTTCCCCCTGCTTGGGAGCTTCCCCATCTCCCTGCTTCCGGCTCTGCAGGGTGAGGGTAGGCTGTGGGGTGGCCTGGGGCCTGCACTCTGCCTCCCACTGGGCTGTGACTCCTGGGGACCCCGCACCCCCACATCTCATTTGGAACAAGAAGACCTGAGGGGAGAGCCTGTCACTCTTCCACCCTACAAACAAGTGCACGAACTCTCAGCTCCGAGAATCCCATGTGCCTGGAAGCTGGGACCACAACCCCGTACCATGTGCTGGGGAAACAAGGTCACCCTCCCAGCGACACATTACTCTCAGTTTCCAGACCAGGTGCAGAGGACCCCAATTCCCAGCATGGTGATGGCTCCTGGGCTTGTTTTTCTCCCCAGTTCTGAATGTGAGGCCTGTAATCAACTCACCCAGAAGGCCAGAGCATTTCAAGCCGATCTGGGTTCAAGTCAGCCAGGGAGGCCTGTGCCCCCCACCCCCCAGGGAGGGAGCTGGAATGCTCCGTCCAGAGGAAACAGGTCTGTGGGCTGTGGCTGCCTCTAGCACAATCAGTCCTGCCCCGTCTGCCTGCGAGCAGCTGCCAGACACATGAGCTGGGTCTGGGTCGGGCGCTCCACTTGCTGTGTTTAGAGAACACGCCGCTGCCTCCAAAACAGGAAGACCCAGCTCTGCTCCCTGCCCTGGGCTGTGCACACCAGAAACTAGATCAACAAGACGTGGGCACTGGAAATGGCTGCACACTTCGGCCAGGGTGACTCTACCTGTTTACAGGATCGCCGGAGCCCAGGACACCACGCTCCGTTTCCCTGGTACCTGCAGGTGTCATCTTTGGATGTTTGTTGAGGGACTGCAAGGGCACCTGGCCCTGCCCCTGCCCTCCCTTGGAGCACAAGGCTTTGGAGCCAGGCCAGCCCACTGCTGCCTGGGTTCCTAGCCCCTCTGTACCCCTCAGCTTCCTTGCTGGGAAATGGCAATGGCCCACTGGGTTTGGTGTCTGTCACCCGGGGCATTGCAAGAGTAGCCGGCCTAAGGGAGCGAGATCTCTCTCCTTCTGGCTGTTCCCAGATTTGGGGCAGCACAAGGATCCAACTCACCCAATGGCCAGGGTCCTGCTCCCCGAGGCTTCCACATGGAGGGACAGAAGGACGTGAGGAGAACAGGCATGGAGCCATATCTAGGCTTCCTGATCTCAGCCACGCTGCTGAAGCTCTCTGGGCCTCCATTTCCCCACTGGTAAACAGGCTGTTCTCTGAGGCAAGTGCCTGCAGGGACACTCGTAGGATTCAACGGAGATGGCGAGGTTCAGTGCTCGGACTGCCGGATCTTCACAGTGTGTCTGGCCTGGGTCCTGCTTAGTCCTCCACCATCTCCTTTGCACTTCTGAGCTAGGGCCGCTTGTCACTCCACTGCACACATGAGGAGAGGGGGACACAAGAAGCTGGCTGGCTGGCTGTGGTGGTGACGCTGTAATCCCAGCACTCTGGGAGGCTGGGGCAAGGGGGCCTTAGCAAAACTCTGTCTCAAAATTTAAAAAAGAAAAGTTTAAAGGGCTGGGGATGTAGCTCAGTACAAAGGCCCTAGGTTTAATCTCCAAGGAGGAAGAGGAGGAGAAGTTGGCCCAAGGCCACATGCAGCCAGAAGACAGTGGCCCTGCTCTGCACCCTGGCATTCAGGTGCCTAAGTGGGGTTCCCTCCTCTAGCTGGTACTGCCCCAGCGCTGCCCCAGCCCTTCCTGTGCCCACTTCTGACCTTGTGAGGGGCCTCAGAGAGGCTCTCACACCTGGTGCCAGGGCAGCCTCAGACAAAAAGACCCCTGTATGTGGGGGGAAGTGGGGACCCACCCAGGGCACCTGCCTGATCAGGGATTGGACCCTGGTGGCTGACACCAGTCTGCCTGACCCCAAACCCCTCCGCCTGGAGGCAGGAGCTTGGTGGGTCACATCTGGTCCACCAACCCCCAGTTCTGCTCCACTAGGTGAGCCAGCTTTAAAATCCGCCCTGTCTGTGCGGGCAGACCGCCCCGTCCTGGCCTCTGATCCAGGCTGCCGTGTTCTCTCTCAGCCCGCTCATCAGAAGCGGATCGCCAGCTCGGGAGGGGTGAGGCTGCGTCCCTTCCAGGTGCTCCCTGCCAGGCGCCTGTCCTCTAACCGATCCCTCCCGGGATGGGGAGGGCCAGGGGGCGTGGCGCACCTTCCTCCTGCCAGCTGGACCCCTCGCCTTGGGCCCAAAGGAAGCGGAGGCGGGACTGGACCTGGACCACCCCCAGCCCAGGGCTGTATAAAGGCGTGCGGTGCCGGTGCCGGTGGAAGCCCGCACCATGGCGCCCCGCTCGCCAGCCCTGCTCCTCCTGCTGCTCCTTGCCGGGCCCCCGGCAGGAAGGCCCGCACCCCCGACCTGCTACTCCCGGATGCTGGGCCTCAGCCGCGAGATCACGGGGGACTTCCAGCTCCTGCAGGCTGCAGAGCCAGCGGTGAGTCTCGGCCGCAAAGATCTCCTCTCCGAAGCGTAGCCTTGGCCAGGGCCAGGCGTGGCGGTGCTGGCCTGTGAGTACAGCTGCCACAGGAGAGGCTGAGCAGGAGGCCGGCTGCCTGTTCGAATCCAACTTGGGCAGTTTAGGGAGACCTCGTCTCAAGACTTTTTTAAAAGGTTGGAGGGGACTGGGGATGTAGCTCAGGGGTAGAGAGTAGAGCACCCCTGGGTGCCGTCCCCAGTACGGAAGGGGGGGGGCTTTTTAATTAGAAGAAAAGGAATCAAAGATACAAGTTGTGTTGGAACTTGCTAGCAAATACCAGAGAAGCCTTTGTAAAATGTAAAAAACTGGAAAGAAAATAAAAGAAAAGATCAGCTTCCACCGACTCCAAACCCAAGAATTAGGGGTTGAAGAGGTAAGCGTTCTGTAGTCCCCATGTCAGTGGGTGAGCTGTCGGGGCCAAGGGGTGACACAGAGCTGCCCTCGCCCTGCCCTGCCCTGCTGAGGGGCTGCAGCGGATCCCTCAGCCTCCCATCTCAGTTTCCCTCTCTGTGAAATGGGTAACAAGAGCACCCAGCCCTGCCTGGCTTCAGAGAGGCTGACAGGAGCCTGCAGGACAGAGGTTAGCAGGGAGCAAAACCCAGGCACTCTGGCGCAGAAGCCCCGAGGGGCAGCGTGGCCCGGGATCCAGCACAGACACCAAAGCCATTAAACTTCATTAGGAGCTTGGGCAAAATTTTAAAGTGTCTCTGGACTGTTTGTAAAGGCTTCAAACAGAACTAATGCTTCTCAGATGTTGGGGCTTGCAGTACCCTCACACCTCTTTATATTTTCTTTTTAAAAGAGCATGCATTTATGTCTCACTATAAAAGTAATATACTTTGTAGAACTGTTGAAAATGCACAAAGGACAAAGAAGAAAATAAAAAGTGCTTGTAATTCTACCACTAGAGGTAACTGCTGCTCTAAGGGTCTGGAGGATGGTATTTCTGCTTCCTGTCTAAGCAGATGTGGTCAAATATATGCCACTGGAGGTACGGGGGTGCAACAAAATTTAGATTCAAAGGCACACGTAATTTCAACTTACTCATGACACCATCAAATCAGTTCATTGTTTTGTGCATTTGGTTGGATAGTTGCACTACTTAGCCACAATTCCTTGCTATCCAATACAGAGAGTGCTCATCTTTTACAGGAATCTGATTTTAGAAGGCAAACAAAACAAAAACAAAATCAAAAAAAAAAAAAGAAAAGGCTGGGAACTGCAGAGCCGGAAGGAAGTAGAAAGAAAATGTATGTATTCTACTGCTTTGATTTCACAGCTGAGAAACGGAGTCACAGAAAAGGAAGTTATTTGCCCCAAATCACATGGAATTACTGTAGGACAGGAACAGCGTCTCCCGGACTTGCATCCTGCAAGACACAACCCTAACATACAGCAGCGTAGGAGCACACGGATAGCTGTACCTGTCAACTACCATATTTTGTACTTTAGTAAATCTAGGTTCCACTGAAGAACGTAAATGATATAAGTAACATAAATCACATACATTTGTTACTATATATTATTTATATATAAATATATCTAACTGCCTAGATTAATATAGCTAATGACTGCCATATAATAAACAACTCTAAAATTCTTATATGTGTATATAAATAGGCAGGGGAGGCGTGATAGAGTGCCCTAATGCACAGCAAATATCTTGAGAGCTGTGCTCTGAAAGTTGATTTCTGCCAGAGCAGATCCCCATCTGGGGCAGGTGTGACACATGCACAAGAAAGCACTGTGGCTGTGGTGGCACCAGGAAGGGCCGGGGACCCGGGCTGGGCTGCTGTTGGCAGGGCTGCCAGGGCCCTCTGGGACAGGCCGAACGCGTGTCCCTGCGAGCACCCAGCCATGCGTCTCTTCTGCAGGAGGCCTGTGTGCGGTACCTGCCCCGTCTGTACCTGGACATCCACGTAAGACTCTGCCCTCGGGAGGGAGCGGGGTGGGTCTGAGCCCCTGCTGCTGAAGCCTAGCGTGGTGTGGGGAGTCGGTGGGGTCTGTGCAGGAGGAGAGGAGCTTAGCGCCGCCCCTTGGCTGCTGACTTCCCCCACATGCGGCCTACCCCAGAATTACTGCGTGCTGGCCCAGCTGCGAGACTTTGTGGCCTCACCACAGTGCTGGAAAGTGGCCCAGGTGGACGCCCTGAGGGACAAAGTGCGGAAGCTCTACACCATCATGAACTCCTTCTGCAGGCGGGTGCGTGTGCCTTTGGGAGTCCTCTCTGCTCGCCGCCAGGCTGGATGCGCTGAGCTTCGGGGGCAGGGGGCTGAGTGGGCTGCGGGGAGGAGCTAGAAGGCTCAGAAGGCTCATCCTGTCCAGAAAGCCCTTGGGCTACCCCAGGCCCTAGCTGAGTGATGCAGTCAGGGTGAGGCCCCTCACCTCCAGGAGCTGCACAGATGTGGGGCCACACTCAGGGCGACCCCTCCCTGCCCAGGGCAGGCCAGAGAGACTTTCCTGAGGAGGAGGGGGCTCCACAGGTGCTCTGTGGTTCTGGTAGGAGAAGGGAAGGGGACGGAAAGCCATGGACCTCACGACCCAGACTCCAGCTCCAGGTGCCTTGCACTGGGTGGTAGCTTCCCCATCATGCTGAGGAACGGTCTCCTTACACATGAACTGGGGACAGCACAGAGCCCACCTCCTGCCATTGCTGGAAGGATAATACTGATTATACCCTTGCAGTGTGCCATCGATATCACAAATGCCTCCCTCCTAGGAAGCTTAGCAGGGTGACCTGCCCTAGAGTTCCTAGCACCTGCTGGCCACAGCAAGCCTTTCCCAAACTTTTAATGATTAGACATTACATTTTCATTTCTTTGTCCTTGTAGCAAAGATCGGTTCTATATTTCCTCTGAAGCTCTGACCCTCCTTTTACCCTTCTCTCCTCGGTCTGTGGGTGTATGTCAGCTTTCCTGTCACTGTGACACAATTCCTCACACCCATAAATTAAAGGAGGCAAGGTGAATAGGCTCATGGTTTCAGAGGGTTCAGTCCATGGTCAGCTAGCTCCAAGGCAGAAACATCATGGTGGAAGGGCATGGTGAGCAGAGGTGCTTAGGTCATGGTGACCTAGGAGCAGAGCCAGAGCCAGAGAGGAGGGGGTGAGAGAGCAGACATAGACCCCCAAGTCACCCAGAAGTGAACTCCACCAATCCCCTGGATGGATCCCCAAGCCAATCAAGTTGACGTTCAGCCCTAACCACCACAGTGGGGGAAGACGGAAAGATAATACAAGCATGATATGGTCTGGCAAGTGATGTGCACTCACTGTAAGGGACCAAAGGTGAGTACTGGTGCTGCTCTGCACAATGTTTCCAATGCCTGGTCCTGAGTCATTGCTCAGTAGTCCAGGTACATTCATTCATTCATTCATCATTCATTCACTCTCCTGCCCATTTGACCACCCATGCATGTGGTAAACCAATGTACGAGTGAATCCCATATGTAAGAATGTTAAGAACATACGAGATCCTACGAGAGTGAGAAGAAAGACAGGGCCAACTCTCCTTGGGGAGTCAGAGGTGGGACGTTTTCACACAACGGGGAACATTTGAATGGTCTAAGGAGGACCAAGCCCTGCATTCACACATGGCTCCAGGCCACCTTCAGGACTACCCTGCTCACCATGCATCTTTTGCAGGACTTGGTCTTCCTGTCGGATGACTGCACTGCCTTGGAATACCCAATCCCAGTAACCACCAGCCTTCCAGATCATCAGAGCTAAGGCAGCCAGGCCAAAGAACAACCCAAGAGGACAGGGCTGCGCCAGCTGTGCCTCCGTCCCACAGGCCTCCCTCCCTGTTCCTGTAGCGTCTGGACCTGTCACGTGTCTGTCCCTTCCGGAAAGTAGGTTTGGGGCTCCTACTCAGGAGCCTCCATGGAGCACAGAGTCAGAAGCCAGCTTGGTTACGTCTTGCCACAGTGGTTAGATGTGCTGGAGAAAAAGGCTCAGCAGCCTCTCTTTGTGAACAAATAACAAGAACAAGCAAACTAGTGTGTCCTTATTCCTGCTCTGATGGAAGAACCATGCTGTTTTTCTTTCTGGATAGGAACCTGCTTACACTTAACCAAGCCTCTATTTTATACCTTCTCCCACCACTTTCCTTCCTTTCTTTTTTTTGCTTTTCTTTTTTTTTTTGGTACCAGGGATTGAACTCTAGACCTTTTGCTTACGCAGCAGGCAGCGGAACCACTGAGCTAAATCCCCAGCCCTCCTTCCTTTCATTTTTAAGAAATCTTACTACTGCTTTTGAGATGCATTTATAGTGCTGACAGAAACCACTCTTTCATAGAAAGGTGGTGGAAATCAAATAAAGACCCTTTTCACAGTGAGAAGTATGTGTCCCGCTGTGTTTGTTCCTGGTGGTGTCAGATGGTTCTTTCCACGCTTTCCCTGGGGGCTCCCAGGTGTCACATGCTGCATTTTTCTCCACGTGTCTGTCAGGTGCAGGTGTCTGGCTGTGTTTCACCCCACTTGCCCTGAATGTCTGCTCCTAAATTGTCTGAAGATGCTCCAATTCATGCTGGGGACAGACTGTCCCTTTGGGGAGTAGATGCTGGGGACAGTTGCTTTGTACCCACAGCAGAACAGTGCCCTGTGTTCTTTGACTGCAGCAGAAACCTGTGGATTGGCATCCGAGTAGTTGGAGGCTGTCCTAGGTTAAGGGACTTGACCTGCCCAGGTCACCAGCTAGCAGTGGGGAATCTGGGGTGGAACCCAGGGCTGTGTGACTCCAAAGCCTCTGCTCTTGAGAGCACTCCAAAACTGG
Source organism: Heterocephalus glaber (assembly GCF_000247695.1). Next base: position 21,967,925 of record NW_004624755.1, on the reverse strand, counting down.
TTCCCTGCATAGGAAACATGCTCATTTAGTTAATTCATGAACCCAACAATAAAATCTCAGCTGAACAACTGGATGGTAGAAAAATGCTTCAAAAGCTGATTTCATTAAGTTCCATGCACTCTACTGGGATCTCTGTTTCTTTTACTCCCTTCTGTATACACGGTCAGGCTTCTTCTCCATGGTCTCAGGTGCCTCTGACTTCCCAGAGGACTCTTGAGAATGACTGGTTAGGCTGGTCTTTTCTGTTCAGAAGTACAAGACCACAAAATTAGGTACTGGAGTCCTAGAGATGCCATAGCACAGCATCCCAAACTGGGTGGGTTCAAATAGGAGCACTGCAGTGTCTCACAGACCTGTAGGCTGGAAACCCAGGATCTAAGTCAAGGTGCCAGCAGGACCACATGTTCTCTGAAGGCTTTGGGGTCTGCTCCCTCCCTGCCTCTTCTTGTCTCTGATTAGTGACCATCCTTTGCTCCCCTTGGCATTTAGATACAGTCACTTCAGTCCCCTGTCAACACATGGTGCTTTTCCTAGGGGGGATCCAAACTTCCCTTTCCTAACAGGCAGCAATGATTCGATCAGGCTGTGCCACAATCCAGCATGACCACATATCTTACATTTTAGAGCTGGGGATGGAATTCAGGGCCTTATGCATGTCAGGCAAGCACTCTAACACTGAGCTACAGCCCCTTGGCTTCACTCTAAATTGGCAGCACCTGCACAGACCCTACAACCATGTGTAGAGCTGAGGGGTTAGGACTTTAACTTACAGTTCTGGAAGACCCAGTATGACGTACAACAATCACTTTTAAGAAATATCCCCTCCCCAGAGGAAGACTATGCCACATACTCTTTTTATGACCCCCACAACTCTTGGCCACTCCCTGGCATAGGAAAAGGGGAGGCAGGGTGCCTGGCACAGGACACACACATGACCATAGCTCTCTGCATCTTCACTGTGACACTGCAGGGGTCCAGTTCAAAGGTCGAGGACCTTTTGTTCCTAGTAGGTGACAAAGTGATCAAAGACAGGCACTCAATTAAGCATTTTAGACATCTATAAGTTCATTTCTTCCATATTTATCAAGGGTTTATTATGAACTTGGCAAACACTGCAGTGAAATTCTTCCTTATAAGCTCCCCAAAGAGACATTTGCAAGATCTAGGAGACAGCAGTGGAAGAAACACCTAATTGTGAGGTAGGGAAGAAAGTCCTCTTAGAGGACCTGAATGGGGACAGGCCTTGCAGCAGGACTGGGAGCTTGCTGAGCTGGAAGAAGGTGGAGGAACCCAAGGCCATCCTCCACTGTAGTTGTCTCAACACAGCCAGAGGCATGGAGAGCTCCATCGGAGGGGACAGGGCCAACACAGGGGTGTGGTTGGGAAGCCAGGTGGTGGAGCTTCGGATGTGGGAGGGTCAATGGGTAAATGGTGTTGACTATGACGCTCACCAGTTGTATGATCGGGGCCACATAAAGGGGGATCGTTTTTCCCACCCCAGTGTTTCTCCCTGGACCAGCATTTCCCTTCTCTCTACAGCCCACTCCTCAGGGGTCCCCATCAGCCTCGTTTATAGCACCCACCCACGCAGGCTGCTCACACTTCCCAGCTCCGCACCGTGTGCAGTCAGGCTGTCACGCGTGCCTCTGCACCAACTCCTCCACAGTCGGCTCTCCGGTCCTCCGAGCATTGGGCTCCTGTGCCCAGTGAAATGCCCCACCGCACGCCATCGGCTCCTCCCAGAAACACAGGTTTGTGTCTCGATTGCTCCCTTTCTCTCCCCATCCACCCCCAACCTTTACATTTAATCATCAAATCTTGTACTTTCTGCCTCCAAAGCATATATTGATGGGGTGATTAATTCCATGTGCCGATTTGACTGGGTCACAAAAGACCGATCTTTGGCTAAGCTTTATTTCCATGTGTGTCTGCGGGGGATGTTTCCTGTCCTCCTAGAGCAGCTGAGACCCACCCAGTCCCCCTGGAGATCAGAACAGAGTGAAAGGCAGGGGAGCCAGAGTCCCTCTGTACCTGGCTTGTTGGGCTGTTTGAGCTGGGAATGCCACCTCCCACCCTCAGACAGGAACTTCTGCTACTCTTTGTTCTGTTTGTTTTCAGGCCTTTGACTTAGAGTAGAACTTACACCATCAGCTCTCATAATTGTATGAGCCAATTCCCTATAATAGCACATACACTCACACTCACACACACTCCGTTGTTTCTCTTTCTCTACAAAACCCTAGTCAGCCCACTGAGCATGTGCTGCTTTTCCTATAACCATCACTAACCTACAAATCCAGGTCATCACAAGCCCCCTTCACATCCAATTCCCAAAGGGCAGCTAGGACAGTTGGCTTTAAAACATCAACTAAATCACTTCCTTCCTTTTTATGGCTCCCACTTTGAATGAAATCTGAACTTCTAGGCCTACACCCTTATCCCTCCCCTCTTATTCTCTAGAAAGCACCCTCTAATTCTACAGTCCGGATCATCTTTGTTTACGCAAGTATTTATCTCTCCCCCTAGACTGCCCCTCCAAGGCAGGCAGAATCCTGTCTTCCTGCTTCACGCTCTCATTTCCAGCACCAGCACCAGGCCTGACACACACTAGTGCTCAGTGAACAGACTTAGGACATCTGTGATTATTGCACCCTTACTGGGAGGGGCAAGAGGAGCCACCCGTTAAAATCTTGCAAGTACCATGAAATACATGCTATTTGCAATGTGAAGTTCACGGGTCCTCATGGCTGGGTTCACGTGCTTTGTAAGAGTTGCTTATTCTTGCTGGTTTAGTCAAGTTCAGTTTGTGTGTGCACGCACGCACGCACGCCACACTCTCGACACAAATATCTCCTGGACATTCATTCTCACGGGGCACTGAACTCTTCCATGAAACACAGCTGTCTGGACCCCCGCCAGCAGCGGAGGCCCAACAAGCCCACACCTCCTGCGAGCGTCTCAGAGCTGACTCATCAACTCTGGCCTTCCCCAGATCTTTGCTGAAGTCAGCACTGCACCTTCACCCCCGGGGCGATCTGAGCTAACTGAGAATTATTAGGCAAAAAGCCCCTTAGTTTAAGCCTCCCAACCTCCAGAAATGCGAAGAATGCTAAATTGCCTTCTGCGTTTGTAGGATGTTTGAGTCTACAGATTGAGAACTCAAAGGACAGAGGAAGGGCCCTGACATCAATCAAGGGTTAAAGGAGAAAGCAAGAGAGAAAAAAGAAACAGAAAAATCAAGGGCAATTACTAAGTTGGCTGAGTCAGTGGTAATGACTTAGATTTACGCTCCTTTAGGGTAGGGCATTCCAGGAATTATTTGGGGCACCAGACACACCTTTCTAACATGTTTGCAGCCGAGTTCCTGAAATGTAGCTCTGCTTATTTTTCAGGAATTTTCTGGCTGCCAGCTAAAAACAAAGAAACTTGCTCCAAATCTTTACTTCATTTGCTCCTGGTCCCAGTTCAGGAGGGTCCCCAGTGTGGCGGGGAGGGGCAGTGTGACTGTGATGGCAAAGATCAATGTTCCTCCGGCCTGGCAGCTGCACAGTACTCACAGTCCGGAAGTCGCCCACCTGGGGAGGGCGGTCCCGCAGCTGCTCCTACACCGTGCTCTGTGGATGCTGCATTCCTCTCTCCTCACTGAGGGTGGCCGCTCTTAGTGTGTGCTGGAAGTCCCAATTCACAAAATATTTTCACAACAGTCTCTCCTTTTGTTAACTTTAGTGCTTCCACTGATATTGGAGAATGGGTGGGTTAGGAAAGCTTATCTCCATTTCTAGATTTAAAAGTGAATCTTCAATTAAATATAATTTTTTACTTACAACTTAAAATTTTACAATCTGACCAAATGAAACATCAGTGAGGACCCATGGTAAGAAGGCTACTTGAAAAATGATTTCATGCTGCCCAGGCAATTTGAACGCAGGTATATCTTAGGACCCCGGAAATTGTGACCCCAAAATAGACCTGAGAAGTTCTTTTCCATAAGCACCAGCAAATGCGACAAAGACTCTCAAGGCAGGATGTTTACAATAACAAATGGCTGGAACCAACCCATCAGTGACGGAACAGATCGATAAACCGTGGAGTCTCACAAGGATAATGGCAATTATTGCTCGACAGCAACACCTGAGTCTGGCTGAACTGCAAGCGTGTGACACTGAAGGAGGAAATCAAGGTTGTGGAGAGAGGTATGCCCAGTGACTCCATTCGCATCAACAGCAAAAGCAGGAAAAGCAAAAATATATTTTGAGGGGACAGAAACACATGAGAACAGACTTTAAAGACGTTCAAAAAGGGACTAAGACAAAATCCAGGAAGGGATCACTGAGGAGCAGAGGAGGAGGATGGGAGTGGGAAACTTTCGAAAAAACAGCAGCGCTTCCTCCCCAAACCCAGGCATGGGCACCCCTGAAACGTGATAGCTCTGCCATTTCTGGGTATCTGTACAATTCAACCAATATTTAATAATAAAAATGAATGATACATAAACGAAAAATCAATTTAAAAACTAATCTCACTGAAAGCCATAGCAAAAAAAACTATAAGGGACCTGAGAATCAATATGAGAAAATATATGTACAATTGAATGGAAAAAATTAAAAAACTTTATTAAAGATATAAACAGTGTCCTATGTAAATAGATAATAAGCCATATTTATGAGCCTCAATTTAAGAAAAATTCTATGTTTCCAGGGAACATCCAACAGAGTGGATCTTTCTGTACTGAGTCTAACACATGTATAAAAATGTAAAAGAAGAATAAATTTTGAGAAAGAACGGGAGGGAAAGGCTAGGTTAGTTGTCACGTCTGCTGTGGGTATCATGGCCTCTTGTGAAGTGCAGAGAGGAGCAAAATGGGGCACTGCAGCCGGGACAGTGAGGAACCGGGGAGACAGCAGAGACGCATAGAACAGTCCGCAGCAGGGCAGCAATGCAGGTGCAGGACAGGGATGGGTGGTGGGAGGCGACAGACAGTGCCATGCTGGGCTGGGGACAGAGCCCCCATGGAGAAGGAGCTAGAATCCATCTCTCTACATCCCTCACACCACTCACCAGGATGACAGGGTCCCTGAGGAAAGCCACATTTCAGATGCTGAGACAAACCCAAGACAGAATACCTTTGCCCTCTTAGAGAAGGGGAGACTCCCCAGACAAGTCCCTAAGAGCACCTACTAAAGAAAAACAGTGATCATGTGCGATCAGTATTGATAAATACAGTAGAAGAGACCTATAATTAACTTTTAAAATGCAAAATAAGCAAAGCTAAAGGAAAAACACCACATAATTTGAAAAAATAATGTTTTAACTGACTACTATTTTTATCCAAATTGTCTACAAATCAGGGAAGAGATTAAAAAAGACGGAAAGCATGTAGACTGCTGCTCTGACAGGAGAAGTGGTTAAACAGTTATTTAAATACGTGAAGAGTCGCTGAATCTTTCTGGTAAACAGAGAAACACACATTAAAACAATGCGACACAATTTTATGCCCATGAATGGGCCAAAGAGTCTCCGAATACCAACTGTTAGCACCGTGGGGGAAACAGGAAGTCTCCTGTGTTGCTTTTGGAAGTGTAAATTGGCACGAATATTTTTTTAGATTTGTGTTTATTTTTAATTGACAAAATTGCACATACTTCCAGTGTACTGTATAATGTCTTGGAATATGTATACATCCTGACTAAAGCAAACCAATGAACATAACCATTACCTCACCAACCCCTTTTCTGTGGCAAGAACTTTTAAAAATCTACTCAGCAATGTCCAAGAATACAAAGCAGTGTTATTAACTATGATCACCATGGTGTACATGAATCTCCTAACCTGGCTTTTTTCGGTGGTGGTACTAGTGAATGAACCCAGGGCCTTTGCACTGAGCCACACTCCCAGCCATTTTTAATTTTTTTTTTTTTTTGGTACCAGAGATCGAACTCGGGTCCTTGTGCTTGCAAGGCAGGAGACGGAACCACTGAGCTAAATCCCTGGCCTACATTTTTAATTTTTTATTTTGAAACAGGCTCTCTCTAAGTTACCCGGGGGGAACTTGAACTTAGGATCCTCCTGCCTCAGCCTCTTTTTAAAGACTTTCAAAAATGTCTGAGAATGCATAAATGCAAAAATGTCTTAGAAGCATAGAGAATGTACTCAAACACAGCACATTCATGAGACCACTCATACCTGAAGAAGGGGAAGGGAAATCTTAGAGAATTTCAACCTTACCCACAATCTAAATTTTAAAAATTTAAGCACGTACAAGAAAATGCTAACATTTACTGGACCAGAGTGGTGGGTACACAGAGTTTTTTTTGTCATTCTCTTTTTTTAATGTTTCCAGTGTTCCAGAATTTAAAATGTTAAAATTATCCTATGCCTGGGAATAACAGATACCAACTTCCAATTACTATTAAAAGTATTCAATGATTTCGTTTTTGTTTATACATTCCTCATATACAGACCATGTTTTCCTGCAAAGATTTGAGTGAATGTCAATTTAAAACGTTCAAAACAAAGTCAGAGAAAGCTGCTGGAGAGACAGACACTCAGAGAGGGCTGGTAACTTGCTAAAGGTGGCACAGCTGCAGGGGTAGGACCGGGATGCAAACAGAGCCTGACTGTAACACTCTTCCGAGTTTTGGAGGAATTCCATGAAAAACCCCCTGGAGGACTTTGGGGGAATGGCGGTTACGCCAGTGAGGGTTCAGGTGCTGGGCGGAAGGCTAAACAATTGCTCAAAAGGCCGAGAGGCAGGGAGGCAGGGAGGCCAGCCAGGGCCACACAGCAGGCAGAGCCTGCCAAACGTGGGTCTTCCCATTCGTGCCCCCAGCCACCCAGTCCCGGCCTCGAGCCACCCTGTTCTGGGTACCAGAAGATGTCAGAGGAATCTCCCGAACAGGGGGACACTGCCCCCACCCAGCCATCCCACAGGGCCTGAAAGAGGGCTCGGGCCGGGGCTCCGTGTCCCTGACCTCCCTGCCAGCTCCAGTTCCTTCCAAGCCTCTGGCTGTCTGCATGATGGTCCCCTGCCCTCTTCGCTTGGAGTTCGAAAGTGACGTCGCCCTGGAGAAGTCACAGCCCTCACCCACTCCCTCCTCCTCCTCCTCCCTCCCTCTGAGGCCACCCCTAGACCCAGGGTCCCTGGGATTGCAGTGAGGCCCCCAGCCCCAGACACCTCCCCAAGCCTCCCTCTAGCACCGTCGCCTGCTCTGTCCTCCCAGATGCAGGGGACTCAAAGGATTCAGCAGACTCACCCCCGGGAGGAGCGATCTTATAAGGAAAACACTGCTCTTTTGATTAAGAGTACGGAAATGACAATGAAGGACTCATTACTGTAAAGTTAGTCAAATCCAGCAACTCCTTTTCTGGAAGGCAGAATATCGTGGTTAAGACGCTTATTATGGAGCAAAGAAAACGAATTTGGAAGCAATTTGGATGCTGGAAAGTTCATCTGGAGCCATAGTAGTAGGGTGGCAAATTGCAGACCTATCCTGGGGAGAATCGCCCAGAGGATGCATGCCACCAGGGCAGGATGCCCTTGATTGCTAAGGTCTGAGCCTGAGTGGACACTCCTCCCCTGGGTCCTCTCCAGAGCCCCAGGGCTCCCTCCTTGGTCCCTGTGCTGTCCTGAGCTCTCCTTCCTCTCTTATCTGTGCCTCAGGCCTCCTGAAACGGCTGATGAGCTCTCTCAGGCTGGCCCAGCCTCTCCGGGCACCAGGCTGGCTTTGGGGGTGGAGTTCCGATACCATAAAGGCACACATGGAGCGGGGCAGCCTGGGATCCTGGCCTTGGTGAAATGAATTTATGGCTCCCGCTTATCTCTGCCACAGGGGGTGCCTCTCCCAGGGGATGGAGCCCCAGGAGAGTGTCCCCTTCCAAGCCCGGGCGCTGGTGAGGGACCCGCAGCTGCAGAATGGCCTTCCTCTCTCAGGCCTGTTTTCACATATCATCCTGCAAAGTTCTCCGTGTCCCGTGTTCGGCAGGGAAGAGGTTAAATACTACATCACCCAGGCCAGGGACAGGACTGGGACAATGAATGAGGTGCCCCAAAAGATGCTCATGCTGCTTTCTGTGCAGAGTGGGCTTTGCTTTGACCTTGAAGTCAGCCCAACCTGCCGGCTGCACCGCACTGGGTTTCGGGGAAGAACTCTCTCTTGGGAGGTCTGCTCTGCACCCAAGTCCTCGTCTACCCCGATTCACATCTCTGGGCCTCCGTTTCCACATCTGTAAAAGGGCTCAGCCACACGCACTGAGTGCAGGACACTGGGGCCAGCGGCTGGCACTCAGCCACCGCCCAGGGCACAGCATCTGCCTGCCGCCTGCCACCCCGTGGTGCAGGAAGGCAGTGGACAGAGGGGCCCAAGGGCACCAAGCTGAGCAGACCCAACCCCAAGATGAGCAGGTAGAGGACACGGCTCAGAGAAGAGGAACAGGCCAGCGACAGGAGCCCCAGCCACCCTCGAAGCTGCCCGGGCCCTGACCAGTCATTAATTAGAAACACATTGACACACCAAGCCCAGTTCTCAGCTAGCAAATATTTACACAGGAACTTTGTGAGCGAGCATCCACGCGGGCTTCCAGCGCATTCTCGGAGATCACGTTGCAATAGTGCGCGGAGTACAAATCAACGCACACTCACGCACACCCGAGAGCCGAAGTCCCCCGCACGGATCACCTCTCCTTGCTCCCAGTCTGAGCATCAAGCACAGAGGAGAAGGCCCGGGGCTTCCCAGTCAGACCCCTCCTGGCCGCCGGGGACCCCTTCAGGTCATCCATCGGCCTTGCGTCCCTGCACGTGGCCCGCCCACCACAGTCTGGAAGGTTCCCGGGGAGAAGGCGGAGCTGCTGTCAGAGGCTCAGCCACAGCACTGGCGCGGGGACCCCGTGGCCTCCCAAGCCCCTGTTCTCTCTTGGCCTCCTTCCTCAGGTAGAAGATGGGGGTCTGGGCTGTGGCCCCGGGGGTCCTGTCCAGCCTCCCTCCCGGGTGCTGGGCTCGGTCTTCTCCAGCGTGCGCAGAGGGTGGGGAGGGGTGGGTCCCTTCCAGGAAGCGGCGAGGCCCCAGGGCGGCCTGGCCCAGCCCTGGATGGGAGCTTCACAGTCTGAAAGGCACCGCTGCCCTCTAGTGGCCACAGGCTGGAATGACCCGAAGCTGCGCCGGCGGCTCTGGGAGAAACCCGTTCCAGAGCCTGGGACACACACACACACACACACACACACACACACACGCACACACACACGCACGCACGCACACACACACACATACACACTGGCCAGGTGTGCCCTAACCCTGGAGAGGGACGGGTGGTTGGGCTACATGGGTGCCACCCATGGCCTTTAGCTTTGTGATCTCTGGCCTATTTCTTTTTTTTTTTTGGTACCGGGGATCGAACTCGGATCCTTGAGCAGCAGACGGCGAAACCACTGAGCTAAATCCCTGGCCTAAGCTTGTCTAGTTGTTGTTGTTGTTGTTACTGGGGATCGAACTCGGGTTCTTGTACTTGTGAGGCAGGCAGCAGAACCACTGAGCTAAATCCCCTGCCCTCTGGCCTATTTCTTACCCTTTCCACGTTCCGACTTCATCATCAGGACTGGGCTGAAACTCAGGAGATTTCTGTCATCCCCGTGCTCTGGGAGGCTGAGGCAGGAGAACGGAAAGTTCAAGCACAGCCAGGACAACTTAGTGACTTAGTGAGATGCTGTCTCAAAATAAAAAATAACAAATGGGCTGGGGATGTAGCTTAGCGTGAAAGCCCTGGGTTCAGTCCCTACCACTGCCCAAAATGAGCAAAGGAATAAATAAATAAAGCCTCCAATGATTTCCTCTCTGGATCTGGCCGTCTGATTCCCGCTGCCCTGACTGGCTCCTGCCTCCCCGGGGCTCCCAGAGGGGGTCTGGGCACGCGCTGGGGCTGCCGGCTAGGAGGGGCAGGGCACGGAGCAGCCGACAGCGCACTTGCCCGGGCAGGCCCCGGAGGCTGCACCTGTGCCCAGCATGAGACCACGGGGCTGCTGCGGGGCGGCGGCAGGGGCTGGGGCGATAGCTGTGGGGATGAGAAGCCAGCGGACCAGATCGGCAGGCAGAGGGACAGTGGGGTGACAGGGTCGATTCCGGGACCTCGTAAAGTGTGCCCTGGGTGAGCAGGATGGACCGTGCCTCTCATCTGGAACCACTTCGTCTTTGTGCAGATTCCCTCCGACATTTTGGATGGTTCCCCACTGATGTAAGACCACAGAAACCCTCTTTGTTCTCTCTTTAAAAAATAGCCCACAGAGACTCACCCCTAGGATTACGAGTGCATTGGATGGTACTGCTGTCATAGCTGGCACCGTCCTGGTCCACATTGACAGGAGAAGTGTGGTCAGAACAAGGGAGGTGGTATCCATGGGGTGTAGCCAGGAGCTCCTGTCCCAGCATGCACCCCAGCCCAGAGCACTGCCTGGCTGGCGAGGGCCGAGCTCTCCGGCCGCCCCAGAGCAGAGAGAAAGAGCCCCCGCCTCACCTTTTGGGGAGAAAGCCAGCCGAGGGCGGCTCCGCACTGGGGGATGGAACAAGGCGACCCTTCGGGGTTTCCGAGCTGCAGATCCAAGGGCCCGTGTCGGGGCCACTGGGCTTCCGTGGGCGCCACTTCGGCATGGAGGAGCTCACTTTACCCGCTCCGAGCTGTGAAAGGAAGCAGCGTGCCAGGGACAGGAAGTGGTTCTTTCCTGATCGCTGCTGCTGCTTTGTCCCCTGGTCCCCGACACTCGACACCCCACCCCCGTTTCTTTCTCCCCGCTGGGGCTTGGCGGCACCGGAAGTTCTCTTGTCCCCCCCGACAGGTCACCCGCATCCCCCAGCCAGGCCAGGGCCCCCGGGAGGTAGTGCAGCGTGGCGGCCTCCGACCACCAGATGGCAGTAGCAGCACAAACACCCCTAGTCCCCACCGTGAAAGACGACTCCCGACGTCTCTGCCCAAAGCCCTGGAGCTCAATGGGTCCCCACTTGAGAAGCGCCATGCTCCAGCGACAGCATGTTCTCCCTGTCCCCCAAATATTCCTATGAGATCCCAGAGGAAGGGAAGAGAGTTGAGGACTTTTACGTTGGAACATGCACATTGGTGGATGGACACCACCCTGGGCCTGACCTTGAGCTGGGGGCACAGGGACTTCACCACCGTCGTCACGCAGGCACATGTAGCTGGCGCCAGAGGCAGAGGGCGCCTTCCGGGATCCAGTCCGACTGCCTCCTCTGTGGAAGGAAATGAGGCCCAGAAAGGTTCAGCGACCAGCCTAAAGTCACACAGCCGCTTCCGTCATCCACCGCCCCTCGCCAGCGGCATCCAGCCAGCAACAGGGAGGAGGCTTTGGGGGCAGCAGAGACAGGAACCAAAGACGGGCCAGAGCCTCCTTTTCGTGCTGCAATGCTGTGAAACTGTGCAAAGCAAAATGTTGTTAAAACGCTGGCTGGGGCCAGGGCCTTGGAAGAACCGATACGGGTTGCCGTGGGAGCCTGTTGTTCATAAAAGGAAGAGCCCAACGTTGTTTGTTGCAATTTTAAGGGTCATTTTCCCTTATAAAAAAAGAGTAATTTTCGTTTACAGGGACCCGGGGCAATTTTCCATCTAATGATGTTTTATAATGTCTGCAAAGCCACGCCGCCTTCGCAGGCTGTGGGAGCTGCTGACATTTTATTTTCAAAATTTCAAGCTTATTGGTTCATCAGGAGCAAAGGGAAAACGCTGGGCTTCCCTGGGGCCTGGGGACACTGGGCGGGTGACGCTTGAGTGAGCAGAAATGAATTTGCTGTGACCCTCACTTTAGGATGCTCGGCTGGGAAAGCCGGTGTGTCCCTGTCCCGGGGTGCGGCGGACTGAGGCCATTGTCAAGGACACGCAGGCCCCGGCCCAGCCCAGATAGCACAGCCACTGTGTTCCTGGGGGTGGTCAGTGTGTGCCCCTCAGGGTCCCGCGGGGTGTACAGGTGCCAGCCTGGGAGGAGCTGGTCACCAGCGAGGCAGGAGGCGGGACCACCGCCGTGCTGGGTCCTCCCCGACTGGGCCCTGCTCACTCTGAGCTTCACAGGGATGCATCACCACACACCCGGCGCCCAGGCAAAGGGGACGCAGTCCTTACGCGAGGCACACACAGGATCACGGGGACTTGAGACGACACCCAGGCAGATCCCAGAGTTCAGCTCGCCAGGCAGAACCTCAGCTTCCCTTTCTGCAGGAGGAGCGTGATGCTCTCTCCGCCCCTGGGAGGTGCTGGAGCTCCCGGGAGGTAACACTGCTGGGAAAGCTTGGGGAGATGCACAACAGGGGCTGCTCCTTCCTGTCCAGAGAGCAAAGTGAGAGAGACTGGGATTAAGGGACTTGAGGACAAGGGCGAGGTGAGGTCACCTGGTAGTCAGGAGGATGAAGGGCAGCCCAGCCTGGAGCCCGGGCGGTGTTTTCAGGGAGCAAGAGATGCATCCAATCCCTAGCCCCTGGGACAGGCCCATGTATCCCTAAGATCTGGTTACAGTCTATAACTAGCTGTCCCTCAAAGCCACATTTGCACATAGATGGAGCTTTGGAAGCTGACTGGATTATGGGGCTTATAGCTGACTTGCTGTTACCAGACTGGGCCTGGGCAGAAGTGACAGGCATGGGGCGTGGCCTGGAAGGGTTCGTCTCCCTCCTGACCCTTCTCTTCTCTCTGCTTCCTGTCCCCCATGCAGTGAGCAGCTCTCCTCTGCCAGGCCCCCTCCCATGCAGTCCTGCCTTGGAGCCAGCCGACTATGGACGTGAGCCAAGGTCAACCTCTCCTCCTTTAAGTTGCAGGCGTCAGGTATGAGGCGCAAGTGGGGAAGACAGGCCTCTCTTCTCCCAGACCATCCCCGTGCCCAACAACTAGACTTAGCAGAGAGCAGGGAGGGACAGTTCTAAGTGTAGATGATTTCGTTTCACATGGAAATAGAGAATCCCATGGATGGGGTCAGAGACATGAAAGTCACCTGAATCCCAATGAATAGACGTACCTGTGACCATTTCCAAATATGTGACCAAACGGTCACAATGTGTGTCGTATTTTACAAGTTCCTTTTGAAATCGCCGAGGATGGGCAACTTTCCCCACCAGTAACAGCAGCCTTGGGCAGCGTTTGTCAGACAGCGAGCCATCCTGCCTGTTGCGCACCCACCACGGTGCATTTTTCCACCCGTTCCCCTAGAGCTGGACACTCAGGTTGCTCTCCATATCTGTGATGATTCAGAAGGCTGCTCAGGATGCTCTCCCAGTAAAGTGGATGTTCTCATTTGCAAAAGAAGCTTTACATGCAGGGCATAGTGGGAGGCCAGCAGGCCCTCATCTTCTAAGATATCAGCACCACCTGCCACCTCCTGAGAGGGGCATCACCAGGCTGCTGCAGCTTTGAGCTCCACTGGGCCACTTGCGGGTGTGCACAGTGCTGAGTCTTATTCCATGGTGTGCAAGGAAATAGGTTTAATACAGGACACATAATTGATAAGATTATTTTATAATATTCACCCAAAACGTCAAATGCAGAGGAGTCCAAGAGATCTATCCACACACTAGAGACCAGAAGAATCCAGCCGAGGGCCTGGATCCTGTGCCAATGTTCCACCCAAGTCCAGTTGGAAGCCTGAGGTCTAAGGTAGTGTCCTTCACAAGTCCAGCCCGAGGCCTAGAGCCCACAGCAATGTCTTGTGCTTGTCTGTTTTGAGGATCTGCCCCTGGAGGCCCCAAAGGCCAGTGGTGGAAGCCAGAAAACCTACACTGGGGTGAAAGATTTGTGCCACCAGGCTGAGGGCTCTACATTGGAGCCAGGAAGTGATGCTCACAGTGAAGATCAGAGCTCCCCTGAGGAGAACAGCAGCCATTCCCAGCAACAGCGAGGCCCCGAGCTCCTCCTCCCACGAGAACAGACAAGTTTGGTTCAGGAAAACCACCTCCAGCAGCCTTCTCCTAGAAAACCAACAGCCCACACTCTTTCCCTCTAGTTCTCTTTTTATGCCAGTGGCAACAATCCTCAGGTGGATCCTCCACGCCCAGACCACACTGACTCAGTTCAGCTGGGCACTCCGAGTTGAACACTAGTTAATCCGCCACACATGGGAAGACACGGCGGGCAGGGTGAGCAAGGTAAGGGTAGAGCGGGGCGTTCCAGCAGGACCCTTGCTGTCCCTTGCCTGGCCCTGGGTGATCAGGCCCGGTGACAGTGATCGGGCTGTGGGCCCTGGCTGGGTTATCTTGAATTTGGAAGACAAGCCACCCTGTGAGGACAGTCCCTGCAGGGTCAGCAAGGTGCAGCAAGATCAAAGTACAGGACAAAAATGGAAGCCACTGTAAGTATGCCAAGAAGCCCTGGGCAAAAATAGGGCTCTGAGATCGAACCCTGCCCCATGGAGGAGGACCCTGGTGCCCTTCAGCAAGTTCCTCAGCCCCTGTGCCGTGGGATGAGGGTCACAGTAGCCGCCTTGGTGGTGTGTAAAGTGAGGGCTGCTGACGTCTGCCTGGGGCACCAATCAGGTAGGGCATGGCAATGTCACAGGCGTAGATCAGAAATGCCAGGCCAGGGGTGGCACATGTGATGGTTTAGAGAGGGCAAAGTGGGCACCTAAAACCAGGTCCTGCCTCAGGGCTCTGCCTGGAGTGGAAAGAAAACCATCCGGCCCTGGGATGCACCAGGCTCTGCAGGCTGCTGGGAGTGCAGAGCTGCACGCGCTGCCAGCGAAGAATCAGAAACAGAACAAGGTATTATGTTGGGCTGCTCACCCCACATGCAGGCTTGATTTTATTATCTACACTTTAAACTCTTTAATACGCCTCCCAAGATGCTGTCTGGTTTGGAAAATCACCCTTAATGAATGCATATAATAAATCTCTTATTTTGCACAGAGAGCAGCATGCCGTTTTTATTAATAAAAATCAGTCCCTCCCTGCACCCCACCACATAAGCCACCAAGTGTTGAAGGGATGCGGACTGCTCCGTGGGTCAGTGTCGGGCCAGACTCAGGCCGGGCCCCCTGCTCGCCGTGGGGTGGAAGGGAGCTCTGGAAGGGGTCGCATCATCTGCCGCAGTCTCTGCCACCTCTGAGTCTTGGCTTCCCCGCCCTGGCGAATCGTCTGCTCGTGTCCTCCCCCGGGAGCTCACACCAGGGCACAGAGGATCCTTCTTCCTTTCCCACAACCCCCTGGGACTCCTGCTCTCCCCTCTCCCTCCATCCTCCGCAGATGCTCTGCCATTACCCCAGGACAGAGAGAGGAAGACAGCCTGGCATGTGTGTGTGTGGGGGGGGGGTCCAGGCTGGGGTGGGGGCAGAGGAATAGCAATTAGAAGGGACAGAATCCACCACTGTGTAATGACAGGATGGACCCAGAGCCCCCGTGGGACAAGAAAGGCGGGAGGAAGGAAGGAAGGAAGGAAGGAAGGAAGGACGGACATCAGATATGTAAGACCCAAGCAAACCCCATACAGAAATTAGCGCTAGATCCATACACATAGCAGCACACAGTTTGTAACATGTGAAAACCACAGAACGGTCGCCCATAGGAGGAGGGCCTGGGTATGGGGTATGTGTGAAGAAGAAGAAGTCGGTGCAGAGAAAAGCTTTCCCCACTCAGTGCGAACGGGGTGTCAGGAAACGAGAGCTCAGGCACCAGCACGTGAGGCCCAATAAGAAAGAAAAACGAGGGAAGACTAAGCACCCACACATGCGCATGCACGTGCGTACACCCTGCTCGATAGTGGGCTTTTCCAGTATTCCAGGGAGTCCCACTTCCTCCACGTCCCGCGAAAGCTTGCTGTTCCCTCTGCCTGAAATGCCGTTCTCACTGGCTCAGCCACAGGCCATGCCCTGTGCTTCCCTCCCTGCTCCCTGCTCTTCCTCGCTGCTGTAGGCAGGCTTTGCAAGGGAATAGATTTAATACAGGACAGATGATTTATAGGACTATTTTATAATATTCACCCCAAAGGTCAAATGCAGACGAGTGCAAGAGATGGAGCTGCGCATTAACAACATAAAGAATCCAACTGAGGGCCTGGATCCCACACCAAGCTCCCACATAAGTCCAGCTGAAGGCCTGGAGCCCAAGGCAGTGTCCTCCATGAGTCCAGCCCGAGGCCTAGAGCCCATGGCAGTGTCTCACGCTTGTCCACTGGGAAGGCCCCAAGGCCAGTGGTAGAAGCCAGAAAGCCTGAGCTGAGCCACCGGGCTGAGGGGTCTGCACTGGAGCCAGGAAGCAAAGTTCAAGGCAGAGCAGAGCTCCCCTGAGGAGAACAGCAGCCATTCGGTGAGGGCGAGCACCCAAAGTCCGCCTATGAGGAGAGAACAGCCAAGTCCGCATCAGGAAACCGCCCACGGTGAGCTTCTCCAAGAAAATCGGCAGCCCCCGATCTTCCCCTCCGGTTCTGTTTTTATGTCATTGGCAACAATCCTCAGGTGGGCCTTCCACACAAGACCATGCTGACTCAGTTCGGCTGGGCGCTCTGAGTTGACTATCAGTGAATCCCACACACTCGTCCTTCCCGCCCTGCCCCGCCTGGCCCAGCCACCAGGGCTGCTGAGATGGATCGGGGAGAAGGACCCTGCCCCAGGCTTGTGGATGGCGCCTCCCCGCCATGTCCCCAGGCGTCCTTGCCTGTGCTCGAGCTCACGGGGAGCCCTGGAGTCTCTCCCTCACCAGGACGCTGGCCCATGGCTCTGGGACCACCCTTCAGACCTCACCGCACAGTAATCGCCTCTCAAAGGTGCTGTCCCTACATGGGGTCACATGGGGCTGGGGCTTTGCCGAGTGAGTTTGGGGGACGCAAGTCAGCTCATGATGCACCCTCGGGCCCGCCAGGTGCTCCTGGAGCTCCTCGTGCACATGCATTGACTCTGAGCACACTGGTCAGTGCTTGCTTCCCTCCCTCCACTGCCCTCGCTGCTTTGCCAGCCTCTGCCCCACTGGCCAAGGCACAGCCTGTCATGGTCTAGGACCCAGGGTCTTTGCTCAACAAATCTGTCTTCTCCGCTCAGCTCTCTGCCCTCACTCCTGCCTCCACAGGTAGGCCCGGGTCCCATGATCCACTCTCGTCTCTCTTTGCATATGATGTCCCCCCCGTCCACCAATCCATGGCTGTGTAGATGCCATAGGAGCCTCCAACTTGTCAGACCCTGGATGAATTTCCCTTCTCCCTCCTGCTCTGCCTGGCACCAACACTGGTGAATCTAGAGACCTGCAAGTCTCTGAGCCCAGAAGTAGAATAGGAGACCTACAAGTGCAGGTGCTGGATGCTAGAGGCAGCACCGAGACAGTCCCCAGTGCCCATCCTGCCTGGCCCAGATGTCTCAGCCCAGTCTTGGCAGGAAACAGATGATCCCAGGGTAACCAAGAATCCTCTAATTCAAAGACCTCTTAGGAAGGTGGGAACGGGGTCTGGGTACCCAACAACGGGCAGTGTGGAACCCAGGGGCTGGCAGTAGGAGGAGCTGACACTACCCCCAGTCCCTCAAGAGAATCATGGGAGTGGTCCCTGACCACAGAGGCGGGCCCAAGTGTGGGTCCAAGGCCCTGGAAGGAAGCCAGACCCCCAGAAGCCATGGGCCTGATAAATCCTTTATAATTGCTTAGTGTGGTAAGGCCAATGGGCAAAGAGACACCTGTCTTGACAAATGGTTTGTTATCGTGACAGATCCCAAAAAGAGGGAACACGCCACCCCATGGGGGGCGCCAGGGTCCAGTGGGGCAGAGGGAGGGTGCCCTGTGACATGAGCTTTTACTCTGGCTTCTGCAAGAAGAAACAGGCCAGGCTAGGCACACTGGCTTAGGAGTGGCTGATTTGAAAATTCACTGGGACATACGGCTGCCCCTAGTTGTCTGGTACCTGGCCCAGGAATGCTCAGGGCAGGGGTGCAGAGGGCTGGGAATGTGACCGTTCCATAAGGACAGTGGTTGGAAGGTGTGGGCTCTGGAATGGTTGGTTTATGTGACCATTAACCATGCCATGTCAGTTTGAATCGATTAAAAACACCTAGCAGATTAGTAAAGCACAGCTCTGGGTGTGTCTGTGGATGATTGACATGCAGCCCAGCAAATGAAGGGGAAGACCCACCCCGGATGTGTATGGCACACACCAATAAGCTTGTAGCCTGGATGGAATGAAAAGGGAAAGGAGGAAGTCTGCCTATTTTGAAGAGCCCCAGTCTTGCCAGGCAGGTTCATTCTTCACTGCCATTGTGTTGGACATCGACCTCTAGGTCTCTGGTTTCTTCAGCCTCCAATGCAAACACAGGTGTCTCTCCAGGGAGCGTCCAGGACACCGACCTCGGATTGGCACTGTGGCCTTAACCCCCATTGCTCTGCCATGCTGGACTGTCCTGCCTCTGATCCTGGGAGCCAACCTAATATATCCTGTGGTAGCCATACATCTACTTTCTGTTTATTCTATCCCTCTAGAGAACCCTAAGCAATACTGTTTGCATTCGGAAAGTGCCCTGGGTGAGTTGCTCACTGTGTGTAAGAACTGTCCAGCCCCAACAGGTGCAGCCCACCCTGTCAGCAAGATCAAAGCATCAGAAGACAGAAAATAAGAGACACACACAGTGAATCCACCACCCCGAGGAGGAGCTAGGGGAGCAGGGCCCTTCCCTTCATCTCCTGCTGATGCCATCCAACTGGCAGGCAGAGCGTGAGGGAGCAGGTAGGCACCGGACAGTGAGACCCCCGTCCCCAGGGCTCGGAGGAGGGAGGCAGGCCATGCTCTGCAGCTGCTGAACTGAGCGCACGCTGGCTAGAAGTTTGAAATCTCCCCAGTAAAAGCTTGTTGAGTGAGCAGTACGATCAGTTGGGAGAATCCAGGAGAGCTCGCTGAGGGAAACACCGCAGAAGCTGGCTTGCGGGGGATGCAGTGGCATTTTCCAGGGAACGCCAAGCAAGCACCTGGAAGGGGCTCAGCAAAGTGATGGAAATGAACACAGAAAGCGGCAAGCCGTGCAGTAGTTCTGGATTGCGAAACTACCGGGGAGTGGAGGGGCTGGCATGAATGCAAGGCCCAGGCGATGCCTCGGCCTTACTCACTTCACCCTGCACTCGGACTCGCTGGCAAAGCCACACATGCCCAGGCAGAAGCGCAGGGGCGGGTGGGAAGTTGGTATGGAGCAGCTGCTCAGGACCTGGCGACTATTAGTGTGCTAATATCATCACTGCCTGATTCCCAGGGCTCCAGGGAGGCCTGGAGAGGACAAAGCATCCGAAAGATCTTTGCAAACAAGAGGATGAGAGCAACCCGAGGCAGAAACAAGGACACTGGGCTTGGAGAATGGTCCCTCGTGGGTGACTGTCCAGGATCCAAGTTCAGAGCCAGCCAAGGGTCAGGCCCGTGGCTCAGGTGCTCTGGGACCAGGCAGTAGCTGACCTGTTTGTCGTTCACCAGGCTGTGCATGAAATGATCCAGGGAAGGAGGGGGAATGCCAGGGTCCGCTTCCCCTCTGTGAATCAGCCTTGACTCCAAGCCCATGCTCCACACCCAGCTTTCTGGAAAAAGGCAAAACAACCCTCAGGAGCCAAAGCATGCAACAGCCTTGGTTGCCCCTGGCTGAGGGGGACCAGCTGAGAGCCTTTATCACTGCACGGTGGCTGCCAGAGTCAGACCCAACCCCAGCTCAGGAAATTCTTGGCTCTGCTTGTGAGCAGCCGTCTCCTGCACGGAATCAATTTCAGCCTGTATGATGCTAAAGCCGTACAAACAGAGACATATAAAATGCACTCCCGAGCCCTCGCCTGGCGATAAATACCAAGCCGCGCTCGATTTGTGCACCTTGTGGGCCGCCCCTGTGCAGGAAAGCATGAAGCCGGCACACATGGGGCTGCAAGGGGAAGAGGTTCCCCATGCCCCTCAGCCTCACACCGGAAGCTCATTCCCTCTGCCCAGGCTTGTGCCATCTTTCTGCTTGAGCCACGGACGTCTGGACTCAGATCCAGCCTTTATCGGGGGGTTGCCAAGGGGCAGGGCCCTTGCAGACCCCTCCAGAAGGATTTCCGCATCCTGGAGCTGTCTCTCAGCCACAACCTGCTGGCATTCAGAAGGGACACTGAGAGGGTCCCATCCCATCTGCGAAGGTCACACAGCACCCTCCAGAGGGAGTGAGGGGACAAGGGTCTGAGATGCGCAGCGAGAGTCCAGGGTCACAGCCAGGCCTGCCAGTTCCTTGCTTTCTAAAACCGATTTTCTCACTCTGTCTGGTTTCCTGTCAGTAGGACAGAGAGGAGAGCAACACCCCGGAGGGAGAGGTTGGGAACTCAAGGAGATGAGGTTTGTTCCATGTGACCACTGCCTAGCACAGGGCACGTGCCCAATACACAGCAGCTACCACTGTGAGGACTCCGGGTAGAGGCATGTCTGGGTTTGATTTCCCCCAAGCAAAGACATTCTTTGTTTGGGGGAAAGGCTTTAGGTATGAGCAGTTTATGGAGAAAAAAGACCAGAGGAAGAAAGAATAGAAAAATGAGGGTGAAACGGGAAAGGAAGGAGGAAACTAGTGTGTGTGTTAGGGTCTTAGGCTTTCCGAGCTGCCATTACATCTGCCACAGAGCGGGTGGCTGGTGACCTGAACATTCATCTCTCGTGGGCCTGGATGCTGGACCATCCAGGACCAAGACAAGGCCAGGGCTGGGCCTGTGAGGGCTGCTTCCTGGTTCCTGGTGGATGTGAACATCCTGCTGTGTCCTCACAGGGGGAAGGGCAAGGCCGCTCTTGGGACTCCTTTTACCCCATTCCTGAGAGCCTCATTTTCATGATGGAATCGTCCCCAAAGGCCACCCCCCAACTCCATCACCTTGGTGATGAGGCTTTACCACATGAATTTTGGGGGGGGGGGCGCGTAAGCATTCAGACCATGGCAGTTACACGGGTGCACTGTGGGCAACGGGACCTCGTGGAGATGTTATTACCTTTATCAAAGCAGGAAAATGGAACTCGGTCAACCAAGCAAGAGGGCATGCCGACTTACAGGAAGGCCTAAGGAGGCACTGTATTCAGCCAGGGTCTGACCAGAAAAAAAGAAACTACCTGGGAACCTGAAGCAGGAAGAGCTGTGATGGGAGAACTGGAAGTTTCCACAGCTTGGAAAGCAAGGGAGCAAAGCCCAGGAAGGGCACAGTCTGGAATCTGTGGGATCCGGGTCACAGGAAGACGTCCAGGCCCTGACATCAGTGCCTCACAGGGTGAGGCCGGAGCTGCCCTTAGAGTTCCCTGAGCGCCTCCAGAGGAGAACTCCCCTCCCTCCCTCCCTTCTCTTTCTTTCTTTCTTTCTTTCTTTCTTTCTTTCTTTCTTTCTTTCTTTCTTTCTTTCTTTCTTTCCTTCCTTCCTTCCTTCCTTCTTTCTATTGTCTTTCCTCCCTTTCTCCTTTCCTTCCTACCTTCCTTCTGTCCCTTCTTCCTTTCCTCCAAAACTCATCCTAGAGCTGGACTTCGGTGGACTCTTGCTGGGCCCACAGTCACAGGAGCTGGGAATGTAGGCTGCAGTTCTCTGGATCTAAACATTAAAAATATGACCCAGCAACTCTTCACCTGAGCAGGTGACCCTGTGAAATGCGCACTCGGCCTTCTTCTCATTCCTGGCATATAACTGAGTCCTCTGCATCTCCGGAGTGCACACCTGTACTCTCAGCGGGCTGAAGGCTGGCACAGGAAGATGGTAAGCTGGAGCTCAGTGTGGGCAATGGGACTCAGTGAGGCTGTGGCTGAGAATAAAAACTATAAAAAGGGCAGGGGATGCAGCTCAGTGCAAAAATCCTGCCTTTGATCCTTAGAAAAGAAAGAAAGAAGGAAAGAAAGAAAGAAAGAAAGAAAGAAAGAAAGAAAGAAAGAAAGAAAGAAAGAGAAACAGAGAGAGAAGGAAGGAAGGAAGGAAGAAACAGAGAGAGAAGGAATGAAGGAAGGAAGGAAGGAAGAAACAGAGAGAGAAGGAAGGAAGGAATGAAGGAAGGAAGGAAGGAAGGAAGAGGAGAGAGGTGAGGGAGGGGAGGGATAAAGCTCACTCTGCAGTGGCATTGTGCTCTGTGTGCCAGCCAGCTGACTGAGGCTGGGAGCCCCTAGCTGGGTCAGGACAGGTACTGGTCACAAGAGACCCCAAGTCAGGATTATGGAGTGGGGACTTTCAGCGCCACACCCAACCTCTGGGCAGGGAGAGAGGTTAAGTTGAGGACCCCTGGCCGATGATTCCATCAGTGATGCCTAGGTAACAAAGCCTCTGTAAGGGACCCAAAGGACAGGGTTTGGGGTGCTTCCAGAGAGTGGAGCAGGACAGGTAGAGGTGCCTGGAGAGCAGGGAGGCTCCGTGCCCCTCCTCCACCCTCCTCCTCCCCCTATACCGCTTCCTCTCAGTCCTTTGCGGTAAAGCAGGAAATGTGTTGCCCTGAGTTTTGGAGTGGGAAGCTGGATTCACACACACCCTGCCCCACTCAGAAGTCCAGGTCACTGTCTGGCTCTCAACTCAAGTGGAGCTGTCACCTACAGGGCCTGACGCCCTCCCCAGGTAGACGGGGTCCACTGAGCTGACTGAATGGACTTAGAGGATACCAGCAGGTGCCTGGTGACAGCTTATTTACTGGTGGGGAAAACCTGATGCCGTTGTTTCAAAGATATTCTAATATATATGCTAATTGGTTTCATTTATACTACTAGTTTCTCTTAGTTCATTGAAAAGAAAGTTTTATGCTAATATCTGTTTCTTCTCTGTAAGTGAGAACCTGCTGTTAATGTTTTGTACTCTGAGTCACTACTTTGGAGATGGACTATTGTTATTCTCTTATTATTTCATTATGAAATTGTGTTTTATTCTTTCATAAAATAAAAAAGACCAAAAACACTCAGACCTTTTAGGGCCACAGAAGTTTCTGTGTTGATTGTGGTGTGAAAGCAGGAGAACAGACAGACAATTTGTTTTTCCAGCACAAGGCACACACCCCGAAGAAGTGAGGGCAGGGACTTAAAGAGGTATGTGTGCACCTGTTTTCTGTCAGCATTATTCCCAAGAGTTAAAAGTTTGGAAACAACTCCACCAGCCATCCACAGATAAGTGGATACGCGAACTGTGCGTGTTCATATACTCGTGTGTGCCTATCTCTGTGTGCATGTGGAAGATTATCCAACCTTAAAAGAAAAGAAACTGTAGCGCCTGCTCCCTTGGATGAGCCTGGAAGACTCTGCTAAGTGAACTGAGCCAGGCACAGAAGGACCAACAGTCTTGATCCCCGTCTGTGAGGTCCCCAGGGGATGGAGGAAGAATGATGGCTTCCAAGGGCCAGTACAAGTGGAAAACGGTGAGCTAGTGTTTAATGCTTGTCTCAGTTTCCCCCGGGGAAGATGAGAAAGTTCTGAAGATGGCTGGTGCTGATGGCTACAAAATAGTGCGAACAGATTTAATGGCACAGAACTGCATACAGACTTTACTTCATGTGGTAAATGTCATGGGATATATTTTATGACCATAAGAACACGAGACAAATTATAAGCATATGAATAAATGTGATTTCTTAAGACTTAATGCCCATGTAACAAAAAGCACCATAGAGATGTGAAAGACAAAAATCCAACCTGAGAAAATATGTTAGTAACCTTTAGAATAAGCAACAAATTAAAATTTTTCTAAAATGACCAGAAAAAATAATGTAATAGAAAATAAATAAACATAATATATGAGTAATTCACAGAAAACATGGATGGGAAAGTCACCCTCTTAGGGAGACCCCAGGGTTTTCTGGGGCAGTACAGAGAGGACAGGCCCAGACAAAGGCAGAGGCTCAACCCCTGCTGGTTCTGTAGTGCTTAATTTCTTTAGAAAATAAAAATGTGACCAAATAGGACAAAATGTTAAGATTCGAAAATTATGGTTGTAGGATATTATGGCTTGTATCTAGATGTCCCCCCAAAACCCTGTGTGGTCATAGATGAGTCTTTTCAGAGGTGGCTGGATCTAGGGGGTGTGATTGTGGATTAAGGGTGTGAAATAACTTAGTCCACATGTTGGTTTAGCATAGTGCTGGGAGTGGATAATGAGAAGGCCCACCCTGGGTATGGGTGGTACTATCCAATAGGCTTGTAGCTTGGGTGGGATAAACGAGAAAGGAAGGCTCACTGCTTCCTCCCTCCTGTCTGCTCTGCCAGGGACTGTTTCTCCTCTACCAGGCCTCTCTGCCAGGCCACCCTCCCTTGGAGCCAGCTTACTATGGACTGAAACCTCTACAGACTGTGAGCTGAAATAAACCTTTCTTCCTTTAACTTGTGGGTGTTGGGTATTTTGTCCCAGCAACATAAAAAGTAACCGATACATAGGGCACAGGTATTTGTTTATTGTATTACATTGAATCCTTTGCAGTAAGTTTGACTGTTTTCAAGTAAGAACAAAAAAGAAAGAAAAAGTTTATTCTGAACAGCAACCAGAGCCTTCTCCTGGACCCATCACAGCCACACTCAGTACAGCAAGAAAGAAAAGCAAAAAATGGTTGGGACCAGCAGGAAGGATCCATCAAAGTTAAACACGTACTTTGGCTTGTAAGCTTCCCCCTCTGTGCCTCACTTTCCTCATCTGTAATACAGGGCAGCATAAGTACCTGCCTGGCAGGAGGGTGAAGAGGATTAAGGGGGCTGACGCTGCAGCTCCTGGTGCATGAACGTAACTCAGCAAATGTCGTTGCTTTCTAATGGTTACCATTATTCTGCTACTTTCCTCCTCCCACCTCTCTTCTTTATCTTTGCATCAAGGATTGAACCCAGGGCTTTTGCACTGAGTTACATTCCCTGGACATTTTATTTTTTATTTTGAAGCAAAGTCTTGCTAAGTTGCCCAGGCTGGGTTCAGACTTTCAATCCTCCTGCCTCAGCTTCCCGGAGTGCTGGGATTACAAGGGCACCACACCCAGCTGACCAATTACTTCTTATCCCATCTCTTTGCCACACTGGAAGGGGAAATCCAATACTCTTTTCACTCATGACCTTCTCTCAAATTGGAGGTCAAACTCCAGGACTTTTACAATAGAAGATAACCAACAAAGAATAAGCAGCAGCCAGGACTTCTTATGCCACAGATTTAAAAACTGAGCCTCAACATTACACTAAATGAAAAGAGCCAGCCACAGAGAGACAAGTCCCACATGACCTCAATTGTATGTGGAATCTATAAAGCTCTCCTAGAAGCAGCAAACAGAGCAGTAGTGACTGGGGAGAAGAAGGTGGAGAGAGGGAACAGGAGAGCTTAGTCAAGGGATAGAAAGTATAAATAGACAGGATGGGTAATTCTCATGTTCTGTTGAAAAGTAGGGTGATTATCATTAACAACAGCACAATGTATTTTTCAAATCCACTAGAAGAGATTTTGAATGATCTCATCACCAAGAAATGATAGATGCTGAAGAGGCTGGATATGCTAATTACCTGGGTTTGATCACTGCGTAATATACACACTGTACTGTTATGCATAAAAGGTAAGCAGAGTAGAAGCAGAAGCTCAGGGAGTGGCTTCCCCAGAGTGACACATCAGGCCCTGCCCTGGGCCCCAGCAACCCTCCTTCGGATTTCAGAGACTTGGCAAGTCTCAGCCCTGGGCTGATCTCTGCTCCCAGCCGCTCCACTGGGAGCCCCACCCTGCTCAGTGGTCAGCTCTGAGTCACCGGCCAGGCCCAGGGCTGCGCTCCCTGAGTCACACTGAGGAGGCCTCGACCCCGCCCGCCTGTGAGTCACCACAGCTGGGTCCAGAGTTGGCTCTTGGAGCCCTGCAGGGTCCTATGTGACAGCCCCGAGTACAACTGTGTCCTGGCGCCGGCCCTCTGGGTCACTGCTGCCCTTTTTTCCATGAGGTAAACCTCTGTTCCATGTGGAAGAAGGAAACAGGGCCACGTGTGCATTTTAAAGTTTCCACCGTGACACGGAGGCGGGAGGAAGCTAGGGAAACGGGGAAGGCAGGGAGCCACCTGTGAGCCGCTTCCCGGGACCCACTCGGAGTCAGACATTAGCCCAGGGCCGGGGCACCAGGTCTGCACACGCTGGGAGAGGTGGCCTGGTGACCCAGCTCACCCACAGCGGGTCCTGGGCACACGCCCGGGGGTCTCCTGAGACCCCGGAGGACCTGACCCTAATCATCCATCACTGGCTGTGCGGATCTGACCCCCAGGCTTTGGATGTGGCTCCAGTTTCTCCAAGGGCCATAGATGGTCAAAAGCTCCACCAGCTGCTGTAGGGGCTGGGTCAGGTCATGCATCAGCAGAAGTTGAACTCAAACCAAACCCTCAATCCCAGTAAAACCCCAAGGCTTAAAACCCTCAGCACCAAGTACCTCACTGCCATGAGCACCTCTCCCTGCCCTACTTCCACCCTGTGGAGTGGATCTTGTCTTTTCTCTTTCAAATAAGTCGTTGATCCTATGCAACTCTTGGGTGTCCTGCTCCAGTCTTTGTTTAGGATATCAAGAACCTGGACAAGACACGTAGCCTAATGATGACATTTTGAAGTGTGTATCACAACCCAGTTCTTCAGATGCAGTACCTGGGTTTGGAAGGAGCCAGGTCATCTGCCCACGTGAGCCTGTAGCTCAGCATTTCAGAGGTCAGGGCTGAAGCTGTGCGTCCTCCTCCCTGAGCCGGTCTAGGACCCCAGAAGGCAGATGCTGAGGTGGGATGCAAGGCACACAGTTGTT
This sequence comes from Heterocephalus glaber, assembly GCF_000247695.1. The sequence goes on along the minus strand of NW_004624755.1, from coordinate 21,941,273 downwards.
TAAGGGTACTGGGGCTCAAATTCGGGACTTTGCACTTGCAAGGCAGGCACCAGAACCACTGAGCTAAATCCTCAGCCCCAGTTGTTTAAGGGGAAACAGTGGCGAGGGGGCAAGGACAGCTGGCAAAGCTGTGTACCCATGGTCCCTGCCTGTCCCGGAAAGGAAGAGAGGGAGAAAGTAGTAGGAGTGTCCTGGATGGCTCCATAGTCCCAAGGGCCCCAGTGGGGCCACCAAGAGTTTTCACAACAAAGCCACCTCCTCACTTTGAAAAGAATTTGGCAGTGACTGTGGAGCCCTAGTAGATCAGGCTCATTCTCCCCAGGAAGTCCCCTGACAACTTATCCCAAGGGAGCAAGGCCAAGTCCAGGGTTCCTTTGTGCACAACATAGTGGAGAGTGGCACCAGCTATCCAAATAATCACGTGTGCAAATGACATGTGGACATGGGGTGGTCTTTCTGGTCGATAAGATGGTATGTGCCATCCTCTGCATCAGCTGATGGGGCCCAGCCATGGTGTCCAGAAGTTGAGACGATGTCACAGGCACACTGCAAGATCCACAGGGATCTCTGGGGAAAGCAGGGCAGGCCTCTCACACAGGTGCAAGACAGCTCAAGAGCAGGGCAGGAGGCTGGTGCGTGGTGGCCAGGGGATGGCATGGCCCGGCTCTGCTCTCTCCTGCCAGCGTCTGTGACAGAGCCCCCAAGTTTTGGATCTATTTGCCCAGATCAGGGAAGGGCGGGGTGCTGAGGCACAGAAGCTGTCAGCAGTAAAACACCGAAAATAGTCAGGTTCCTTAATTCACCCACTTCTCTCAAACAGGCAGATTAACAGGTTAAAAATCTGTTCCCATGGCTGCCTTCCCTCAGTCATGTCCAGCAACTTGCAGGACAGTGAGGCTGCATTAGTCAGCTTTGCATCACTGGAACACGATACCCAACACCCACAGTTTAAAGGAAGAGAGGTTTCATTTGGTTCATGGTTCAAGATATTCAGTCCATGGTCAGCTGGCTCCAAGGCAGGAGCATCATGGCAGAAGGACATGGAGGAGAGCTGCTCATCTCATGGCAGCCAGGAAGCAGCGAGAGCAGGAAGGAGCTGGGGAGGGAGATGCACCCTCCAAAGGCCCCTGTGACACACTTTCTCACCAGGCTCCACCGCCTAACAGTACATTTACCTGTGAACTCAGTGGGTCAACCCACTTGTGAGTATGGCGCCCCAAGACCCAGTCACCCTCTAGATGCCCCACCTCTGAATACTTGAGATTTTTGGGGGATATTTTAAATCTAAACCATAACAGAGGCTGTGTTCCCCCTTGCCGTGACCAGTGAGGGCCAAGGTGCCTGCAGCCATGAGCCTCATTAGGCCTTGCTAGGTTTCCCAAGCATGTTTACAGTGGCAGAGGAAGCTGAACTCTACAAGAGTGAGGCTGAGAGATCATCCTGACTCCTGGGTTTGTTTTCAAATTTCAGTTTCCAAACTTCAGCTCCTGCACACCTGACATAAGTGGGGTCAGAGCTTTATGGCACTGCATTTGGCAATGACTTTTTAGATGTGACTTCAAAGGCACAAGAACAAAGAAAAGATAGCGGGGAGGAGCAATGCAGGGAGGCTGGATAGTGGATACCATTAGGGATGAACCCACTGATGATTACAGCACCCCATGGTCCCATTACCGCTGAATGCATGAGCTTTGGGGGGGACAAATTAGACTAAACTATGACACCGCCCTTTCTCCCCATCCAAGGAGGTTGGGCTTCATTTGTAGTAAGATTACTGTGGGAGCTGCCAGTCGGGGACCTGCAGCTCATTGACAGCAACTCCCCATTGCTCCTGGCCCCTGGAAACCCCCACTCCACTCTCATCTTTATGGTTCCGACTACTGTGTGCACTTCATACAAGTGGAATCAGTCAGTACTTATCTTGTTATGACTGGCTTATTCCACCCAGCATAATGTCCTCAAATGTCACCCGTGTTGTAGCAGATATCAGAACCTTCTTGTTCAGGTCAAATAGTACTCCATTATATAGCTACACCATATTTTGTTTATCCGTTGATCTGTCAGTGGGCGCTGGAGTTGCTTCCACGTTTTAGCTACTGCAGTGCTAATAATGCTGCAATTAGCATGGGTGTGCAGAAGCCTCTTTAAGAGCCCGCTTTCACTTCTTTTGAGAGAACCTTCTGAAGTGGAATTGCTGGATCACACGCCGATTTTGTTTCTTAATATTTGAGGAACCGCCACACTGCTGTCCGTAAGGGCTGCACCATTTTGCACACCACCCACCACACCGAACCGGGGTCCCACTCTCCGTACACGCATCCCAACACTCACTGTCAGGTGGATTGGCAGCAGCCCTCTCCCGGAGGTGACCTTAGTATTCCATGGAGATTCGGTTTCCACTTCTGTAATGATCAGCAATGCTGAGCATCTTTCCAGGCGCTTATTGGCCATTTGTGTATCTTTGGTGAAACAGCTGTTTGAGTCTGAGTCCTCTGCCCATTTTGAACACAGTTCTTTTGCTGGTGTTCAGTTTTAGGAGTTCTCCATATGTTCTAGATATCAGCCCTTATTATATAGGTGATTTGGAAATATTTTTACCATCCTGTGTGTTGTGCTTTTATTCTCTTGATAAGAACTTTTGATGCACAAAATTTTTCAATTTGCACAGTCTAATTTTTCATTTTTTAAAATGCCAAAAATACAGAATGGTTTACACTTTCAGTTTCTCACACCAGAGACACTATTCGGTATTTACACATGTGTGTCCTATTTATTTCACTTAAGAGTATCACCTCAATGTGCATCC
>NW_004624755.1:21814164-21929714 GCF_000247695.1 Heterocephalus glaber | reverse complement strand
GAGAGAGAGAGAGAGAGAGAGGTGTACTCTTATAAGTTTTAAAAAATCTTACCCTCTGCAGTATTTTAAAACCCACACTGGGCTAGGGATTTAGCTCAGTGATTCCACCACCTGCCTCACAAGCACAAGGTCACAAGTTTGATCCCCAGTACAAAAAAAAGAAACCCCACATCTATTTCTCTTTAGTCATTGTGCTATTATATATTTAACTTGTACATGTTATAAATTACATGTGCATTAATATCAACTCTAATTTAGAGTTAATTCTTTTTAAAAAAATCTTTAAACATAGCTGAAAAAGAGTTTCCTATGTACCTACCTAGTTGTGATGTTTAGAGTGCTTCATTCCTTTGTGTAAGCCCAGGTTCCATCTGGTATTAGTTTCTTTTTGTCCAAAGGATAATCTTTAATATTTATTGTAGGGGAAGTCTGATATTCTTAAAGGAGATTATTTAAAATAGAGTTCCTTTTTTCATTTTACCAATAGCTTCACCCTACCAATATTCAATTCTTCAGGTAAATTAGACCTTTCAACTCATACTAAAAAGAAAACCATTTATATCCAGAGACTTCTGTAATAAAAATAATAAGATTTTTATTTTTTTAAAAAAGAAGCATAATATGAACTAAATCAACCAGTAAAACACACACAGACACACACACACACACACACACTTTCAAAATCAAGAACTGATTACATTGAATCACTAAAAAATACACAATATAAAACAAGGCATAAAGAATAACAAAAGGAACTATTAACAGATGAGACAAACAGTAGTGTTTAATCAAGGAATATTACCAGGGACAAAGAGGGTAATTTAACAGTAATGAGAAGTTGACTCATTAAGAGGATATAAAAATTCTAAGCATTTGTGGAACTATGGCATCAGAGTTTCAAAACACTAAGCAAAAAGTGACAGAATTAAGAAGACAAATCCACAGTTATATCAGATCTTTAATACTCTGCCTCAATAACTGATAGAAACAATAATGAGGAAACTGCTAAGGATGGCAAGTGCTTGAAATACACTAACAACCAACTTACCCTAACTGAAATTTAGAAAACACTCTACTTTACAATAGCAGATCACAAACAAAAAATAGTGGTGCATATTCTTGTCCACAAAACATGTCACAATAAGTTTGTACAAATCTAATCATACAAAGTATGTTTTCTGCTCATAAAAGATTTAAATTAGAAAATAGTAATAAAAGATATCTAGAAAACAACTAATCTTTGGAAACTAAACAGTGATAAGAAACCCACAGGTACTATGATGTCCTATATATATGGGTATATATAGCTATATATGGTATATATGGGTACTATGGTGGCCTACATATGCCTATAATCCCAACACTCTGGGAGGCTGAGGCAGAAGGATCTCAAAATTTGAAGCCCAGCCTGGGAAACTTAGCAATGCCAAGGTCCTGGATTCAGTCTGAAGAGAGAAAGGGGGGGGGGGGGGGAGAAGAAACCTGTAGGTAACATAAGGAAACAAAACTTAAGAAATGCTTACAACTGAATGAGAACATGTTTAATATTGCTAAAGTCTCAGAATATCACACCTAGCACAGAAAGTCTGTATTTGAAAGGAAGTGGAATATCTAATCAATGATCTCAATTTCTACCTTAATAAACTAGAAATAGGAAACAAAACTTAAGTAAGTAGAAGAAAGAAAATAAATCAGAATAGAATCAAGAAAGCAAAAACTGAAACAAAACGAAACCAAACAAAAGCTAGTTCTTTGAGAAGTTCAGTATTACCAATAAGCTCCTCACCATACTGATCAGGACCAATGAGAGAAGTCATGAATTACCAACACATTAAGACTGCGAAGTTAGCTTCACTACAGATTCTACAGACAGTGAAAGGAAAATAAGAACATTATAAGCAGCTTTATACCAATGGATTCAACAATTTGGTTGAGATGAACAAACTCCTTGAAAGCCAAGCTCTCAACATCTCTCAAGAAGTAGATCACCCGAATAGCTCTATATCTGCTAAAGAAACTTAATTTGTAATTAACAACTCTGCACAAAGAAACTTCATGCTGAGGATGTTTCACTGTTGAATTCTGCCAAACACATGGGAGCAGCTCCTGTCAACTCTGTGCACACCCTCCTTCCATCCTCCACAGCCAGTGCTAGCCCACGACCAAAGTGGCCCAAGACGTTGCATGAGATGACAACCACAGACCAGAATCCTTCATAAACACGGATGCAAAAAATTGTATCAAAATTTTGGAAACCAACAATATATTTAAAAAATATGTCATGACTAAATGGGATTTCAATTAGGAATATAAATTGGTTTAAAATTTAAAATGAATCAATGCAGTTTACACTGTTAACAACAAATAAGGAAAAACATATCATCATATGTTCATGAAACACATTTTACAAAATCCAATTATCATATCTGATTTTTTTAAATTCTTAGCAAACTCAGAATATGAGAACTTCCTCAATGTGATAATGATAATTTTAAAAATCTAGAGTTGATACTCTAATTAGTCGTGAAAATTAAGGACAAGGTAAAGATGTCCAGTTCCACCTCCTCTCTTCAACACTGTACTGAAGGTTGTAGCCAATATAATAAGGCAAGAAAAAGAAATACAAGACATCCAGATAGAAGAGAGAAATAAAATTTTTTGAGGTACAGAGTATATGATCCTATATATAGAAAATCTGATAGAATCTAGCCAGAAAAGCTACTGAACTAATAATTTAATTTATCAAGATTGCAGGCTAGAAGGGGCCAGGGATTTAGCTCAGTGGTTTCGTCGCCTGCTGAGCAAGCACAAGGACCCAAGTTCGATCCCCCGTACCCCCCCAAAAAAAAAGATTGCAGGCTAGAAAACCAATATACAAAATCCAGATGTATCTCTAACTGCTAGTAATTAACAATCAGAAATTGAAACTGAAAGTACCACTTACAATAGTACCAAAAGATATAAATAATCACAGGGGAAAGGTCTGTGAAAGTGTGCAAGATTATATATCGGAAAACATAAGCATTGCTGAGAAAGTAAAGAAAAATCTAAACAAACAGAGAGACAATCTGTGTCCGTGGATACGAAGACTAAGTTGTTCAGGTGTCAGTCCTCCCCCAACTCACTTAGACAGTCAATCAACCCTTTCCTATTCTCTTCCCACAAGACTCTTTGGTAGAAACTGATCCACTGATTTCTAAATCTGTATATAAACGCAAAGACGTCAGAACACCAAAAAAAATTGAGAATAAAGCTAGAGGATCTTTACTACTTGTCTTAAGGACTTATTAGAAATCTACCTTAATGAAAAGAGTGCATTATGGTGAAAATATAGACCAATAAACCAATAAAATAGAATATGGTTGAGAAATAAAGCACATAATTTCTTGATATATATTGGTCAGCTGATTTTCTATAAAACCACAGAAGCAATTCAATAAAGCAAGGGTGGTTTTCTCAACAGCAAGTGCTAGGAAAATTGGGCCTCTCTGCAAAACAAATGGAACTTTGATCTTTGCTTTGTACAACATACAATAATTAATTAAACTGAGTCATAGACCTGAATGGAATGGCTACAGTCATTCAGCATTTGGGGGAAAAAAAAAAAAAACTAGAGAAAATCTTTATGGCCTTGGAAACGATGTTTTAGATCTGACACCAAAAGCATGATACAGGAGAGAAAAAATTGATAGATTAGTTTACATGAAAATATAAAACTCCTGCTCTTCAAATGACATTGTTAAAGAGAAGATAAGAGCACACACAGGGAAGAAGTCTTTGTAAGGCATTTATCTGACACAGGCTTTCCATCTAGAATATGTGGAGAAAACTGAAGACTCAATGGTAAGAAAAAAAGCAACTCGATTTTTGAATAGTTAAAATAAAATTGAACAGGCACTTCATCCAATACGCTATATGGAAAGTAAATAAATGCTGAAAAGATATTTAACTTTATTAGTCATCACATGGTGCGAAGCACACCAGTATTAAGTATTTACATACCAGACTGTCTGAAATCAAAGATATTGGTAGTATAAATTTGGACTAGGGTGTGGACTGACTGGAAGGCTCATAACTGCTGGTAAGAATGTAAAATGACGCAATTGCTTTGGGAAACAATTTAGCAGTGTTTTTAAACAGTGAAACATACATCTACTCTATGATGTAACTGTTCCTCTCTAGGTGTTTCCCCATGGTAAGTGAAAATATGTATCTGTACACAGATTTATACACAAATGCTCAAGGCATCTTTATTTTTAATAGTAAAAAATTGGAACAATTCAAATATCCATCAATAGGTAAATGAAGAAAGAAACAATGATGCATCCACCCAGAGGAACATTCTCAGAAATAAAAAGGGATGGACTACTGATGAATATACCAACATAGATGAAAATTAAAACAATTACACAAAGGGAAAGAAGCCAGGCATAATGAATGTATAACATATGGCTCCATTTATGCAAAATTCCTGAAGATGCAACCTAATCTATGATAACAGAAAGTAAATGTACAGTCGCCCAGGGCTGGAAGGGAATGGTGAGGAGATAGGAGGAGCAGAGGGAGGAATTTAGAAAGTGGAATGTTACAAAGTTGATCTCAAGAAGTCAAGATTAAAATGCGGATTAGTGAAGGCTGGAGAGGGAGAGGGAGATGGAGTTAGATCCGTGGGTTCCATGTCAGAGTCTGGAGGGAGAAAGAAGTTCTGTTCTGTCTCTCAGTAGGGTGGTTGTGCATAATGATAATGCACTATGTATATTTCAAAAAAGCTGGGAAAAAAGGATTTTGATTGTTTTCCCTACAAAGAAATGATGTTTGAGAAGGTAAATATACACACCCTGACTTGATGATTACACAACGTGTGGAAACATCATTGGGTGCCCGGTAAATATATACAATTCTATGCCTCAATTAAAACTAAATTTTAAAAAATGTTTAAAAGGAGCGTGAAGAAGGGTGGGGATAATGGATTCATTCACTATAGTGGCCATGAGGGCTTCACAAGGGTATACATTTGTCAAAACCTATTGGTCCATCTTTGCAGCACATAATGTTTACCTTGTGCGGAGTTGGGATATGGATCAGACATACCTTAATTCCTTTTTTCATCCCTTTCCTTCCCCTTCTTCTCCCTCCCTCCATCTCTCAAACCCCTGCCCATTTGAGAAAGATCTATCTCCCTACCTCCTATTATCTGTCTTTTATTTTGCTCTTTATTTATATTTTGAGTTTCCCAAACAAGAGAAACCATGCAATATTTACGCTTGTGAGTCAGATTTATTTCACTTACTGTCATGGTCTCAAGGTGCATCCATTTTCCTACAAATGACTCAAGTTTATCTTTCTTTATGGCGGAGTAGTACTCTACTATGTATAAATACCACATTTTCCTTATCCTCTCATCTGTTGATGGGCACTTCTAAGATTTAGCTATTGTAAATTGTGCTGCTATAAACATGGGTGTGCACACATACATCACTGTGATACGATGTCTTTAACTCTTTCAGGAAGATACCTAGAAGGAGAACAGCTAGGTCACATGGAATTTCTAGTTCTAGATTTTTGAGGAATCTCCATACTGATTTCCACAGTGGTTGTACCAGCTTACATTCTTACCAACAATGCAGTTCATTGTATGTCACTTATATTCAATAAAGTTATTTTTAAAAATATTGTCTCCTAAAGCTTTTGTCCCAGTGATATGCAAATTAGAAAGCAGGAACTGGGGACTCAGTCCAAACCCAGGCTCTTATTGCTATCTGAATCTTTATCCAATTGAGTGTGTGAGATTCTGCTGGCCCCTCTACAAGCTCTCAGCAGACAGAGCCTCAGTCCATTTTCACAGATATACCTAATGAGAGGAGGAAAGGACCAGTCCATGAAAGCCAAGTTCCTCTGAGAGGAGCAGTCGCCTTGCTGGGACAGTGGTCAGGAAGCCTGCTTGGGCTCAGGGCCCTGAGGCCACTCAAGAGCCGGGGAAGCTTTGTGCGGGCAGCCAGGAGTAGGACCTGCCATGCAGCTCACGCCGTCCTCCTTTCCACTCCTGCCATTTTTTCCTCAATGCTACAAAATCACTGAAAGTTGGGGCATTAGATTTCTTCCGTCCTGTGGGGCCTGGCAAAGGGACAGAGTGTGCATCAGGGCAACAGGAAGAAGGACACAGGATGTGAGCCAGGAGTTTTACAGACAGCTGAGCTAGGTAGAAGTACTACAGGCCGTCAGATAGGGCCAGGTCCTGGAGAGGGTCAGGACGAAGCGGAAACCCCCCACAGCTGCACCGAGACACCTCGGCTGAAAAGCAGGCCTCAAGACAAAGACAAAGGACCAGACCTGCACACTTCTTCAAAGGACAAACACCGGGCCTAACGAAGCCTCAATAGGCATCGGCCACCCCGGAGGGTGACGAGAGACCGCTGGACCCACCACTTCCTAGGAGAATCTCTGTTCTTCCATCCTCACTTGTTATGTGACTTGTTTCCCAATTGGACACCATTACCTAAGCGACTGTGCCTGTAACCTCATGGGATGTTCATGGCTGTGGCCCACATTGTACCCCTGTGGGTTTCACCCTACAAAACTCCTCTGTAAAGTGGGGTCCCTGGGCTACCCACTCGGGACCCCTCCTGCCCCTCGGAAGCTTTTCTATCAATAAATGTCTTCCTACTCTTAACCTTCGTTGTTCCAAGGACTCATTCTTCGATTTCTAGAGAACAAGAACTCGGCGTATCATACAGTTAACAGGTTGGGAGATATAATATTTCATATTTCATCTCTGGCATTATTTCTTGTAACAGGAAAATGCAAAACCTGGGGTTAGCAGACTGCCTGCTTTGAGATTTCTTCCTGGAGGCCCTGAATTGGGGTTCAAGATACTCCTAGCGGGTCCCACCTGCTGCGAGGCACCCACATTGTGATGCCAGTGTGAGTCTGAGTGAAGCTTGGAACAGGCTGGGAATTGTCCAGGTTGCAATGCTGAGGAGCTGAGGCCCCTGCTCCTTCCGCCTCTCTCTTTCCTCCAAGAGCTCTGTGCCCACGAGGGGTGGAGATCATTGTATTCTTTTCTTCATGGTGAGGCATAAACATTAGAAAGAAATAGAACAGAGTAATAGCCAGCTTCTCCCCTATCCCAGTTAGCTGCAGGGAGAAGCCAGCTTCTCCTGGGGCTAGGTAAGCGCCTTCGGCCTCAGTGCCCTCCTGGAATCCTGGGGTGAATGGCTCCAGATTTGGGGACTGGCCCTCTGGGTGGCAACTACAGGAGTCTGGGGTGGGGGGGACCAACCGAATAATCAGGGCATTCACTTGAGGGCCTTTTGTTTGCTGTTTCAGTGCAAATTAGCAATTAGCAGGGGCTGGCGCTGGGCCACCTCCCAAGGCCAACTGGCAGCACGTGTCGTTCTGTTCTTGGCTGGGGACCTGCAGGCTGGGTGGCAGGGAACCGGGCATGGTGAGGCCCCGACCAGAAGCATCATGGTCCTCTGCCTATCAGACTGCCCACTTGGTGGCATGGTGCCGGGACCCCCAGCAGGCTTCCACATTGGCTGGTAGGACACAAAGCAGAGTAGCAGGGACTCGAGACCCTCTGCTCTGCCACTACTGAGGGAAACTGCAGGAGAACAAGGGCTTTGCTTATGGTGCTTGGATCCAAACTCCTCTCTGGCTTTCTCATTCAAGGTGGTTCCCCTAAGCCAGAGACTGCCCTGGAGGCCTTGTGGAAACAGCTCACAGAGCCACATCCTGGGTTTCCAATCATTTGTGCTTCTAACCATTGCAGGGAGGCTGATGCAGGTGGTCCTGGAACCACACTAGGAAAACCACTGCCCTGAACCACTTCTCCCAAGATAATAAGAAAGAGTGGTTCCTTCCTTTATTCACTTTCAGAGAGAGGTGGAGCCTAAGCAAAGACCAGCAGGAAAAAAAGGGGAGGGGTAGGCAAAGCATTTTATTGCCATCAGAAAGTCAAAGAGATGAAGATTCTTGTAAATCATCTGCTTCAGCAAGTAAGAAAACGAAACAAATCAGAGCCTTTGCAGATAACTCACTGGGTCTGTATAGAAAACAGGAGGAATAGACTGAAGCAAAATGAACGATTTGCTGATGATCTCTTTGGATTATATGAAAAAGAACCAACCTCACAGGAACTGGGGCGACGATGGTGCAGATGGTCAGGAATATGCTCCTTCCTCCATGGGGCTGCTTTCATGGCACATTTAAGGCTCAAGATTTCCCCACCTCCTTCTCATTCCCCAGCCTCCTGGAACCCAAGGAACAGCACAAGTGACCTTCAAAACTTCAGTGGTATTGGAGACGGTCACCCAGACCTAAAGTTGTTCATTTAGCAAATAAAAAATACAGGGTGCACAGTTAAATTTGAATTTCAGGTAAACAACAATAATTATTTAGTCTAAGTATGTCCCAAATATTGCAGGAGTGTAGTTCGGTGAGAAAGTTCTGTCTGGTAACACTCTCCAGCTCCTGTCCTGCCAGTCCCACAGAACCCATCTCTGTTGAACTGTGCGTGACCCACAGAGCAGCCTACTCCACTCAGCTACTCCCAAAGCCACTTCCCCTCTGCTGCACCCACCACCACATCCCTGCACAGCTGACCGGTGTCATGAAGCATGTGTGTGTCCCAGGAGACTCTGAGGATCCCGGGAAATGTGTCCTGGTCCCCCTGATTTGCACAGTGTGGGGCTCCATAGTTAACCTGGAGTAGAGGCAGCCTGGGCCTGGAGATACCTTGATCTTGGTTTTTCCTGTGTGGGGCAAAGCTCAGTGAAATGATAAGTCAGTGCAAAGACTGCAGACCTGGGCTTTAATCCTGTCTCAGTCACCCCTGGCTCTGTGAGCTCAGCAAGCAGCTTCACTTCTCTGAATCCCAATTTGCTCATCTGAAAAATAGGATTAACCTTGCTTACCATTTCTGTCCCTTGGACTGCTGGGAGACTGAAGTAGAGTGATAGGTGACAGCCGATAGGGGATGGGGCTGTCAGGGCTCTAGTGAGTCCTGGGGTCTCAGGGATGCGTGAGAGCTGCAGGTCCCTGAGGCGCCTGGAGGCGCCAGGCCCGGGGACATCTGAACTTTCCTAGGTCTCAGGGTGGCACTGCAACCCGCCTTCCTGAGATGTTTCAGGAGCAAGCATTGGAGCCACTGTGTAAAGAAAGCCCCTTATCCTGGGGACAACAGACCATTAGTTTAGTTTGTAAAACACATTTATTCAGATTTTGTTTCATCTTCATTACTCCTACTGCCAATATAAACTACACCAGTAAATCACAGGAAATACAGAGTGTTGCAGTTAGAGCCAAGATGGATTTAGGAGAGACCTCAATCCTCACGTTTAACCGACAGAGAACAGCATGTGTTTGTCAGAGCTGCAGACACATTTTGGAAGCAACTGCAAACCTTGGGGCATGTGTGAAGTTTCAGATTAATGATCACTCTCCATGTCTTCATCTACTTATCTCTCACCCATCACTTCTTGTCACCAGCAATTGTCACTATGGTGTCCACAATGGCATCACAGCCAGTGTTTGTGTCCATCCTCCCACTGTCCCCATGAGACACTAATATCAGCTCCAGGAACTCCAGGGAATTCATGCACCTCTTGCCCCTTTCCCAGCAGATGCCTTAGAGGAATCAGTTTCTCTGTTGTCCCAGATCCCCAAACTGTTCCTTGATTACAAAGCCTCAATCCCAGGTACAGATGAAAGCAGAGTTGGAAGAAAGCACCTGGGGAAAAAGAAACATCTGGACACCTTCACCCTGTCCAAGGAGGGCTTGGTGGAGACAGAGCTGGGACCACCTTCTGTGAACTGAGTGCCATCAGCAGCCTCTAGAGTGGGTCCACATTCCTGGGATTCCCCTCACTGGAGCTGGAGGAGCAGAACAGATCACGCCTTGGCTGAATAATTAAAAACATGAAGGTCTACCCTGACATCCCAGGCTGTGGCAGGGCATGAATCAAACCCACTGCTTTGTTTTCCTCATTCATTCAACCTGGACCCTGGGATTTTGAGGAATTATAATGTCCTTGGGACTGTAAGAGAGAGCACAGAGGCTGGAAAATGGGTTCTGAGACTTAGACCCTATGGAAATCATCCCAAAGAAGGGCTTTGAAGACAGTGAGAAGGTGGTTGGCAGCCAGCCTCTACCAGGCTGTGCAGGAGGAAGCATCCTGGCTCCTGATTTGGGGCAGGGACTCACCCAGTACCCAGATCTGCTGTGGCACTGAGAGGGAGGCGTCATGTGTACAAAGCCCCCCACAGAGCTCCAGGCACACAAAGGAGCTGGGCAGAGATGCAGGGCTTGTGTTGAGAGCGGGGGAAAGCTTGTGATCCTGCGTGTCTGCTTTCCTGTGTGAACAACATTTGGCAGTAACATGCACAAACATTTGAGGTATGTTCTGTGATGGAGGAGTGAGACACCTTCACATTACTCTCATAACTTAAGATCCTTTGTGACCTGTTGAGATTTTCAAGATCTTCTGACATAAGGAAAATAAGAACATAATAAAAATAACCCACTCGGGTGGAGTAGCCGGTACCTGCCAGACATTGCGGTAACCACAGGCACATACCACCCCCCTCACTTAATCCTCTCGGGGTGAAAAAGGAAATATAGAAGCAGATTATAAAGATTTCTGTCCCTACATTTAAGAGGAGCGAGTTAAGGTATGGGAGATTGGATACCTTGCCCAAGGTCACTCTAGTAAAGAGGGGACTTGAGCCCAGGCAGGCCCCCTCATAGTTGACATGCTTAAGCATTCTGGTCTGGGATGTGGGGCTCTGTCCCCAACTCTCACAGCATGTTCATTGGACTCCTTGGTGTAAATGCAAAGGAACCATGAGGGCACATTTGTTGCAATGAAGCAATAAAGCACTCAGTCCTGAGACAAGATGTGCAGAGGGCCACTGTAGTTTTATGGATTTTACAGCAAAAATTTCATCAGCATAAAACAGTAAGCAGATGTTATATGCATTGTATTTAACTCAGCCTCTCAATAGTCTTCTTCCATATGACCATTCTCTTGCTGACAGAGTTGCTGTCTTTTTTTTTGGTACTGGAGATCGAACTTGGGTCCTTGCACTTGTGCAGCAGGCAGCGAAACCACTGAGCTAAATCCCCGGCCCCCCAAGTTGCTTTCTAGGGGAAGGCCAGTTAGTAGAAGTCAAGTAATTAGAAGTATGGTTATTATTCTAAAAAGAAAATGAGAGGTTATGTAAGAAGAGCTCGGTCTGCAGAGAGAGAGTACGTTAGTCAGCTTTCCCATGGATGGACACAATAACCAACACACACAAGAGAAAGGAAGAGAGATTTAACTTGGTTCACAGTTTCAGGGGATTTAGTCCATGGCTGGCTGGCTCCAAGGCAGGAACATCATGGTGGAATTGCACAGTAGAGCAAGCTGTTCAGTTCATAGCAGCCAGATAGCACAGCAAGGAAATAGTGCCAAAGAGGAAGAAGTGAGGAAATAGATATAGATCCTAAGGCCATATAGCCATGATCTACCCAGACATACCAAGAAGTGTGTTCCACCAATTCCCCAGGCAGATCCCAACCCCAATCAATGTGACATACCATCCTAACCACCACACCAACCCCTTGTGTACAATGGCACAGAGTAAACATTCTTGGTTTACTTTTTTCTAAGTACTGAGACAAAATACCCAACATCCACAAGTTAAAGGAAGAAAGGTTTATTTTAGGTCACAGTTTGTAGAGGTTTTAGTCGATAGTTGGCTGGCTCCAAAGCAGGGTGGCATAGCAGAGGGGCCTGGCAGAGGAGAAGCAGTTCATGGTGTTGCAGGCAGAAGGCAGCAAACAGCAAGCAGGAGCAGCAAACTTGCCTTCCCTCTCTCCCATTATGTTCCATCCAGGCTATAAGCCTATTGATCAGTTCCACCCATACCCAGAGTGGGGCTTTCATTATCCACATCCAGAACTATGATAATTCTAATCAGTGAACTAATTTAGTAACCCACATCCTTAATCCCAGTATCATATGCCCTAGATCCAACCAGCTCTGAACAACCCCACATATGAGCAAATGAGGCTTTGGGGGGGACATCTAGATCTAAGTCATAACAGTTCCCACTCCAAAAGGGAGAAATAAGGAAATAGAAAAGAATTAGACCAAAGTAAGACTGAAATCTAGCAGAGCAAACATTAAGTCCTATAGATCTGTGTCCAGTATCTAGGGCACATGGTGGCAAAATGTGAGTTCCACAGGGTTTGGGGAGTCCCACCCCTCTGTCCTTGCTGATTACAGCCACAAGGGCCTCTCTAGGGGGCTCTATTCATGGCCTACTGCTTTCCTCACAGATGTTCCATATTCCTGGCACCACTAACTTCCTGGAGTCTCCACTGTACCTCCCATTTTATTCCCACAGCTTCACACACTGCCCTCTCAGGGGCTCCTTGCCTGACCTTCCAGGCTTTTCTTTGAAATCTGGGTGCAAGCCTCCCTAACCCCACAACTTTTGCACACTGCATGTCAGTGAAACCAGCATTACTAGGATGATACCAATGTCTGCTGTTGCTGGAAACCATAATCAGGCTCCCTTGGACCATGGCTGCAGCAGCCTCTGAGTGTCTGGATAGCTCAACCAGTGAAGTGAATCTCAGGGAACTGATTCCCTTCAAACCTTGTGGAGCTGGGGCCCATGGGCTATCTTCTCAAATAAAACTTTACACTTTTGCACCACTGAGCCTGTGATGGGTGGGGTCTTGCTGATTCCTGAGATGCACTTAAGGCATCTTTCTTTTTTGTCCCTATACAAAGTATTTGGTTTCTTTTTAATTGTATTAATCTCTTTAGCAGTCACATCTTACTTGGCCCCAACTTTACACATTGTTCCTTTTGAGTCAAAATTAAGTTTTTCAAATTTTTCTGCTCTGTCTTTTGCCCTCTTTTCTCAGTATAAATCTAATTAAAAGCAGGCAGCAGTACCCACACTACAGTCTGAATGTTGGGCTGCTTTGAAATTTCATTTGACAGATCAGTTTGTCCACTGTCCTTAATCTCAGTCTCCTACAAAGTCCTGCAAAATATAGACAAATTTTTCTGCTGGAATGTAAGAAACGCGGTCTCTAGTCAAACTACCAATTTGTTCCCATCTGAAGTCTCCTGAGCCTGGCCTTCACTGTCTGTGTTTTGATCAGCATTCTAATCTTCTGAGTTCTGATCAGAATCACCCATTAGTCACTGCCTGCAGCATTCTAAGGCTTGTCTACTTCACATCTCTAAACCTTAAACTCCTCACAAAAATGCCAAAGGCTTCTAAACAATTCCCCTTCTCTGATACCAACTTTCTATATTAGCCAACTTTCCTATTGATGGGACACAGAACCCAACACCTATAATTTAAAGGAAGAAAGGTTTAATTTGGCTCATGTTTTAAGGCAATTGAGCCTATGATTACCTGCCTCCAAGACAGAAGCAGCATGGTGGATGGTTGTGATGGAGTAAAGCTCCTAAATTATGACAGCTGGAAAGCAGAGCAGGAAAACAGGATCAGAGAAGAAGGAGCAAGGGACCAGACATAGACCCTAATGCCATATCTCCATGATCCACCCAGCCACACCCAGAAGTGTGCTCCACCAGTCCCCTGGGCAGATCTCAAGACCAATCAAGTTTGCATTCCATCTTAACCACAATAGGGAAGAAATCAACAAATGGACCTTGGAGTCAGCTGACCTGGGTTCAAATCTGGCTCTGCCACCAGCAATGAGCCATTGACTTCAACCTGCTGTATTAGTCAGCTATGGCTGTGTAACAAAGCACTACAGACTTTGTGGCTCCAACATCACATAAGTGTTCTCTCACAGTTCTGGAGGCCAGAAGTCCAAGATCAAGGTGTTGGCAGGGTTGTCTTTCCAAAGGTGTTCGGAGCCAAAGTCTTCTCTCCTTGGTCTCAAGGTCAGATGAGACAAAGTCAGAAATGGTGAGATTATCAACCAGTGTTGACTGCATGTCTTCTGTCTGAGTGGTTCGAAGCCTAAATTACTCAATTTAATTCCATAAGTGAATGAGTTATGAGCTAATTCTTGTTCTTCAATCTCCACTAATGTAAGTGAATGATCTCTACTATTCTTGTCCTCATTTTAAAGAAGAGGAAGCCGAGGCAGAGAGAAGCCAAGTAGATTGCCCAACATCCCACAGCAGAGAGTGGTAAAGCCAGACCCAGTGCTCCAGCGCAGATCCCACTGTCTTAGGAAGCAGAGCTGGTCACCTGGCAGAATGAGCCAGGCCCTGTGAAGGGCCTAGCCATGTGTGAGAGAAGCATAGCTTTGGCCCCAGCTGCCCACGACTGCCAAAACAGGCATCACACCCCAGGCTGCTTCCCCCGCACATGGAGTCAGCCAACCGGAAACAGCCTCGTGAATCCATTTCCTGTTTGACACCTCAGGCATCCAGCTTGTCCTTGTCCTGGAATGGGCCCTTCTTTGCCAGCCACAGAGCTTCTGTGCTCAGCTGTGCTTGTAATAAAGCTCCTCTGGAGGGCAGCTGGTCCCGTGGGCAGCTGCTCAAATGGCAGGCCGAAGGCTGCTGTGTGAATGTGCTAAGTGTCCACAGATTCCCGGCCTCCGTGGCATCCGGGAGCGAGGCCTCAGCCTTCACCAGTTGTTCAATGCCCTCTCCCAGGCAGAGGTGATAATGTGGCCTGTTGTCTCCCTGCAAGGAGCTGTCAGGGCCCCAGACTCACAGCCCTGCACAGCTTGGCAGCGTGTGTGTGTGTGTGTGCACGCATGCGAGTGTGCGCATGTGTGTATGAGACAGAGATAGAAAGACAGAGAGAGGCAAAAACAGGGAGACAGAGAGGCAGAGAGAGCAGTGGCTGGCACATGGTCCTAGGGACAGAGCACTTCCTGACAAACTCAAACTTGGCCACCGCCTAGCTGGGTGACCCTAAAATGAATGTCACTCACATTTTCGGAGCTCAGTTTTCTCATCTGGAAAATCAAGAGTCTGGATTATAGCAGCATTTTCAAATTTGGAAAAATCCTAGAAATTTCTGATGTGCTTCCTTAATTTGAAGTCCAGATTTTGATTTAAGAGAGAGAGAGAGTGAGAATTCTATTCCAGAAACCTCCTCATCATCAGGAAGAATATTTTCTAGGGATGCTGCCCTGAAAACCAGGGTACAAGAGCCACCATGAATACTTGTCCCACATTTTGCTCCATCAAAATAGAAATGATCTTAACAGTAGTTTCTGGTCACTGATCAAGTAATCAAATAACAAGTCTCTAATGCCAGTTTTGGCCAGGGAAGAGCCAGAACCGACCAAAGTGAGTTGGAATCCCACCATCCCTTCAAGCTCCCTCTGTCAGCCAAGGGTACAAACACCTCCCTCAGAACTTCCAAGAACCAAGGGAGCCGGCATCTGGAAATGCCACACAGCTCTGTGGCCATCAGTAGCACACAAATTTCTCTTTTCTATGATTATCAGGGTTTGGGGGATTGACTGTGTCATGGAGAATAAAGATAAAGACTTCTGGCTTGAAGAATTGTTTTACTTGGCTGAAGAGAAAAGACAAATACTGCACTGAATGTGGCTCTAATTGTGTGCCGGGGGTTGCTGAAGCAAACAGCCCAGCGTATCCGTGGAGATTAGTAGTTACTTCCCAAATCAGGCGAACTCCTGCCTTCCCAGGATTCCTTTTCCCTTAAATATTTTTCTAGTGCTCTCTTCCGGAAATTAATTGTACAACCACAGCCATTCAAAATTTTTCTATGTTAGAAACGTGCTTGGGGCTGAGGATGTTGCTTAGTGGAACAGTGTTTGCCTGGTGTGCATGAGACCCTGGATTCTGTCCCTCACACCACAGAGAAGAGAAAAACACAACACCTGGTTACAATATACGGCGAGACGCAAGGTATGTGCGAATTAAGATAAATTATTAGTCTGAAATTACACTTTCCTCCTTAGAGGGAACCACTGCCAACTTCCCTCCCAGAACCTGAACTACCACACCTCGAATCTTGCTGTGTTTTAGTACTGTCTATTGCAAGTGTAAGGTATGGATGATGCTTGCACCCTAAAAAAACAAAACCTAATATCAATAATAATAACAACTTTCTGTTGCCCAGATTTGCCTTTCTGTCTTCCTCTAGCAGTTACATTGTTTCAGAATCACAAGTCTCTTGGAATTCAAGAGAACCACCAGAGGCTGCTCCAGAGGGGCTTCCAAAATCACTAACAAGGGGGCTTAACATGGTGCTGCTATTTTGTGTCACCCAGGAGTGTTTACAGAGCCCCGTGGGCTTTGGGACAATGTTTGCAACCTACAGGCAGACAGGGTCGCTTCCCTGCAAATAAACCAAGCCTTGAAATATCACAGTTTTTATTTGCACAATGGGTTTTCTAAAAAACAACATGGCCTGTTCAGTGTTTTCCCTTCCTTGCTTAAGTGCCCTGTTCTGAGCAGAAAGAATCTGCAGTCAGCAGGACGCAAAGGGATTTCCAGGGGTCTGGCAACCGGGCAGGATCTCCAGGCCTGGCCAGGTCCAAGTTACAGCCTGGCTGTCCAGATCAGAGCTCCAAGCTCCGCCTCCTCGGAGCTGCCCGCCATGCTCTCGGTGGTCCCTCTTAATTGACCCTCAAAGGGATCCTCCCAGCCCCTGGCACACCCGGGTCCGAACCCCATGCTCTGATGGGGGCAGCCTGGCCGTCAGCCCACCTACCCTGCAACAGAGTCATCTCTGGGAGCCAAGACCTAGCACATCTTCAGGGGTGTCTCTCTGCCATGGGGTGCAGACCAGGTCCTTAGCAGAAGACCAGACCAGGTCCTTAGTAGAAGACCAAAGTCCTTTGCGGATGGGCTGCAGCTTTCCTATTCGCCTCACGGGACCCTTCAGCATGCCAGTGGAACCCCGCTTTCCCACCTGCAGCACCAGCCCCCCCCAGGGGGCCTCTGTGCCCGGCTCCCTCTGCCTGGGCCTTCAGCCACACCTGTGGGGCATGGATCCTGAGCCAGTAGGACCCAGGGGAGCTGACCACAGTCCTAGGCTCCAAGCTTCATTAAGCATTCTGCTGTCCCCACCTTGAAATTCTCTTTATTTTTGTTTTACTAATAAATGTATTTAAATAAGACAGACGTCTAAAATAAAAGCTACACATTTCCTTATGTAAAGCCACAATGTATGGTAACTGGAACGCTGCTCAGCATAGTGCCTAGGATTAAATAGCACAACTCTATGCAAAGTTGAAACAATGCCTTTTTTCTTTTAGTACTAGAAATGAAACCCAGGGCCTTACACATGCTTGGCGAGCACTCTGCCACTGAGCTATATCCTGGACTTTTTTCTCCTTTTGAGACAAGATCCCACAAAGTTTTCCATGCTGACCTCAAACTTGTGATCCTCCTGCCTCAGCCTCCCAAAGAGCTGAGATTATAGGTGTGCACCTGGAGGTATGATAAATGGTA
The DNA here is from genome assembly GCF_000247695.1 of Heterocephalus glaber. The sequence goes on along the minus strand of NW_004624755.1, from coordinate 21,912,285 downwards.
AACCATGTTTAACAACTTCTGACGGATCTCGATAGCTGGATGTTAGATACAGTTGAACTTTCCACTTCTGGGAAATTTATATGGCAAAGTGTAAGCTTTAACGCATTTGGTTCAAAACTTTAATAGATGTTGAGAAAAAAATATATGTCATAAAACATATTTAGCTTTTCATGAAGAAAGGAAAGCTTATGTCACTGTAAATATCATACATCAGATTTCATCACCAAAAAAGCATTTTGTAGCCGGGGATTTAGCTCAGCAGTTTCACCGCCTGTTGTGCAAGCGCAAGGACCCAAGTTCAATCCCCGGTACCCAAAAAAAAAAAAAAGCATATTGTATTCAGCCCATCTTCTTGAAATTAATATTCTTGATGATTGAAGCCTCTGAGATGAAATCTTCGCCGTTTCGTCTGAGTTTGTGTTTGTGAATGAAAACCTTGTGGTGACTGAGGGTGCAGGTGAGCAGAGGCGGGGCCCGTGTGAGCCCCCGCTTCATGAGCCCCCTGTCTCCAGGAAGCAGAATTTCCAGGGACTCCATGCTGCTGAGTTCAGAAGCCCCAAGTCTCCGAGATGACAGTGTGGAGTCCCTGCAAAGGCGGCAGTCTGCATTCTTTTTAGAGCCAGAAGCTGGCCAGGTGCACCGGACAGCAAGGTCCTGAGAGGCGTGGCCTAGGCGGGCCTTTCTCCCCAATGCTGACTAGGATGGCAAAGGAGAAGAGAAAATGGGCATCTGTTGGGAGCAATGCTACATAATTTTGGGGAAAAATCATTTGATTAGGCCTAGTTTTCCTGCCTACAGGCCAGCTATGGCATTTTGAGACATAATTCCATTTCTGCCTCTGGTCATAACTGAGAACTCAATGGTCCAGTGATGCTGTGATGCTTCAGGACAAGATTACATCAGCTGAAGACATCCTGGGAGGAACAAAATCTTCATCTGCATAGCTCTTCATTGATCTAGGAATTCCCTGGCTCCTCAGTCATCTGCCGCATTTGTTTCTCCCACTGTACTGAACTCTCCGTCCTGAGTCATTGTTACATCTGTTTCTCCCGAGGTACTGAAGAAAAGGTGTGGTAAGCTGGGGCTGTCGTCTCTGCCGCCCAGAGCAGCACTGATCAGACCCAATGCTCAGCTTCTTCTCAGTCTCGTTTTTGAACCTTTCCTGTAATTCGCTGTGTGCTGCCATGGCTCGCAGGAGATTAGGACTCACTGCAGAACTTCTAGTAACGTCCCCTTCCCCTGTTCCCTACACACAACTTCCTCCCCACTGCCATCTTGGGCCTCCCCTCCAGCCACGTGGCATCTTCGGAGTGTGCCTGTGAGTGCCTTACTACCAGATGCACCCCTCTGCTGGCCCTGCATCTGCCTTACAGTCATGCTGCCCCCAGTTGAGCTGACTCGCATGGTTTTCTGCTGCACAGCACAAGATCCTTCAAGGGGCTCCCCAACCATGTCCATCTGGAAGCAGGGCAGTGGGAGGTGGTGTTCAGAGGAAGGGACATGCTGAGAGTCCCAGTGCCAAGCCCCCAGGAAGGATGGAGATGCATCTACCTCTGACAAGGAGGGACGCAGCTGTCGAGCTGAACGGGACCCGCGAGTCCCCTTCTGAGTCCCCTATCAATGAGTGGCCCTGGTGCCCTGAGCCACAAATACCACTGCTCAGGGGATGTTTATCTTCAGTGCTCACTGCACCGACTAGCATCCCTCTGCTCTTGTTGGGAAGCAGCCTGCTACCTAACACACCCACCGCTGACCACCTCAGGCGGGATTTGGGAAAGTTTCCGGTGAAAGATCCCAGCAAAGCAAGAGTTCTGTTCACGTATTCCACGAGGCTGACGCAGGCATCCCACGTCTTCCTCTTCAAATTCGCTGTGTCATGCAAGAAACGGATGCAATCTCAAGGGAAGTACCCGCCCAAATGGGCGGTGCACAGCACGACCTACTTCCCTTGGCGCCAACAGCCAACATCCATCCATTCGATTTTGGAGCGCTTTCCGGAAGTTCTGCATGCTGAGCTTTCCGCTTCCAAGAGGGTTGCTGGGCCGCCGATTGAGACCTTTCCTCCACCTTTCTCCATCCTTTTCCTGGCATTTGATTGAGCTGGAGGTGATGCACTAAAGCAACCCACAGAAATACGCAGAACCGCACTTCTAAAATGGCGAACCGTACAGTGAAGGACGCTCACGGCATCCGTGGCACTAACCCTCAGGATCTGGTGGAGTAGATCATTTGGACACAAATCGACGAATCCAAGTACTGGAAAGAAGAGTGCTTTGGTCTTACGGCTGAACTTGTAATTCATCGAGCCATGGACTTAAGGCTTCTGGGCGGGGTCTACGTGGAAACCTCAAACCAACTCCCTTTCTGTGTTTGGCCTAGAAGATGCTGCAAATTCAACCTGAGAAGGAGATCATCGTAGAGTTTCTAAAAAATGAAGATTGCAAGTATGTCCGCCTGTTGGGTGCACTTTACACGAGGCTGACCGGCACTGCGATTGATTGCTACAAGTACTTGGAACCTTTGTATAAGGACTATCGCAAAATCAAGAGCCAGAAGCAAAATGGAGAGCTGGAACTGATGCATGTGGATGACTTTATTGATGTACTGCTGCACAGCGAGACAGTCTGTGAGATCATTCTGCCCCGGCTACAGAAACGCTACGTGCTCCAAGAAGCTGAGCAACTGGAGCCTCGAGTGAGTGCGCTAGAAGAAGACATGGAGGATGTGGAGTCTAGTGAAGAGGAAGAGGAAGACGATGAGAAGCTGGAAAGCGTGCGGTCACCAGGTCACGGCCGGAGAAGCTACCGAGACTTGGACGAGCCCCAGGGCTCTCCCACACTGCGCTAGAGGAGGAGGAGCAGGAGCCGGTCTCCCCGAAGGCCAAGGCGGAGTGCATCTTCCCAGAGAAGAAGTCCTTCACCCCGCAGAGAAAAGCATCGCAGCAAGAGCCCAAGACGGCGCAGAAGCAGCCCCCAGCTCCCCGACTCAGATCCAGCTCCAAGTCCCTGGGTCATCACCGTACTCACAGACACAGGAGCCACTCAAATCTCCTGAATGGTCAAAGAAAAGCAAGAAGAAGAAGAAGGGCGGGAGAGGGAGTGAGGCCTGAATTCAACTGGCCAGGAGTCCCAGCGGCCTGCTGTGGATATGAGGGTCACATGGAGAAGGATTCAGAGCTGCTCTGCGGGCAGCCAGAGTATTTCAGTTTTTGCCTCCGCACGTTTTCTTTTTTTTTTTTTTATGGGAGAGGTGCTGAGTTCGTATCTCTTTTTGCAACTTTATTCAAAATTATGGGGGTGGAAAGGATCTGAGACTTGGGGATGTGAGTGAGAAAAGATTTGGCCATCCTGGTGACCCTTTGCCTTTCTGTTGTTTAACCTGAGACACCCCCGAAAAATAAATAAATGAGAAGCAATAAAAATAAAAAAGGGAAGTAGTTTCTATGTTTCTTCGCCTTCCTTCATGTTAAGACAAGCAGTACAGGGGAGCAGAAAAACCAAGGGACACCGGAATACAGCACACACCACAGGGTGCAGACACACACGTGTCTGGCCTGAAAGCACACAGCACTACAGTCTGACAAAGCCAACAGTTTCCTGTCTCCCAGTGGCTTCCATATAGGTTTTACACACCCCAGTGTACCCACAGCAGCAGACATGGTGAACGCAAACAGGCCAGCTGAGAATTTGGTAGCATCTCATGCTGCCAGGTGTGAGAAAAATTGAAAGTCTATGACAAACCCATGATGCTTAATCTGAAGTCCACCTACTCTGAGGTCAAAGTGTTTCATGTCAACTTTCATTCAGTTCCATTCCATACTAAAGTCCAGAAGAGCAGGCCTGATGTGACAGACGAGCCTGGTTTCAGGAAAACCTGGTTGGCCTGAAGGTTGCCTGATGGCCCTGCCCAGCCGAACACTCCCCTGAAGAGGAGCCACGGCCCAGCCTTCCAGCGGCACTCACACTTGGCTGTAGAATCCTGGAGATCAGGCTGGAGCCCAGTCGCTGCCCACAGTCCCTGCCAACAGCGCATCTGGCCAGGGCACCTCAGCGTGAGGATGCGACATCTGTGGCCCTAAAGTCCACTCAGGACACTCATTCAGAAAATATGGGGGAGTCATCTGTGCCCAAAGAAAAGCACAGCACCTCTTTGGAGAGTCAACTCTAGGAGGAGTGCTGTGCCCAGAAGCAACAAGGGAACCCTCCACCTATTTCCGGGGGAGGAGGAGCACAGACGGGCCACAGGAACCCTCTCTGTTCTGAGCAGCCAGCCCCTGTAGACCAGGCACTTTAGCCGAGCCCGGAATCCACCTTGGAGGGTGGTCACAGGGACAGGACTCCCCTCTCTTGATGTCCCCAACCGCATCATGGGTCAGCTTAGTATTGTTAGAATCCAGGTATCTAACAGCATTTGCTTCAGCTGTGTGCGGGTGTGGGAGACAACATTCTACCACACCCAGCATGCCTGGAAATAACGGGAGTGCTTTTAGATCCTAGACACTAAGATGGGAAGTTTGTCTTCATTCCAGAAGTTCACCTGTCCCCACGGACACTCCTGTGCTGAGCTCCCAGGTGGCCAGGGATGACCGTTCAGATAAAACTGACATTTTCTAGGCCTGGAGAGAACCAGGCAATTCCTGAGCTCTGGGGAACATGTGTGCTAATACACGGAAATAGCTGAGGAGGACAACAGCCCGCTGTTTGCTCTGCCCCACCTCTCAGGAGCACGGGGCTCACAGACATTGTTCCACAGTCGGGCCAGCCAGGACTCACCTGGCTTTAAGCCTGCCCAGTTTCCTAATCTCTAAGCTGAACCCTCATGGTTAAGGAGATCCAATTCCAACTACCCGGCACTCATCAGCCCATTTCAGCTTTAGTCGTCAAAAGTGATCAACACGGAAAACGTACCACCTTCTGCCTTCTAAGAGAAGGCCCCAGGCCCACCGACTTGGGCTGGGCTGCTGCCACAACAGAACACAGGACCCGCTTTGACTCAGAACAGGAACAGGCAGTGTTTGCCCGTGCAGCCAGGCTTGCGGACGATGCCCCCAGGCCCACTTTCCTGTCTGTGTGGTCCGGGCAGTGCAGCTCTCAGCGGGATCTCCCTGAAAGAACAGGCACTCGCCAAGATCTTCGGCCGTCCCTGAAAACGACAGCGTGACGGGACCCTCAAGCGGTCGTCTCCAAGCCAGTGGTGGCTACTTTTGGTGTCCGGATAGATTTGTATTGGGTGCTTCACGTTTTCATTTTGTGTTTGCAGAGTCCGAGTCCGGACCCTCAGAAAAGTGACTGCAAGAAAAAAGCAAAACTGAAAACAGACATGTCATGCTCCTGACTTTAAACATTCAAGGGGCAAACTTTCAGGCGAGTTAGCCAGGTGGATCTTTGTGAGCATGAATTCGATAGAAAACAGTCAGAGGCCCTTGGGGAGAGGGCTCCTGCCCTCATGCCTGGGCCTTCTTTCAGTACCAGGGAATCTGCCTGCTACAGGGTTTCCAAACGCAGTAAATGTCAAGATGTGAACTAGAAACAGCTCAGGTCTCCATGTTTGAATTTTTAAATTTGTCTCCAAATGGATGCAGATGACAGTGTTATTGTGTACAACATGACCATTTGAAGCATGCATTTGTTGTGCAGTGGTTAAACCTAGCTACTCAGCATGTGCATCAGTTCACACAGTGACCATCTGTGAGGCGAGAAACTTAATATCCGCTCTGTTTATGTCTTTCAGGAACACAGTGTGTCATCATAGGCTGTCAGTCAGACTCCGTGACTGTCCCTCCTGTCTCCCTGTAACCATGTGCTCTTTGCCAACAGCTCCCCCACGCCAACCCCCACCCCCAGCCTTTGGGGACCAGGAGTGAGATCACGTAGCATTGGCTTTCTGTACCTGGCATATTTTATTTAACGAAATCTCTGGGTGAATCCAGCTCCTTGCAAATGACAGCATCCCCTCCTTTTCATGGCTGAATAGTGTTCTTGCCCATTCATCTGCAGGTGGACACCTGGGTTGATTCCTGGGTTGGGCTTTTGTGAGCAGTGCCAAGATGCACGAGGGAGGGCCAGTGTCTTCGTGATGTTGATTTCAAACTTGAAAGGAGTGCCCCCTCCTTTTTTTTTTGGTACCGGGGATTGAACTCAGGACCTTGCACTTGTGAGGCAGGCAGCAGAACCACTGAGCTAATTCTCCTTTTCTTGAACAAGGAGCCTCCGATTCCTCTCCAGCTGGCCTCGCTGGGTGGGGCAGAATGACTGAGAGGTCGTGCCACCTTCCAGGCCCTGAGTGAGGACACTGTGATGTGGACAGTTTCAACCACAGACCAGTGGACTCGCGGCTCTCTGTGCCCCCCTTCCCAGCACCTGGTTGCTCTATGGGCATTGTGGATCGTCCTTCAGCCCCTCTGGACTGGAATCTGGCCCCCGTGGGGCCTAGGCCCTGGCACGGAGGAGCCCTTGCTGAGTGCAAACATAAAGAAGACCCTAACTGATACCTTCTCTCCCTTCCCAGGGTTGACCAGTCCCCATGCGGGAGAGATGCTTCGTTCTGAGATGCCTGTCCTGAATTAAATCCCCCTTGGCCACTCCTTCTGATCCACACATAGGGACAAGTGTGTGTGCCCACAAACACACAACTGGATTTTATTAAAACAGCGAGGGCACGAAGATCAGCAGGAGGTGACATTTGCCGAACCCCGGAGGTCCGACAGGGGTCATCTTTCTGCACATCTTCCACTTCTGGTCTCTGTCTTAGAGACTGGGGACTTCTGTGTCCCCCAGGCCCTAAGGCCTTGCTAGGCAAGTGTTCTATCACTGAGCTACCCCCCAGCCTTTTCATTTTATTTTGAGACAAGGTCTGACTGAGTTCTCCTGGCTGTCCTAGAAAGTGCAATCCTCCTGCTTCAGCCTCCCTAGCAGTTGAGAGTACGGCCAGGTATCACCATACCTGGCTTATGTTTCCTTTAAAACACCTCATGCCTTTGCTCCTTAGATTTGAATCCTAATTCTTCTACTTGCTAAGTGAGTGGCTTTAGATAAGTTACTCCACCTCTACTTACTTCATTCCACAAATATCTATTGTGGAACCACGATGTGCAGGTCACGGTGCTGGGGTGGGAGAAGAGGAGCGATGGTGAGCCAGTGTGTACCTACCGTCTAGGGAATCAGTCACCTTGAGGGGAAAGGTGCTGAGCAAGCAGTTATATGAAGACAAGGGCTCAGAGTTTGCTGCTGGGGTTGAAGTGCCCCCCCTGTATCAAAGGTTTGGTTCCGCCTTGGTACCACTGGGAGGTGGTAGGAGCCTTCAAAAGGTGTGGCTATGGGAGGAAATTAGGTCATTGGAGGCGGGGCCCCAGAAGGGGATATTAGGACCCCGCCCCTTCCTCTTCTTTTTGTTCCCCAGCCACACACTCCCACCACAATGGCCCCAAAGCAACAGGGCCCACAGACCATGGGCTGAAACCTCCAAAACTAAAAACCAAAATAAACCTCTCCTCTTCTTAAATTGATGATCTCAGGTGTTCTGTTACAATGATGAACAGCTGACTGACACGGACAAGGAGGAATCTGGGAGACACTGTCACACAGGGGCCTGAGCTGGAGATAAGTCAGGGAGGGCTCCCCTGAGGTGTCTGCACCAGAGCTGGGACAGGGAGGCTCAGTGGGAACATGCAGATAAACTGAGGGACTGGGACAGAAGCAGGGCTACCAGATAAACACAGGACACACTGCTAAGTGTGGATTTCAGGTGAAAGTGACTAATACTTAGTGGAACATCACCGTGTTGCGTGGATCGTGCTTATAATAGAAGTATGCCTTACTGTGTGTCTGAAATTCAAATTTAATTTTGCCTCCTGTTTGTTAATTTTGTTTTGAGTGTCTGGCAACCCAAGGTAGGAAGGGTATCAAGATGGGGAACAGCATATGCAAAGCTGTCCTCACAGAGGGAAGCACAGTGTGACTGAGAAACCATGGGAGACCAGCCTGGTCAGGAAGCCTCCACTGGTCATCTGTGGGGTGGGGTCAGCCTCTGGGACTCACAGGATAGCCCACCTGTAAGTCCACAGGACAGGTCAGATGCTGCACACTTCCTCTGCCATCACCCTCTCTAACCAGTTCTACCTCTGTCTCTGGACCCTTGCAATTGCCTCCTAATGGCTTTTTTTTTGTATTAAATTCTTTTATTGGTACATTGTAGGTATGCAACGCAATTACATTTCTCACTGGGAATTGTACCTTTACATAATGCATCTTGGTTCTTATTTTTTCCCCATTCCTAGCCCTCCCTTCACGCCCTCCACCCTTCCCTATTTACAAAGACTTTATTTCCATTTTTTCCATTTCTCATCATTTTTCCTTTCCCTCCTTTCCTTTCCCCTGCCCCTCCCACTCCCCCTACCCCTTTGGACCTTTTCGTCCTAGTTTACATTATCGATTATTCATTCTAATCATTGGTACATTTTAGGTATACAATATAATGACATTCATCGTTGGAAATTTGCACCTTTACATAGTCTCTCTTGGTTCTTATTTTTCACCCTTGCCCACCCCTCCCTTCAACCCCCTCCTAATGGCTTTTAAGAAAAGTATTCAGATTCTGATTCCAAAAAGCCCTAGAAGTTGAAGATTTTGTTTGGCCTCAGCTTAAGTTATTTCATGACAGCACCTGCTATAGTCAGGCCCTGGAATGTCCCCAGTGCCCATGTGCTAAGGGCTTGGTCCCCAAGTTAGTGCCACTGGGAGGTGGTTAAGAGCTTTAGGAAAAGCTCTTCGGCCTTTGGGGTGTCCCTGGAGGGGAGTCAGGCACCTTGGTCTCTTCCTCTCTTGCTCTTTGGCTTCCTGGCCTCTGAGAGGAGAGTGGTGTCCTCCGCCACGTGCTCCTGCCATGTTTACCTTCCCAGGGACCCAAAGCATTGCAGCCAATGATCCAGGGGACAAAACACCAAAACCATGAGCCAAATGAGTCTTTTCCCCTTCTAAGTTGAGTTATCTTAGTATGTGCAAGTCGTGGAAAGCTAACACTGTACCTATGCTAATAAATACAATAGTGCACACAATACGCTTGTTGCACTCATTGGAAGACAGTAACTCATGGGTGAAAATAGTAGCCAGACGATCACATTTCCAGGGTGTGGAGCCAGTTACCTCAGGAGAGGTCTGAGACAGAACTGTTTTCCCGGACCTGTGTGCTTTTCCTAGCTTGCTTTTTGTTGTTGCTGTTGTTGTTCGTCACCTCTATGATTTTTTTTTTTTAGTCTTTCTCTGATCAGTCCAATATCTGATGCTGTAGGCTGTAGGTCTACTTCTACTGTCTGTTATTTCTGATGGTCATCTCTCATGGAGCCTTATTTCCTTATTTTCTTCATTACATTAATTGAACGAATGAACAAATGCTCCCCGAGTCAACCAGTACTGTGCTTGTGTTCCAAACAGCAGGAAGGGAAAAAATTGTGTGGGAGGGGTACAGCTGTCCGGCTAGGACTTGTGCAAATCATGTCCCCAACTCTTTGGTCAAAGCTGGGCCAAGTAGTCAGTTGGTGGCAAACAGCGCTGTAAAACGTAGTCTTTGCTGTGAAGGTGGCCATGTGCTCAGCCAAAACGCAGGCTCCCATTACCATGGGAAGAGAGGAGAAGGGACATCAGACTAGCCAGCAGCCTGCCACCAGACAGGAGGCAGGAGTCACTGTAAACAGACTCAGCCACTCTGCCAGCACCCTCACCGCTCTGGGCTCAGCTCTAGCAACGAGGAATGAGGATGTGGGGCTGGAACTAGGGAAGCTGGAAAGACCAGGATGCTGGGGAGTAGCAGAACAGAGAAACAATCTCGGGATAATTAGGACAAGCAGCTAAATGTGGTGTTTAATGCCAATCGTAATGAAAGAGCAAGTTTTCCACTGCAGTTGTTCATAAATTCAAAACAGCTTCAGTGAAAGAGAAACAGCTTGGGAAACCTCTATGAATATAAATATGTTCATTCTGGTGTGTGTGTGTGTGTGTGTGTGTGTGTGTGTGTGTGTGTGTGTGTTCATAAGGAGGGAGAGAGAAGAGGCAGAGAGAGAGACATACAGAAAGAGAGAAAATCAGTCTGCCCAGCCGAGAATATCAGAGTTAGATTAGAGTAATGAGGGGCTGTGTTGATTCCAATGAGAAAAGTTACATTGTACTTCACATGTTTGTAGCTCTTTTAAAATCAGCTCTTGCTTTATGTCTGTATTTATGTCTGCCAATTACAGAGCTGTTGAACTTTGTGCTGCCATTGAAATAAAAGCAGCCCTGGTGGGTGATCTCTTCTCTTGTCTGCCCCTCGAAGCTAGAGCCACCCACAGCTCCAAGGACACAGACCTGGCAAAGACCCCAGCTTCTCCCCCAAGGATGTGTGTGCCACCCGAGAAAGGGGGTACCGCTGGGACTGCCTTGCTGTGTGCAGCCACACCACTGGGCTAAAGGTGCTCTGGAGCCTCCCACCTTCCTGTACAAACAACACGGTGCTCCTGTCCTGTCCAGGCAGCCTGATCAGAAAAACAGACTTTGGAGAAAGCTGGTCCTGGGTTCAAGTTCATCCTCTTCTGCTTTCTATTGCTGTGACTTCGGGTAAAGGGGCTTCCCCTTGTGTGTGAGGCCATTGTAGGGAAGAAACCTGAGACTGGCAGGGGTGGATGGAGGCTGAGCGTCAGGCTGGGGCCCAAGTAGCCCTGGCTTTAGTCTTAGCTCTGGAACCTACATGGTGACACCATCCTTGTTTGTTCAGAACTGAAGGTTTCCAGGGCTGTGAAATTTCAGGGCTAAAATGACAAACTAGGATATTTGGCCACTCTAGCACCTAACACGTGATCCTGGACAAACTGATAAGCCTCTCTGAGCCTCAGTTTCCTCATTTATAAAGTTAGCATCAAACGTTCACCTCGCAGAGGCCCACAGGTATTTAGTCCCTTTCTCTTTGTTGGGACAAAATACCTGACATCAACTTAAAGGAAGAGAGGTGGACTCAGTCCCTAGTGAGCCAAGGCAGGAAGGTGTGGTAGGAGGGTCGAGCCAAAGGAAGTAGCTCCTGTCACGGTGTCCAAGATGCAGGAAGTGAGAGGAGAAGCCAGGGAGGGACCTAACCCTTCCAGGCCACGCCCCATGAGCCAGCTCTAACCAAGCTCCGCCTCCTAACCGCACATGGCTGCTGAACTCATAAGTGCATGAACCCACTGGCAAGTACAGCATCCCCAAGATCCACTCAGAAGGCGTCAGAGTTGCCCCAGCCTCCAGGGTGGCCCTATCTCTGGTCCTGTGTGTGCCCTGCTGTCCCCAGGCCCCTCCAGCACAGTCAAGGCCTTGAGTCAGCGATGAGCCTCTGCTCCAGCCCCAGGCCCATGGTCTTGCTTATTAGGACTACTGCTCAGCTCTGTAGCCCTAAGACAACCTCAAGAATGACTCTGCCCTCCCACACCTTGATTGCATTCAGTGTGCACCCTGAAATCAATGACCAAGAAGGAAAAAAGCCAGATATATGCTGTTGTTTCTTTGTGGAATGAAAAACACGCACCCTTCATTCCAAGTCCATTGCTTCATAATCCAGTGACTTCATCCGGGCCTCCCAGGCTCCCAGGAGGAGGCTGAGCTAGAGGAAGGCTAAGCCAGGCACTCAGACTCAGAGGTGTGAATTTGAAGGAATGTGGCCTCTTCCTCCAACCTTCTGGGTTCTTCCCTCAGTGAGCTCCTTCCTCTTTGCAGGCGGCCCGAAGACGTCAGCATGGGAAGCACACACTTTGACTCGAATGCTGACTGCAAATTTGAGACAGGAAAGGCAGTGCTAAAGGCAAGATGCCAGCGCATTCTTTTTCCTTTCTCACAAAGAAGGGAGCACATGGATACTGACTCCAGGAAGCTGATCTTGGAGCTAACTCTGGGATCTGGGTGCCTGCTTGAGAGAGGTCTTAGAAATGAGCTATCAGACTGAGGTCCCCTTCCAGAAGTTACCAGAATGTTGCTCCTTCCTGTGCTGAGGCACCTGAGCCAGGAGAAGAGTCTGAGGTGGCCCAGGTGCGGGGACACACGCACACTTTCCTGAGGTGTTCTGTGGGGCTGCTTCTCAGGAGTGAGCCCACGTGCTCTGGTGTCCCCCAGACCTGGATGGCACCCCAAGTCCACACCCAGCAGCACATGGTGGGCTGAGACCAACGCAACCTCAGCCTTGGAGATGAGGGTCATGGCCTCCCTTTTAGCCAGGGCCACAGGGGAAGGGTTGCTCTCAGGGTAGCCTTGGAGTTTGGTTGGGATGGAGGGAGCAAGGGCCCAGCTACTTACAATAGACTGTTCGTTCTGCACACTGTGGGTTAGGGACGTGCTAAGCCAGGTATCACCTCCCAGAACTCTCACGACACCAGACAAGGTGGCCTGGTGGTAGCTGTCAGGACTGGCCCACCCTCAGCCTGCCTGTCTTAGCTCCTTTTCTCACTGAGACAAAATACCCGACACCCAAAGTTAGACACAAGCCATGACATCACCCAAGGGCTTCCAAACACACTCACAGCTGCCAACATCTCTCAGCCACAGGGCCATGAGGTGGGGCACTCCCGGGAGGCCAGAGATTCTAAGGCATCAACACTGTAACCATATCAGTCAGCTGTCCCATTGCTAGACACAATACCCAATGCCCACAACTTAGAGGAGGAGAGGTTTAATTTGGCTTATGTTTTAAGGAGATTCAGTCCATGGTTAGCTGACTCCAAGGCAGGAGCATCATGGTGGAAGGGCTTAGTGGAGCAGAGCCGCTTAGTTCATGGCAATAAGAAACACAGCCAGGGAACAGTGCCAGAGAGAAAGGGGCCAGGGACCCAATATAGACCCCAAGGACACGCCTCCATGACCCACCCAGGTACATCCAGAAGTGAGCTCCACTGGTGCCCTGGGTTGCTTCCAAGCCAATCAAACTTTTCCGTAACACTAAGAGTGAAGCTGGCTGGTGGGTAAACACCTCAGGTTCCTGCACCCGGGGAGCAACCCTTGGATGTCTTCCACACTCTGCCAAAGGCTCCTAGGCCCTTCTCACCTTGCCCTTTCCCACTTCCCTGACTCTCCATCCCTTCTACCTTCCATTCCCAGCTCCCTCCTCTCCCTTCCTGGGCCATCACCCAATCAATTTCTTTGATCAGATTTATATACTGGGATCTGGTTATGAGAAAACCATTCTAACTACTGGATACTCCCATACTGTTCTTGGTTAGTAGATGGGGAATCCATGTTTGGGGGTCACCAGTTTGGGGATCCCTTGCTCACAGAGGTGATAACTGGTGGGGAGCTGGAGGCCAGGACCAATGCTCATTCCTGTGTTTGCTCCCTGTGCCATGGCTCTGCTGCCACCATTCCTCTTTTTCTTTTTTGGCATGGGTATAATCCTCACCCTTGGCAACAGGACTGAAACCCTTAAGAGTGAGACCCTGGCATCCAGTTAAAGCCATCCCATCCCACAACAAAGGACTCTGTTTACCCACATCTCTCACTCTTGGTAGGAGGTCATCAGATAGCAACAAACCTCTTGAGTCAGCAACAAACCTCTTGATGCAAGGCCAATCTACTCCTCCAAATGAGTCTGGATCTGACTTCTTTCTCTACAAGATATGCACAGACCTCATTAGCTCCTTATCTAAAGCTAAAATCCTCTGTGAGCCAGAGGGAAATGGCTTTTGTTAAATTGTGACTGTAAACATAATTTTAAACACAATGTGGGTGCTCCCAGAAGATCTTGGCAAGGTGCTAAATGATCCACAAAAAAGACATTCTTTAGATAATCACATTTGCTCCCTAGACCCTTTCCCCACATCCTCAAACCCTAATAAAAACCCCTCTCTCTCACCCAGACTCACTTGGAAATGTGCCCTCGGTCCCTCTTGGCAGAGTACCTGATCTAAATTCCTTGTCTACTGGTAAAATTCTTGCCACCGGCATCACATGTATCTTGCATAGCAGTGGGGACTGAACCTCGGGCCTTCACACTGAGCGACACCCCCAGCTCTTCTTTTATTTTTTATTTTGAGACAGGGTCTTGCTAAGTGGCTAAGGTGCCCAGGAGACTCATCACGGCATAGTGTTGTCATTATCATTGCTAGGTAACCATAACACAGCAACATCATCTCCTGCCCAAGGGCAGCGCCTCCCCTCCCTCGGATGATAAAGCCCCTTCCACAGCCATCTCCTCTGAGCCTGGTACCACCTGATAAGGTGGGCAGGGGTGTCCTTTCCTAGCATTCTGCCCACGGGGACCCAGAGACCTTGGTTCTCCAAGACTACGCAGCCCGGACGTGGCAGAACAGAAAGGCCTAGGACGCAAGTCCTCCTCCAATCACACGCACAAAAGCCCACCAGGAGAGAGAGCCCCTGAGAAGGATGCCTGGTCCTGAGTGGGTTGCACAGGAATCCTCTCACCTGAGGTCCCCGTGCAACCAGCCAAGCTAGCAGGACATGGCCCAGCCATCAGGGGAGCTACCAGGTCAGAGGTCACTGCAGGCTGGAGCTCAGAAGGTGGGAGGCCTGGCTCTGCCCATGTGGTACAGGAGACAAAGCTTCTACAAGGGTGCTGAGCCAGCATCCCAATGGCGGCCTCCTCTGGAAGATTCTCACACCACATCCAGTGGGAACCAAGGGCCTAAGTCAAGAGGACATGGGGCATGCAGTCTTCCAGAAGGCTGGAGCTGGAGTGGGCAGTGCCTGTGAAATCCTGCAGCCTAGACTCTTCTTCACAGATGAGGGAAATGGAGGCCCGAGGGGGTGATGGCACAGTTCTTGTAACTCTGAGCTGCAGAAGTCACAGCCAGATCTGTGAGTTGTCCCGGTGCTGAGCCCACTGCCTCTGCCCCACTGGCCACCTTACATTTAATCGGAAAATCATTCTTGTCTTCCCAGCCTCCCTGTGAGGACAGAAGAGGGGACTGTTACCACACGGAAGCCCAGTGTTTCTTCACTAAGGTCACCCGGGTCTGTTAGCGCCCGACAACAATGAAGGACTTGGGAAAATTGGAAGACGTTGGAGATCTCCAGAGGAGAGCCCTCCACCTTCTGCCAGTGCTTGATTTCTCCTCAAAAAAAAATGTCAGAAGCTGCCCCGACAGGGGCTCAGCCTGGTTCTCCAACCCTGGAGCTCAGGGAGGGCAAAGGAGGCACAGTCAGTTCTCCTCGGGTGGAGACAAAGTTAGGGAAAGCTTCGAGGAGGAGCTGACAGCTGAGGCAGTCTCTCACGTGTGTGGACAGTCTCCTCCCAGATTTCACCTCGAGAGGAAGACATTGTGAGAGGTGCAGGCAGGTGGGGACAGCGGAGGGGACAGAGTGAACACAGGCATGGAGACATGTGCCTGGCGGGATGAGCCAGTGGCTTCCGTGGAAGCCTAGAATGTGTCCTGGAACCTGGAATGTTCCGGGGTTCTAGACCAGGCTGGATTGCAGAGCAGAGCTTGGTGACGTGGGCCTGAGAGGGTGTCAGGGGCAGGTGGGTGTCAAACTGTGGCCTGTGTGGATGAAGAGGCAGAGGAGGAGGGCAGAGGGAAGAGCGGGGGGAACAGAGGGAGACTGAGGCACAGGGATGGCCCAGTTGTGCTGCACAGCTCCTACGCACAGGGCTGCTCTGGACTCTTCCCTGTGTGTGGTCACCCATCCCTCCACGGATAGTATGGGTCCCCGGAAGCCCTCTTTCTTACCTGGGGCACTGAATGACCCAGGACCCGGGACTTGGAGCTGGTGGCCCAAGTGTGCCATCCATAGATGCTCTCACCTTCCGCTGACCCTGCCCTGCAGCTGGGTGTCAACCTGGCCCGGCTTGGACACATTCCTCCCTCGCTTGCTTCCCGACTCCATCAGCCCCTGACAACACCAGCAAGAGAAAGGCCCCGAGGAGCTGCGGCCGGCTCCGAGGGTGCCAAGTCCTTAATGCTGCCCAGCTGTGCTGGGCGGCGGACCGGGGACCTGGCCTGGGCAGCCAGAGGCCTGATGAACCGGATAGGCTGGGCCCAAGTGATGAGTCCCGGGCCTCCACCCACAGGAGGGCTGCTCGTTCTGGAGCTCCGGTGTCACTGAGTGGGCTCTGCAGCCCATGGCGGCTGCTGTAGTCAGGCTCCCTCTCCCTGTGACAATGCGACAGTCCATCTGCTTGCTTTGCATGCTGGGCCTTTCCACCCTCATCACCCAAGATCCAAGATTGTTCCCAGTGAAGTAGATTCTGGCAAAGCCACCCAGAAGGCTGGCCCTTCAAGGTCATTCATCCTCTGAGAATTCTGGGCCCCGACGGTGTGCTTACAAAGCTGATGTGTTTAGTAAAGCGGCTCCAAAGATCTTCCAGGGTAATCAGAATGGGGTGCACCTGGCCCCACCCCAGGCCCGTGAGGAGTGAGGTGGCTGGGCCCCTGGAGTGGGGGTGGGGCCCAGACCCCAGGGGGAGACCCCACCCCCTCCTTCCTTCTCTAAGCACAGCACGTGCCTGTGTCACCCTGCTCACAGAGGTGTGCGTGGATGTCCAGGCCGCCTGCGGGTGCCTCACCCCAGACCAATGGGATGGGTCCAAGAGAGCTCACAACCCGGCTGGACCAACTGCGTCTCTGCCAGGCCCTGCAGGATGGGGGCAGGACACAAAACCCTTCTGCTCCAGGCCAGAGCCTGGGGCCGTGTGTCCTGAGTCATCCTGGTGTAAGGAAACGGCCACCGTGTGCAGAGAGAAGCACACACAGCTGGAGAGAGACTGTTTCCAGCTGTGCTTGGCCTGGGCACTCACTGATCTGCTCTGCTGTCTTCGGTGACTCGAGCCAGGAGATGTTCCTCCTGGCCTTGGGCTGGCCACTCTGGTGTCCCATACCCGCAGCCAAAGACACAGTGTGCTCTGTACCACCAGCCAGGATCCAGACCTGGAAGAATGCGGCATGGCTAGGTCCTCAGGGCTGTGCCATCTCCCGGTGGCAGGGGCTCTGCATACTTTGCTTATGCTTCTGCCACCCCTATCCTGGACTGCAAGCCTGGAGGGTGGATCCAACCCATGGGAGCCCCTGGGGATGTGTCTTGGGTTGTTGTTATGGTTCGGGTCTTGATGTCCCCCCAAAGCCTCATGTGGTCATAGGCTGGATCTAGAGTGTGTGAAGCTGGAGTGGATTCATGATGCAATGCTAGGCTCAACGGGGCTAGGATGAAAGGTGTGCGTGCTGGCTGTCCTAAGTAGCCTGAATAAGATAAAAAGGGCAAGGAGATGCTGTGAAGTTTCTCTTGTCACCTTTGCTACCTGGTGCACACCGTGTTTCTCCTCTGGGATGCCAACCACCCTGCTTTGGAGCCAGCTGATTATGGACTGAAACCCCTACCAACTGTGAGCCACATAAACCTCTTCCTCTTCAACTTTGGGTGTCTGGTATTTGTCTCAGCAACAAGAGAAAAGTAACTGACACAGTTGTGTAGTTTGTCTGCCAAGAACGGAGCCACTTGTGCCAAACCCCAATGCAACGGAGCCAGGAAGAGCCAGGAAGGAAGTGCTGTCACACACATGCCTGACCACAGCTTGGTACAAGGGCCACCACAGCCTCCACAGAAAGTCATCCCACGAGGGCATCTGCCCAGCAGCTGTCTGTCCAGCGCGGGCGCGACACAACCCTGCTCAGATTGCTGTGCCCAAGGGTAATGTTTCAAGGCACTTTATGTAGTGGTCTTGTACCTGTCAGTTCTCCCCACTTCCTGTTCCACCCTGAACATATGAAAAGCTCACCATGGCCCTTGTGGTCTGCTTCCCCTGCCCTGCTCTTCCCAATGAGATTCTCTTCTTTGGAGAGCCTTCCTTTCTGTTGGTATCAGGATGGCGGCATTTAGTGATTCACCCAGGTTGAAGGCCCATTCAGGTGGGTGGCAGAGATTGCAAGAGGCAGCAGTGACCAAAGTGGGGGCAACAGCATTGGGGTTCAGTTCTGGAGCCAGAGGCTTGGGCACGGCTGGCAGCTCTGGAGATGGGGAGGAAGCCTTTGAGGAACAGAAAGGGGCTGAACAGACAGGATGGCCCCGCGTGCCAAGCAGAAGACTCCAGATGGGCATCACGATGCCTACACTGTAGTTGTGGGCCCAGAGGGGCAGGGCCCAGCCTCCATGCCGGGGCTGCCCAAGTGGCATCCACAGGCACCAGCATGAGCTCAGCTTCTTCAAGACTCAGCTACCTTTGTCCTGGCATTCTGTAAGCCAAGCTGGCACAGATGTCCGGCCAATCTGGTGAGATGTAAAAGCTGAAATTGATGCCAGGTCTGTTGATGCATGCCTGTAATCCCAGCACTCGGGAGGCTGAGGCAGGAGGATTGCCATGAGTTTTGTACAAAAAACACCACCTGACATCAGGAACCTCTCTCCACATCCGGTCCACCTCCTTCCTAGGGAGACCTGCAGTGACACCCGGGCAAGATGAGTGTGTGGAATCCCCGCTCAGCCCAGGCTGGCCTCCATCCAGGGTAGGGCAGGGACACCGGCTGGGTTAGTACTTTGCACAGGGCAGGATCACCGATAAACCCTCAGGTGGAGCCCAGACTGCAGCTCTGCCCTCAGGGACAGAGCCTCTCTAGCTGCCTGCTGGAAGGTACTGACCATGAAGTGGCCCTGGGCTCCCTGGCATGGACTCTGAGAAGGCTGGGCCCTGTCACAGGTCAAGAGTGCTAGGCCAGAGGGAGCTGGGGACACCATAGTGGAGGGCAAGGCCCCTGGGAGACTGCAGTGCATGCCCCGAGAGCCTGGGGAAGCAGGGCAGGAGGGGACTGCCATGGTGCTGTTGACCCCGCAAAGTCACCTCTCCCTGGCTCTCCATTCCCATTGGTCCCTTTTATTTTCCTTCAAGGTGCTGAGGATGGAACCCAGGGCCTGCACACTGAATGAACTCCATCCCTGGGTCTTTTTTAAAAGTTTTTTTCTTTTGAGACAAGAGCCTTGCTAAGTGGTAAGATGCCCAGGCTGAGTTCAAACTTGAAATCCTCCTGCCTCAGCCTCCCAGAGTGCTAGGATCAGGAGTCTATGCCACCATACCTGATGCTACAATGCATGTAAGTCTACCAAAGATTTGGTACCAAATCTTTCCACTTTCTCCAAAGAAGGCAGAGATGCATTTAAGCAGATGTCTCTAGCTCATAAATGTTGACAGTTAAGACTGGGTTTCGAAGAAATGCCACATGATCTTTAGGGACAAGGCCATGGATTGCATTACTCAGGTCCCCGCCGTGGCTCTTGCTGGCCTCCAATGCCACCATCGCCTCCCTGGTCCCAGAGGAGGCACTGACATCTGGCTCCTCCTGCAGGGAGCCTCCTCATCCCTTCCTTAGCATCCCTTCCCCATCCCTTCCTGCTTTCCTTAGCAACCTCCAAAATCACTGTAACCCAGGCCTTTCCAGTGGAAGCGGCTCCCTGGCCTGCACACAGTGGGTGTGCAGTGTGTGCACTCTGCTAAGCCCCACAGGTGCCCAGAGCATGGAAGGAGGCAGAGAATCATCAGGAGGCAAACCCTGGCTCTTCCCTGTGGCAGTGTCTCATAGTCTTCCTGTGCCCTGACGTCCCCATCTGTAACCTCAGAGGCGGGCAGACAGGATGGTAGTGTCACCCCGCCAAGGGCCTCTGCAGACTGGCTCGCTCTGAGCCCAGATGTAAGCAGCAGCAGCACCTGAAAAGCAATGGCTGTTCTGCGACTGGATGCCAGTAGTCTGAGGACCATGTGGCGGACCCTGCTGGGAAGGCCCTGGACCCAGCAGCCCTGGCCCAGCTCAGCCTGTGCCCTCTGTCCTGGAGGCCCCTCCCCTTGCAGAAGCAGGAGTGCACTGGAGAACAAAGTTTCCTGAGGCCCAGGCTCAAACCCAGTGCGCTCCTCTGTGTGATGAGGAGCAGGTTCCTTTCCCTCTGCAGCCATTTCCGTGTCTATGCAGAGTTCATCCCAGAGTCTCCATGGTCCCCACCCGCCTCCAGCACAGGCAGCTCACGGGAGTCTTAACTGAAAGTTCTTCTATGACACTTTATCTTAATTAAGCATAAAAATTAGGAAATTCCAAGCTAAGCTTTCCTGAGTTGTGTGGGTAGAAGAAACGCTTGACTCTCTTTTCTTGGCGGAGTCTTTGCAAGCCAAGCATTTCCAAATGTTTGGCCCAGTGTCTTGCCTTGGCCTCCCCCTCACTGCCTGTCCTGGAGAGGAAGGCTGGGCAGATAAGCAGGGAGGGGCCTGAGCCAACCAGAGGGCTGCACGGCTGACCGTGGTGACCCACTGGCTGTGCCTCCTCAACACCTGGATGACTGGCCACTCCCGACATGCCTTGCGCCAGATGTGCTTGGCACCCGCCCACCGTCAGTCAGGGTCTGGGTTTGGAAAGCAAGAGAGCTGCACACAAAGGCAGGGGTGAGAACAGCCTGGTTAGGAAATTCTGAAATGTATCCTGCTTGCTCCCAGCCCAAGAGAACAGGCTGCTCGGTGGTTCCTGAGGACACAGGGGAGGGGCATGTGCAGCGGGATGTGCAGCCACCTTGCAGGGGTCTGGAAACCCCCTGTGCTCTTTCCTCACCAGGGCTGCTCACCCAAGGAGCAGCACCCAAGGGTGCTGGGCAGGGAATGAATGGGGCCCATCTGCCTTTGGAATCATGTTTGCTGCTCCCTGGTGGCACAAATGGAGCTAGTCTGGTCTTGTCTTAGTTCATTTTCTGTTGCTATAACTGAACACCTATGACTCTGTGATTTATAAAGAACCGAGGTTAAGTCTGGCTAGAAGCCCAAGACTGGGCGTGTGTGGGGAGCTTCATCACCTCATGGCTGAGAGCAGAACAGCACACGGCTCATAAGGCAAAGGGGGAGCTGTGCTTTATGACAACCAGCTCTCCTGATAATTAACCTGGTCCCTCGAGCAAGCACTGCTGGAGAAGGGAGTTCAAGGCTTCCAGAGAGCGCTACCCCAATAACCCAAATGCCTCCCACTCAGCTTCTCCTCCCAGTTCTCCCAAACCAGGGTGCAGCCCCACGCAAGTTCTGCTGGAGACAAACCCAGTCCAGCCAAGCAGACCTCTTGCCTCGCTGAGAATGGAGAATGATGCTGACATCCCAGGGCTGGGCCGAGATGGGTCCAGACCAGTGTGGAGGGGCACACACCAGTGGGAGCATCATGGTATCCTTAGATGGGGTGCCAGGGACCCAAGTACAGGAAGCTCAGTGGAGGAAAAAGCAAGTACTGATGGGGAGTTCCTGGTGATGAGGGTCTGGCCATTTCCGGGTATGCCCTGAGTGTAATCCCACCAGCCCCTCTAAGACACCAGCACCCCTGATTTCCCATTCTGGTGCCGTGCTATTTGCTGCATTGGGGAACGCTGTAACGACACCCACTGCGGTCACAGGGCAGGCACTGTTGAGGACGTTGCTCCCTCTTCCCAGTCAGGGACCCACCCTGGAAGACCCAGAGGAGAAGCCCCGGGATGGGTCACAGCGCTCAGCCAGCACGGGCTCTGAGGAGCTGGTTTAGTCTTCCCTTTCAGACACCTGCATCCCGGGCCTGGTTACGTGTCCCTTTGCACTGGCTGCTGGGCAGGTTAGAGCGGAATCCAGGACCCACCTCTGCCAAGTCTCCTGACTTCACCGCCCAGGTATTCTGGACCAAGTTCACCCTGCTTACCTCCAGTTTTTCCCCCACTTCTATTTCCCTTTGACCTGACTTTCTTTGCTCAGCTTGTTTTAAGTCACAATTCTCAGATCTTCTGAGGACCAAGTCAGAGATGGATTGTTAGATGCTAAGCAGACAGAGAGATGGACAGAGAAATCACCACGGCGTGTGCCACAAGTAGACAGTGGCTGTGTGCTCAGACAGGCACGAGTCTGTCTGCCTAAGTCGGTCCCGGCCAATACTGCAGAGCACCTGGACTGGGCGGCTTCTGACCCACAGTATGGAGGCTGGGGGAGCTGAGGTCGGACTGCGGTGAGGGCCTTTCTGAGTGCGGGTGGCTGACATAGGTGCACCTTGTGTGGCGGCCAGGGAGGGAGCTCACTGGCTCTGTGCCTCCCTTAAGGACACCATTCGCATCCGTGCTCGGGACTTGATGTCCTCCAAAGGCCCCACCTCCTAACACCTCCTTCCAGTTAAGATCCTAACACCCTGGCCCCTTCTAAGCCACACCTGCCCCAGCAACGAGGTCTAAAAGACTGCTCTTCCATAGGCCCAGAATCAGATTTGCCTCTGGGGAGCCTTGTGCATGGCCAGGGCATCGTCTCCCCCTGCTTTCAGCTGCTGTCACCTTGACACATGGCGTGGGTGTGGGATCGGCACGGACACTGCCCCACCAGGCTTCCCTTCTCCTAGGTGACCTCTTATCCACCAGAAAGTGTTCCCAAGCCCCTACCTACCTGTCTTCTTGGTCTCTTTGACCTCGGTATCCTTTGTGCCCCCCGAGTGGTGGTGAGCAGGAGCTTCCGGAGGAGATGAGAGTTCCTGGCCAGCGAGAAGAAGCACGAGACACAGCTGTGAGCCCCACGCCCATGAGCCTGGGGGAGACCACGGTGACATGGGCTGCGCCCTCCGGGAGAGTCACTTCCCATCGGTCTGTCTCCTGTCTCCTAGAGGAGGAGGGAGGGTTGGGGTGCAAGGCACTCAGAGCGCGAGACACGCCTTCAGTAGACATTTACCGAGTACTACTGTGTGCCAGGGCCCTAAAGGTGCCACGGGAGCAAGAGGGGCCAGTCCTGGCGATGTCACTTATAGCAGGGGCAGAGTTAAGGAACCTTGTAACCGGACACAACGATGGCAACAGGAGCAAGGCAGAGAGCAGAGAACATTGTTGAGCCAGAGACTGGGCGGATGCTCAAATTTCAGTCACCAATCAGCTTGGAGAAGAGAAAGACCAGGGGGAGACTGGAAAGGAGCTCCAAGGCTGGACCAGACCAAAAAGCGAGGTCTCTGGACTGGGCGTGCTGCGGCCAGGGTGGGAGAAAGGATCTCTGGCCTGCGTGTTGGATTCTGTAGTTTTCTATCATTGCAAAGGGGGAAAGGCAGCCACTGGCCCAGCCTGCAGTGAGGAAAATGTCAAAGGCGCACCATTGTGATTGGCGGCTGTGCATAACGAAGCTGCTGCAGGACATCTTCTTGGAGACACCGCCATGCCACGCCCCAGACAGAACTGGACAAAGCTGCCTACTGCGCTGAGGAAGCCAGCATCCGCCACGGTGCTGCCAGAAGCAGACAGTTGCTGACAGAACCGAATGTTTCCCTGAGTCAAAATGTCCAGCCCAGGCTGGGGATTTAGCTCAGTGGTTCCTCCACCTGCTCTGCAAGCACAAGGACTCGAGTTCAATCCCCGGTACCAAACAAAACAAAACAAAACCAAAATGTCCAGCCCTGTTCTCAAGTGCAGGGCAAAGCGAGCCTTGGTTCAAGGCAGAAAAAGATCGGCAGATAAGCACACTTGCTTCATTACCTTGGCCCCATGTCTACTAATAGGGAGATAAGCTCTGGTGGCCACCTTCCAAAGCTTAGATGTCACATCTGTTTCCCTGAAACAGCAGATCGTAGTTCAAGGACAGCATGGGCTGCACTCACCTGTGTGTTCTTCCAAGTGAAGTCCACACGTAGGTCAAAGGATAGCACCTGTGTCATCCACAGCCCGGCACCTGGGAGGTGACCGAGGCTGGCTTCCCTCTCTGGCTCTGCACCTGTCAGCTTGGTGGCCTTGAAGCAGTCACTCCAGTCCTCTGGGGACAGTGAGACCACACACAGACGACACTGTGCACAAGGCAGTTGTGTAGGCCACTGGGGTTGCAAAGATTTGCGAGTGCAAACGTCCAGTGAAAATGATCTTTGGTTAGCAGGTAGCAACAGCTTTGTGAGCCAAAGCATTTCCACTGGCCTGGCTCAATCCTTCTTTTACCCTCTGTCCTTTGCTCCACATCATCATGTGGCTTGTTTCACTTTATTTTAGAATTTCTAGCACAAAAATCATAGGTGCTAATGAAGAAAAAGGCAAGAGAATGAATGAACTGTTTATCCAAAGATGGATGGTAACCACGGCCAGGCCCCTTTCACCGTGGGGTCCACACCCCACACACACTCTGCTCATGACTCAGCAGGCCCTGCTATGGGGACCTGCCCTTTACCCTTGGGAATGTATCGGAGGAACTATGCCCGTCGCAAGCTGGCCTGGTACCCTGCAGCCAGCTTCTAACTTGTAGATACAGGTCACATCCACCTTCCCTCAAATGAGACTGTCCAGAGCTCCATGCTGGAAATGTTAAACCCAGGCTTGAGCTGAGCCTGCAGCTTTGCCAGCACCCACACCTGGCCTGCCATGCCCTGTCCTGGGTCCCTTGCTCTCTTCCTGGTTTTATCCGAAAGTATTCCTGCATCTGCATTGCACAAGGCCTCTATCTTGGGCTCCGATCCTGGGGTGCCCAAGACAACACATTTGTTGCTAGAATTGTCCTAAGAAACAGACTCTAAGGACAAAAATCTGGAGTTGGATCCCTGTGGGCCCTGTCACTCATAATGGGCTTTGTCCCTGACATCCTGAAGCAGCAAGATTGCCGAGAGCCTTACCTGTCTTCACTGGGGCGATGTACAGGCGAAGGGGAGGCGCTGGCCCGTGACAGGTCTCTGAAGCTTGAGAAGTTTGTGGGCTAAATGCCTCTGTCCTCCTTGCTCTGTATGTTGAAGCCCTAAGCCCCGATTGTCTGGTATTAGGAGGTGGGGTCACTGAGAGGTACCTAGGGAGAGTTGAGCTCACGAATGTGGAATCTTCATGGTGGGGCTGATGCCATTATAAGAAGTGACATAAGAGAAACTCTTTCTGCCAGAAGAAACCTGTCTGCAAACCAGGAAGAATCCTCACCAGATGCCAAATTGCCTGGCACTGTGACCTGGGACTTCCCAGACTCTAACTATGAAAAATAAATTCCTGTTGTGTGAGACATCCAGTCTGCGATAGATACATTTGTTGCAGCAGCCTGAACTGAGAAAGGAAGTCTTCTCAGCTTCAGAGGGATAGTGAGGCCCACATCTCAGCATGAGCCAACTTGCAGAAGCACTGAGTCTCCTAAGGACCAAGAGGAACCTTGTACTCCCAAGACCTCAGGACTGGCTGACACACACTAGCAGGAAGTTGAGAGTCTTCCTGTGGCTGGATCTTAAAGATGCTGGTCAAGACCGGGGATTTAGCTCCAGTGGTTCTGCTGCCTGCTGCACAAGCACAAGGACCCGAGTTTGATCCCTGGTACCCAAGAAGCTGGCCAAGCAAATGGAACAGCACCTGGGTAGAGGGTGTTGTGATGAGGACAGACTCCCATTTTATAGGGTTTCATGTTTTGGCAAAGGACCTGGAGATGGCTCCAATACCCTGTTCTTAGAAGCCCAGAAAAAGTGATAAATCTAATCATACAGAGACGTCAGAAGAGTGACAGAAGGCTGGAAGAAAGAATCAAAAGGAGAAGTGGGCAAGTGAGTGTACCATAAGGGCCTTTATATCTGACCAGAAAACCACCGAGTGACTCTGTTCTCCAAGAAAGCTCAAAAGACACAATATGTGCCACAGCTTCGTGAACTGCCCTGGTAAGGAGGGCACTAGCACCTTTCAGAAACTTCAGTGGCTATGTTCTGCAACCTGGGGCTGATGGTGGAAGGCATCGTTATAAACTGGGCTACCCAGCAGGGGGGGAATGATAAAGTCTCAAAAGCACAGAGGAGAAGTGGTAACAGGAGGTGGGAAGAAAAAGGTCAAGAATGAGCGAACGGAAGTCTGGTAGGAATTGCCCCAATGGAAAGTTCTAATCTCTTTGCCATTTTAAAGAATGAGTTCTCAAAAAACCATTGATTGTGAAAGAATCTGAGTTCCCATGGTCAAGACAACGTAACGCTTAAGGGTTACTGAAATTCTTCTCTGTGATCTTTCAACACAAAAGCCTTAGGACATTTGTCCAGCTAATCATATACTAGGGAAAGGAAATGACCAAATCTTTGGAGAACTGTTGAATACATGGTCCAAGATGACTTCAAAAAATACCCAAGTATGATTGTAGCTCTGTTATGAGGATAGAGGCATCTGAGTGTCAGGTGTAAGAGAAGACTGGACTCCAGTCCACATCACAGTAAGCCCCTGGGTCAGTTTCCAGGTTCCCAAAGTAGAATCAGAGTAGTTGCATTGTCAGAACTTTGGCAATGGAGTGGAACTCCAATAAGAATCCTTATAGTAGGAAACACGTGGGAAACAGACTCTGCTTTTGGCTGGGATAGTAAATCAAGCTCAATTTCACATATGGGGAATTAGTAAAACCCTCAAAGACTTGAAGAATAAACAGATGGCCATCCCTGTGATAGCCCATGGAACTCACCAGAATATCCTCTGGAGGAACTGGGTGGATCATGGCAGATGACAGATGACCACAAATAGAAGTAGTTCCAACTGCAGTTGCTGAGCCACATACACATTGCATCTTTACTGGAACACATTTACCCCAGCTTCTGATCTGTCCTACGTGGCTACCAAGGTGCAGAATATGCTGTTTTTTCTTTGTTAGATCATAAATAGGGTGCATGCTCGTGGGAGGGGAAAGAGTACACATTCATGCCTCCCCCCAGATCCAAGTTCATTCTCCTTGCTTCTGTCACAACATGGATTGGAGGAACCTGCACCATCTAACGTAGCTCAGGATACTACATTGGTCCCCCACACCAGTGGCCTCCTGCCCATTGTACCTGATTCCATGGTGAGATGCATAAGCTCCAAAGAGCAGGAACTGCCATCATATAGGTGAAATTTTGAAAGGCTCAGTGGAATAGGGTAGACTGAGACATCCCCCCCAACATGACCAAAGTACTGCTGCACAACTCTTGGTAGACTACATTGGGCTTTGGAATTGGCGTACTCCACATTGGAAATCCACCACAGCCTTCCTGTCAGGCAAAGACAAAAACTGCTTATTTTTAGTGGAAACCAGATTAAGAAAGAGCCCAGCAGCAGATTCAGGCTGTGATTCAAACATCCCTGAGCCAGTGGGCACATAATCCAGAGGACATATGGATCTGGAGATACTGTAGTCAGGAAGGACTGTTTGAGGTGTCTACAAACTTCAAAAACAGAGTCACGGTACAGACCCCTAGGCCTTGGGTGCAAGTCCATGCATCTGCAGGAGCATACCAAAACCCACACAGGAAGTGGGAGCCAGCATGCTGGCAGACTCCAGTGGAGATTTCTAACCTTAAGACACTGAGTTATGATGCTGAAGAAGTGCCTGCCACAGTTAGCACTGTGATACACACCTGTAATCCCAGCTATTCAGGAGACGGAGGCAGAAGGATCACAAGGACAAGGCCAGCCTGAGCAATTTAGTGAGAGACCTTGTGTCAAATAAAAAATAAAAAGGGGTCAGTAGTGGAGTGCTTGGCTAATGTGAGTAAAGCCATGGGTTCAATCCCTGGTTACACACACACACACACACACACACACACACACACAGGCACAAAATGCCCCTCTCATGCAGCAGAGCCTGACAGCAAACAGGAGTGCCCAGCACAATTCCCCATTGGGTGGAAGGGGTGGAGCTGAGATTGAGCATGCGTCCTAAGGGACCTAGAATGTTGAGCAAACAAACAAGTGACAGCCACTGATGTCACCCACCACTGTACACCAATATTTCTCCCTCAGCTCATACTTATCATTCATGGGTGTCCCTAAAACTGAAGGAGGTCAGTTCATTACAGGGTGTGAGTAGAAGTGGACTGCTGCAGTACCGTAGACCCTCTCAGGCATGGCCCTGAGAAACAGAGGGGCCAAAAGTATCCCTGAGTATCCCAGCAGAGCTTCCAGTGTCACGTGAGCTCATCGACTCTCGGGGGAAAGAACCATGGGCAGAGATAAGGAGAAGCACAGGTTCCCAGGTAGTGCCAGGTCTTATCGGACTGGTCCATTTCCCATTCTAATAGAGAAATTGTTCTAGTGATAAGTGCTGCTGCTGCTTTTGCTGTTGCCATTGTTGTTTGAGAAGAGAGAATGTCCCACAATACTTTGCTGCCCTCGAGTCACAGAATCCCTGCCCCCATCTCTCTGTTTCTGGTTAGGGCGCCCCCCCACCCCCCGCCAATGTTCAGGCTGTGCGTGACCCCTCCCCTTAGTGTGAGATGGGAGTTCATGGTGCCATTAGACGGCACCTCTTCTTGTGGAATGTGACGAAGCCAGCTGCCGTGTTGTAAGCCGTCCCCTAGAGAGAGCCACGTGGCCACCCAGCTAGCACTGGCTCATGCTCCTTGCAGCAGGAACTACCAGGGGATGATTCTGCCCGAGCGAGTGTGAGCAGAAGCTCCAGCATGCAGCCAAAGAAGAAAGCAAGGTTCTCAGTCCAGCAGCCTGCAGAGAACAGGTGAGCCCTGTGAGCTTGGAAGAGAATCCCTCCCAGGCAACCTCTGGGTGATACCACATCCCCAGCACACAGCTCCATCGCCACCTTGAGAGACCTGAAGCCTCACTCAGACTCCTGGCCCCCAGAAGCCATGAGATAAGAGTCAGTTAAGCTGCCAAGTTGTGGTAGTGTTGTTATGCAGTCACACATAACCAATCCGGCCTTCATGTTCCCCGCTGAAAGTGGGGAAAATGCACCACCTTCCAGGTGTAGACTCAGCCCATGGGAAGGAAACCATCTCCTGTTCCCAGCTGGCTTGGTTCTCGATGAATGCCTCCACAGAATAAACAGACATCGTGGTTTAGAGCAACACAACTTTATTCATTTTGTTCCAGGAGTTGGAATTCCGAAACCAGTCATGCTGGGCGGAAGCCAGGGTGCAGATGTGGCAGGGCTGGCTCCCTCTGGAGGCCGGAAGGCCCCTCTTCTGGTCTTTTGCAGCTTCTGGAGAGTGCCTGCCTTCCTTGGCTCCTGTCCCTTTTTCATTTTCAAAGCCAGCAGTGTAACATCCTCAAACCTCTGTTCCTCCCATCATGTCACTTTCCGATTCTTGTCTCTTCTCCTACTCCTTTCATAAAGATCTTCATGGCTACACTGGACCACCCAGACAATCCAGGATGCTTAAATGTCTGTATGCTTTAGTGTTTTACTTTTTTTTTTTTGAGGCAGAATTTCTTTAATTGCTAAGTTGCCCAGGTTGGCCTTGAACTTAACATCCTCCTGTCTCAGTCTCCTGAATCCTGGAATTATGGCCATTTACCACAGTGCCTGGCTATATGTGTGTTCTTTTAAGCTACTAAACTTGTGGTGTGGTATTGTTACAAAGCAGCGGAAAACTATCTGTACAGATGCTCCTCAATTTAAGATGGGTTATGTCCCAGTAAAACCACCATGAATTGAAAATATCATAAATGGGAAATGTATTGTATCCACCCACCCTACCAACCATCACAGCAAGCAGCACAGCCACTGTTAAGTGTGGGCTGTTTCCCCTCTTGATCATGTAGCCAATGGGAGCCTGTAACTCACTATCACTGTCTAGCATTATGAGAGACAGAGAGAAGAAGGGGAAGAAAATCACACTGCATGTCTTAGCTGGGAAACGATCACACTTCAAGTTCAAAGTACAGTTTCTCCTGAACACCCATCACTTTTGCTTCAACACAAAGCTTAAAAAAAAATCCTAAACTGAACTGTCATTAAGGATTGTCTGTCTTCGTCAAGGTTCTCCAGAGAAACAGAGCCAACAGGATACGTACGGATATACGTGGAACTGATCTGTGGGGATCAGCTCCTGTAGTTATAGAAGCTAAGTCCACCACATGCTGTCTCCAAGGTGGAGACCAGGAGTGTCTGCACTGTGATTCAGTCTGAGTCCAAAAGCCTGACAACCAGAGGGGGTGACCATGTGTGTTCCAGGCTGAGGCCAATGGCCTGAGGTGTGGGGCTTCAAGGTTCTTCTGGTAGAAGCGCTGGAGCCCAAATGCCGGGGAATCAGGAGCTCCACTGCTTAAGGGTAGAAGATGGATGCCCCGCCATTTTGTTCTCTCTGGGCCTCCAGCGGACTCCCTGATGGCCACCACTGAGTCAAATGTTGGTCAGGTCGGGAGGCGGCCGCGGGAGCCGTCCTGGACGCGCCGCATTGTCTCCGTGGAGCTGCAGCCCTCCAGCGCGCGCGCCCCCCGCCCGGCCTCGCGCCCCGGCCTGGGCCAGCGCTCCTGTCGCCCTTTGTTGAGGCCGGCCGGGCCACTGCTGCGGTCGATGCCCCGCGGCAGCCCTGGGCCCCGGCTCAGAGGCTCCCGGCGGAGAGCAGTCGGCCCTCCCTGCCCGGGGACCCCTCGCGAGGCGGCGCCGGGCCGTGGGGCTGCGTAGGCCCCGCCTGGACAGGCCCAGCCGGGCCCTGGACAGGTGGGACGCTCGTCACTGCTGGTGGGAAATCTTAAGGAGAAGTATGCACAGGGATTCTTGCCTGAGAAACTTCCACAGCAAGACCATACCACCACCACTGACTCGGAGATGGAGGAGCCCTACCTGCAAGAATCCAAAGAGGAGGGTACTCCCCTCAAACTCAAGTGTGAGCTTTGTGGCCGAGTGGACTTTGCCTGCAAGTTCAAGCGGTCCAAGCGCTTCTGTTCCATGGCTGGTGCAAAGAGGTATAATGTGGGGTGCACCAAGCAAGTGGGACTTTTCCACTCAGATGGGACCAAGCTGCAGAAGTCAGGGGCCACAACCCACAACCGCTGCCGGGCTAGCAAGGCCAGTCTGCCAACACTTAGCAAGGATACCAAGAAGCAGCCAACAGTTACTGCTGCATTGCAGCTGACACAGTCAGGAAGACTCCAACCGTTGCTCAGATAACTCAAGCTATGAAGAACCCTTGTCACCCATCTCAGCCAGCTCTTCCACCTCCCACCGGTGACAAGTCAGCGGGACCTGGAGCTCCCTGACATGCACATGCGGGGTCTGGTAGGCATGGGACACCACTTCCTACCAAGTGAGTCCACCAAGTGGAACGTAGAAGAAGATGTCTATGAATTTATCCACTCTCTGCCAGGCTACCAGGAGATCACAGCGGAATTTCATGCCCAGGAGATTGATGGGCAAGCCCTGCTGCTGCTCAAGGACCACCTGATGAGTGCCATGAACATCAAGCTGGGGCCTGCCCTGAAGATCTACTCGCTCATCAGTATGCTAAAGGACTCCTAGGGCTGGTGGGGCAGCAGGGTCTGGCCCAGGGCTCCCAGCTGAGCACAGCCAGATAGACATTCCCGAGGGGCATGGAGATGGGCCCAGTCAGAGGGAAGGGCCTCTCTAGGGGCGCAGCTGGTGAGGAGGTCTGGGCACCTCAGTGGCTCTCAGGGGCCTTTCATTTCTTGGGAGGGCAGAGAGGCCGGGGGTGTAGAAGATGGGGCTTTATGCTTGTAAATATTGATAGCACTGGCTTTCTCCAAAGTCCCAATACTCTAGCCCTGCTCTCTTCGCCTCTCTCTGTCCCCCGTTTTCCAGGGGGTTTATGGTCAGGGCTCCCCAACTTGAGCTGGGTTACCTCCGAGGGCAGCCAGCAGGCCTGGGTAGAGGCCTTGAAAGCCCTGGCCTTCCTTCTTCCCACCTCCTTCTCCAGGCCTGGTTAACCTTCTGTTGCCAGCTTCTCCCCCTCAGCCCATTTTGGTAGCAACAGGGGCTTCTCCCCCTGTACGCTCTGCAGGTGGAGCGAGAAGCTGGCCCCAATTTGGCCATGCCTGCTGGCATAGACGCCTTAACGCTGTGTGTGTGACTGAGTGACTGTGTAGGATCCTGGACTGACAGGCCACGAGCTGCCCTGTGGCATTGCCAGGTGTTTTGTAACAAACGGCCCCTTAGTGCTTTGTCCTGGACTCCTCTTGGCCTGAGGATGGGGAATAGAGAAGAAGGGCAGCCTCCATGGGGATTAGATTTCCTCTCCAGACATGTCAAGAGGTCTCTGAAGCTCCTCCCCACACTGTGATGTCCCTGACTGCCCTGCTGTCTCACAAACAGCATTAAGGAAGCTGCCGGTGGGCTGGGCCATGTATCCCAGGGCCCGAGCTGGGCTGAGCCTCCTGGATGGTCTACCTGCCTACCCTCGGAGCCCCATGGTGGGGCCCAAGAGCTGAAAGGAGAGAACAGCCAGAGGCAGGATCTGTGAGGAAGACAGCCTGTGACCTCCCATTTCCACATTTCTTTGCTTGTAAAACTTCCTAGCAGCAGTTAACAGTTCCTGAGGAGGAGGCAGGGCAGGAAGGTGAGGGCCTGCCTCTGACTTGCCCTGTCCTAGCAGCTCCTGGGGGAAGAGTCGGACTCTTCCCAGGAAGGGGTGGGCACTGTTCTCAGCTTGTTCTATTCCCCACCTACACCCCCAGGCAGGTTTGGAAATGAAGGACTTTCGTTTAACCTTCTATTTTTTAAAAATAAATTGGTAAAATCTGCAAAAAAAAAAAAAAAAAATGTTGGTCATGTCCAGAAACACCCTCACAGACACACCCAGAAATCATGGCTTATGAACTGTCTGGGTATCCTTTAACCCAGTCAAGTTAGCATATAAAATTAGACATCACATTACCTCGAGACCCTTAACTTAATCACATGTGCAAATTCCCTTTGCCTCCCTCTAGGGAGGCATTATTCAGCCTGTCACACTGGGAATATGACCCATGAGAATTGGCCAAGAGTTCCATATTGATTAGTTTACTCATTCATTAGTTACCATGTGCTTAGGGTGATGCTGGGCACTGCAAATAATTAACGATTTCTGTCCAGTAGCAACCAAGAGTAGAAACATCTAAAATGTTGTAAAAGGAAAATTGCAAGTTCATATTTCATCAATGCCCACCATACATTTATTGGTTTTTTATTGCTCTTGTAACACACTACAAACTTAGCAGCTTAAACTACACAAATGGAGGTTCCTATAGGTCAGAAGTCCAAGCTTAAACCGAGGTGCTGCGGGGCTGTATTCCTTCCTGGAAGCTGCAGGTGAGAACTGGTTTCTTTGACTTTGCAACATTCCAGGCTTTGCATGTTTCTTCACTCCCTGCTTTTCCTTCATCTTTATCAGCATCTTTGGGCCCAAGCATTTCCATGCCATGTGCCTCTGCTTCTGTCTCCTCTGCCTCTCTCTTGTGCTTCTGAGAACCCTGTGATTGCTGCGGGCCCCTGAGATAACTCAGGACCACATCCTCATCCCAAAGGTAGCTGGTGGGCCTCTGTAACCTCACCAGGCACCTGAGTTCCTCTGCCCTGGAACCTTACCTAGGCTCAGTACCTGGGGACTAGGACATGGGTGTCTTCAGGGTCATCATTCTGCTGACCACACTGTGATACTCCCAGGGCCAGCATTTTAAAAGCTCTCTTCCCTTAGTCCTCAGAGCTGCAATGAGGTAAGTTCTCCACCATCCCTGCCTTGCAGATGGGGGATGGGGTGGAGAGGATTTATACTCATTTCCCAGGTCGCACAGAGCATCCTGGGTGTATCTGAAACCAGAAAGTTTGGCTGAAAAGCCCACTCTTATGGGCACTGCACCACATGCTCCACATGAAACGCCTACTGTGTGTCGAACCTGTGCTGTGTTTACCTATGGTAAACTGCCAGTTTCCTTCATATACTGAAGTAAGTTTTTATTAGCATATGCTTGGAATGCACAATGAATAAATTCATTGCGGGCAGTTGGTACATGTACATGACACATCTTAATTTCTTTACATCCCCTTCCCTCTCCCTCCACTTCTTGGTCCCCTCCCATTTGCAAAAGATATGTCTCCCTGTTTCCTGTCATCTGTGTTTTATTTTGCTCTTTAATTTATTTATACTTTGAGTTTCTTGTATAAGACAAACCATGTGATATTTAAGTTGTGTCTGTGATTTATGTCACTTAACATTATGGTCTCAAGGTACATCCCTTCTCCTACAAATGACTCAAATTTATCCCTTTAGATAGCAGAGTATTCCTCCATTGTGTGTAAACACCACTTTTGCTTTACTCATTCATCTGTCGATGGACAGATAGACCAGTGCCAAGATTTAGCTAGTATGAATTGTCCCTCTATAAGCATGGCTATGCATGTATCCCTGGATATTATATATATCGTTAACTCTTTGGGGGAGGTACCTGGAGGGGAATAGCTAGCCCAAATGGAATTTCTCGTTTTAGTTTTTTGGGGAATCTCCATACTGATCCCCATAGTGGTTGTTCTAGTTTATAGTCTCATCAAGACTGTAGAAGGTTTCTTTCTCCCTGCAGCCTTTCCAGCATTTGTTCTCATTTGATGTCTTGATGACAGCCATTCTTTCTGGAGTAAGATGAAATCTCATTTGCATTTTTCTTTTCTTTGTTGTTTTTTTTTTTGTTTTTTTGGTACCGGGGATCAAACTCTGGTCTTTGCGCTTGCGTAGCAGGCGGTGAAACTACTGAGCTAAATCCTCGGCCCTCATTTGCATTTTTCTAATGGCCAGCGACATTGAACACTTTTTCATGTATTTATTGACAATTTGTACTTCTTCTGAGAACTGTCTATTCATTTCAGATGCCCATCTTTTTATTGGGTCTTTCATGTAGGGGGGTCTAATTTTTTTAAGTTCTTTATATATTCTAGATATATACTCTGTACAAGGTGCAGCTGGAAAAAATTTTTCCCACCTTGTGGGTTGCCTCTGCACGCTGTTGCTTATTTCTTTTGCTGTGCAGAATTTGATAGAATCTCATTTGTTGATTTTTGATGTTATTTCTTTAACTTTAAAGTTCAAAACAGAGAGAAAATCCCCACAGAGGGTTGTGGGGGTCCTCAAGGACCAATTCTGTGCTTCAAGGACCTCATGCTATTAGCACGATCCCCCTCTCCGGTCTGCAGGAGGAGGAATGGAGCAATGTCTCTCTTAGACACCCTTTCAGAGCCAGTTTGAGGACCAACAACAGAGCACCTCTCCAGTGCCAGCCTATAAAAAGGAGCCAAATCATGCCTGGGACAGTAAGATGGAAGAATTATAAAACTTTGCAACATGGCTGGAAAAAAGTCTGCAAGGGGCCCCATGGGTTAAAAAATGAGATCCACTGAAAACAAGCTTGAAGATCAGCAGATGTTTGGTCTAATCCAACTAGGGAGGGCTCAGTGCAATGCAGATGTTTTGCTGTTCCCACGAAGCGGGCAAGTCTGGCCTGGAGTGGAAGTGTTCCGAAAGCAAAGATGATCTTGAGCCAATTCCCTCGGGGCTCATCTATGAACCCATTGGCCCCCACCCCAGCAGGAGCAGGAGGAAACACCTGCTTGAAGCCTGAGTTGTCCGTCTGCTCAGATCTCCCATGTTTTCATTCTCTTTACAAAGTTTCTCCACTCCATCTCCTTTGGCACAGTGGAGACAGGACTCCAAGTTGTTGTGGAGTTTTTTCAAAGGCCAAGGGACTGGCGCATGGAGATAAATGTGGACAGGAATGTGGAACAATGTCACGCCATGAAGCCGGGCTCTCCTGGCTAAATTCTAAGCTGCTTCTGTCCATCTTCTTAGCACTGGTGGCCCAGAAGTCCACCCTGCCACACACACCTGCCTTGGGTGACACGGTGGTTAGGCTCCACCCTGCCTGCCTTCCCAGGGGAGGACCCGGTCTTCTTCACTGGGCTGACAACAGAAAACCCTTTTAGAGATGATTATGCAGGTAAGTCCCGCATTCAGCACACACACACACACACACACACACACACGGCCCCTCACAATAGCCATGAAGGAAGTGCCATCAGCTCTTTTACAGAGCAGGACACTGAGGCTCGGGAGACGAGGTGATCTCTCCAGCCCACAAGGCAGGTAGCAAAGCCCCAGCCCAGCTGCGCCCTTTCCGGATGCAGAAACCACATGGCTGCCCTATGACAACAGAAAAAAGTGCACGCAGCAGTCCTGGCCCGGCTGCTGCACTCCCTTCTCAAGTCACCACTTAATATTCAAATGTGCAGAATTTCCACGCTGGAGGAGAAAAAGTCCAAAGATTTTCCCTAGAAGGCCTCAAAGCTTAATTTCTCACAAATGGCCCCAAGGATGGAAAAAGTCTCTCAAATTGAGATTGGCGGGAGAATGGGACCCTTTTTGTCTGATTTTCTTCTCCTTTCTTGGCACCAGTAAGCTCCGCTCGCGCCAGTGGAAAATTCCTAAGTGCCAAGCAGCTCTCAGATAATCTGCATGCAAATAAAAAAAGAAAGAAAAGAAAAAAGAAACCCTTTCCTTTAAGACAGCTCAACAGAGGTGCAGGGAGGGCTCCTGCCAAGCATATATATATTTCAGATCTCTGACATCTCTCTCTGGACCAGGAGGCTGGCTCCCCCACCTTCAGCCTGTGGTGGCTTCAGTCCATCGCTGAGACTGGCACTGGGTCCTACCAGAGCCCAATAGAGGGGCTCCAGAGGGCCCAGACCCAGGTATGACCAGGGCCAGGCCTTGGCATGAAAATGTCATGGAAGAGAAAGAGACAGGCAGAGTATCTGAGACTGGCAAATGGTCCCTGCAGATAAACTAGAAGACCAACTGCAGTATATGATGCTCTATTCGTAAGACAAAAGGTATTGTGATTCTATCTCCTGCAATATCACACTAATGATAGTACATTCATTTAGCTAATGTTGATTAGGGATCTATATATCAGGCATCGCTAAAAACTGAGAATTCAACACAATGGCGAACAGAAGGCAGCCTGCGGGCACGAAGCCTTCAGCCTGAAAATGGAGACAAATGTTAGAAATGACAATGAGCTGGGCCTGGTGGTGCATGCCTATAATCCCAGCCCTCTGGGAGGCTGAGGCGGGAGGGTGGTAAGTTCAAGCCCAGCCTGAGCAACTTTGTGACGTATAGCTGAATGGGAAGGTCCTGGGTTCAAGGGCCAAACACTCGCGCGCGCACACACACACACACACACACACAATGACAATGACCCAGTGCGTTCCAGTACTGTGGAGGGGACCGTGAGGGTACATGGGACCAGGAGAGTTGATGATTTTTTATGTCAGTGTTTGTATGAGACGGGACCCTAGCCATCATCACTTTAACCTAATCAACCTCGGAAGGGTCATCGCGGGTAGTCATTCCATGTAACAGACAAGGGCACTGAGGCTCAGAGGAGTCCAGGAGCTGCTGGGGTAGTCTGGGGCCGCCCGGAAGTGAGGTGTTCCTACCCCAGGGCCTGATGCTCAGTCTACACAGCACGAGGCCCTTGCTGCCCACAGACTGGCAGACTCGCCCCTCACACCCTGCTCAGGGTCCTTACAGGGAAACTGGGGCCCCAGAAAGAGATTCAGAAACTGGCCCAGCAGGACCCCCAAGCCAGCCCCTGCACCCTCTCCACTGCTCTTAGCCCAGTC
Organism: Heterocephalus glaber; assembly: GCF_000247695.1. The sequence continues at coordinate 21,875,067 of NW_004624755.1, read as the reverse complement.
AGCCTGTTCAGCCCCACTCCCTGGTGAAAGAGACCCAGGGGCTCCATAGCACACCCTAGCCCTCCACAACTCTGTCAGAGACCCCAGCTCCAGCTCTCCTGAGCCGCCCTCCTCTGCCTGTGTCTTGAGGGCAGTCAGGGCAGGCTTTCTGGCCACCAGTAACTTGGGGTGCTTACCTGTTGACACTCTCTCCTGTCCCTGGAGATACTGGTCAGAGGCTGGTTCTGACCCAGCTTCGCTGCTTTGCTCAGGCAGCTCTTGCTTATTAAAGTGGGTTCCTTTCTTTGGGCTCACTCTATCTCCTGTCCCAGGGTCTATGGGAGTAGAGCTCAGGGGTGGATCCATTGCAAGACATTTCCAGGTCCCAGAGACGCATATTCAGGGGAGTGGGGACTCAGAGTCAAAAGACAGCCTTGTTCCTAGGGTCAAGTTCCAGCTTCGTTATAACTGGGGCTGTCCCAGTGCAACTTGGGTTGGTCACAGACTTGTCGCCTGGCCATGTAGCCCACCTAGCCACAGCCCAGCTCACACCCAGGGATCTCTTCTTAGCTTTTTTTGTTCACAGATCACCAGCACTTTGAAAAACACATCTCAACATAAAAGAAGACTGAAAACCAAGCAGAGGAGCTCAGAGAAAAGAAAAACAACACACCAAGAAGAAAAAAATTTAGATCTGTAATGCAAAGCATCAGAGAGATAAAATATTGCATCTGTGAAATAAATAAGACTGGAATGCTATAAAAAGTGAACATTCAAAGAACACAGAAGAGCTCATAAATTTTACAAATATCAGAATAGAGAGGAAAGAATCAAGTGACGTAATGAAAGATAAAATTGAAGAAATCTCCCAGGCTAAAATAGGAGAAAAGAGATTTGAAAAGATTTTTTTTTTAATTAAAAGATCAGTCTAAGCAGCCTAACATCCAATTCCAATTCTCAGGACATAATAAGAATTCTGAAAGGATAAATGGTCAAATGAGCAGTACTTTCTTACCCAGGAAGACAGGGTCTCCAGATCAGAAGTGCTCACTGGGACCCAACACAAACAATAGAAGAATCACACCAAGGTACATGGCAATGAAATCTCTGAGCCGCAGATCTAAGGAAAACATCCCAAAAACCCACAGTAGGAGGAAATCAGACAGATTCAGACAACCAAGAGTTGTAAGTCAGATTGCAGAGAAATGGTTCCAAGGTTGAGAGAGCTACAATTCTGCCCCCAAGCACACTAAAATGTAAATGTAAGGATAGAATGAAGATATGCCAGACACGCAATTTACTTCCCATGCACCCTGCCTCAGGAAGTTACTACAAAAGATGATCAACACGACAAGAAATAAACTGAGCAAATGGAAGGCATGAACCCCAATCAATTAGGGATTCAACCCCAGAGACAGACGGAAGAGACTTCTGTGATGATGGAGAAGGGAAATTCAAAATGGAGTGCCATGCTTCAGTGACCTGAAGAAAATCACAGAAGGACAACACTTCCCAGAAGAAATGACTCCCAGTGAGCAGTGGAACTGGGAGGTCACCTGGTATGAGCAAATTTGCCAGAATATTTCTATATTTCTGGCAGGGTGAGATTCATTAATAACAGGAACATAGGAAACTAAAATACAACAGCAACTATCAACCCCAGGAAAAACAAAGGGTTACACAAGCCAGGAAGTGTAATTGAAGTCAGTACATTACGTGGCATGACTATGAACACCATTTACATGGTTACTACAGTAAACACTGAATTTGAGTTAAGCCAAAAATGGCACACTGATTAGTATAATTAGAGGAATGAGAGAATATTTAGGGTAAGCAGTATAAGAATAAATCTTTGGAGTAGAAAGTCTATTGACAAAATTTAATACCAAAACTCAAGGATTTTTTTGAGTAAAATGTTATTCAGAAGGAGGTAGGAAAATGCTAGAAGAAATAACTACAAGCTGAAAATAATTACATTTGGAGAAAAGATTTGGGGCAGGCAGGAGGCACAGTCTAGGCTGCTCTTTTGCATTACAAGTCTTTTAAAACTATTTGACTTTTACAAGTATGTGTAGCTTCTTTAATACAAGAAAATCTAAATTAATTTTACAAAAAACTTAAAAAACTGATAAACTCTACAGAGAGGAGTGGAAATGTAGGATTTTGGGTTTTTTTCTTTTTGGGGGGGCTTGGTTTTTGGTTTTTAGTGGGGGCTAGAACCCAGCACCTCACACATCCTAGGCACAGGCTCCCCCACTGAGCCACATTCCCTGCCCTGTGCTCTGGAGTCCTCCTTATCCATTGTTCATCCTACAGTGGAAATATGTGTAAGTATGGTTTGTATTAAAACAAAAACTAAGTTTTAATGATTTTTAAAATGCATGGTGAACTCGAACCCAGGATTCTGACTCTTGGTGGGGACAGGACTGTCACCTAAAAGCAGTGGCGGGGAGCTCAGACCAGCAAGACATGGAGGACTTGGACCAAAGGAGAGCGAGAGGAGGGAATTCACAGCTGGGAGAAGACATGGAATATTTGGCCCCAAACTAGAAACCCACACAGAGATTTTGGTTTGAAGCTTTGGAAAACATTTGTTTTCGTTCCTCATTAAAAAAAAAAATGGATGACGAGTTATTTGAAATGAGATTTTAACAAGAAAAAAACTCATAAGGTTTCATTAGCATCCTCTTACCAGCCTGTTATTAACAAGTCTGTGGGCTGACTTTAAGAGTTTCTGCTTCTTTAGTGAAGCCACCAACACCCAGGGAGGGTTTGGGTTTGGTTCTGCCTTTTTTTTTTTCCTTTTTCTTTTAACATTCTTCTTCCTTTGAGTATTATACATGATCCACTTTTTTGCAACCACTCTCCAGTGTCATTTTGGAGCATATTTCTGTGCTTGACAGCACCCAAAGCAAACGGAGGCCCCTTGGTGTGCGTGTGTTGAAAGAGTATGTGAGCTCCAGAGTCGGACAGGCTTAATCTGAATCCCAGATCTGGTCCTGAAGGAGTTGAGTCACCCTCCCTGGAATCCAGGATTCCCTGAAAAATGGGAACATGACACCCACCTCCCTGTGCTGCTGATGTGGATATTAACTTAAGGCACAGTCATGAGTGACCTAGTAGGTGCTCAGTAATCAGAAGTCAGCCAAACCCCGAGAAGTAGGCAACTGCTAAGGACCACAGTGTCTCCCCCCATGACCGCGTCCAAGCTGGATTTCCTGCATTTCCTGCATTCTGGGCCCTTCTTGGAACGTCTTCTTGTCATAATTGTCTCATGGTCTGACAGTGCCTAGAGAAAGCTCCTGTAGAAGTCACAGAATTTCATGGGTGGGACCTGGCTGAAGGCTAGTGGTAAAACTGGATCTGACTCCCTCTTATATCTTAAGGCTCCAACTCATCAAGTCTTGAAAAAATGAAAAATAAAAAGGCATCAGCCAGTTGCGAGGCAGAAAGCAGATCTGTGCAGGGCTTACGTGTGATCAGAACACATCTCTAGCCCAGCCATCCCCATGTCTGCCTGATTCTGTCTCATTCTTTGCTGTGCAACACTGGGCAAAATGATCACCCTTTCTGGTGGTCTCCTCAGCTTTACCAACCTCTGAGGCTCTACAAGATGAGGGAGCCCACCCAGCTAAGGGAAGCCAGGAAAGAGCAGAGAACTTGAGTCCTCCTGCTCCAGAGTCCACGGAGCCTGGGCACAGTGATGGCTCAAGGAGGTCACTTGCATCAATCAGCTCACTCGATTCTCAGAATGATCCTCTGGGCAGGGCAGGAACTACTGAGACTCCCATTGTACAGGTGAAAAGACTGGTAACTTAGAGAGGGTGAGACTGTCCCCAAGCCAGGCTTGGTGCCACCTGCCTGCTGTCCCAGCACTCTGAGAAGCTGAAATAGGAGGAGGTGCAGGTCACTGAGAAGCTGTGGGTTCGATTCCCAGCACTGAAAAAAAGTGCCCAGGGTCACAGTTACTGAAGGGTCAGGATTTGACCCAAGCTTCCAGGCTCCAGACTGCCAACTCCCCATTCATATCCACAAAACTGAAGCCTTTGGGAAATGTCAGAGAGCATTTCCAACTACAGAGAAAGGGTGAGGAGCCCACATTGTCTGCAGTCTGAGGAGCAGAGGGGAGGCGCCATCAGATTCCAGCTTCCGGCTTCACTGTGGGGGTGGAATGAGGAAATCAAGGTCCTGGCTTATTAAGACAGGAGAATGACGCTTCCTGTCCGCCTCTGCTGGAAACCCGGTCACCCCGAGCCCATTCTGCCTCTCCATCTCCAGTGTCCCAGCTCTGCGCTGGACAGTAGCAGGGACATGAGGGATTGCAGCCAGCAGAACCCAAATAGGGATTCCTGGGCTGAAGCGGAGGGCAAGGCCGCTGACCCTCAGTGCCCACCCTCTTCCTCTGGAGCCTCCCCAGAGGCAGCACTAAAGAGGCCCAGAGCAGAGCTTAGAGTCTCCCAGCCTGCAGGGCCTGCTGGCGTGCCCAGGGGAGAGTAATCTTTCACTTAATTAATTTATAGCAAAGCCCTACTGTGTGCTGGCACTGTCCGAGGTGCTGGAGAGATCAGAGAACTGCCTCAAAAGTCCCTGCTCTCGTGGAACCGAGAACCTGCTGAGGAGGGACAGAGAATGCACAAACGTGTAAGTGTGTCCTCTACTGCCCTGGAGCAGTTTATATGAAGAAAAACAGAGAGGCAGAAAAGGCTTCTCTGAGACACTACAACAGAAAACTGAGATGGAGAGAGATCTACAATCGCTCCAAGGGACACCTCTCCAGGAAGGGGAACAGCAAGTGCAAAGGGCCTGAGGCAGGGCTGGGTCAGCCAGGAGACCAGAGAAGATACAATGGCTGAGTAACTGCAAAAGTCACAAGGACAGGGAGTCACAGGGAGCTGGGTCCTAGAGGGCTTTGTTTCCAGGTAAGGATTATGCATCTTATTGTGAGAGAGACGAGAAACCATCAAAGACTTCCGTGACCTTCTGCTAACGGGGATTGTTAAATAGCATGATGACCATTAAAGCCTTTCTAGCAGTCACATTATTAAGATTATTATTTTTATTTTTATTACACACGTTCATGTAATCTTTAGTTAATATCTGTTTCCTCCTATGCCCGAGGGTCCACACGGGCGCAGAGCTGGTCTTCGTCCTTCCTTGCCATGTGTCCCCGGCACTAGCCAGCTTCTTGGCATATAGGGATGCACAGTAATTAACTGGGGCCCATGACGAACAGGATGAATGAGGAGCGAGGCAGTGATGGATGGATGGATGGATGAATTAAATACTTCCCGAGGTAATGAGCACCCAGCTCCTGGGAACGCACGAGGAAGCACGGGAGCCGAGAGTGGCCTGGTTCATTCGTTCCTTCATCCACTCAACAAACACTGCCTGAATGGCCCCTGTGATGGCATTGGGGTCACCGCCATGAGCCAAACTGGCAAACCCCTGCTCACATCACCATAGGCAAAACCAGAAGACAAACAGGGTGTCTGGGAGGACGACAGCCCGAGCCAAAAGGAGGCAAGATGAGGAGCCAAGGGCCTGCATGGTCACGGAGGTGGCACAGGGCACGCACCCTGGAATGATTCCCTGCCAGAACCCAGGAAGATTCACCTGGAGACTGCAGAACCCTCTGGGTAGCAGAGGCTTTTGTTCCTGGATGGCTTCAGCAAGAGGCTGACATTGGACCGGATCCCCCTAGTGCTCTGCCCCATCTGTGTGATGCTGGATGGCCACAGGCTCTCTCTGAGACTCAGTTTCCCCCGTGGCCGACCCTGTGTTCTTCCAACTCTGATTCCAGCCTGGCTCTGCAGAGGTGGCTGCATTTCACTTCCTCTTCCCAAGCACCTCCCTAGAAAGTGTGAGTGTCTCTGAGAAGCTGCTCTTCATGCACCCAGGTGTCTTTGTGCTCAGCCCTGGCTCCAGTGGCAGCTCCAGGGAGCACACTCACAAGCCACGGAGCTGGGGGCAGGACAGCTATGCAATTTGCGGCTCCCATGCAAAATAAAAATTCAGGGTCCTGGGTTTCAGCCACAGTGTGCCCACCATCGCTCGCTGGAGGAGAGGAGACTGGCAGAGCTACTTGGTGCAAGAATGGAAGCTTGAATAAAATCTGGCTGCTGGGCCACAGAAGCTTGGCCGGGAGGGGGAGTTGGTGGGAAGCAGGGTAGAATCTGAGATTCAAGCTCCACCTGTCCGAAATGGGCATAGCTAGATGCTGGGGCCTGGAACTGAGATAAGTATTTGGCGAATTGGAGAACACCTTCCCTCAGGACGTTTCGCTCTCCCCTCCAAGGCCCACCCTGCACTTGCACAATTCAGTACCTCCTTAGACACTGCCACCCAGGCAAGGGCTGGCCTCCTGAGTTGGTGTCTGGCCTGCCTAGGCCTTGGTCAGGCCCTTGCCTCTCCGAGCCAGTGTGCTTGTGTGTGTGGTGGGATTATAAGGATAACCCTGCCTGGCTGGCCCTTGTGAGAAGGAAGTGGTATCACCCTCCAGACTTTGGCAGAGGGTCCGGCAATAGCTGCTCAGTCAGAAGGCAGCAGCCAACTTCCTACCCTAGGGGCCAGGCCATGGGTGGACACGGGGCCTGGACAAAGACCTGAGCACATCCAAGGGCCTGCACAGCTGGTGCAGGGCTGGGCAGGGAGCAGCAGCGGCCGGTGTCACAGGGAGGGCCAGGTGCTGAGTCCCGGTGACCCTGGGTGTCTCCCAGCATACTCTGCTGCACAGCTGAGGCCCAGCTCCTCCATCCCTGTGTGGCCAGCTAGTGCAGCTGAATTCAGGGTGCTCCAGGGCCTGCGATGCAAGCTGGAGTGCTGGGTCTCTGAGCTGGGTGAGCTGAGGGCAAGGAGAAACACACACGGTCCTGGGCCTGCTTCCCTCTTGGAAGCCTGGAAGTTCCTCCCAGAATCCTCTGGGACAGGACAGAATAGTGACAGGGGAGGGGGGGCGCTACAGGATAAGAGGGGTTCCCCGAGGCTTCTCCCCTGACCACCAGGGCTCCAGATCACCACCACTTTCCATATGATTTTTCTTTTTTCGGTACCAGGAATCCAACTCCGATCCTTGAGCTTGCAGGGCAGGAGGCGGAACCACTGCACTAAACCCTGGCTCAACCACTTTCCATGTTCTGGGGACCCACGGATCCTCTTCTTGTACCCCTGTCGCTCTCCCCTATGCCTGAGAAGAGCAGAGGGCCTCCGCAGGCCTTGGACTGGAAACACCAGAGCCCATTTGTGGCAGCACCGCCTGCCTCTCTTGACCGTGGGAACTTTGCGACTGCCAAGGCCTTTCCAGGGTTTTCTTTTGGGTTTTCTTGAGACAGAGTCTCACTATAGTTTAGGCTGGCCTCCAGCTGTCAGCAATCCTCCTGCCTCAGCCTCAGCTTCCTGCTCTCGGCGGGCGAGTGACACCATGCCAGGTTTCCACTGGAGATGTCTTTTGGGCTATTCCTGGAACTCCATTTCTCTTTTCCCTTTGGTCTGGGCTCACGAGCTGCCTCTGTGCAGAGGCTGGGCTTGATCACGCTGTGGAAAATAAGCCCTAACCGGGCTTCCCATCAGCGTGGCCTGTCACCCCCAGTTTGGAGGCATCCATTGCCACCTGAAGTTCAGATCCTCTGTTCCAGGGTGGGTCTTGCAGAGCAAGCGAGGCTGCATGGATTAGTGGGAAAACCAAACAAGCAAACGCCGGGCCAGCATCCGAGATCCAGTGCTGCCTGAACTTTCTGCCCCCTTGACCAAATTGCAGGACCCCTTTCAGCCCGTTTCCCAGTGAAGACGCTGGGCCACAGTGACACCAGCGTGGCACCCAGAGGAGGCAAAGCCGGCCAGCCCTTCGCCACTCCCGGTGGCCTGGGGGGCGTTTGGGTGCAGTTTTGCATACACACTGCAGGCAAGGGATGGCTGGGAATGCAGGCTCTTATCCTAGACACCCGTGTGAGGCTCAGTGAGTCACTTCCTCTGCCTGCCCGGGCCCCTGGTCTGGGTCACCGGAACTCTTCCTCCTGGTAGGCGAAACCGGTGTCTTAATTCTGGGCCCATGGCGGCGGGTCAGACAGTGGTCTTCCACCCTCCCTGTCAAAGTGCAGGGGCAGAGCACCCCCTTCTTCCTCCCTCCAGCCTCAGACCCCCCTCCCCTCTCCCTCAGAGGACGGCGAGGGGCCGCCACAGAGCAACGTCCCTTCTGGTCTCCACGTTGCGCTCTGAGCGTGGGAACCCGTTGACCGCGGCTCCCTCGCCCCAGCCTGGGCGAGATTCCATTCCGAACCGCAAAACCGAGGTTTAGCTCCCAGGCAAAGGCTGCGTGGTTAGGAGATCTGCTGGGACCCTCACCCGCTGTGTGACCCTGCCGGAGTCATTTCACCACGTGTCTCAGTTTCCTCGTCTGGGAAGTGGGGTGAGGGTGGCACGCGCGCCTGGCAGCTTGCCTTCGGTGGTGTGGCCCGAGTGGAGACTTCAGGAAGACCCCTGTGCGGCCAAGGCTGCAGGACAGCTCGCTGCTGCGGCAGGACATGGGGACAAGATAACCCCAGCTTGGGACCCCGGGAAACAGACAGGGTCAGCAGAGAGCTCCGTCCCTCCCGCTCCCACCGAGCCTGCAGGGTTCCCTACTGTGTGAGGTCTTTAACAGAGAAGCCCTGAGGGGAGAGGGGACCCCAGGGTCTCAGCCTGCCCCAACACCGGCTTCCAGTGTTTCTGGGTTGGGGAGACCCCCCACCCCCCCCCACCCCCACACACTCAGGAGCCCAGGGGAGCCCACCCGGGGGGAAACGGGCGCGAACCTCTCAGGACTCAACACCGAGGGACTGAACGCCCGCTCTGGGGACAGCCCTGGTGGCCACAAAGCGGCAGGGCGCTGCTCGGAGTCCGGGAAGCGGCTGGGGCAGAGGCTTTGGAGTCGCCGGGTTCCCCGAGTCTCCGTGACACCAACTCCCTCGGTCTCACGCGGCAGGAGCACGCGCGCACCCACGCACCGCCCCCGGGGCGGGTGGCGAGGCCCCCCGCCAGGTGGCCAGGTCTTTCAATCCCTGCACACGGAAGCGGGGAAGGCTCGACCCCTGCCTCCCACGATCCCGGGTTCAGATACAGCCAGAGGCTCCAAGCCTAAAAGACGGGCAGGAAAGCCCCGCGCGGAGGTGCACTTGCGGGGTCCGATCGCAGGGCCAGAGCGTCTCGCGCCACCTGCCCCTAACGAGGCCCGAGTTGAGGGCAGGATTTTGAATGCGCCCCCAGCTCTCCGAGGGCTCGCAAGGTCTTTGGTGTCCCTGGGAGCCGGGCACTGGGGCAAATTCCAAAATCTCGGGAAGGAGAGGCGCAGGGGCCCGCTGGAGGCCACCACCCCGGGGGAGAAGCCTGGACTCCACGGGGCTCCTGGGAGGTGCAGACCACGACCCCTGCTCCGAAATTCGCCTCTTTAAGTATTCACAATCGCCATTTATGGCTGGAGGTGCGAGCTTCTCACGTTCTGGTTTATTCCCATACCAACAGGAAAACATTCTTGCAAGTCCGCACTTTATATCTCGTGAGAGAGAGACTCGGAGAAGCTAAGTAACCTGGCCCAAACCGCACAGCTAGGAAGTAAGCACCATAACTCCTCCCCAGAGAGCCGGCTCCAGGTAGGAGCTTACGCTGCCCCCGTGACAGGCAGCCGGCGTGGGTCCCAGGCCGACTTCCGAGGCCAGGTGGAGGGACGTCCTGGACCGGGCCTGGGTTCCGCCCAAGCAGGCGCGGGGTGTAGGGTCTAGCAAGGCAGCCCAGGCGCGGTGAGGCCGGGGAGCGAACAGGCAGGCGGGAGACCTGCACACACGTGTGGGAGCAGGCTCTGGATTCCCTCTCTCCCTCTCTCCCCTCTCCCTCCTGCCGGGCGCAGCGCCTTTCCATTCCGAGTTGATCTCTTCCTGCAATCACGATCCCTGCATCTGAAGTTTCCCCGGCCTCCTTTCTGGGGTTCGTGTGAATCTGTCTACGTCTGACTCTGGGTCTCTTCCCTCCCCGGAAAGATTAGGTGTCTCCGGGTCAGCAGGTTGCCGGTCTGAGAACTGAATGGACGTCGGCGGGTGGAATGGTTCCCTCTATAAAGTCCGGCTGTGTGGGGGCCGCGTGCAGGGCGTGTGGGTGCTGGCGCTGTTCGGTTGTGCGTCGGCTGGGCGAATGTGCCGGTTCGGTTGTGTGCGGCTGCTGACGTGCGCTAACTGCGCGTGTGCGGCGTGTGTTGGGTGGGCGTGGCTGCTCCGTGTGCTGCGCGTGTCGGAATTGTGTGTGGCTGCCGCCGCGTCGTGGTCAAGACGCGTGCGGGCGCATGCGCTGCGCTTGTAGGCTGGCCGAGCAAGTTCGGAGGCGCCGGTGGACAGCAGGGCTTGGGGCCGCGGGAGGGCGCTGTGGAGGAGCAGCAGGGTGACGCGAGTTCCCCCCGGGCCAGCCCGGCCGCTGTGCCCGCTGGGGTCGCCAGCTGGGGAGTGGAGCTGTAGGGATTTCCGGGAGTCCGGGTGGGGGCCCCGGAAGACTTGGGAGGGGCACCTGGTGGGGGTTCTGGGGGCGTCCGTGGCGGGGACTGTCCCCGCCGAGCGGTGGTTTGAGCGAGTGGCGGGAGGGCGGGAGGGAGCCAGAGAGGCCGCGCGGCCCCGGGGGCCCGGCCAGGCCGGCGCCAGCCGCCGAGTTGAAAGGCGGCCGCGGCCTCTGCTCGCAGCTTCCCATTGAGCCCCCGAGGGTTCCGGGCGGGGCGCAGGCCTGGACCTGGCTGGGCTCACCTCGGCGTCTGGGGTCACGAAAGGGGACACAGCAGTGAGATGCGCGCCCGCAGTCCCCGCCTCGAGAGTGGCCGTCTTCAGGACGCGAGTGGAGAAGCAAACCCTAGGACGAAGCGCAGTGGATGCGAGCTCCCCGGGGAGGGCAGAGCCTTGCGGGTCAGACGCCGGGATGCCGCCGACCTGTCCCGAGCTGGGCACCCCGGTCCCCGCCACCCGCTGGCCTCGCCCCTGCCCAGTGTCCAGGCCAGGGACGCCCTGGTCCTGCGGCGCAGTCAGAAGCCGAGCCCACAGCCCGAGGCTCCCGCCAGCGCCCACGGACCGGCGAGACGCCCGTCACTGCTCGGGGCAGCCCCGCGAGCCAGGCCTCGGAGCAGCTCGACCCAGAGCTGGGCCCAGGTCCCCAGCACCCGGTTTTCCAGGGACACTCGCACTGGGGAAAAGCCATTCTGGCACTGGGTGACCCTCCACTTGAGGGGCACGGGCAGAGCGAGGAGAGCGTAAAGTCTATGTTCGAGTCCCTGCTCTGCCTCTTAACTGTGAGATCTTGAGAAAACCAGATCCCTTCCCGGGCCGGGCCGCAGTCCTCCCGGCTGGAAAAGTGCAGATTCCTAGGTTTGCGGCGCAGGGCGGAGCCGGCTGCGAGCGGTAACCTTTGGCACACAGTAGGCTCTGAGCAGCGCAGTGGGCGGCTGCTCCGCACGGCGAATCCTGAGGTCCTAGCCGGGGCAGGAAACATCCATAAAGGATCAGGCCCGGGTCCTCTGCCCACAGCGCAGCGCCGTGGTTTGTTAACTGGAAACTGAGTTTGGAGGACTGGAGTGGACGAGAAGCGGAGTGCGGGGCCCTGCAGTGAATGCCCTCGCGACCCGACAGAATGTGGCCCGGAGCGTCACCTCACGCCGAGTCACCCTAGAGCTGCGCGCCTTCCCGATCCAGCCAGCATTTATTGAGCGCCTTTTGTGCGCACGCCTTGTGGAGAAAAGGAATTCGGAGGCTAACGGGGGAAAAAGAAAGGGCCCGACGAAAAGAAATTTTAACAAAAAACCCCAAGGGGCCCGAAGTAGAGGGAAGTCCGGGCGGCACTGAGGGTCGAGACTCGAGGGCGGGGTCCCGGGGCGGCCAGGCCCTTTCCACAGGGACTGGGGCGCAGGGGGCGGGGAGGCGCGCCCGCCTCGCCTGCAGCTATAGCCTCGCTGGAGCCGTGGAGCGTCTGCAGAGCGCGAACCGTTGCTCATTACCGCAATTATGTTGCTCTAAATATGCCTCGACCCTAAATTACCAAATTCAGAGGAGCCAGGAGGCCCTGGAGCCCGGCCGGAGGAGATACCCGATCCCGCCCCGCCACTCCCCTATCCCCAAGGAGCGGAAAGGATTCTAGCGCTGCAAACGTGCTTGAGCTGAGAAATCTCAGACCCGGTCGGTATTTCCTGGGAGTCTTCCTGGACTGGTGGGGGATCCCCAGGCCCATTTCGCAGGTGAGGAAACCGAGGTAGAGAGATGGCGCGAGCTAACCTATCCAAGGCCAGACAATCAGCAACAGGCAGGTTTGGCTCACAGGGAACCGTGTCCACATGTCTGATTTCAAACTCAGCACTATTCCCAAGCCCGGAGAATAGCCAGAGGGGCTTCAGGAAGGAACCCACATTTGTTCTGGGGGTGAGGGTGCACTGCAGGCTTCCCCGGGGAACTGATGAGTTCATAGAGAAAGGTGACAAGGGTCTGTCTGCAAGCAGCAAAAAAGGAGAGCGCTAGCCTTCCGAGGCCTTTTAAGGGCCCCATGGCACAGAAGTCAGACCTGGTGGGCAGTACTCCTCACTGGCAGGGGATGAGGGGTCCCAGAACCCAGTTCTGGCTGAGGGTCACTGCCCAGTCCCCTTTAGACCGTCTGGGGTGGGGGACAGCGCTCCACAGCAAGTTTGTCTTTCTTTTCTTAGGGCAGGGGCTGTGCCAGGATCAGTCCCAGCTCCACTGGGAGGGGACAGAACCTTGGCTCTATCTAGCATCTGGGACTGGAGGGGCCGGGGGTCCCAGAGCCAGTGCTGAGCACATCTGGGTCCTCTCAACCCTGGGGCCTCGGAGTTCCTAGGCCGATCTCCAACCCTGGGGCTAGATAGGGCAGTGTGCTCTGGACTTTCTCCTGTTATCCTGGAGAGGTGGCTGCTCCCCCTTAAGTCCAGTGCCAGTGTCAGGGTTCTAGGAGCCCTTGATCAGGACTTTCCTGCCTGGAGTTTGGTTGCAAAAACTGCCTATCATACAGAGGCTAGGAGAGGGAGTGCACAGATTTGGTGAGAATTAAATGAGGCTCCCAACACCAAAGAGAACAGAGGTATGGGGAACATAATGGCTTTATTTACTGTCTCCAACCTCCTTGCAGAATTCCTGCCAACAGGCCGAACTTGGCACTTGTTCACTGAACTTGACTTACTACCGAAAAGAAAAGCCAAGTTTGTGATCGCTGTGAAGCAGGGCCTTGCAAAGAAGTTGCCAAGGGAGGGTGTATGGTCCCTCTGGGTTTTCTGTGAAGTTTGATGTCCCTGTGATGTGTGTTTCTATTTCTGTAATAGAGATTGCAGTAGGGGTGTAAAGGCATTTGCTCATACTCCAGCAGCTGACAGTTAGTTCCACAAACCTATCCTGGAGATGATGTAGAGGAGTGAAGCAGTGGCTGCCACCCCCCACCTGGCCTCCCAAAAAAGGCAGTGGAGGGAGCTGGGAATTCTCTCCTTTAGCTGTCTACAGTCTTCAAACCATTTGGGCGACTCACTTTGTTTTCATAGACAGGTTAAAAGGAGAGAGAAAAGAAAGAGTTGGTTATGGGTCGCCTGGGCAAGTGTCGATTTCAGCTTAAAGTGAATTGGAAAATTGAGCCTAATTATCCTAGGTAATTGCTCCGATTCTCCACTTGACTTTGCTAATGCAGCTCTGTCCTGTGTGTTCCAAATGATACCTGCTGTGTTCCCCTAGATCCGCTTGTCACCTTTGGAAGCTGCTGGTGTAAAGCTCTCTTGAAACGGAAAAACCAACTGTATATGTGAAGGGAAGGCAAGAAGTAAAATTAAAATGCAAGACTGAATCACCAAAGAGATCATTTCTTGTAGCTTAAAATTAATTTATTTAACAAATATAGCTATAATATAAATGATAATAAAATTTCAAATATACAGTATATTACATAGTACACACAATCCCTTCCAAAGGGATGTTTGAGAGCCATGAAAATGTACTGTTAAATAGAAACAGATTTTTTAAAATTTTACAATTTTTTTCTGGTACTGGTAAAAGAGAGGTCCCTTCAACCTACCTTCAAAATGCATCTGTGTGCCCTGCCCCTCAAAGCAATGTTTGGCTGTTGGATCTCTCTTAAATTTTCCAAATGAAGGGGCTGGCATCCAACTCCCCCAGTGCTCTTCCTTTTCCAAGACTGTTCTCATTTCTCTGCACTTTTCCTGCTTGGTGTCAGGACAAGGAGCAGCCATGCAGGAGACTCGGGGCCTCTTAGTCCTGTTCCACCCATGGCTAATTCTGCTCGGGACCTTGAGGAAATCTCTTGGCCTGTCTGGCCTTAGTTTGCCCATCTGTAACTCGAGGGTGTGTGTAGATCTAGATTTTAGAAAAGTACTAATGGACTCTTCCAGCCACTCTTCTGGGACAGGATCAGACTTTGGAGAGGAACCAGGGAGCAACCAGGAGAAACAGGGTGCAGTATGGGGGTTACAGGGAAGGGGCCAGCAGTGCTGAGCGGGGAGCTGTGGTAGGAATCCTGCTGCTTACAGATGGCTCGGGCTGGAAGAATCAGCTGGCACCACAGATGGGCAACACTGGACCACCTATGTCAGATGGTACATGCTGTACCCTACATGGGCCGTGTAGAGTCCCACGGGCGCCACTGGGAGCGCAGCACGCTGGAAGGGGCCAGAGGCACTGTAGAGCGAGGCGCCCGCCGCTGCAGCGACAGCCGCTGGACCACCAAGGGGGAAGGAGAGGCCGAAGGCAGCCGGGGGCAGCATGGGCTTGGCTGCCATCTTCAGTTTCTCCAGCTCGGCCTCCTGCAGTCTCTTGGCCTTGGCGCGGCGGTTCTGGAACCAGATCTTCACCTGGGTCTCCGTGAGGCTGAGGGAGCTGGAGAACTCAGCGCGCTCTGCAATGGACAGGTACTGCTTCTGGCGGAACTTGCGCTCCAGAGCCAGCAGCTGGGCAGTGGTGAAAGGCGTCCTCGGCTTGCGGTTGGTCTTGTGCTTGCGAAGGGTGCAGGCCGGGGGACTCAGCCGCCCTAGGGGACCACGGGAGAAAAAGGCAGGGGGTTAAGAGAGGCACTGGAGCATAATCAACCCATAAAATGGGAACGGTCAGTACCAGTGCCAGCTCCTGATACCACCAAGCAGCCTACAGAAGGCACTTGAGAAATATCTTCAATTCCCACTGCAACCCCACAAGGAAGCCGGTCCTGTCTACTTTTTGCAAACGAACAAACTAAGAGTCCAGAGGAAACACAATGATGTTCAAAAGCCTGGTGCCCACAGTAAAGGCAGACACAGCTGGGCACAGGTAAAATCCCCTTTATGATCAACGATGCCTTTCACAGTGGGACCTCTGCCCACAGCCACACACAGAGGGAAGGTGGACTGTAATACAGGCAACAAAACACATAGAAAGATACCCTGCACCCGGCCCAGGTCGCAGCGAGCCCTATGCGATCGCCAGACATTTCTCTGTGCCCACAAGGCTCAGAGCTGGGTTGGGCTGCCATTTGGCATAGATTCCAGATCTCCAAACTTCACAGGTCTCCCTTCAAACAATGAGTTGCTGCAGGGTTCTGGGGTCAGTCCCTAGGTGGGGGAAGTGGCTGTCACAGAGGGTGGACTGTGGGCTGCCCGCTGAAATATATAAAGTGCCACTTGGAGCAGTGGGGAAAAGGCGGCTTCTGATGTCTCCATTTTTTCTTGGGCCTTGAGACACATCCTAATGTGTACGACGACTTCACTTGTGGCTCTGTTCACAGACACCCATGGTGCCCAACTGTCTTTCGATTGTGGCCTGCAGATAACCCTCAAGGACGGAGATGTGGACGGAGAGCTGGCACCAGGCTAGGACGGGGCCGCTGCGCACTTCCCCAAGCTACACCGGTCACTGAACACAGATAAAACACACGCAGCAGAGTATTTCCAGGACAACCAGGATCCAGTTCACCTTAGGGTCCCTGGGCCCAAAGCCCTAAGCCAAATTCTCAAGCCTGGGAGGAAGCTCTGCCCTGGAAGCAACTTTCTTAGGGGAAGGTGGACTGCAGAGGATGGCGCACCACGTGGGTTCTGATCATGCTTTTCTTCGGGCCCCCTCCCTTTTTCCCCCTTTTTTCGCAACGATCTTTGGTCTCAGATCACCAGGATGTGAGTCAAACGAAATCTTGAGCTAACATCCCCTTATTCCCGGCTTGCTCGAGGCCACTGCGACTCCGGGAAGCGGTTGGCCCCAACTCGCTTTCCTCCGGGCCGCCAGAGGGGCTGGCGCCGAGGGAGACGTCACCTTCTTCGGTGGCGACAGCCCAGTGCTGGGCCACCTACTCTGGCCATTAGGCCCAGGGAGGGGCCGGCTTTTCAAAGACGTTTAATCCCCAGATAAAAATCATTCCTCCCCATCACGCCATTGAATTTGTGCTGCCATTATGCAGCACAAAATAATCGGAGGAAACGAGGAAAACTTGGGAATTTCCCGTGCTCCTGAAATATCTCCAAGGAGTGTTCACTGGGCAGAGAAGCCTGGGGCCCGCGAGGCCTTGGAACTAGCCTGCCCCGGGACGAGCCTTTGGCCGCTGGTGTCCTTTTCGCTGACCCAGTCGGAGAGCTTGGGAGCTCTGGACCAGACGGAAGGCGCCGTCCCCAGACTCGGTGCCTGCCCCGCCCCCTCCACGGCAACTCCGACCATCCATCCGCCCAAAGCACCAAGTATTTGCCTCAAACTTGAAGGGAGCAAAGAACCTTTCTGTAAAGAGATACAGTACTTTAAACGGCTGGAGTGAGGGACAGGCTGTGAGAAGAAAGTGAAACTCGGCGCACAGCGAAGGAAGCCCGGCTCCTACGACCCATCCTTCGGACAAATACAAAGTAACGGGCTTTAGGGTCAGACGGTAGGGTAGGGTCCTTTCTCGGGTGCGGGAAGGAGGGGGCTCCCACCCGCAGCGTCACGGCGCCAAGGCGAGAAGCCCGCGGAAAAAGACCTGGAGCTGGGCCTGGCCGGCCGAGAGCTCTTCCTGGGTGGCAGCAGCCAAGCCCCCCCACCCCGCGACACCCCGCAGCGTGGCCTCCAGGTATCCAGCTACAGGTACGCAGACTGCGAGACAGGCAGGCGCCGGGCGCCCAGGGCCCGCACCCCTCCCAGCCTGGCCCCTGCCGGGACTCAGCTACTCACTGGCGGGGGGCGGGGAGAAGCGGGGGCTCTGCATCCACGGGGTCCTCTCCGGCTTCTCGGGGCTCTCGGCCTTGACCAGCGCATCTTCCGGCAGCTTGAGGAGTCCTCCCACTGAGAAACGGCCGAGCGGACGGGGCGGGGAGGGTGCGTCCGCGGTGCCCAGGGAGCCGGCCCGGGCGCCCAGGGGCTGCACCGAGCCGCCCGCCGCCTGCGCACCCTCGGGGGCCGCCAGCGCGCTCTCCTTGGCCCCAGGCTTCCTGTGATCGGCCATCAGCGCCTCCACGCTGAAGGGCAGGAGCGACGGGGGCGCTTTGGGCTTGGCCCCCTCCTCCTCGGCGCCCATGGCGGCGGCCGCGGCCGTGGCCGTGGTGGCGGCGGGGCCCTGGCCCGCGCCTCCCCCGGCCGGCTTGGCGAAGGCGGAGTCCTCCACTTTGACACCGAGCGGCAGAGAAGTCATATCAGCAGCCGGGGCCATGCAGAGCCGGGCGCCCCTCGAGCCGCAGCACAGGCCAGCCGCCGCGCATGGGCTTCGGGCGGGCCGGGGCCCTGGCCGGGCTGCTCTCCGAGCGCGCCTCCCGCCGCTCCCGAAGGCAGCTGGGGCGTTGGGCCTGGCTCCGCGCCGCCGCCGCCCCGCGCAGGCCGAGCTCCCGGGCGCACTCGCCGCTTCGGGGTCCCGCGCCTCTCCCCAGAGAACTTGCTAATAAGGCGAGGCCCGCGCGGCGGCGACCAATCACTGCGCGAGGGGGCGGGCCCGGAGCGATCCATTGGGCCCGGCTCTCGGGGACGAGCCCTGAGGGGCGCTGAGCCCGGGGGCGCGCGGGGCTGAGGCGGCCGCGGGCGCAGAGCCGGGAGGGGCGCCCCGCGACTCAGGTCCGCTCTGTGCCCGGCCCGGCCGGCCTGATCCCCTTGCGCCTGTCTCCCCGCGCTCGGGGTGGGGTGGGGACCTAGTCGTGCTCCCCGCTGCTCACGTCTTCCCGCTTCTCTGATCGCCCCAGCCCTCCCCTCCCTTTCCCTTCCCTTCAGTTTCTCGCCACAGTTTCTCTGACCGTCTCCTTCCATCCTGCTTTTTCTACCTGTCCCCCCTGCACGATCTGTGCCCTTTTCTCCAGCAAATAATTTGAGCTCATTTCTTACAAATTCCTGTTCTAGTAAAAGAAAAAAAAAAGCGCACGGCTATCTGTCCCAGTAGAAAGACAGAATAATATTTTTTAACAACTCGTAATTTATTCCTGTTTCAATCTTCACAACGTTTCCCAGAAGTGGGCCTTTGTCTCCACCCAGGAGTTGGAGTAAAGTTGGCCGAAACCTGCTGTCCGTTCCCACGGGCGCAGGAACAGACAACGCCATTGCGATCTGGAACTGGTTTTCATTCAGGACCTATGTTTAGCTCCCACCGTCATCTCCCCAACTTTCCCGGGGAGGGTCCTGCCTCTACCCCCGACCGGCGGGGAAAGGAGCAGGCGGATCCTTTTGATAGAGCATTTACCGAGATCAAACCAACAGAAACGTCAACAAAACACTGATCTGGCCTTAAGGTGACCTCAGAGGCGTCCGCGGAAACAACAAAACGCCCCTACTTCGGGGTGGCTAGTCACCCCGGTGAAGGCGCATCGCGGGGAGGAGGCCAGGAGAAGGAAAACGGTTCTTGGGAGTGGATCCCCCGGGTTCGGCCTGGAGACTTTTGTTTTGTCAATTTCGGAGGAAACGTGATTTTATTTTTGCTGTTGGAAGAGAGAGAAAATGAGTTGGAGCCGGGGAGACGTGCGGGTCCCGCAGGCTCGGGCGATCCCGACCCTCTCTGCCTTCTCCTGTATGGCCTCTAACCCCGGCCCCGCCGGCGCTGCCGGGTGAAGGCGAGGGGATTGGCGGCTCACCCGGCCGGCCCTGGAGGGCCGCGGGGTTCTAATCTCCAGGAAACACAAGGGGCTGCCTTGGCCGTTTAGGGGTAATTATCTGAGCGGGCAGCGACAGCGAATTCCCTCGCCTTTTGACTGGGCTCAATAGAAGCTGTAGATTAGGGGCATCCAGATTAAGGAAAATGAATTACTAGACCAGGAACTTTATTACCGGGACTGCGTCCGGGCCTGGCGGAAGGGGTCGGACTGCGGACGCCAGGTCCCTAGCTGTGCGGAGGCCTGGGGCGGGTTCTCGAGTACTCGCATCTGTGCGATTTACACCGTCTCCCTGGTTTCTTCGCGATCGGAGGAGATTGCAGCTCCTCGGGCGCTGGCCAGGGCTTGGGGCATCGGGCGCGCTGGCTGGACACCCGGTGCCCTGGGGTTCCCTGAAGTTTGCCCGAGGATACCGGGCAGAAGGCCGTGCGGTCCCCAGTTAGAGCCAAGCGAGCTGCAGCTCCGCGAGGCTGTAGGCGGAACGCCTCGTTCGAAGCCCAGCGGGGCCCAAGAACTCTCCCTCGAAGTTCTAATTAAACTGTGGCGGGATAAGCACTCCAACCCCTCAGGCAGAGCCCACTCTGCGCCCGCTGGGGGAAAGGCGGGAGCGAAACAGGCCCTTGAGCTTTTTAGAGCACTATTTTAGTAGTGTGTCTTTCGGTCAGGGCTTTGCTTTGTTCCACCCTCGTCCTGCAACTCAGAATGTTCTCACATCTCTTTGAGGAGCTGATGAAACCAAGACCTTCCTCGTCGGGAAAGTGCGCGTCAGCCAAACTGCATCTCTGGCACTGGACAAGCTCCGGGGCTCTGGACCCTTTTGGAGTCCGTCAGGGGTTAGGGTCTAGGGGGGCTCGAACCGCCAGAGTGGAGCTGCGCGGGGCGGGGGGGACTCTGGCAAAACTCACAGCGGTCAGGCGCAGGAGGCCTGGCGCAGGCCGGGGCCGAGGCCTGAGAAGGGCCGCATCGCTAATTGCGGGGATAAACAATCTGTCACGATCCCTCGGCGCGCCTAACAGGCAGACGAGGATGTTGGTTTTAGGCGCCAGCGGCGGCCGGATCAAAGGCTGCAGCCGGCGCGGGGGCCCTGAAGTCGCGACCTCTACTCCAGGGAGCAAACTGCCTGCGCCCCGGGCCCCGGCCCCACGCCGGAGCTGCTTCCCGAGCGCGGCCCGAGCCCCGCCGCATCCTCGGGGTACAAGGCTCATGGCGGAGAGGACGCGTGTGCCCAGCGAAGGGCTCGGCCTCGAGCGCGCACCCGAAGAGCTCGGGGCTCCTCGGGCCCCGCCACTGGGCCACCCGGAGAAGGCGCCGGCGGGGCCGGGGGAGGGAGCGAGAACAGGGCTGACGCGCTGTTTCCGTGCCCGCCCGTGGCTCTTTCCCGGGGGAGCCGGCGCGCTGGGGAGCAGAGAGAGGGCCCATCCTGCCTGGATTTTTGTCCGGGCCTTCGCCGATTTCCGGGCTGGGGGGCTCAGGAGCTTCAGGGCTGGGGCTGCGCCTGTTATCTCGCCCCCAGCACCAAGCCGGGCGCTTCTGCCCCGCGGTTCCGGCGCCGCGGCGGAGCCCGGCTCGAGGCTGTAATTCATGCCTGGCAAGCGCAGGGCTGGCCTGCGGCAGATAAAGCCCAGCACCGGCACCCTCGCCGCCCCTCCCCTCCCGTCTGCCTCGTCCGAAGGCACTGCCTGCCCCCAGCAAAGCTCCTCTGCACCTCGCATCCTAAAGACAGCTGTCCTGCGTCCGCTGTCTGGGCACCTAACCTCGTGGCAGGGTGGTGTGGTTCCTAGATATGCGTCCCTCTTTGGCAAGAATTAACTTTCAGCAGGACTTCGTTTTCAAGGCTGCTCCTCTTGGAGCGCGGCCCCGGCTGGCCGTCGCTTCGGCACTCGTAGTCGGCTCCCTAGAGTTTTTTACGCCCCCACCCCCTTTTCCAATGTATTCTGTGGCCCGGGCCCAGGAATCCCTTGTGCGCTTTTTAAAATGTGCAGCTCAGTGGGATCCCCCGGCAATTAGGAGCCCCGAACAGTCCTCTTTAATAGAATGAATGTGCTATGAAAACCGATTACCCGGAACGATTTATTTTGGTGGGAATTCACCAATCGCCGGGAGGGCGGTGGAGGGGGGCAGCGAAGAAGTATTTTGTGCCAGGGTGGGAGTGGGGGGTTGACGAGGAGACGGAACGCTGCGCCCCTGGCTGTGCTAACCTGCGGAGGGGCCCTCCCGACCCGACCCCGCCCTCTCATCTTTGGGCCTCTGTCCCCTAGGAGTGAAAGGACGGCCAGGAGTCAGGTTTGAGAAGCTGCCTGGGAGCCCCCCCACACACACACACTCTGGGAGAATGTCACAACTTTCCAGAGAAAACCGCCCGCCGAAGAGATGAGAAATCTAGCTACTGAAGATCCCAACGCAGATGGGGAGCAGGATGCTTTCGGCAGCCCGGGACCTGTGCGGAATTCGTGTGCCTTCTGAGAGTTTTGGAACTCTTCCTTGAACTCATGTCAAAATAACTATTCTTTTGAAGTGTTCTCTCCTTCTCTCGAATTCCTCCCCTACAAGGGCCCAATCTGCTGCGGATCTGCCCGAGAGTGATGGGTTCTACCCAGCACCAAAGGGGAACAGACAGAGAGACCCCCGGTCGGGGCCCCTCTCTAGCCTCCTCCATTTGCTTCCTTGTGTGTTCAAATTGGGGAGCGGTGGGAGGTAGGATCCGGGGAAGAGAGAGCCCCCCCACCCCCAAATGGCCCAAATTAATGTGATCGGGACAAGAGGGTGCACTTGGGCAAGATGAAAGCGGAGGCCGTCGGGCTCCTCCTAGAGCTCTATAATTATAGATAATATATCCCATTTCAAAGCAATTAGACCAATCAGGCGTAACGAACCACTTTGCTGCCTACGAATAACAAAGGCGCACGGTTATTTAAGCCTGGAGATGTGGGGCAGACCCCCAGGCTCCAGGGGCAACCGAGTGCCCCCAGCCTGGCCCTGCCCAGCTGGACAAGGGCCCCAGCTCAGTTCCAGCCTGGCCTGGAGTGCAGGGTTTTGGAGGGGATGCGGGGAGAGAGCTGGGAGTCAGGCCTCGGGTGCAGGTTTCGCAGACTTCATGTAATTCTCTGGACTGTGGGAAATGGTATTATTATCTGCTCAGGCCCCCAGATGAAAGAACAGAATCAGAGAGGTTCAGTATCTTGTTCAGGGTCACACAATTAGTGGAGGCGTCAGGATCTGGATGCTGGTGAGTCTGAACCACCAAAATCCACTTTTTCCACTCCCGGGAGCGGCCTCTCCCTGGGCGTTTCCAAAACATCAAATGCTCTGGAGCGCTTAGGATGTTTGCAGGGTTAGCTGGGACCGCCTCCCTGTCCCGCCCCCAATCCAGGAAATGGGTCTCTCCCTCTCCACCTCCCCGCCCCCGGCGTCCTGGCCGCTGTCCGTGCGCCCCACCCCCCAACCCGAGTTTATCAGAGGTGCACGATCCCAGTGCATCTGAGGTCAACTCGGCCCCAGCGGCTCGCTGCACAGGCTGCCGAGGGCCAAAGCTTCTGGGGCTGCTCATGTCCGCTCCGAAAGGCTCGGAGTTGACGTGGAAGCGGTGGGGAGAGAGGCAGGCCAAACAGCCCAGCAGAGGCACCCAAGGACTGGCATCGTGAGGCCCAGAACCTGGGTATGCTGCGGTGCTCAAGGAGCCGCAAGGTGGCCGGACAGGCTATGACAGGCTGGAGCTCTGGCTGGAAAGCAGGGACTCCAGGGCCCTGGGGAGCGTGTCCACCAGCCACCCGCTGGGGCACCCTGGGGTGTGCGCTGCTGGGGTGTCGCCCAGCCAGGCGGAGAAGGGAGGGGACAGGGACTGGGCGGGGGGGGGGGTCGCCTGGACCCTCCCTCCCCTGCTTCCCACATTTCTGTCTCCCGACTCTGAGTCCTTCTGAGCATCTCAGTCTGTCTCAGAGTCCTCTCCCCACCCTACTCAGGGGTGTTCTCTCCCCCTGGGTCACCTTGGCTTCCTTCTCTGTCTCCCCGCCCTCTCTGTGCTCCTCCTCCCAGCCAGGATTCAGTATGAACTGCTCCCCCAAGTCACTAGAGCTGCGCATGCCCTCTGGAGCAGAGGTACCTTGGGGACAGCCAGAAGTGTCCCTCCCCCAACCTCCCCTGCCCAGGGCTTCCAGCTGGTCATTGCAAACTCTGAGCCTCAGTTTCCCTGTCTGGACCAGGGCCTGCACCAGGGACCTTCTCTGAAGGGTCTTTGTGAGGACCCAAGGAAAACTGGCAAATTTAGGAGGTGATCTTTTAGAGCTCTTCGCCCCCACTGTCCCCAGGAGCCCAAGATGGACATGGCCAGTAATGGAGTGTCCAGGAGGGTGGCAGGGGGACTGCAGCCTCCTGGACAGTGGGCAGGCAGAGGGCGGCACACTTAGATGAACCCCAGCCACTTCCTTCAGGGCTCTCACTTCCCTCAGAAGGGCTCTAAAAAGGACCCGGTCCTGCCAGAGTGCCCAGTGCCCTCTCACACTGACCCTCCAGTCCCCCGAAGCTGTGAAGTCTGCTGTGGACAATAAGCACCGAGTCCTTGCTTGTGGAATCGGACAGAGCCCGGCAGTTAGAAGTGGCCAAGACCTAGTGTGGGGATGCAGAGGACAGAGAGGCAGGAAGCCTAATGCTGAATCCTCCACAGGCTGGGAGTGGGGGCGTCCAAAGCAGGGAGAACTGGAAATTTGGTGCAAGGCCCGCTTTCCATAGCTGAGGAAAGGGAGCGCAAACAGGAGTCACTTCCCAGGTCTCCAGCCAAGCGGAAACTGGCAGAACTAGTGTGACCACAGGGGCGCTCATCCCCTCCCAGAGAGGGGAGAAACCTAGGCATCCAGGGCTCCTAAACGCCGTCCTCTATGACAGAGGCCTGCGCCCTCGGGACCCCCAAGAGGGCCACATCCGTGCGGGACCCGGGTGCAAAAGAGCGAGCGTGGCATTCTTAGTTGTGCGGCACGGGGACACCGGCACTGGAAGCCAGGGCCCTGGGCCGCTGTCCCGGCACCCCCGGTGTTGCCTTCAGGCCTCTGCATGGGGCGGGTGGGAACAGGGTTGGAAAGGTGGAAAGGCCACTGGCTCTGGGGTTGTTTCTCTCCACAGGTTTGGTGCTGGAAAGTGGAAGGCAGTGGAGCTTCTTTCCCAGCCAGGGCCCTCGGGTCCTGGGCGCCAAAACCTCCTCCCTGCCTCAGGGGACTTGGGCCGTTGGCCGGCGCCAGCCAACGCCCCAGCCCCAAGCTGACTCGGGTGAGGGGCTGGGTCTGCCCCCTTCCTCCCTGCAGCCTGTGAGGAGGAGCTGCGTCCTGGGACCCGGGAAAAGGTTAATAGTGGTCCGCAGGGTGATTGAACTTTGCCTTTGCCAAGTGCCGTCTGAGCCCTTCACCTGTCCTAACTCATTTAACCTTGACAGCAGCTCTATTTTTATCCTGAGCTGACTCACGGGGAAACAAGTTTAATTGCTCACTCTAGCAAAAACATACGCAAAAGCACCAGTGTTCTTCTTAAGAAGTCTCCATTTAGGGAGGCTGAGGCAGGAGGATCACAAGCTCAAGCCCCTCTCGGGTGACTTAGCAATAGACACCCTGTCTCAAAACAAACAAAGAAATCCATATAAAGGATGGGGATGTCGCTCAGTGTAGAGAACCCATCCTGGCACCCCAGGGGGTTTGCAGTGTGCACTGTTACATGGAGGTGCCCTGTTTTGGAAATGCCGGTAGAGAGGGGCCCTCCCTAGTGGGAGACCACCAGCAAGATGACCCTTCTGCCCCAGCAGGTCCTCTGACCCAGCTCACTCACCCCTCTACCTGGGCCACACTGGGCTGGGGGTGAGGGCAGAGCCTGGTCAAGGGTGAGGACAGCCCTAGGAGCATTAATCCACTATTTCTCCAATGGCATTTCTAAAAGAAAGCTGAATTGCCCTTCCTTGGTTGCTGGCCCTGCTGGAACGGCTCAGCTCTGGTTCGCAGGGCACCGAGTTCAGCTCAGGAAGATAGCCCGACCCCAGGTGTGCGTCTCGACCTGACTCGCCCCTGGCGCTGCTGCTCCTGGCTGTGCACCCAGACAGGCTGGGGAGGCTGGGATGGGGGCACCTTCACCCAGAGGCCCTCACTTCGGAGAGGCTCTGGTCCAGGCACCTCCCTCCCCATCTGTGCCAGCCCTCAGGAAAGAACAGGTCCCTCACCCTCCCGAGGGGACCCGACCCATCCCCGGAGACCCCTGTCTGACCACAGGGTGGCCCCCTGGCCCCAGTCCGGGTCAGTGAAAGTAGATCCGGCCTTATCTGCTCAGTCCCGGGGTGGTCCGGCGCTGCCCCGGTCCGTCTGATTTTCCTGCTCAGACACGCGATTAAACAGACCCCAGGGGCCTTCAGTAACCCGCGCCAGCCTGGGCGGCCAGGTAGGGGAGGCCCCTCCGGCAGGGACAGGAGGAGGAAAAGGACCCGGGGAGCAAGCGCGACGAAGCCCCCTCTAGAACCCTAGAGAGAGTGAATTCTCTCCCTCGGAGTTTTCGCCCTGGGTTCAAATCCCAGCTCCACCCCTTGGGCTTTGGGGCCTCTGACAAGTTACTGGGCCTCTCTGAGCTTCGGTTTACCAGGGAGGTGAGGTTGACGCAAAACGCCTCAGAAGTTCTCTGGGCTGTGTGGAGCCGCGTGGGCTCAGAGCGTCCAGCGAGTTCGTGCAGCCACTCAGCGCGGCAAGGCGGGTACTGAGACAGCCAGGGGACAGGGAGGTCAACGATTTAGGTCTGCTGTGTCCCAACCCGGCAAAGCCGGCGTGGGCATCCTGCAGGGGCTCCTGCCCAAGTCATCAGGCTGCCCTCTCCCCATCTCCTATGCTTCCCTTGACCCCCGCCCCTTCAAGCCAGGCTCCACCCAACCTGCACAAGGTCTCTTCAGACGCAGGTGCCCTTCTGCCCAGAGTGAGGCTCAGTTTCCTTGCTGTCTGTCCTGTCTCTCTCAGGCAGGTGCTGCCTGCCTGTGTCTTGCATCCGCAGGTCTAGCACCCAGCACACAGCAGAGCACACACTACCGCTTGATAAGCATTTCTGGGTGACTAATGGCTCTTTGACAAGCTCGCTGTGGCCTTAGGAAACTGTTGACCACCTCTGACCCAGTCTTCTCTGTGATACGGCCTGCTAAGCCTCCCACCCTACCCTCCTGCGGGGAATAAACCAGAGGAGGCACATGAAGTGTTTGCCAGGAGAAGGCTGCAGGAAACACGCCCCCCTCCCCCAGGACAGAGGACCTAGCCTTCCAGAAGATTCCTTTTTGGGAAGAGTGATGTATCAGGAACAGCTTTGGGTCCGGGCTTTTCTAGCACACCTGGAAGATGAAGCCACTCTGTCCAACCTTTCATCCAAGCTGTGCAGTGACTGATCTGGCCAGGAGATGTTCCCGTGCAGAAGGACAGGGCTTGGAGAGGTCACACAGCTAAGGAGCTGCTTCCCATTCCCAGGAGTCTCTTGCCCTGATAGTAATCCCTGCCCAGGGCTGGCAGCCCCGGTCCACATGCTTGGACCTGTGCCCAGTGTGTCCTGGGGACAGCAGACCCAGCAGGGCGGGGCTCCCTGCAGGACAGCTCTCAGCCCCTTTCCCTTGAAGTGGAGGGATCTGGACAGGCAGAGGCAGGGAAGGCAAAGGCAGGGAGGCAGGGGGGCAGGGTGATGCCAGCTGCCCAGGGGCCCGGGCTCCTGCAGGTGGGAGGAGGGCACAGCAGCTCTGGGCTCTCTGCAGTGACAGTCAGACCAGCCGCCCTCCAGGACCCCATCACCCCCTGCTGACAGCACTTCCAGAAAGGGAGGCCCTACCTGGGGCCGGGCCATTGGCGGCCTCTGGGGCTGTGTCCCGGGCTTCCATCTTTTCTTGCTAATATGGGGGGTTGACCCCAGGGCCTTTGCTCTGAGCTCCACCTCCCAGCCCTCTTTTATGCTTCATTTTGAGACAGGGTCTCGCTAAGTCACTGAGTTGCCCGGGGTGGGCTCTCCGTTGCAGTCTTCCTGCTTCAGCCTCACAGAGTGCTGGGATCACAGGTGCTCACCACAATGCCTGGCTTGGAGCTTGCATCTTGCGAGGTGAATGTGGAAGGGTCTGCAACCATCCTTTGAACTTACCCTCCAACACATACAGGAAGGCAGTGGGGAGAGGAGGTGGAGACCCGATGCTCCCTCTGGGTGAACTGTTTCCGGTAATGTTGTCAGTAACCCTCATGAGCCCACTGAACAGAGGAGCAAATAGGCTGTGGTCTGTGGCTCAGTGGGCTGTGTTTGCTTCTCACCGGTGCAGTGCATGGAGAAAATGAACAGTGCAATAATTACTCTCATTGCACCTGCCAAGCATCCACTATGTGTAGGCTCTTCAAGGTGTCACCTGGTTTAGGCTCCGTGCCAACCTGGGCCTGTGCTCTGGTCTCCATTGAACAAATGGGGAAAGCAGTAACGGGCCCAAGGTCATTCTGGGCACAGCAGCATTTAGCAAAAGCTGTCACTTAGTGGAGGAGTGGAGAGGGCGTGGGAAACCAAAGCGGAAGGAAAAGCCCCCAGGGTGCCCCTGCCCACACAAGCAGGGACTAGAGCATTTGGACAGAACGGCCCTGGAGCCCCAAGGTGCCAGCTGTCAGACCAAAAGCAAGCCAGGATGGGAGAGAGGAGAAGGCAAATAAGCCAGGAGCAGAAGGAAGCACGCATCAAGGGCACCTTCTCTGCGCAAGCGCGGAACCTAAAAGGAGGGAGGGCCCTGTAGAAGGCTCCTCCTCCAAGATGGCCACCACCTTCCACCTTCTACAGGCTGCCAGGGCCATGGTGGCAGACTTGGGGCTTCCCAAGGAGAACTTTAAAAATTCAGTGCTTGTAACAACGCCATGTATTACATAACCCCAACTGTGACTGGCCATTTATTCTTCCCGTGCTACTGCGAGGTGGCCATCGTGGTGCCTGGTTCTGGGAGAAGGAGTCAGGTGACTTGGCAAAGCTCCGGTAGTGCAGCGGCGTCCCTGCTGCGCATGCTCAGCCCTGCCACGTGGGACTGTGAAGTGCAGTGGCCTTAGAAGAGGTGTCTTTGTTTTGTAGGGCAGCAGTGACAAAATGCCACAAATTGTATGACTTCAAACAACAAAGTTGATTCTCTCCACAGTTCTAGAAGTCTGGAGCTGCAGAGTCCGTAGGGTCACACCCCCTCCCAGACTCTGAGAACCCGTCTTTCTTCTCGTGGCACAGGGCCATCTTTGAGGTACCATAGGTGACCTCGAGAGCAGCTTCCTGCGTGTCCTGTCCAAACGTTGCTCTTCTTACAAGTCATCCTCTGGTATGGCCCCATCTTAACACACTCTCTTCTTGTAAAGGCCCCCTTTCCAAATAAGACCACCTTCCCAGGGACCAGGGGTTAACAAAACCTTTGGGGGGACACAGTTAAATCCGCAACAGCACATGTGTGTTCCCTTCTTCTACCTGTAGGAAGTTCTGTGCCACTGGACACAGCAAGATGATGGCACAGCCACGTCTACCTCCTCTGGCAAAACCCTTCTAGAAGTTGGAACATGAGATGGACTGGCATCACCATCCTCAACTCGCAGAAGGGGATTCTAAAGTCTAGAAAGATCCCTAGTAGCACTTGGATCTAAAACAGAAGCTATCAGAATCCCACATCAACCCCCACGAGCCCCTTGCCTGCTAGGGGTTGGGGTGGTCAGGCAGGGGTAAGTATCGGGTAGGGCAGGAGGCTCTGCTGGGTTGTCCAGGTCCTACTGACTCACAGGGCAGGCGTTAATGCCATTGCCCTGGTGCTGTCAGTTGCCTGGGAGCTGATTAAGATGTCATGGAAGATTATGATGTCAGGTGCAGGAATCACGCTCCAGGAGGGGTGACTGTTGGGCCAGGAGAGAGGTTGCCCTAGCAACGGAGATGGGCCGTCCATGCTGAGCAGTGGCACAGCCTGGTGGGAAGGTTCTGCAGCTGGGTGAGCTGGGTGAGAACCATCTCTTTTCTGAGGTTCCTGTCGATCCTCCACAAGATGGGGATCAATGGGGTAGATGAAGGAAATGTTTCCTTCTCTGCAAGCATCTGCCAAGAGTCGGTCCCCAGGGGCACCCCAACCCCCAGGCAGGCATGCGCTCCGGAGCAGAGGCTTAGGCACAGGCAGACTCACCAGAGGTGGCAAAGAAAAGGTGCCAAGTGGCCCCCCGCAGAACACTGAGGACCCTTAGCATGGAGGCTCACCTGGCCTGCAGATCCTGTGCCAGCCTGCTTCGTGCCAGCCAGCAGGAAGGGACCCCGCTGTACCCACGAGCTGCTCTAGCAGTGCTGACCACAGCACATGGTCCCTGTGTGCTTGTTTGTTGCTTTCCTCATTCGACCATCAACCCTTTTCCTTAAGTCCCTAGATCCCAGAATCCTGCCAAGAAAGTTTTTGAATAAATGAAGCGACAGATGGAGGTGTGTTCTCAAATTCCTTCTGTACTCCTCAGAACAAAGTTCTCATCTCTTAAGAAGAAATATTCCTTCTCTGCACAACTACACTTCTTCACATGGCCCTTAATTCTGATCCTCTTATTTTCTCAAGTCCTGAATTTCACTCATCCACCTGTTCACTCACCCATCTCTCCACCCACTTTTCACAACCCATCTATCCAGCTCTCCATGTAACCATCTACCCACCCCTTCCAACATCCATCTATCATTTTGCCCACCCACTCACTCACTCACTCTCCATCCATCCGTCCATCCATCCATCAGCCATACTACATCTACCCTTCACTTTATCTGTTAACTCTTCCATTTCCATCTGTGCTCTCATGTACCACCTACCCATTCACCACTCATCTACCTACCCAGTAACCTATCCAACCATTCATCACTTTACCCACTCCCAGTCCATCCATCCATGCATCCATCCATCCATCACTGTATCAGTTTGCTCGCCTACCCACACATCTACCCTGCACCTGCCAGTTCACGTACCCAGGGACCCATCAAGGCAGCAGACTGGCATGGGCACCATATCTGAGTAGCGTAGCTGAGTGACATCCCCTGTGCTTGGCCTGCAGGGTTCTCAGGGTCAAGTCACATGAGGACCCTGGCCCTAACAATTCTCCTTCAGTCTTGTAGGGGTGAGAGAACTCTCACGTGTGTCCCAGGAGGATTGCAGGCTGACCTGAAGAAGGGCAGGCAGGAGACCACCGAGGAAAGAGAGAGGGGCTCTGGGAGACAGGGAAGGCTCCGGGGAATGGTGGACAGAAGAGCCCTCCACTGCCCCTACACAGGCTTTTTGTCTCCTGTGCTTCTTGGTGCCCCCACGGAAATACAGAGAGGTTAAGTTACTTCCTCTGGGCCACCATGCTACTAGGTGGTAGAGCTGATTTGAGAAGTTCCAATGTCTTGTCCTCCTGGGTGCCTTCTGTATGTCGCACTCAGCTTCTCTCTGAGACTCCAGTGCCATCCTTTGCCCCTGGTCCTTTCCTCACTGGAAGGCCAGCTCCCTGTGGGCCTGGCCCTTGCGTTGCCCCTGCTGTGTCCACAGCACCAGGACACGGTGGGTGCTTGGAGCGCCTCCCCTGGCTGCTCCCGGGTCCCCTCTTCCCTCCCTGATGCCTCTTCCTGGCGGGTCTCATGTGCCCGCTTTTCTGCTGCCTTTGACCCTGCCTGGGGAGTCCGAGTCATGCAGGTGCCTGGACCCCCGAGCCGCACACCACCCAGGCTTGGTGACTCGCCCAGGGACGGCATCCCAGCTCTACCCTCCAGATCATCTTAGGGGACGCGCACTGCACAAGCAGATAATTGAAAAGATTACCCGGAGATGGGGCTCGAGGAAGGCTGATTTACTGTGTGTCATCCCCACTTCAAGGACTTTATTAGAAATTGAAGAATGGCTCCCCAGCCCAAGGCTGTGTGTAACCTCCAGCAGTCACAAACCAGACAGCCCTGGCTGGCTACAGTCACTGCACACCCAGCTTGCGACCATGACAGTAGTAGCAACTCAACCTGGGGACAGAGGCCTCCCTGTCTCCTCTCTTCCCCTTCCCTCCTCTGCCCCTGGGGAAGTGGAGGGCACTGGTCAAGCGCAGGCCCTCAGAGCCAGACTGTCCAGGCTAGTGGGGTCAGAAATTTAACCCTCAGATTCACTCCATCTGTCACAGGAAGGTGAATAGGAGGAGCCAAGGTCACAAGAGACGTCCCCATGATGCACTGATGGCTTTAGAAGGAGAGGCGGAGAGACTGGAGCTGGCAGCCAGGCCTATCTCCCGTGGGAGCCCTGTGCCAGTTTATGACCCAGTGCAAGGCCCCACCAGACGCCCAGGGGCTGGTGTCAGGTGCGTGGATCACCAGCTCTGGCCCCGCGAGTGAACAAAACTGTTCCTTTATAAATCACCTAGCCTCGGGTGTTCGGCCATGGCAGAGAGAGATGGGGGCTGAGTGGAGAGGGTCATGCATGGCAGTGGGGCCCATGGAGCCCTTGAGTCCTCCTGGCAGCCTTGCTCCTTCCCAAGCCCGGCTCCAGAGCCCTCCTGCACAAGGCCACGCGGTTCTGCTTGTTCTCATCTGCAGCAGCCTCGTTCACACCTCTCTGTGGTTCTCAGCTGGAGCTCTGGTCACCTGGCACTGGTGCCACCATGTTCAAGGCCGAGGGCAGAAGGCATACTTGCTGTGGGCCGTGGGGCTTGGAGCACAGAAGGGGCAGCAAGGAGGGCAGGGAGTGGGGCGGATGGTTGGGCACTGCAGGGACAGATGACATGTTGGGTCTTGAACGCCACCAGGAAGACTAGTCGGGGACTGGCCACAACCCAAGTGAGATCAAGCACAGGTGAGCAGCTGTGTGTCTTTGAGCAAATCACTTTACCTCTCTGAACGTACCATTCCTCCCTTTAAACCCTATCCTACTGGACCAGCAATGCGTAACTGGGCAGCCTAGGAGAATGAAAGAGCCTGCCTCCCTTGAACTGTTGGGCTGGAATCCTGGGGTGGGCCCAGCACTTGCTTCAGCACAACACAAGGCTGGTCCATCATGAGCTGGGACCTCAGAAACTGTGAGCCACACAAACCCTTCCTCTTCGCAAGTTGACTCTCTGGGGTATTTTGTTATAGTGCTGGAAAGCTGACTAACACATACTCTCGAGGTTGTGATCCCCTGCCCTCCCTAGAGAGTTGCTGAAGGCAAGGTGAGACAGCGCAGGAGAAGCAGTCAGCACAGTGAAGCATAGGAGGACTCCAGGGTCCTTTCCTCCATGCACAAATGACAAAGCCGCAAATGCTGCTCTGATGGGGAGATGCTGGGCAAAATGAAGGGTGTGTTCTGCAGCCACAGGACCCAGCTGGCAGCTGCAGGTGGTGCCAGGTTGGCAGGATGCCCCTCCCTGTCTGGGCTCCAGGAAGGAAATGCAGCCCCTTCAGGGGGAACTGGGGTGCCCAATGCAGCTAGAAACCTGCCTCCTCCTCATCCTGTGCTCACTGTTCTGCCTCCCCAGGAGAGGTGGATGGGGTGGGGCCAGCACCTGGCAATCCCCTGACAGCAGAAACTGGGGGTGCAGGGTGGGAACCACAGCTTCGGAGTCCCCGAGTGCACCAGAGATGCAGGGAAGGGGGGATCTGACCTCTGAGGCAGGACCCAGAGGACAGCAGAGGGCTGCCAGCTACCACCAAGGTGGAGAAGAGGCAGGAGGCATATCTCTGAGAGCCAGCAGAGAGGGCAGGGCCTGGTCAATAGCTGGACCCTGGCCTCCTGGCCTCCATGTTTTAGCCATTTTCTTTGTCGCTGCTACACAATACCCGAAACCCACAACTTAAAAAGGAGGACAGGGTCATTTGGCTCATGATTTCCATCCATGGTTGGCTGACTCCAGGGCACAAACAGCATGGCAGGAGGGCCTGGGCAGGAGAAGGGCCTGGGCTCACGTGGTGCTGAACAGGAAGTAGAGAGGAAGGGAGGAACAGAGGAAAGACAGAAACTCTTCCTGGCCATGCCGCCAGTGACCCTCTAGCCAGGCCCGCTGCTCTACAGGCCTCCTGGTCCCGTCACCTTCCGGAAGCCCCACCTCTGGGCGCAGGAGAATTTTGAAAGTCACCTATAATCCAAACCGTAACACGCCAGGACTGGGAGGGGACATGTGTCTGTTGTTTAAAGGCACCCAGTTTGCAGTGCTTTGTTCCTCCCGAGGAAATGGTGTCAGATTTTGTTTCAGTCTTCGAGGACCCCTGTGAGGAGGGTGTGATATTCCTCATGATGCAGACACGGAGGCCAAGGCTCAGAAATGTGAAGCACCTTCCCCAGGGTCACTGGGACCCCAAACCGGATGTATCTGCCTCTAAACTGTGAGCTCCTAGGTGACTGAGGAAGCAGCCTGGCGGCTGGCTCTTCAGTCATCTTGAGTGTCCCCATAACAGAGGCACCAACAATGGCCCGTGACCAGTCCTCCCGGAGTTCCCGGGACCCAGACCCTCCAGTCTTCAACTCACGCCCTTCTGCTCCCCAGCTTCTACTCAGGGCGTCCTGACAGTGTCTGTCAGGTTGCAACATTGGAGGACTAGGCCCAGGTACTGTGGTTTGGATCAGGAATGTCCCCCAAAGGCACGCATGTTGAAGGTTTGGTCCCAGTGGGTGGCTGCATTGGGTGGTGGTGGAACTGCAGGAGGTGGGGCCTAGTGGGAGGAAGTGAGGTCATTGTGGGCGTGGCCTTGAAGGACATGCTGGGACTTCAGCCCTTTCCTGTCTTTCTCTGCTTTTTGGGCCATCAGGAAGTGAACAGCGTCCTCCACCACAGTGGCCCCACCATCATATCCTGTGTCACCACAGGCCCAAAGCAACAGGGCCATGTGGCCACGGACTGAAACCTCTGGCACTGTGAGGCAAAATTCTCTCCTCAGAAGGTGATTTATTCCCTCCAGTTTTGGGGTTTTTTTTATTTGATTATTTTTTTTTTTTTTTGCGATTAGCTATAAGGAAAAGAGATTTCTCTTTTTTTCTTTCCATTTAGTCTATTGGTACATTTTAGGTATACAATACAGTTGCATTCATCATTGGATCTTGTACCTGTACATGATGCATCTTGGTTCTTATTTTTTCCCCCATCCCCCTGCCCTCCCTTCACCCCCTCCACCCTTCCCTATTTACACAGACTTTGTTTCCATTTTTTCCTTTTCTCATATTTTTTCCTTTCCCTTCTTTCCTTTCCCCGTCCCCTCCCACTTCCCCTACTCCTTTAGACATTTTCTGCCTATTTCACAATATCAATTATACATTTTGATTCTTATTTACATTTTTTGTTTTTCACACCAGAGAAACTATTTGGTATTTACTTATGTGTGTCCTATTTATTTCACTTAAGAGTATGGCCTCAATGTGCATCCACTTAGCTATAATTGTCTCTAGTTTCTTGTTCTTTATGGTGAGTAGTACTCCATTTTATAGAAAAACCACATCTTCTCTATCCAGTTTCCAGTCGATGGGCACTTGGGCTGTTTTCAAGCTTCGGCTGTTACAAACTGTGCTGCTATGAACATGGGTGCACATATATCACTGTGGTACGATTCTTTTAATTCTTCTGGGAGCATACCCAGCAGGGGAACAGCGGGGTTACATGTATCCCCTCCAGTCTTGATCACGTTTGTGACATGGATGGAAACTGATAAACACTTCAGGCCCAGGGGGGCTGCAAAGCACAGCCCCCAGACCGGAAGCATCAGCCTCACCTGGAAATTGGTGGCAAGGGGTAGAATCTGGGGTTTAGACTTCCTGAAGCAGAGCCTGTGATTTAACAAGATTCCGAGGGCTGGATGCTC
Source organism: Heterocephalus glaber (assembly GCF_000247695.1). Next base: position 21,840,272 of record NW_004624755.1, on the reverse strand, counting down.
CCTGGAGTCTGGGAGGTACCTACACAGCCTGGCCTGCAGAGCCCAGTGACAGCTGTGTCCCCGGGGCCAACCCCTGACTCCTGGAGGCCTTCCTGGGACTTGTGGGGAGGCGGCCTGAAGGTCCACCTTCACTGTCACCATCACTGCCCCACTGCGTGTTCTTGCACCCTCTGCCCAGCTGGAGGCCGGAAGCCTGGGTCCACCCTGCCTCTTTCCCTTCTTCCTCTGTCTGGTGCCTGTCTGTGTCTGTGTTTCTGTCCCTCCTCCTTTCTCACCACGGAAACTGATTTCAATTCTGACTTCACCCAAATGATTACAAACAAGAGCAGAACAACCACAGGCCTGGAATTTGGGCTCAGCCAGTGGCCCAGGTAGAGGCTTTGTTGCCTTCCTCTGGGGTAGGGCCGGGTGCCCCCTGCAGTCCCCAAGAGGAGCAACCTGCAACACTCCCTTTGTGCCCCCAGTCTGAGTGCTTGGGGGAGAGGGGGAGGACACGCCAAGGCCCTGGCGTCAGAGGGTTGGTGGCCAAGCTGTCTCTGAGGGCTGGGACCCTTGACCTGGGCTCCCTAGCTGCACCTCATCTCCCGGGGGCCCCTGGTGCCCAGCAGCAGAGGGTTCACGGCAGCTGGGCCAGGGATCTGGGGAGTGCTGAGCCCAAGGCCCACTCACCCCTCCAAACCTGCTTGGGTCCCTCTCTGGACCACACTGTGTGTGTTTGGGGGGATGGAGTGCCGTGCACAGCTAAGCCTGGCTTCTTTTATCACCTGGAACTTTCTCTCTCCATCCTTCTTTCTGCTGCCAGAAACAGACCTGGTATCACCTCAGGCGGTTAGATTGACTTCCACCTCCATCCAATGCTGAGCTCTGAGTCAGAGTCAGGATTAGGATTTGCAAAACAGGAGGTAAACTTACACAGTGAAAGGCCTCATTAAGGAGCCCGGGTGTGTGTGGAGATCCTGTTTCTTGCCCTGCCTGGGGTCTTAAAAGTGAATGTTTTATCCTGATCTCTCAGCCACAGTCTTACTTTGCAGGGCACCCTTGTGCTCCCGTCAAACACCTCCCATTTGAACACACACACACACTCATCACAGTCATGCACGAGCACGCATGCACACACACCACCTGACCGTGCACACATGCTCATAGCCCTGTGCTCACATCATCCTGTAGCACACTCACACTCAAACACACACACACTCACATTCAGGCACAGTCATGGCCTACACACAATCCAAACATGCAACTCCCACGCCCATGTTCACGCACACACACGCTCACTCACCTGCCTCATCCCCAGCTCTCTGAGGTGGCTAAGGCTGCCAGGGATGCCCAGCAGCCTCAGGTCCAGGGGAGCAGCTTTCTTCCCGCTCTGCTGGTCTGCCCAGGGCTGGCCCTTGGGAAGGAGGCGGCCAAGACTCACTGTGGCTGCAGGTCCTGGCTGGGCTGGCCTGGCCCATCCCATGGGCATTTTGAGAGAAGCCGGATGTTTTTATTTATAATACTGGTCACCATTTCAACCAACAGCAGCAGCAAGCTCCCCACAGGCGAGATCTGTCCTTGGAGCAGCCAGTTTGAGGCCTCTGTGTTTTGCACAACCCTAGGAACTGAACCCAGGGCCTCACACACGCTAAGCAAGTGCTCCACCCCCAGGCACATCCCCAGTACTTTCTCAGTTTCATTTTGACACAGAGTCTTATTATGTTGCCCAGACTGGCCTTGAACTTGCAATCTCCCTGCCTCAGCCTCTCCAATACCTGGAACTACAGGTGTGTACCACCACACCCAGCCAATTCGGGACCTCTCAGCTGGCAGGGGGCCGTTTCACAGGCAGGGAAACTGAGATTCTGGAAGGGAAAAGGTGTTTCCATGAATTCTAAGCTGCTTATTGACAAAAGAAGTAACAGAGCCAAGATCTTTTAGGGTTTCTCAACAATTTGAACCTCGTAAATCTAGATTATTCATCAAACAAAGAGAAGTTAATTGCAGCAGTCACCTCAATTAACACACAGTTAGTATTGCATCACCTCAAAAGTCACCCAGACTGCCTGTCTAAAGGGGCGCCCTGACCTTTGCATTCAATCTCTTTTAAATTCTTATCAAATTTTATTTTATCCCATCCCCCTCAAGCCCCTTCCCCTCCCTATGTACAAAAGCTTTGTTTCCATTTTTCCTTCTATTTTCACCTTTTTCTGGTCCCTTCTTTCCTTTCTCCCTCTCTCCAACCCTATCTCTGTGTATCCCGCAACTCTGCTGTAGTTTTTTTCATGGCAGCTACCACAGCTGCCGCTGCATCTTGCTGTGATGGTCTTCACTCATCAAGAGCTTCCTCTTGGCAGTTGTCAGTGGTGCTGCTCTCTGCCCAAGACCACGGTGTTTGAAGGTGCACAGTGCGGTCTAAGGCCCGCTGTAGCTGTATTAAGAGTGGGGCCGGGAGGGGGTGTTGGGGGCACGAAGTGATTCCCACAGGAAGAGATTCACACCCTTATTGCAGCAGTGGGCTAGTGACTGTGGGAGTGGGTTAATGATTGCAAGGGTGAGTTTACAGCTAGGCATGGTAATCCCAGCTATTCAGAAGGCTGAGGCAGGAAGATCACAAGTTCAAGGACATCCCAGGCAACTTGGTAAGACCCAACCTCAAGAAAAAAAAAAAAAGGTGTGCATCCTTTCTGGTTCTTCTGCCTGTCACTATGGGTTGACGTAGCACAACAGCTGTCACCAGATGGCAATGCCACGCTCTTGGACCTTGAGCTTCCAGAGCCATGGGGCTAAAGAATCTCAGTTCTTTATATATTATCCAGTTTCTGGTATTTGGTTGCAGTAGCAGAAAACATGCTGAGTGGAGGAGAGTCATTTCTTGTTCCTCATGGGTGGATGGGACACATGACTGTGAGCAGCAATGGCTTGTGTTGCTTCCACGTGACAGTTAAGACCTGCTGTGAGAGTCTCCCCACAGACCGGGTGACCAGAAATACTTGAGAAGTGGCTGCTCCATTTGTCTGGTCCTGAGTGATGAGCAGAGGTCCCTTGGTGAGCCAAGGTAGATGCACAGTGTGAACAAGAAAATCGAATTTTGTTGCCTAAGCATGGAGACTAAGGTACTGTTTGTTACTGCAGCATAACCCACCCTATACTGACTGATGCATTGTTTTTTAAAAAGAAAAAAAAGTAAACATTTTTAGAGCAGTTTGGCTTATAATAAAATTGAAAGGAAGGTGCAGAGGTATTCCATATGCCCTTGTCCCCACATATTATGACTTACCCCATTATCAACAACCTTCACCAGAGTGGTACAATTGATGAACCTCCCTTGACTTAGAATTATCACCCTAAGTCAACATTGTACACTAGAGTTCACTCTCGCTGTTGTACATTCTCCATGTAATATACAATGTGTGATATAAAATGACATATATCCACCATTGTAGCACCATGCAGACAAGGGATCGAGTCATCCTTCACTCCCCTCTACTACGCATCCTTTCACTCTCTCCAGAGTCTTGCCTTTTCTAGAATGTCCCACAATTGGAATCACAGAGTATTGGCCTTTTTGGACTGGCTTCTTTCACTTGACAATATGCATTCAAGTTTTCTCTGTGCCTTTTTATGGCTCATTTCTTTTTAGTGTTGAATAGTGTCCCATTGTCTGGATGTCCTGTAGTTTATTTATTCATTTACCCATGGAAAAACATTTTGGTTACTTCCATGTTTCGGCAATTGTGAATAAAACTGTTATAAATATCCTGTGCAGGATTTTGTGTGGATTTAAACTTTTAGCTCTGTTGGATAAATATGGAGGAGCATGATGGCTGGGTCACATGGGAGGAGTTTATGTAGTTGTATAAGAAATTGCCAGACTGTTTTGGTGAATGGCCACACCATTTCAAATTTCCACCAGCAATGGATGAGTTCCTATTGCTCCACACCTCATTCCAACATTTGCTATTTTCAGCGTTCTGAATGCAGGCCTTTCTAATATGTGTGCAGTGGCATCTCACTGCTGGTTTAATTTGCATTTCCTTGTGATATACATTGTGGAGCATGTTTTCGAATGCTTTTTGGCCATGTGTATATCTTGTTTGATAAGATGTCTGTTATGAACTTTGGCCCATTTTTAAATCTAGCTCTTTGTTTTCTCATTACTGGTTTTAATAGTTCTTTGTATATTTTGGAAAATAGTCTTTTTGTCAGGTATGTGTTTTGCAAATATTTTCTCCCAGTGCTTTGTCTTTTCATTTGCTTTGCATCACTTTGCATCATCTATGTAGCCCAGGCTGGCCTTGAATTCACAATGATCCTCCTGCCTCAGCCTCCTGAGTGGTAGGATTACGGGCCTGAGCCACCACTCCTGGCTTTGCAGCATCTTTTGCAGAGCACAAATTTTTAACTTTGATGAAGTCCAGTTTACCAATACTTTTTCTCACCAACTATGTCTTTTTGTGGCATCTGCAAAATCACCATCGAATCCAAGATCACCTTGGTTTCCTCCCCAGTTATCTTCTAGGAATTGCATAGTTTGGGGTTGCACACGTAAGGCTATAATAAGTTTTGAGTTAATTTTTATAAAGTGTGTAGGGTTTGTGCCTAGGTTATTATTATTATTGGGGGGTTTTTGGTACCAGAGATCTAACTCAGGTCCTTGCACTCGCGAGGCAGGCAGTGGAACCACTGAGCTAAATCCCCGGCCCCTAGATTATTATTTTTTGTATGTGGTTGTCCATTTGTTCCAGCACCATTTGTTGTAAAGACCAACCCTTCTCTACTGCATTGTTCATGGTCAAGGTCAGTTGATGATATTTACATGAGGATCTATTTCCAGGCTCTCTGTTCTGTTCTGCGGCTCTGTCTATTCTATGCCAACCCATTCTACAGCACGCCAAAGCCAGTCTTGATGACTGTAGCTCAATAGCAAGTTCGAAGTTGGGTAGTATCCATCCTCCAACTTTGTTCTACTTTAATGTTTTGCTGGCTATTCTGTGTCTTTTGTCTCTCCATTTACACTTTGGAATCAGTTTGCTGATATCTGTCCAGGAATTCGCTGGGAGTTTTGACTGAGATGACACTGAATAGAGATTAAATTGGGCACAGCTGACCCCTTGATAACATTGGGTCTTCTGGCCCACACACAAAGAACACCTCTCCATTTACTGAGTTCTTTGCCTTCTTTCATCAGTATTTTGGAGTTTTCCTCCCACAGTGCTTGTATATGATTTATTAGGTTCATACCCACGTGTTTCATGCTGGGAGATGATAATATAAATGGTACCGTGCTTATAATTCCAAATTGCACCTGTTCACTTCTGGCGTAGGGGATAACAGTTGGCATTTTAAATATGAAGTTGATATCCTGCAACCTTCTTTTGACTGCTGATTAGTTCCAGGAGTTGTGTGTGTGTGTGCACTAATATACTTTTTTTTTTGGTACCAGGGATCAAACTTGGGACCTTTCAGTTGTGAGGTAGGCGCTGGAACCACTGAGCTAAATCCCCAGCCCACACTAACATACTTTTAAAATACCCACTCTTGCAATGTAAGAAGAGATTGTGCCTGCTTTGTTAGCTGTTGGTTTCTAGCACAACAGGTTTGATCTCAGCACTTGGTAAATGCCTGCCATTTAGTTGACACCATTACTGAATAGGTGCATAAAGTAGCTTAGTGACTAACACCACAGCCTTTCAAAACAAGACAGATCCGGCGTGGAAACCCAGCTCCATTCTGCAGTGTGACTTGAAGCAAGTGACAACTTGTTTGAGCCTCCCTTGCCTCTCTGTGAAATGGGGATACTGAGTCCCACCCTTCCTGGGTGCCCAGTGGACATCCTGCATGAAAATCATTCACCTTGTATTCTCAGTGACATGCCTTGGCTGGGTCAGTCCTCGTAAACAGGAGCTAAGGATGTTCTTATGATCTTTCTGGGTGCCCATTACGATGCCCGCTCCAGGGCCCTCACCCTGCAGAGTCCAGTTCAGAGACCTTTAATCCACATTTTACACAAGCTCCCAAGTCATGCAGATGCAGTGGCTGCACTTGGAGGAAGCTGGCCTCAGTTTCCCCTGGGGAGACTGTGCTCAGTTCAGAGATGATGCAGGCATTTGCCAGCACCTCCTGATTTCCTCATGATACCGGAAGTGTTCGGTTCTTTCCACACACCAAAGCTGCCCTGTAAAGCGGCTCATGGGCTTCAGCTCACAGTGACCCAGAGGAAGTGGTAACCATCCCACTTCACAGATGAGGAGACAGGCTCAGAGAGGGACAGGATCTGCCTAAGCACAAGCAGTCAGGGGTGCCCGGGACCCACCAGCATGTGCCGTTGGTGCAGACAAGGTGGGCCCAGTGTGGAGTCCCTCAGGGGTCGCCAAAAGTTCTGAGTGGTGGGAGGGGCTCGTCCAGGTGAAATAGGGTGCAGTTCAGCCTAAACATTGACATTTACTTTGGTTTTTTTTTTTTGGTGCCGGGGATCGAACTCGGGTCCTTCTGCTTGCAAGGCAGGCGGCGGAACCACTGAGCTAAATCCCCAGCCCGACATTTACTTTTAAAAATAGCTTCCAAACACAATCAGATAAAATAAAACATATGAATTTAAAGTGCAGTTTTTAGTTTTGACAAGTGTAGACACCCACCTAACCTTCACTGTACCCCAAATCATGCTCACAGTATTTGTCTTTGTCTCCTTGGGCTGCCAGAGCAAAGCACCACAAACAGAGTGAAAGCAACAGAAATGTACTTCCACACAGTTCTGGAGGCCAGGAGTCCAAGATCAAGATCCCAGAGGGTTGGTTCCTGGGGAGAGCTCGCTTCCAGGCTTGTGTGGATGGTGCCTTCTAGCTGTATGCGCAAGGCAGCCTTTCCTTGAGATCAAGTCTCTCTCTCTCTCTCTCTCTCTCTCTCTCTCTCTCTCTCTCTCTTTCTCTCTGCTGGGGATTGAGCCCAGGGGCTTCTACCACTGGCTATACTCCCAGCCCCTATTCATTTTATTATTTTGAGAAAGGGGTCTCACTAAGTGGCCCAGGCTGGCTTTGAATCTGTGATCCTTCTGCCTCAGCCTCCTGAGTAGCTGGGATTACAGGCATGCACCACTATCCTCAGCTAAACCTTCTCTTCTTCTAAGGATTCCAGTCCTGTAGGGTTAGACCCCACCTTGATGGTTTTATTTAACCTCAATTACCTCCCAAAAGCCTCATGAGGGGTTAGGTGCTCCAATATATGAATTGGGGTGGCCACAATTCAGTCTATAGTAATATGTAACTTTCAGAACCTAACTGCTTACCAAAATGTGGGAAGAAATCTTTACCCATCAAAGTTTATTGTGAGGGCCGGGGATTTAGCTCAGTGGTGCCATGCTAGCCTCGCAAGTGCAAGATCCTGAGTTCAATCTCCAGTACCAAAAAAATTAAAAGTTTATTATGAAATTTTATCATAGTGAACAATCAAAACCATTTAAATTCCTAACCACAAGAGAGGATAAATGACGAGGCATCTAGACAGTGAGTTGTGAATTGTAGACCCACATAGGGAACAGTGCTTGACACTCAGATAATGCTTAATAAGCAAGCTAAAGAGCTACGCTTGCAAAGAGGCACTAAGGATGTGGAGAAATGCTGAAGGGAGAGTATTAAGTGGAAAAAGTAGGATTTAAGTTGCCATTAAGATCCTGATCCTGGGGCTGGGGATTTAGCTCAGTGGTTTTGCCACCTGCTGCCCAAGTGCAAGGACTTGAGTTCGATCCCTGGTACAAAAAAAAAAAAAAAAAGATCCTGATCCTGGCTGTGTACACAGCAAAATAAGCACATAGAGAAAAAGCTAGAAAGAAAACAATTTTATCAGAGGTTGTCTTGGAATAAAGGTTTTGATAGAAATTATATGTGTTGTTTTAAATACCTTTCTTTATTTTTCTGGTTCTTTAAAATGAGCACACACTACTTTTTTTTTTTGTTACCGGGGATTGAACTCAGGTCCTTGTGCTTGAGCACACACTACTTTTAGGATGAAAAAGCTGTTTGCCCATCAGAAGCAGTGCTGAAAAAACTCACTATACAGAGTGACAGGAAAGGCAGGGGCTGACTGAGGTTCACAGACCTGGCCACAGGCAATCGGAAGAATGAGACCAATGTGCATTCAAATCACAGACTCATAGAATGGGTAGTTTTGGGCAATTTACCTGGGCTTCTCTGGGCCTTGGTTTCCACATCTGCCTCTCCAATCTTCCAATGAGTATCACAGTGGGTATTTGGGAGCATGCTTGAGGCATATATAGAGTATAGTTTCATTCCTTCCCCACTGTCTTAGTTACTTTTCTTGCTGCTGAGACAAAATACCCAACACCCAAAGTTAAGGGAGGAAAGGTTTACTTGGATCACAATTTGTAGAGGTTCCAGTCCATCATTGGCTGGCTCCAAGGCAGGGTGGCAGGGCAGAGGGGCTTGGCAGAGGAGAAACAGTTCATGGTGGGCAGAAGGCAGCAAAGCAAAAGCAAGCAAAGGACAACCACAGATCTTTCTGTCCCTTATATCTTATCCAGGCTACTTAGGGCGGGCAGCACTCACACTCTTAATCCTGGTGCCCTAGAGCCTAGCATTGCACCATGAATCAATCCCAGTGTCACACACTCTAGATTCAGCCTCCTCTGAAAAAGCCCCACCTGTGACCGCATGAGGCTTTGGGGGACATCTAGACACAGCTGTGACACCCATCTTCCTTGCTTCCTTTCTTTCATCCACAGAGGGGCCTGGGCCTGGACACTGAGGATAGAATATGCCTGGAGCTCTGAGATTGAAGGACTCAGGACAGCACAGACCCCTGGTGCAGGTGCACAGGCAGCTGATCCCCTGGGAAGATGTAGGGAAGAGAGAGCAGCATTTCAAAGGTCCTGGGGTGGATTTGCCCTGTGTGTGATGGGCCAGCTCCAGGTGGAGTGAGCAAATGAGGACAGGAAGGCTTGCAGATGACGAAGGGTTGGGGCCAGGAACCATCTCCCAAAGGCTGATGGGATGGTGCGAGTCCATTTTTAACCGTGAAGACAAAGGGAAGCCATCAAAGGGGAGATGCTGGGACAGATTTACTGAGTCACCCTTGGCTCAATGAAAAGGCAGGATTGAGACTCGAGAAAGAAAAGAGCAAGGGCAAGTGTTGGGGAGCTGCTTTGCCCTAGAGGAGGCCTGTGGGGGTGGAGGGGAGCAGGGAATCCAGAGCTGGGGCTGGCGGGGTGTGGGAGGATGGGAAGGGTTGCCAGGTTCCTGGGATGGGTGCACAGTGGGGAGGGGCTCCTTTAACCCAGGGTGGGGTAGGGGGCAGAGGAAGGAGAAGGGGAAGGACTGGCGGAGAAGAGAATGGTGGGAGGAAGGAAGAAGAGTGAAAGAGGGAGATGGGAGAGGAAAGTTGGAAAAGAGAAAAGAGACGAGAGAGAGAGGAGGGAGGGAGGAAGAGTAGAGGGAGAGGAGGGTGGAGTGGAAGGCCAGGAAGAGTGGCACTAGCCTGGGAGGAGGGAAGTGGGAGAGCAGGGGCTGGGCTCCTCCTTAGGCACCGGCCCCGCCCAGGGAAAGGGCTCTGTCCTCCACATCCTGGAGCCAGTCTCGCTGCCCTTGGAAATCCGGCCAGGCTTAATAAGGGCCCTTGATGCTCAGACTGCCCATTATGGACCCGAGTTTATTTTGAAGCCTAAGATAGGAATGGCAGTGTCTCAAACAGGTATGTGTTTACACCTCCAGGACAACAACGCCAGAAATAAACACTTCGTCATGGCCTCAGCGTGGAGCCCAGCCTGCCCCCAGACCCGGGGTCATGGGGGACTCCTACTGGTGTTGCGCTGGGTGCTGCCGAATCCTGGGGCGAGGCCCTGGGAACCCCATCATGAAGTATTGGGGAGGTACAGGGGACTGACCCTGTCACCAGTCATCAGCGTCGAGACACAGGGAGGCACTGGGGTTTGGGGACACAGAGGAGGCTTCCCAGAGCTTGCGTCCCTGCTGCATTGGGTGATGTCAGTGTGTCCCAGGTTGCATAGGGCCACCAAGTCCTGTGCTGAGCCGCACCTTTCCCTCCTAGGGGCGCTGTAACCAAATGGCCACCATTCCAGGGCTTCAAATGGCAGGGATTTTTTTCTCACCGTCTGCCAAGTCCTGAGGGCAGGTGGCCCCAGGACCTCGATCCTCTGAGGTTCTGGGGGAGGGTCTGTCCTTGCCTCTTCCGGCTTCTGGTGGTCGCTCACCAGCCTTGGCTTGTAGACGCGCTCCTCCAGCCTCCGCCTTCCCCTGCACTTGACCACTTCTCCCTGCGTGTCTCTGCTTCCTGCCCCTTGGAGAAGGACACCAGCCCTCGGCACGAGGCCCACCTCACCTGGACCGGGCGCATTCTAATGTCATGCATGAAGACCCTATTTCCCAAGGTCACTTCTACAGGTCCCGTGTAGATGCGAAGTTTCGGGGACTCTGTTCCACCCGTTACAAGCTGCGGACCTCTCAGTGTGACTGAGGTGGAGGGGGCTGGCCAGCGATGAACAGGAAGAGGTGGGCAGATCCTGGGGGACCTGGAAGGCCATGCAGAGGCTTGGAGCCGACATGGAAGCCAACGATCACAAGTCCTCTTCCTGGAACGTGGGCGCACGGGCCTCTGAGCACAGGGTGCTTGCAGAACAAAGCCGAGGGAGGTAGGTGTTGGTCCCTGAGGGCCTCCCTGGGCACTGTCCTCACCCTCGCTGCTACAGCTGCACTGCCAACACCTTACAGATTTATTCCTTAGAGGCAACTAAGGCGGAGAAATGTGGCTGCAGCCGGGGCATCCATCCTGCATCTGCAGCTATTTTTCTTCCTGCTGCGGAGGACCTGTGTCTGGAAGACAGGGAGGCCCTGCTCACCTCCAGCCAAGACCCCTGCCTGTCCTGAGCCTCTCAGTCCCAGGTCACCATGGGTCAGGGAGCCCAGGGCACACGAGATCACCCTTGGTGAGTGGGCTCCCAAGCTCAGGCTCCTTGAAAGCAGTGGGAGGCTTGAGCTGTGATTCCTCCCCTCCTGGGTGCCCAGCACTGTGCTCCTCACTGCCAAGCCTGTCAGCCCGCTGTGCTCTGTGAACTTGGTCGTCCCCACTTTACAGAGGCCGGCACCAAGGCCCAGAGAGTGTCAGCAGCTTGCCGAGCTCACACAGCTAGTGAGCAGCACGATTGTTACTTTTATGCATCAACTCCGCCAAGCCGTGGTGCCCACTGATTTGGTCAAATACCAGGCTTGACATTGCTCTGATGAGATCAGCATTTAGAATCAGCGAACTCTGAGAGAAGCTGGTGATCTTAGTGCGGGGGCCCCGTCCAATCAGTTGAATTCCTAAGAATCCAGATTGCGTTTCCCTGGAGAAGAGGCAGGTCTCAGACCACAGTGGAGAGTCTCTGTGTGAATTTCCAGCCTGCAGTCTGAGCTCAAGACTTCAGCATCAACTCTTTCCTGAGTTTTCCACCTCCCAACCAGTGTCACAGATTTCCAGTCCCTACCATTGCATAAGCCAATTCCTTAAAGTCTCTCCTTTCCAGCCTTCAGATTTTGATAGATGGATGGAGAGAAAGAGAGAGAGGGAGAGAGAGAGAGAGAGAGGGAGAGGGAGAGAGGGAGAGTTGAATGGGTATGTGTATACATACATATGTGGATGGTAAGTAGATGGATGAATGAATGGGTAGGAGGATTGGTGAATGGATAGGCAGATATACACACATCATGCACACGTATATATTCATGCATTCATAATACATTATACATGCATAGGTAGGTGAATGAGTTCTTGGATGGATGGCTAGACAGGTAGATGTCCAGATGATAAAGGAATGACAGATAGTAAGTATGTAATGTATAGACAGATGTACATATATGGTGCATGGGTGGATGGGCAGATGGGTGGACAAGTACATGGACAGATGATTGCTGGAGAGTGTAGATGTGTGCATACATGTGTAGCTATATCCATGGTGCATGGGTGGAAGGCTAGGCAGAGAGATGGATGGCTGGATAGATGCATGGATGGAGACATGATAGACAGATGGACAGATGGATGGATAAAGAGTAAAATAGTGATTCCAATGCAGGACTGACACCAAGCCTTTGCCCCGCCTTCTCCCTCACACAGGCCCCTAAATGATTCCAGCTGAGGACACAGGGCCACTCTGTCTTCACCATGCTCTGGAGTTCTGGGCAGTGTAGTATTTCAGCAATGCCTGGGAGCCTGTGGGACATGTGAGTCTCCGGCTGGTGCAGCCCAGTGAGATGAGCAGCAGCACTTTCACAAGCCAGGTCAGCAGGGAGAGGAGCTCTTCTCCCTTTCTAGGCAGGGACCCACCTTACCCAAAGCCCTGTCCTGCTACACTGCTTGCTTTGCACCCAGTGGCACTTACCAAATGTCAGTGGGCTGCTTGGTGTTCACACTTGGCCTTTCCATCTGCTGTATGTCTCATTTCCTGTGTAGACTTTCATTTCAATGCCCAGACTATTTTTATTGTAGTAAAATATACATCAAATTTGCCATTTTAAACATTTTTATACGCACAGTTCGGTGGTGTTAAATACGTTCACATTGTGGTGCAACCATCAGTACCCTGCATCTCAGGAACCTTTCCATCTTCCTCAAGTGACAGTGTCCCCACTGGACTCTGGTCCCCATCTCTTCCCACCTGCCTGCCCATCCAGCCCCATCTACTTCCTGTCTCTGTGAATTACAATGCTCTGGAATCCTATAGACTTTATAGGTTTGTCCTTTGGTGAGTGTCTTGTTTCACTTAGCATAGCATCCTCAAGATTCACCTACTGTACATTGTAGCATGTGATCTAATTTCCTTTTTAAGGCTGCATAATATTCAGTTATGTATAGGTATGTGCCAGGAGTGATAAAAAATACAATGAAAGCTTAGATTTTAAAAATTTACTACAGTAAAAGACGTGTTGTCATGAATCCCCTTCAAAACACTCTCCTTTGCTTTGAACACACTGATTTCATCATTCTTCCACTTCCTGAAGAGTTCCAGAAGTCTTGTGTCCTGAGTGTCTTTACAAGTATGATTAAAACAGGGTGAATGCTAGTGCTGAGTGCGGTTGAGTGGAAAGGCAGGGCTGTAAAAGCATCACGCTGTGTCCTCATCCACCTTATTCACCAGATCTGGCACCGTGTGACTCTGGCTCTTCCTCAAAGTCAAAATGACCATGGAGGTCAATGTTTTGTATCCATTCAGAGCATTGAGGCAGCCAGGACAGTGCAACTAAATTCACTCAGGAAAGAGGACTTCAGAGCTGCTGCAGGAAGTGGCGAGGACGATGGGATCAGTATATTTTGAGGAGAACTAATGGCAATGAGTCTTTTACTGTAATACTTTTTTCCAAATTTTACTGTTTATTAGTGCATGCTTGTAGTACGTAATGATTACATTGCTCGCGGGGAATTGGCCCATGTCCACAACACATCTGAACTTGTTTTTCATCCTCTCTCCCTCCCTCTCTCCTTCTGTCTCTCAGTCCCTTTCCCATTTACAGAAGACCTATCTCCCTGTTTCTTGTTATCTATATTTTAATTTGCTCTTTATATTTTGGATTTCTCATACAGAGAAACCATGCAATACTTAAGCTTGTGTGCCTGACTTATTAGGGTCTCAGAGTGCATCCATTTCCTACAAATGACTCAAGTTTATCCTTTATGGCACAGTAGTACTCCATTGTGTATAGATACCACATTTTCTTTATCCATTGATCTGTTGATGGACATATAGGCCACTTCCAAGATTTAGCTATTTAGTTGTGCTGCTATAAACATGGGTATACATAGGTCACTGGAATATGATGTCTTTAACTCTTTTGGGACGATACCTAGAAAGGAAGTAGCTGGGGCATGTGGAATTTCTAGTTTTAGTTTTTTGAGGAATCTCCCTACTGATTGCCATAGTGGTGGTACTAGTTTACGTTCCCAGCAATTTAAAATGTAAACACACTATGTATTTTTCAATCACACCTCATATGTGCACACACTTTATAGCACATTACACCAAATCTCACTTACCCATCCATTGCCGGGAATTTGCGTTCTTTCCATCCTTTGGCTTGCGTGATTAAGGCTGCTGCGAAAGTAGGTACACAGTACGAATATCCATCGGAGTTTCTGCTGCGAATCCTGTGGGTGTATGCAGAAGCAGGATTTCTGCATCCTGGGTTAATTCTTCTTGAGGAACAGACATAGGGTTCTCCACAGTAAATGTACCCTCTCCCCTCCCATGAGCACACGGGATTCCAGCTCCTCCACGCTCTCACCGACACCACCCTCTGTTACTCCATCACGGCACTTTGCTGGATATAAGGGGACAGGTTTTGGTGCTCTTGATGCTGAAGGAAGGAACCATGCTTTATTTCACGCATCTCCACTTGGGCACCTCCCAAGCAGGGACCCTGTGGCAGTGCACGGAAGGAGAGAAGGAAGGAAGGAACCCGACCAGGGCTCTGCACTCCCATTTCCTACTGCAAATCCCAGTAAGGAGAGAAAATTCTTTCCTCCTCCGTGTCCTGGGAGTCTGGGGTGTATGGGGCGAGAGCAGCTGGCGATGGCTTCTGTGTAAGCAGCCAGGGCAGTGCTACTGGGAGAGGCTCAGTGAGTTTTCCTGCGCTGTTGTAACTTTTCTCAGTGGAGCCATGATTTCTGGCAGCTCGTGATCCACGGCAGCACGTGCGTGTGCTGGGTGTGCGACTTGCTGTCCTTGTGGCTCCTGGTGGAGGGAGCTTGGGCCGTGGTGTGCAGGCAAGGAAGCCTGAGCCTTGTGAGACTTAGATTCCTCCTGTGTAGGCACCAGAATCCTGCCCGCCTGCCTGCTGGTTCTGAGGATACTGACCAGCAACACACTTTCTTAATCATAACGACGCTTCCTAGGTACCAACGCATTTGGGTTGGGTGCTGCTGTTCCTGTTTTACAGATGAGGAGTCTGCCTGTCCAGTGGAAGCTGTGAGGATGCCTCGGCCAGCGTGAGTGCAGGCCACTCAGAGAGGTCGAGTATCTGCTGAGGTCACGCACCTGGTGGGGTTCAGAGGCAAAAGCAGGGCCTGTTGGCACTGGGTGGGGATGTGGCCGAGAGTGACACTCGTGGCATCCTTGCTGGGCAGTGCGGCTCACTTTGTGCCTGCACCAGAGGTAAGAAAATCACATTGGAGCCAGGTGTGGTGGTGCCCGCCTGTGATGCCAGCACTCTGGGAGGCTGAGGCAGGAGGATTGCAAATTCAAACCGAGACCCCGTCTCAACATTAAAGAAGCAAAAGAAATAGGGCTGGGGATGCAGCTCTATGCAAAGGCTCTGAATTCACTCTCAAGTGGGCCCTCGCAGCCTGCTGACTTTCCCCCGGCTCTAGGAGGTCCCATCTCCCCCAGGACTTGGTGGGGGGGGGCGGGCACAGTGAGCTCAGGTGCCTGCCGGGCAGTCCCCGGGCCAAGTGCTGGGCTGGAGTCATCTGCTCCCTGCCCCCGCAGCAGCCTGGAACCTGCCCAGACCAGGCCCACAGCCTCCTCCCTCTGCCCCGCCCCTGCAGTTGTCATGGCAACCCTTGGGCCTCTCAAAGGCCTCTCTGTCCATCATCGGAGCCTCTGATCTCGGCAGGCCTGTGCCGAAGGGACAGTTTGTTAGGGCTGACAGAAACACCTCGCCTTGTCATCTCAGAAGTCCGCTCGGCCAGCCGCCGACAGCCGGGCAAACTGTGAAGATATTTATTTGTTCAGCTTCCTCTGGTGGAGACCAGTGTTCATGAGGCTAGCATTTTTCATAGTGGTGAATTTTTTTTCCCCACCAGGAAAGAACATCTCAGAACCTGGTCACAGGGGGGTTTTTTGTTTTGTTTTTTCCTTCATTTAACCTACCTCGAAGCCAAGCAGACACCAATGTCAGGGTAAAAGAGGGGCCACCGTTTGCCCCCGACCCCTGATCTGCCTCAGTAACACACGTGTTTGGAGAGGAAGTGGCTCTTGTCCCCACCTGCAGATGTGGAGGAAGAAAACAGCGTGGTTTATTGACAGATCTAGCATCACACAGCTATCAAATGATGAAACCAGGATTCACATCTAACCAGAGCTTTTTGTTTTTTGAGCCAAGGTCTTGATTCACAGCCCAGGCTGGCCTCCAGCTCACAGCAACCCTCCTGCCTCAGCCTCCCCTGGGTGCTAGGATTATAAGTGTGCGCCATCCAGCAGAGCTTTCTAAGAAATACCTGAGTTCTTTCTGCCACTTTGTACTGGATCCTCCCTCTGGGGAACCCCCCAAAAACTGAGGCCTCAACCACAGCCAACGTCACAGTTGTGGCAGGTGTGTGTTGGGGGGTGCTCTAAATCTTTCTTTTTTGTTTTATTAACCTGAAGGTTTCTGGGGAGAAAAGGAATTCTTGGAAGAGCAGCCACAGAAACAAAACTTAGCTGTAGTTGGTTTTGTATTTCTGCTTCTGAAGCAGACCCCTTCATCAGGGTTTGGGGGGAAGAGGGAAGGAAGGCTGCAGATTCTGGGGCTCACAGTGCAGCAATTACCAGGGCTCCTAGGCCCACATCTGGGGTCCCTGTGGCCGTCCATCCTGGGCTTCGATCTCTGGGCGCCTTTCCGTCTGGGTAGGAGGCTCTCGCCCACTCTGTGACCACAGTCAAGTTGCTAACTACTTTGAAACTCAGTTTCCCCTCTGGAACATGGAGCTGGGGACCCCACTGTGCACACAGGGTGGGATTCAGTGTGTGGAAAGTGTCCATCCAACACTAAGCAGAAGCAAGAAGCAAGGAGCATGGTGTGGGTCAGAGCTGCTGAGCTCCAACTCTGTAGACCCCTGCGGGGCCTCTGCTTGCTCATTTCGTTACCTGGGGAGGGTTGGGCAGTGGCAGCCGCAGCTGTTTGCTCTTTCTTTGTTCATTTGTCAGCTGCATCGTGTGTGTGTGTGTGTGTGTGTGTGTGTGTGTGTGTGTGGTACTGGGAATTGAACCCAGGGCCTTCACACTGAGCTATATCCCAAGCTCTTTTTGTTAATTTGTTAATTTTTTATTTCAAGACAGGATCTCTCTAAGTTGCAAAATTGCCCAAGCCGAGCTCAGACTTCCGTTCTTTCTGCCTCAGCCTCCCAGAATGCTGCGATGAGCTGTGCGTATTTTGTGCTTTCAGCACTGACTCTGAGTCCGTGTACCCATTTTACAGAAGAGGGAAGTGAGGCTCGGCCTCAGTGAATCCCCCAGCCAAAGTCCCCCCACTCCTTCTCCATGGCAGATCTGCACTCTGAACCCGGGTCTGCCTGGCTTCTCCTGCCTTGGCTTTGGGTGAAAAGCAAATACCTCAGTGCTCACTTTGGCAGCTCATCTATAAACTAGAAGCAAATGCCTCTCACCAAGGACGAGGTGAACAGCAGCGTTTGTCAGGAGGAATTCACCAGCACTTTCAAGCTTCCCCTCTCCACACCTTCCCTAACTCAGGGGCTCCCCTGCACCCCAAATCGATGCACCTCCCCAAGGACAGAGCCAGCCGGAGTTGGGAGTGGGGAGGCATCCTGGCCCCAATTGGTCAGTCCAGTCCCGCTCCGCTCCGCCAGGCAGCAGGGGCAGGCGGCACCCAGTGCTCCCTTGCTCGGAGCTTCTGCCTGCCGAGCAAGCCTGGTCCCCAGCGGTCCCCTGGGGTCAGATCCATCATGCGGCCCTTCGGGCTGCTCTGGATCAGGCACACCGAGCCAGGGTCAAGTGGCCCCTCCGCCGCCGCCACAGGGAGCCCACAGCAGCCATATTTAATTTAATTAAGGCTGTCAGCACTATTGATTTCGGCAGTTTCAATTACTGGCCTGTTATGGTTTCTGGATCAACTGATCTGTGATGGGTCCTATCAGCAAAGACACACATTGAGGAGACGGCCCTTCATCTCCTTTAAAACCTGACACGCGAAGCCGCCGGCCGTAAGTTATTGCTTTTATCCTGCAAGGCTCCCCTTCCCTTCCTCATAATTAATTTCTCATTAGACAGCTCTTTATTGTTTAATTTGTGCAGTTTATAATCAAATTGGGCACATTAATTGTCGTTGAATTTAAGGCTAATGAAAAATAAAGGTTTTCAATAACTTGCTCTTCCATTACTCCCGACAAGATAAAATAAAGCGCTCTGAGAAGTGTCAGCTTTTTAAATTATAAATTAGGTTTTTTAAAGAGCATGGGCATTTAAGAAACAGTTATCACACATTTAGTAATTATAAATCCTATGCTGCAAAACAATTATTAAGATATAATTATGCTGCTTTACTCCCGGGCAGGCCCGGAAGCTGGTTAAGGGTGCACGGCTTCCCTGTGGATGGGGAGAGGGGTTCCTGATCCCACAGGAAGTGGAGCTGCCCCAGGTAGGCGCCCTCTCTGGGTGCCCTTTGTTGCTTAACCCCAGGGTGTGTGTCCAGCGGAAGGGTCCGCTCTTGTGCTGTGTCCTCAAAACGCTGCCCGCGGCTTGCATGCGTGGCCAGCTTGGGCTGAAGCCTAGAGACAGCTGTCGGGCAGACAGGCCCAGGCTGACAGCTGCACAGACGGAAGCACAGGCCAGCAAGGAGCAATGAGGGCACGGACAGACGCACCCGTTGGGGGCCAGGTCTGCCTCTGGGGTGAGCACTCCCAAGGCTGGCGGATCTGGCTGTGAGGCGCCCTGTGTCCCCATGGCAATGGCCACGTGTGCTGTCCCAGCACAGGTGACACATGACAGCTGAGGGTCCTCAGCAGGTGCAGAGCTGGGTCCCTCCAGGAGCAGGGGCCTGGGCGTGGTCAGCGAGGCAGTGATTCTGGAGGCAAAGAAGGTGATCAGAGTGACCTGGCAGAAGGTGGAGAGCGGCAGGGTCATCACAGAGGGGCTGACGCAGAGGCTGAGGGACACCGTGCTTTGTGAAGACCAAGTGCTGTGTTTTGTGAGCGACACTGGGAGGACTCGTGCAGTGGGCCCCGGCTAGCTGCTTTCCCTCTGCCAAGCCCTGGCACTGCCTCATCTCGTTCTGTCCTCCCAGATTCCCGAGGGCTCGGTCCTGGTTTTGCAGAAGGTAGCAGAGGCCCATAGCTCAGCCTCCCTCGTGGTCCCTGTCATCCATCACTGCCCCACGAGCACCTAATGTGTGCAAGGAGCTATGGCAGGGGCTGCAGGAGGAACAGTGCAGCCATCTAGGGCCCATGTCTCAGGGTGACACACAGGAGTGAGGCGTATCCTCGGGAATCAAAGGGACAGCACCCAGAGCGAGGGGTGACACATCCCGCCTGGCCCAGCTCTGCTGCTCGCTTCACCTTCCTGTGCCCAGGCCCACTGTGCCAGGCCCGACAGCACCTTCCTGTTTCCCACCGTTGCAGCCCCAGGTGGGCCCACAGGTGGAGACATGTGCTCCCCTGTTACAGATGGGGAAACCGAGGTCAGGGTTAATAGGGAGGAGAAGGCAAATCTGTCCCACTCTTTCCCTTCACACTGCCTGTCTGGCAGCCCAGGGACCCAGCAAAAGGCCTTTGTTAGCCTTTAGCAAAAGCTCCTCTCTGGATAGAATTGTTTGCTTCTCACAATCATTTCCCTGGCACCCCCAGTTCCTGGCACAGACGCCCCAGAAGGGAAAGAACATTCTAGGTAAGCACTCTACCACTGCGCTACATCCCCAGTCTTTTAGATTTTTTAAATCTTGAGATAAGGTCTCACCAAGGTGTCCAAGCTGACCTCAAACCTGATCCTCCTGCTTCCGCCTCTTGAGCAGCTGAGACTACAGGCATGGGCTGCCACGCCCAGCTCGAGCCTGGAATCTGCGTGCATTTCTGACAGTGCCCTTCAATCTCCTGGATATATTCCTTACACAAGCCATCAAACCCACAGACATACTTTATGTTGGCTGGGATTCTTTTGCTTTGTTTTCCTTTTGAAGGGACAAGCCATTTCATTTGTCTAAAATGTCTAGATAATCAAGGTCTTTATAAAACCCTTTTCCTGCTCTAGTTTTGCAGATCTGTGCTTCATCATCCCCTTCGAACTCCATTTGTGTCCAACTTCGGCTTCTCTGCTATCGCTGCATGACAGCTTTTCAGGTGTGAGCCTTCAACCCAGGGCTCCCTTGCAGTGTGAGGGTAAATTTGCCTTTAACGCGCTCACATTTTTCATCCCGAATTCCTTCCTTACCTCCCTCGCACACACCCTGGCTTTCAAGAGCATCTTCACTATTCCTGTCACAAGATATTATCAAGAAAATACCGTGTAACTGGCATTTAAATCTTGCTTGATTTTGCCAGGTTTTTTTCTGCCTACCCATGACATTCACAAAGAAACTGATCAAATCTAGGGGAATAAAAGGCTTTGTCATGGGTAGCAAATTTCATGAACACAGTAAATACCAGGGAAATACTTTTCACTAGAGGGAAATCCTTTCCACATCTTGAAGCCCCACCATCCAGACACCAGCCTGCTGTGTGTAGACTTCACATCAGTCTTGGTATAGTTTTCTGCTGCCTTTCTCCAATGTGCCTTCCCCAGATGTGGTCTAGCTTCTCCAGATATGCACTCCAGGGCCAGGAGAAGGCCATATGAGTCTCAGGGTCTGCCACCTGCAGACACCCCGGGCTTTGAGTTGGGGACCTGGCTTCCAGCTGGTCTCAGCATCCCCAGAAACTTCCATGGCGCCAAACAAGCCTCTTACTGTCGAAGTTCACTCAGGTATACAATAGAGTTGTGAAATTATGGTTGATGCTTTCTAAAATCCTTTCCAATTCCTATGAGCGGTTTGACTCTCTCTTGCTTTTTCTCCCCCTGTCCTTCTCTCTCTCCCTCCCTCTCCCTCTTTCTGCTCAGCATAGGACTTGCCCTCTTAGAAAATACTCAGTCTTACCCTCAGGAGGACACATCTTCTCCCCACACTCCCCAGGAGGACATATCCCAAGACCAAATGCCCAGTGCCAGGTGGGACTCTGTGGCATGGAGGCAGATCCCTTCCCTGGCAGGAAAACGCTTTTGCTACAGGGGACATGGGGTCCCGTGTGGTTTCCCATGCACTGTCTGCAGAGAACAGATGGACCCGACCTGACACATTTCATGGCCCAGCTACCATGTTCCAAGAGCTGACCTGCATTGCCAAAGCCGGCCCTCGGGAGGCTGCAGGCTCTGGGGACGCAGACAGCACACAGGCACAAGGAGAAGAAGCATTGGGGCAGTGACAAACAGCAGGCAGGGGACACTTGGGTCATGGGTGAGACGTGGGGTGGGGAGGGGGCCAGGGATGGAGGAAACTAGGGTGGGGGCACCAGTGGTGGAAGAGGCTGGGCTGGGCGGAGCCCGGGGTGGGGAGGACTCCATGGAGAGGCACAGAGGCCTTTGAAGCCAACTGTCCGTGTGACGCTGGGTAAACCATTCGACCCAGTGCCTTGGCTTCCCCACTGGGACAGCGGCGCTTACTGCCACAGGGCTGTCCCGAGGGCTGAACAAGGAGCCTGTGCAGGGCTTGGGATGATGCCCTGCATGCAGGAAGTGTCAGCTGACACTGCTATGACCACAGGGTGCCTGGGAGGCCTTTCTGGGGGTGACATTTGAGCTCCCTTGGGTCATTGTGGGGCAGCTAGGGCAGCTGGAAGGGAAACACAAAGACGGAGTAGGAGCTGGCTGTGCCGGACTCGGGAGGGACTGGGAAGTCCGGGAAGGGCTGGCAGGGCCGGCTGGGTTGGGGGGGGAGTCAAGGGCAGCCGAGGCTTTGGCCTGAGCAAAGATGGAAGGTAGAGGGGTCTGTCCAGACGGGGTGGGTGGCGGGCATGGGGGGCATTGTGGGGGGGGGGCGTGTCGGAGAGGAGGGGCTACCAGACTCTCGGAGGAGAGGTCAAGGAAGCAGGTGAACCTGGAGTTCAAGTGTAAGGATGAGAGATACAGATGTGTAAGAATACTGAGAGAAGGGAGACAGGGAGGGAGGAAAGAAGGAAAGAAGAAGAGGGGAGGAAGGAAGACCCAAGAGAAGGGGAATCTGAGGTCTGGGGAGGGGCTCCAGGGCCCTCTGACAGTGTAACTCTGCCTTAAGGGCCAGCCAAGTGCAAAGGAAGGCCCTGAGCTGAGCAAAGAGGACTGGAGAACCAGGAGGCCCCTCTCTGGGCAGGCGTTCACCCTCTGTCTCAGGATTATGAGCAGCCCTGGGTTTCCTGGGCAAGGGTCCCTGGAGAGTGACAGCCCTGGGGAACACAACTTCCCAACCACCACAAAGTCTCCTAATAGTTCCACAGCCAGAATCCTCGTCCCAGTGTCCACTGAAGATTGACTCAAGACCCCCGGGGTGGGGGTGACCAGGCTCCCCTGGTTCTGTGGCTGCCAACTGGTCAGTGCTTCCAGCTCCTGAGTTTTCATTAAAATCCTGGACATTTCCCCAGAGCTCAAAGGCGTCCGGATTAATTACAGGCAAATGTTGGCTCTCCCCTCAGAAATCCATGGCCCCAGCCTGGCTCCGTCCCCTATGATTTTATTAAAATCCACCTTGCCAGTCGGGGCCCCAAGATTTATGGCAACAGCTAATAGGCTGCCTCCCCGGGAGACATAAATCTGGGGCCTGCCCAGGGAGCGGCTTGCTGCTAAGGGCCCGGTTAATTGTTCCACCTAGAGGGCTCTGCAGAGGAATGTTCAATTAGGGCCTCCAAGAAAATTTGGAGCATTAAATAAGGCAAGCAGGGATTTGGGCACCATTATTTTGCCAGTGAGAAACATTTTTCTCTCCCTGTTGGCCTGCCATGGGCCCCTGGGCTCCTCCTAGCCCTTTGCAGGGTAGCAGGAACTGCCCAGGCCCCAAGATAGGGCTCCCAGTGGACGGCTTGATACACGTCGAGGCCAGTGTCCATCATCCCACAGAAGCCGCTGAAACTTTCCCACCGGAAGTCAGCTACAGACTTGCTGCCCTGTCCGTGGGTGAGGAGTGGGGCCGTTCTCAGATCTCAGGATGTTTCCATTTCTATAGGATGGGGCAGCACTGTCATTCCACCTGGCTCAGGATGCTGCTGGAGGATCAGATTCATTCATTCATTCATTCATTCATTCATGCATTCATCCATTCTTCCATACATTCACTCACTCACTCACTCACTCATTCATTCAGCACTTGCTGAGGGGCAGTCTTCCTGTATTGGGCCATTTGTGCTGCTAGAACAGCGTAGCAGAGACTGGGCAGCTGAAGCAACACAAACTTATTTCTCTCAGCTCTGGAGGGTTCAAAGTCCAAGATCAAGGTGCTGGCAGATTCACTGTCTGGTAAAAGCCTGCTTCCTGGTTCGTAGATAGCATCTTCTCACTGAGTCCTCACCAGGCAGAAGAAAGAGGGAGCTCTCTGGGGTCTCTTTAATACAGGCAATAACCCCACTCATGATGGCTCCATCCTCACAACCCAGCACCTCTCAAAGGCAGCATCTCCATGACCATTGCATTGGGGATTAAAATTTCAACATACGAATTTGAAGGGGACACAGATATTCAGTCCGGGCACAGCTATGTGGCAGGAAATGTGCCATATCTGTGCATGGGGAGAACAGAGAACAAGAGAAAAGATCCCTGCTCTCAAAGAGCTCTGGTGTCAAGGAAGGGAAGACAAAAGGACCCTGAAGACTGGACTCATAAATGCTATGAGACGGGCATGGGGAATGTGGGAGACCAGCAGAGATGCCAAACTCAGCTGGAGGCTGGCATCCATCTGGGAAGACTTCCTGCAAGAGGCAACAGGAATTATGTGTCTACAGGGCTAAACTCCGTGGCATCACCCAACACGTACCTTCATGGCGTTTCGCAGAGGATGACTTTACGAGTGCACTTCGGACACACCTTTCTTGCACAAGTGAATGACAGGAGCACAGGCATGAAATCCCTGCTATAGATTAGCAACCTGGAGCTCAGACAGGGTGCATAACAAGTGCATGACCCCACAGCTGGCCAGCGGAGAAGTGGATTGTGGAATGATCATGATCTGCCAAGGTAGTGAGACCAGAGTCTCCAGGAACTTTGGCAGTGATGGGCTCAGCCCCAGATCCCATTTTCTGCTGGGTCCCACCAGGGGGAGAGGTCTTTCTCTGAGTCACCATTTCTGGAGACCTAAATCCTGGCCAGCGCTTTACTTAACACCCTTTGCCTGAGTCCATCTGTCCACCAGCCTGTGACCTCAGTCCAACTTCCAGGCCATGGATTACTTTCATGGTATTCTTGGTCAGTGGTGAGAGCTCCCATCTCTCCAGTGGGCTCACAGGCCTCCTCTTCCTCTCCAGTGTCCTGGGCTCCAGGCTGATCATCTTGGAAATAGTTTCACCATCAAATCCTCCGTAAATGACCATGCCTGAAATTACCCTCACTTTCCCATCGTCATCAGTGCCAAGGAAAATGCAGACTGGAAAATGTCCCCTAGGCTTGGCTTCAAGTGATGATGTTATGGTTTGAATAAAAAAAGTCCCCTCAAAAGTCTCCTGCATTCCAGGATGGAGCTTTTGGAAGGTGACTGAACCATGGGGACTCTATGCTCATCATTGTCCATTGATGAATTCATAGCTGATGTGCTTTTAGGACGTGGGGCCTGGTGGGAGGAGGTAGATCACTGGGGTTGTGACCTGCAAAGTGTACTGTAGTTTGTCCCTGGCGCCTTCTTCTGTCTCCCTCTCTGTCTCTTTCCCTGCTCTTTGCTTCCTGGCTATCACAAGTTGAGCAGCTTTGTTGCACCACAGCTTTCTACCATTATGTTTCTGCTTTGGAGTCAGCTGACCATGAACTGAACCCTCTTAAACTGTAAACCAAATAAACCTTTTATTTTTATTTTTTTTAAGTTATATATGCCAGGTGTTTTGTCCCAGCAATAAAAAGCTGACCGATGCAGATGAGGATACAAATTCTAACTCTACTTGGCCAGTTAGCTTTGAACTGATGTTTAAAACCCTTTGCAGTCTCACACAGTACCTTAACCAGACATTATTTGCTAATAGCTCCTCTCAAGATCCCAGGCCTTGGTTCTCTATAAAGACATATGCAGAGTGGGAGAGTGTTGATGTGGAACCAATGGGCAGGGGCTGAGTCCTGGTGACCTTTCTTTGCTGACCTGGGCCCTATGTGCCTCAGTTTTCTCTTTTGTCATTTGGAATAAAACAATAAAAGGTTGTTGTGAAGGAGTCACAGTGCAGGATGGCTAAAAAATACTTTGCAAACTGGGGAATGCCAGGAGAACAGAGCGGATTAGCACTGTGCTTTGCATTTTTATTTTTAACCTGCATGAAATCCTGGAAACCATTGGCTGCCAAGAAATGCTAAGCTGTAGTTTATGTTCCACAGGGAAAGCGGGTTTATTTTAAGTGGGGAATTGCTTGGTGAACAGTTTATTTATTTGGGAAACATGTACAGGCCCAAAGCAGACCTAGCCACCTGGCTCTGTCTTTGACTTTGCCTCTTGGTGCACCACAGGTCTGTTTGTTCACAGTTAAGGCATCTTCTGGAGTCTAGGGACAGATTGTTTTCTCCCACGGCCGCCACCTCCTTCACTTATCACCTGTTAGGGTTGCTCAGTCTTGGTTTATATAGCGTCCCCTGAAAATGGATCCCTTACAAATGTCCAGACATTCTGCTGGATCCATTAGCATAGAGAACTATGAGGTGTGATTGAAAAATACAGTGACTATTTAAACTTTCAGAAAAATTAGAGAGCCCGCTGAAGACAGGCAGGTCTGCGCATGCCCTACTGAGGTTCCGAGTTGCGCGGAACACGCTGAATCAGCCCGCCCCGGCAACAATCCACTGGACCCCGCACCCCCACCCCGCTCCTCTGTACAGCCACCTGGCTCCACACTACAAAGACGTAGAGGACACTGGACCACCAGACCATGGTACTGAGTCCCACTGCTCCCAGCCCAGAGGTAGGGGCTTCTCAGCCACCGTCCCACTGCTCCTGGACCAGAGGAAGGGGCTTCCTGGCCACCATCCCTCCCGCTGCTCCTAGCCCACAGGAAAGGGCTTTTGGGCCACCATCCCTACTGCCCCTCCCGGCCCCTGTCCCACCTCTCCCAACTCAGAGGAGGTAATCCGTGCAGGTGCCAACAGCAACCCCCCAGTCGAAATGAGAAAACACATAAATAAGTCTCAAAACCAGACTTCCAGATCACCTACAGCAACCCCAAAGGGAAATGAGATGGAACAC
>NW_004624755.1:21764253-21807199 GCF_000247695.1 Heterocephalus glaber | reverse complement strand
GGTGGATAGGTGGGTAGATGGATGAGTGGATGGATGGGTGGGTGGATAGATGGATAGAAAAATATTTAAGATGAGTTCAAAGAATGGCAAGTTGCCCAGAGCAGATAGAATTAAGGTTAATATATACTCGGGGACTCTTTAAAACACAAACCTCCCAGCTTGATCCTGACCTTTGATGCTGGGAGGTAGCTGAGGGGTTAGTTTTTCACTCCCATTTTATAGGTGAGAAACTGAGGCTAGGAGAAGCTTAGAAACACAAAGGGGCAAATGCCAAAGCCGAGACCAGACACTACCCCAGAAGCAGCGCTCTGGCTGCTCAGCTGGCCCCAGGGCAGTGTGAGGTGCTGCAATTATGTCTTCATGGAAAGGGACCTTTTGATCCAAATTATATGGCCCCTGTGCTCCGGAGCAATGAACGCTGCAGCCGCCGGACGGTGTTCGCAGCTGGCACGGCTGTGTGGGCGACAGGAGCCATTATTATCTGGTGCCAAGCTGCCTGCTCCACCCAGGCCCTGACGGAAGGACCGCCAGGGTGGAGGGGCGCAGGAGCTTGTGGGGCACCTGTCCCCTGTAGGCTGCAGACCTGGGCCCCAGGGCTGCCGTGCTGACCGCCTGGCTTTGGCCCTCAGTCCTGCTACCTCTCTCCTTCTAGAATCACTCACCTTGGCCACCCTAATTAAGCCTGAAGCCCTCCCCGCTCCACACACACTCCCAAGCCCTGTAACCAACCTTAACCATCCTTAACCATCCTTCATGATGTTTCCCAGCACTTTTCCAGAACCTCATGCAGGAGATGTTTGTTGAATGATTGAGTGAGTGCATGCATGAATACTTGCTTGCTGGTAACTAGTGGTGTGACTTTCAGCAAGGCACCTTACCCCTCCCGGGCCTTGGCAGAAGGGACAAAGGGCTTCCTATATCACTCTGTGATTGGCAGCCTCCTGGAGATAACAGAGGAAGATACGCTTGGCCCAGGGCCTCGTACTTCATGGAGTCTCAAAACCTTTTCTTTTGCCCTTCTGATTTGCAGATGCCCCCAGCCCTGCCATGCCTGCATGGTGTCTACTAGTCATGTAACATGATGTCCCATGTGAGTGTCAGAGGCAAGGGCAGCAGGGTTCTAGTTACCCTCTGCTGCCCAACAAACAGCTCCAAAGTCGGGCTCAAAACACCCCATTTTGTCATGATGGGGGTGAGGGGTCAGGGCTGGCCTGGGTGAGCTTTATGGTGAATGTGGCACTGATGGGGTCACTTACAGACATTCGGCAGGCAGCTGGCTGGGCGGGGCTGAAGGGAAGTGCAGAAGTAGAAAGCCACTGCAAGGTAGCCCCACCTCTGGGCTCCTCATACCCATCCTGGCAGGTACAGGTGGTGGAAGGAAACAAACATCTTCCTAACAGAGTCTCACCGTTGGAGGGACCACTCACAATGCATTCCCAGCAAGCAGCTCTCACTGCTACACTCCAGCATGTGCCTGGCTATGTTGCAAGTCTGAAGCTCCCTTCTGATCCCTGAGGCCATCCGGCTATCTGGACAGCAAGCACCGCAATCTTACATGTGCTGTGTGTGGTCTCCGGGGTGGGGGAGGGGGGAGGGGCGTGGGTTCTGAGGAATCTCTCTGAGAGTCCTGTCTTGTGAGCTGGGGCAGAGACACTCGGAGAGGGAGCCCTGGAGCTGGGAGGAGAGTTCATCTCATATCAAGCCAGAATATGGTTCTGGCATTCACGGATCATACCATGCCGGCTGCTGTTAGTCATAGTTTCCATTGCTGGACAAATTGCCCATCATACACAAGGAGGGGAGGTTTGATTTGGCTCACAGTCTCAAGGGATTCAGTCCATGGTTTCCTAACTCACTTGGTGGCTCCAGGGCAGGAACATTATGGCAGAAGGGTGTGGTAGAGCAAAGCTGCTTAGTTGATGGTGGCCGGGAAGCAGAGCAGGGGAACAGTGCCACAGAGGGACAGGCCAATGACCAGATATAGGCCCCATGATCCACCCAGACACATCTAGAAGTGGCTTTACTAATCCCCTAGGTGGCTCCCAAGCCAATTAAGTTGACAGTCCATGTTAAACATCACAAAAGCCAATTGCAAAGTTCAGAGATGCATGATTTTCTAAAAGTGGCTAAAACTGGGAGTATTTGTATCAGATTCATCTGGCTACTAAAACAGATGTTCACAAACTTAGTCATTTAAACTACACGTTATTACCTTGCAATTCTGGAGGTCAGAAATCTACAGCAGGTCTGTCTGGGAGTAAAATCAAGGGCTGGGCAAAGCTGTGTTCCTTGGAGCAGCAGTTGACTCCAGGCCTGCTCTGGTTTCCGGGGCCGCCTGTCTGCCATGGGTCACAGCCCTTTCTTCCTCTGAAAGCACAACGCTCCATCTCTGGATCCTTCCGCACACTTACTGCTTGTGACTTTGGCCCTGCCGCCTCCTCTCAGGACACTGGGCCCCCCAGATAGTCCAGGGCTTCTGCAGATCCCAAGATACTTTACATTACCACACTCGCGGAGTCTCCTTTCCCACACAAGGAGACACATTCATAGGTCCCCAGGATCGGGAAGTAGGCAGCCTTGGCACCTTTTCTCTGCCTACCACTCTATTTTTCAAAAATGTCTTCTGTCACAAGTAAAACTGGGACAAGTGAGGGTCTGGTGGAGTTACATCTTTGAACATGGTGGAAAGCACCTTCACCATGTCATGCCCCTGAGCCATGAAGGGTGCTGGGGACACTGGTGAGAGCCTCAGACAGTCCACAAAACGGTGCTCTTGACTTGGTGCTTCCTGTCACCCTACGGTTTGTTGGGACCTCCAGAAAGGGCAATTCTCATCTCTTGAGACTAAATGTTGTGAAATATAGGATAAACTACGTTTCACACCTCAATTAGCCTTTTCCTGTCCCATGTCATTTACTGTGGGCTTTTTGGTTCCTTCCCCAGAGTCCTGCATCCTTCACAGCCAGGCTCTGCCTGCCACAGTCTCCTTGGGGCGCAGGATGGGAGCAGAGGAGAGGAGCCAGTTCTGCTGGGGGAAGGCAGGCTAGGGCCCCTGAGGGACACAAAGGAGCCAACACTGAGATGAGGGGCTGGATCAGCTGGCAAAGTGAGGAAGGCATCGAGCAGGACAGTCTCAAGCGTGCAGACACAGAGTCATGAAGCTGCCTGGAAGATTCTGGAAGGTTCTGGAACTCAGACATTCTGAACGAGTGCAGCAACAGTGAGGGGCAGGGAAAGAGTACTACAGCTCCAAGCATCAGGAGCAACAGAGACAGGAAGGGAAAGGTGTCAAGGGCCATGTCTCAGGCTTGACCACTTTCCAGCTGTTCAACTTTGGGCCAGTCACTCCACCTCTCTGTGCTTCTTCCTCATCACTGAAATGAGGACCACATGATTGGGAACATGCAGTGGGGTCACCCCACCCATGACCTTGCCCTCCAAGGCCAAGGGTTGGCACAGAGACAGCACCCCACAGCCCCGCTCCCTGGTCCCCTTCTTAGGAACTCGGGCGACTTCCGGATGATTGTCCTCTTACTTGGAAGAATGTCACGTTTGGAATTTGCAACTCAGTTTTGAATGTTCTCCATTATTTCAGCTTCTTGTTCTATCTTTAAAAATCAGCTTTAATAAGATACAACTGACATGCATTAAAATGCACATATTTTGAGCGCACAATTTAATAAAATATTAATGCATCTGTATGACCACAAATCTGTTCTCACAGTGAAGTTAATAAACATCAAAGTCATCCCACATTCAAGTTTCCCCCCATTTTGTGGTCCCTTTCTGCTCCTCCATGTACCCAACATAACCTTGGTCTTCTTTCTGCTACTACACATTCTCTAGGATTCTTTTTTTTTCCGTGTTAAGAACTAAACTGAGGGCTTTGCACTGAGCTACATCTCCTGCCCTTTTAATTAATTAATTAATTTCTGAACAAGGCCTCACTAAGTCACTAAATTGTCCAGACCGAGTTCAAACTAGTGGTCCTTCTGCCTCAGACTCCCTGAGCGCTGAAATTACAGGCATGCACCACATGGTACCTGTGGGTTCCTTATCATTGCCATTTCTAAATTACCCTCTTTAGTCCTAGGACTGTTCTTTTCTCTGAAATCTACTTGGTCTGCTATTAATATAATCTCTCTAGCCTTCTTTTGGTTAGGGTTAGCATGGTCCATTTCCATCTGTTTTTGTAAAAATCAATTTGTATATTTATGCTAAGAGTGAGTCTCAAGTAGGCAACAAAGAGTTGGATTTTACTTTTTATTATCCAGTCTGAATATCTGCCTATTAACTGGAGTGTTTAGATCATTTATATTTAATATAATCACTTAAATGGCTGGGTCTAAATCTACCATTTTGCTATTTGGTTTTTTAACTCTCATCTATTCTTTAACTTTACCTTTTTTCTGTTGTCTATTTTTATTTTTAAAAATTATGCCCCAGCAGTTCATTTATTGGCTTATTACAACTCTGGTTTTATTACTGGTAGTTTGGCCTGACAGTATACATTTTAAACTTACTATAACTTACCTTTGAGTAGCATTTTATCACTGCACGCATATGAATCAACACCCTCCTGGCCTTTGGACTGTTGTCTTATGTTCAACTTGTATGTGTTACAAACCACTTGATATATAATTACTTTTTGCTTTACACTGTCAATCATATTTTAAAGAGATAAAAAATAAGAATAAAAAACCCTTTATATTAACCACCACATTTCCATATTTACTGTTTCTAGTGTTTTTCCCCTTTCTGATCTTTTCCTTCTGCCTGAATAACTTTCTTGACTATTTCTTCCATTGCTGATCTGCTGTTTTAAACTTTGTATATCTTTTTCGCTTCTTTTTTTTTTTATAAATATCACCTTCCTTTTCAAAGAAAAAAAATGTTTTACTGTGTATAAAATTTTTGTTGACAGTTTTTCGACATCTCCCCCCTTTACTACTTTAAAGATTTTGTTCCATTTGTTTCTGGCTTGAACAAGAAATCTGCTATTATTGTTATCATTTTTCCTCTGTATAAAATACACCTTTTGGGGCTGGGGATTTACCTGAGTGGTTTCACCACCTGCTGTGCAAGCGCAAGGACCTGAGTTCAATCCCTGGTACCAAAAAATAAAAAATAAAAATAAATAAATAAAATACACCTTTTGCTTTTGCAAACTGCTCATAAGACTTTGCTTTTATCATTGTTTTTTAAGTGATTGCATTATAATATGCCTTGATGAATTTTTGTGTTTCTTGCATTTTGAGGTTCATTGAACTTCCTGGCTCTGTGGGTTACAGTTCCCAGCAAAATTAAAAATGTTTAGCTGCTGTTTCTTCTAATATTATTTCTACCTTTTTCTGTTCCTCCACTCCTTTGCAAACATAAGTATTAGCATATATTAGCATACTGAAGGTTGATACACATATGTGCATAATATGTGGTCATTTGTATTATGCTCAAGGGACCTGTTACAATGTGAATCCGTTTGTGTCCCTAAATCCCTTTCCTAGCCCTGTGCTCGGTGCCTACTATTCCCCATTGTCTTTAAAACTCCTAGGCAGACCAGGAAGGTCTTTCTGCTTCATCTCATTTCATTTTTACCGTATGTCTGCCAGCTAGGATTAATTATTTCCATTCCTTTTTTTTCTTTTTCTGATACTGGAGATTCAACCCAGGGCCTTCACACTAAGCTGTATCCCCACCCCTTTCTTATTTTTTTAATCTTGAGTCAGGGTCTCACTAACTTGCTGAGTTCCCTGACCGGTCTCCAACTTGTGGTCTTCCTGCCTAAGCCTCCCAGCCTCAGTGCTGGGATGACAGGGATGCAACACCACACCCAGCTTCCATTCCACTTTTTAATGGGTGACCAAAGTGGCTAGGAGAAGTGAAGCTACTGTCCCACAGTCACAGAGCTGGTCAGTCTGAGTGTCTCTGTCACAGTGTGGCCTTGCCCTGAGTTACTTACCCTGTCTCCTCAATGTGAAATGAGCGACCCCAACAACGTGTGGCCCTGCGTCACACCATGCTGCTCTGGAATGGGCACTCTTTGTGCTTCAGAATGTAGACGAGGGGCCCAGGAATCTCACTGCTGGAGAAGGCAGGAAGAAAGGGGAGGAGGAGCAAGAAGAAGAAGAGAAGCAAGAGGAGGAGTAGGAGCAAGAGGGAGAGGAGAGGAAGGCATTCTAGGCAGAAGCAGCTGCACAGCAGAGTGCAGAGGTGGAACTTAGCCCTGGCATTCAGGCACCATCGTGGGATGTAGATGGCTGAGGTAAGCAGCTCCAAGACATTGGGGCTCCTAGTTTCGCTTACTCTAGTCCTCGTTAGTAGGAGCCGCAGGAAATGTTTGAGCACAAGGACACTATGATGAGCACAGACCTCGGCAGGAAGGCCCCGCCCCGGGGGTGCGCCCGGCCCCTGGGGGAAGTTGGAACCAGGCGGGGTCCCAGGGCAGAAGCAGAGGGAGCACATCAAACTGAGCGGGACAGGGAGAATGGAGGGAGTGGAAGGGAGGCAGGAGCTGGCGGGAGCTGGCGAGAGCTGAGGAACTCAGAGGCCTCAAGAAGGCCTTTGCTGTCTCGGGTCCTTGGCATGGTGTGTTAGAGAACCGCACTGAGGCCTGAAGATTAGGACCGCCAGCAGCGGAGGGAGCCGTGTGGTGCCCGAGAGGGGGCTGGGGAAGGAGATACTCCCAGACTGGAAGCTGAGCCCACTGTCACCAGCGATGTGACCCTCATCTCCAGGGCAGCAATTTCCTCATCTATAAATGAGAAGAGAAGAGTGTAATTCTCATCTCAAAAAATGGAAGCTGCTCGGCACAACATGTATTAGCTCAGTGGTGACAGTCCTTGTTGTCACCAAGATACCACCCCCACCACTTTTCTCACAGCCATCCCTCCCGTCGCCAGCAGCAGCAGCAGCAGCAGCAGCACCATCTCCCCACCGTCTTCAGCCTCGTCACCACCATCAGCCCCATCACATGGCAGAACCGCAGGCTGCCCCTGCTGGAGGAGCCCATGGAAGTTCCTCAGCCTAAACTTCACCTTATAAAAGGAAAAACTGAGACGAGCCTGGCCCAGGCTTACCCACAAGGTGATGGCAGAGCTAGAAGTAGACCCAGGGCTGCGGGCCCTGTTGCGCTGTCCCACACCCCACCTTCTCCCCTACACGCTCGGGAGCCAAGGAGGTTGAGTGTCCTCTCCGTGGTGCTGATTCTTTCCCTTCCTGGTGTTTCCATGGCCAGTCATCTGTCGCTTTCCCCAGAGTGAAACCAA
Source organism: Heterocephalus glaber (assembly GCF_000247695.1). The sequence continues at coordinate 21,799,934 of NW_004624755.1, read as the reverse complement.
GAACGGGAAAGACAGCAGGAGCCGTTTATCTTGGGCACTTCCCCGGCCGCGACAGGAAGCAGGCGTTCCAACATGGGGGAAGCAGAAGGAATGCAGCCCCGACTCCCACAGAAGACAGCAGCGTGGGTGCTGTTAAAATTCCCACACACGCGCAAAGCCTCCCCTGGTTCTGCTAACCGAGCGCATGGGATGGATGTCTGTGAGGCCCCTTCCTCCAGGAAGCCCCGCCACACCCTCTCGGGCCGCCCCCAGAGGTCCACACCAGCAGGCCCTGTTTCTCATGAGTCCCCAGAGCGTTCGCAGGAGACCTGTGCAATCCTCAAGGCATCTTCACGACAACCACCCAGCACTGCGGAGCGATCCTCCGTGAATTCCGTGAAATATCATGGATCATGTACTGACTCCCCCGGTGAACACAGTCACTCTGGACTGTGAACATCTACTAATGAAAACCAAGAAATAGTGTGGAATTCTCAACTAAGCCTTGTGGCATGCTAATAAGATTCCCATGAAACGTTCACAGAATTTGCATTAAATTCTCCTAGAAACCACAGGGAGGATTCCAAGGAATCATGCAGAATTCTCTCAGGAGTCACAACTACCAAGGATAAGACGGGTCCCATTCGGGGGTCACTTTGCGGAAGGACGCTGAGCACTGGTGTCTTTTCTCGGGGTGATGTGAAGACAGGTTTGTCCAGGCTGCCCCTGCAGGCACAGCTCCCACACAGGCAATGAGCTGAGTGTGATTACACCTGTAATCCTAGCATTCAGGAGGCTGAAGCAGGAGGATCATTGTGAATTTGAGACCACCCTGGACTACACAGTGAGACCCTGTCTGAAAGAGAAAAACACCTTCCCCCCCCAAATGAGAGCATTTCTCACCAAATCCTTCCTGACTGCCCTCTGCACTGCCACCCACCACAGGCAGCTCCATGCAGAATGCCCCCGTGGTCCTTGGCATTATACATCCAGTCCCAGCCCTGCCCTGGGAGCCCAGGCTCACGGTGAATGATGTCCAGATCATTCATTAAGCCCAAGTCAATTAAGAGCTTGGCTGCTGGCACAGAACGGGTGGGTGTCGTCTACTGACAGAAGCCTGCTCTTTTCAAGTTGGAACACAGAGGCGTGTGGGCCTCGCTGTCCTCTGAGCCCTGCGGGCTTGCTGATAGAGAACAATCATGGGCCTGCACATCGGCCTCCAAGAAACCAGATCCCCAGGACTCGGCACACAAAGCAGGGGCCAGGGAGACAGCCCAGCAGCACTGCCCACCCTCGGTCCACAGGTATCTGCCAAGGCTGTGCCTGCTCCGAGCCAGCCTGGCCCCGTCCCAGCCTGGGCCTGGGGGCAGAGGCTGCTGAGCTGTGACTACAGCAGCACCACTTTGTTCCTGGCCTTCATTCCCGGCCTGCTGTGCAGCCTCAGTGAGATCCTCCCGCTCTGAACTGGGCTGATTCCAGCCACTTCCCAAGCACTCGGCTCATGACAGCTGCTCCCCAGGGAACAGCTGGCTAAGCTTGGTGCCCTGGCGTTATCCGTCACCACACCTGGCATGGATGGCGACCCTAAGCCCCTGAGTGTGGGCCCCATCATCTGAGGTCTGCATTCCCAGCAGGACAGGGGCTCTGCCTTTTTTACTACCAACTCTACAGTCTAAGAAGTGTCTGGTACACCTGCGGGTGGGTCGATGTTTGCTGACTGAATGAACAATGACAGCCCCCATAATGCCGTGCTGATGACAGCAGTTACACTTATGGAGCACATGGCCATGATAGCTGGAGCTACAGCAGCCAGATTAGACCATAAGGTGAGCAATCAGATGGGAGGAGGGACGCCTTGATCTTGTGGGAAGCCAGGCCAGCCCTTGAGTGTCACCAGAGGGGAAATAAACATTCTTGTTGGTGCCACTGGCTTGTGTTTTCTTTTTTTTATTGCTTTCTTTTATTTTGCCATTTGCAGTGAAATCTGCTCCTAACATGCCAGAAATATTTTTGAACACATATTGAAATAAATGCCTAAGTGATAATATTTAACAGATTTAATCATGTACCACTGATGTCATTCAGGATGCCAGTGAGGAATGTTTCCTTAGACACTGACATCTGGTATCTTAGACTGTACTGGCTGCTGTAACAAAAAGATGGGTGTGCCAGTCAGCTTTCTATCAGTGTGACAAACTTAAGGGAGGAAAGGCTTATTCTGGCTCACAGTTAGGGAGATTCAGTCCATAGTGGGCCAGCTCCAAGGCAGAAATGTGGCAGAAAGATGTGGTGGAGCAAAGCTCCTCAGTTGGTGGCAGCTGGGAAGCAGAGAGAGGGGGACAGAACCGGAGAGGAAGGGACCAGGGATAAGACAGAGTCCCCAGTGTCACACTCCCATGACCCACTCCCTTCACGCCACTTCCTGTTTCACTTACCTCCCAAAATGCCATCAGATTAGAACTCTGTCAGTGGATGAACCCGTTATTTTAGCTCAGTTTGTAAAGGTTTCAATCCATAGTTGCCTGGCTCCAAGGCAGGGCAATATCACAAGAGGGGCAGAGCAGAGGAGGAACAGTCCACGGCAGGGTAGGCAGAAGGCAGCATGGACTTCCTTCTTGTCTCCTTTTTTAATTCCATCCAGGCTGCAAGCTTACTGGTCAGTGCCATCCACACCCAGAATGGGCCTTCTCTCCTCAGTAAGTCCATCACCCACACACAGAACTATGCTAAACCCATCAGTGCACTAACAGTATCACACACCCAAGACCAGTCACTCCCAAAAGCCCCACCTGTAAGCACATGAGGCTTTAGAGGACATCTGGATATAAGCCATGACACCCATCAATGATATTGTCAGAGCCCTCATGATCCAGTCACCTTCTGAAATCCCCAGAACAAGGCCTTTGGGAGAGACCTTAGGTCCAAGCCATAATGTAGGGCTTAGACTACAAATGCTGTTGCTCACAGCACTGGAGGGTCTAATAGAAGTCCAAATCAGGTGGTAGGAGGGCTGATGTCTGGTGAAGGCTCTTCCGGTTTGCAATTTGCCTCCTGGTTGGGACTCACCTCTCAGCGAGGAGTGTGAGCTTTTATTGGTTCTCTTCTTTCCATGAGGGTGAGCTCCACCCTGAGGCCACCTGCAGGACTTTGTCTACCATCACTTCCGCCCTGGGCCTCTCCTCCAAGGACGATCCCACAGGAGATCAGAGCTTTAACAGGCACATCTTGGGGGGACACGAAGCTTCAGTCTGTAGCATCCTTTGGGCAGAAAACTGCAGGCTAATGGCCCGATTCAGGGACCGCACAGTGGGAGTCGAGCTGGGAGCTCATCCCCACACCAGGGCCCAGTTCTGGTGCTTCAGCCCTGCTCAGCTGGCAGCCTGGAGTAACTTCTGTCCCTCACCGCAGCAGGAGCCTTGCCTCGGAAGCCAGGGGCTTGGACGACTGCGGTTTCTTTTCTCTTCCAAAGAGGGATCAGCCAGGGCCTTTGAGAGGGTTGTGATTACATCTTCATTTGTGCTAATGGGATTAGCACACCAGGCAGGCGTCCAGGCAATGCCTGGGGACAGGACTCTGGGTGCCTGGAGGGGTGGTCTGGCCTGGGGGGATGAGGGATGGGAAATGGAATTAGCTCCGCCCAATGCACAGGGGCCTGGGGTGCTGACTCCTTGTGTGTGCCTGTGTGTGTATGTGTGTTGCAGTGTGGAGGTGCGAGCCCACAGTCCCCTGAAGTCCCGTTCAGGACTCAGGGGAAGTCACAGGTCCAGCCAGCTACACCCAGCTCTCACCAAGCACACCTTGGTCCAGCCCACGACACCCCACATGCACGGCAGCCCTGAGTGACCCGGTCCTTTGGTTCCTGTGCACTGTGTCACAATGTACGCCACACCCTGCCGGGTCCCTGTCCGCAGGAGACAGGCTCAACATGGGGCTGCCGGATGCCGGGAATACCCTCAAAACTGTCACCAAGTCCCCCTCCACACTCTGCAGCTACCCCACAGATTTTGCCCGTCACCCTGACATTGATTAACAGGTGTGTGTGAGGTTTGAAACAATGTTTTTCTCTTACAAAAATTTTTTTTTTGCTGGGGAGGGGATACCGGGATTGAACTTGGGTCCTTGCACTTGCAAGGCAGGCTGCAGCACCACTGAGCTAAATCCCCGGCCCCTCTTATAAAAATTCTAATGTATTGTTTTTCAATTTTTTATTTTGAAACATTTCAAGCTTACTACAAAATTGCTTGACTAGTACAATGAACATCCATTTGCCTTTTATTTAAAGTCTGCATTCACCAGGTATTAATGTTTATATTTGCTTTCTCTCCGTATGTGTATGTATTATACATAGCATTATGTGCACATGTATTTATGTGTATGTATGCATTCCATGTGTGTGTGTGTACATTTATATGCATGTGTTTGCATATGTACATATTTATACATTGCAAAAATCATGACACTTGTCTCCTAAATATTTTAGCAAGGATCTTCTAGAACAAAGACGTTCTCTTCCGTAACCATGATAATGAGTCTCACACTTGGGAAATTTAACATTGACTTAATTCTATTACCTGATTCTTTTTTCCACTACTAGGGATTAACCCAGATCTATTGCTAATTCACAATCCACATTCAGATCCCCCAAAAACTCGGCCTCATCCTTTAGAGCTTTTCTCCCCCTTGTCAATCCAGGTTGCAAGCACACTCGGGCACTGTCGGTCCCTTCTCTGGGGAGAGAAGCCAAGAGCTGAAAGCAAGGTTCCCCGAGGGTCCTGTCACATGCGTGGGTGTGGGACAGAGACGTCCTCTCTCCTCCCGGGCACCCTGCCCTCTGCTAGTGCTGGAAGAAACCAGCACACAAAAGGGAAGGGGACCGGGAGGTGGAGGGAGGGGAGGGAAGGGGAAGGGGAGGAGAGCAGAACCGAGATGCGTGATGTCTGCCCCCAGCCCCCCACGAGGACTGTGATGATTACGCACTGAAAACTGGTGCTGATGAAAATAAAGGCAGATAAGCCCCAGCGCCTCTGCTTAGGGAGCCCAGTGAGCCCGTCCCCGGGTTACAGTCCTCCTGATTGGCCTGGGCCAGCCTGCCTCTCCCATCAGCCTTTGCTGGATGCCTACATCCCAGCTTCCCTTGCAGCCAGCACTGGCCATGTGGACAATCAGTCCAGCTAGTGAGGCTTTATAAGAAGCTTTCTGAGATCTCTGCCTCAGGGACGTTTCTACTTTGCTAATATAAGAACAATGCTCCTTTGCACTTCAGGAAATGTTCCTCCCCCTCCTTCTTTCCTGCTTCCTGCCTTTGAACTTGGCTGTGATGCCTGGAGCTGTAGCAGCCATTTGTGGCCATAAAGCACCAAGATTAGGACAAAAAAAAAAAAAAAACAGAAACAAAACAGTTGGCTGAGCAGGCCAGAGCAGAAACATGAAATGGTTTTGGTTCCACGATGCCAAGGGTCAGTGGCTGACCCAAGATTAAATTGCCACCTCCCACCTGTCCTTGTGGGAGAGGAGCATGTGTCCTTCCTGCTCAAGTGGCTGTTGAAATCATTGCTAACTGGTAGGGCTTCGAAGAAAATTCCAGGCATACTGGGCAGATGCATAGGACTGAACACAAGTGAGTTTGGAGAAAGGCTGCCTCTAACCAAGCCTACGAGCCAGGACGTATCACTTTTTTCTTTTTTCTTTTGGTACTGGGGATCGAACTTGGATCCTTGCACTTGCAAGGCAGGCAGCAGAACCACTGAGCTAAATCCCCGGCCCAGATATATCATATCACTTTTTGAGTCCACTTCTCTCAACTACAATAAACACACACACACACACACACACACACATACGCACACAGTGTCTCCACAAAAAAACGTTCAAAACCAAAAATTTCCAACCCAGGTAAGGCAACACAGACCTGTAATCCCAGCACTCTGGGAGGCTGAGGCAGTAGGATTGCAAATTTGAGCCCAGCCTGGGCAACTTAATGATTTAGTGAGACCCTATCTCAAAATAAAAAATAAAAAGGGCTGAGGATGTAGCTCAGTAGGAATGCCCTGAGTTCAACCCCAGTACCTCACAACACACAAATGAACAACAACAAAAACAGGAAATGCTGTAAAAACCGGAAAGATATACTTCCTTACCTATACTTATTCAATTGCTCATTCAACAAACGTTTATTGAGCAGTTATGTACTGTTCTCTCAGTAAACTTTTAATGAGCACCTGCTATGTTCTATGCACATTTTGAAGCCTCAGCAAAAGAGGCCAAGTCCCTCCCATTCTAAATTTATATTCTGAAGGTTTCTTCCAGTTTCCACCATGTCCCAGCAACATTGCTCCTCGGGTAAGGCGATTTCCACATTCACAGACAGGAAACCAAAGCTCATAGACGAGGTGCTTGCCGCAGGGCCACTAAGCTTACGTGGGAGAGCCCCAGTGTACCCCTGGCCTGGGGAACCACAGGGTGCACACTAGCTGTTTTGGGGTTGATCATGTGAAACAGGAGTGAACCAAGGGATTGCGCAGCTAAAAAACTCTGGAAGAGCCCAGTGTGATGATGCATGCCTGCAATCCAGCACATGGGAGGCTGAGGCAGGAGGATCACTGCAAGTTCGAAGTCAGCCTGAAGTACGTAGTGAGACACTGTCTCAAAAAACCAAAAACCAAAAAAGCTCTGGAGACAGGACAAGGCCATTTCCAACTGTGCAGGAAAACGGAAAACGTGTCCCTAATTTCCACCCCACTTTATCTGATGCATAAACTGGATGAGGCAGAGACTGGATGCTCAGCGGTGCCTTATCAGCCAATAACCTCCCTCCCAACCTCTGGGGTCTGATGCAATCACCCCTGGGAGAGCGCTGCCCGCCCCACGGACCTCCTGTTTATTTTTTATGATCCCTTTTTCTTTAGCTGTGCAAAAGGCTCAGGGACCCAAGGGCAATCTTCTTCCCCTAGCTGAGGTGGAGAGGTGAGAACTCGCTGCCAGGACTCTGGCTGAGGTGCACTCGGCCCCTCTGCCTGCTGTGTTCCATCCCCTACAGACTCTGAGCCATGCCTGCTGTGTCCAGATGGAGAAACTGAGGCTGGAGGAGCTGTCCTTCAAGGTCACACAGCCCTCGGTGCAGGACCAGCCTCAGGTTGAGGCCTGCTGGTACAGCGGACCCTTGACTTACAAACTCAATTCATTCCTGAGGGCTGGTTGTAACTCAGGTTGGTCAGTGAAGGCTCAGGCTCCTCTACACGGCCTTCACAGTCTCTCTCCTGTCCACAGGTGGATCTCAGTGTCCTTAGAGAGACCCTGGTCCAGGATTCCTCTGTGAACCCCACACAGGGGAGGCTGTTGTCCTGTTCCTTCCAGAACCCTTTAAGGGTTAAATCTGTATCTGAGACCAACTGGGAGCACAAGCGGCCAGCATTCGGGTCGTAACTCTAGACAATGGTCGTAAGTGAAAACTAAAATTCAGGTTGTAACTCAAGCTGCTTGTATGTTAGGCTGGTCGTAAGCTGAGGGTTCACGGTAATTATGGGTTCAGGTTCAGCTCCTGCACAGCTGTGAGAGGAGAAACTATGCACTTCGGCTTTAGCACTAGGCCTTCCTCTTCGCTCAGCTGGTGCCTAATAAATGCTTGTGGAGCTGAGCTGTGCCATCCAGGATCCCCTGCTGGCTGCTGTGGGGAAAATCTGGCCAAAGTTCCTTGCTTGGTTTGAGAGGGGATGTGAGGGACACGGGGCAGAGAGGGGGCAGAGGCTGTCAGTTCTATCCCCTCAAAGCCTTAGGTGCCTACAGGTGGGGCTTTGGGAAAGTGACGGATTAGGGGGCTTAAAGCTGACTTGCTGTTAGGAGGTGGGGCCTGGGTAAAAGAGGAAAGTCCCTGGGGGTGTGACCGGGGTGGATCCATCTCTCTGACCCTCTGCTTCCTGTTCCCCACGCCCTGAGCAGCTCTCCTTCGCCAGACCTCCCTGCTGTGCCTTCCTGCCTTGGAGCCAGACAAGCAAGGACTAAACCTCTGCAAATCTTGAGTCAAAATAGGCCTCTCCTTTTAGCTTCAGGTGTCTGTTACTTCATCCCAGCCACAAGTGAAATAGCTAAAGACAAACGGCAACCCCAAGCCGAAGGCAGATGCACCTGGGGCTTCTGGCCAAGGCCAGTACCATTCACCTGAACCCTGAAGGTCCCCTCCGCCCCCCAACACATAGCACCCAAAGCTCTTGCTTTTCTGAAGCAAGAGGCGGCCAAGCATACAAGTTTATCTACCAGTGTGCCTGCAGCTCATGAGCAAACCCCTTCCCATTTCTGGGCCTCTGTTTCCCCGTGGGTAAAATGAAGGCACTTGGGCTCCTGGGGTCCATCTTCTCTCAGCTGAGCCTCCTTCCTGAGCTAAGACTGTGGGGATGTTTCCCAGGTACCACAGAGCTACAGTTCAGGAGCCTGGCCTCAGACACCTTCTCTTTCTCTCTTCTCAGAGTGGACAGCTCAACACACAATAGGCACCCACCCCTCGATGTACAGATGATAACAAAGAACACACCCAGGAGGTGGTGACCAGGAACTCCATTCCCCCTTTCAGGGGTGAGCAAGCTGAGGCCGGGGAGATGCACTTGCCCATCAGCATGGGCCTGACTCAGCCTCTGGATCCCCTTCCAGCTTGAACTCTGCTCTGTCCAATCAGACCTAGGGCCAAGATTTTGCCCCAATGTCTGCCACTGATCATTCTAGGCCGGAAGATCTCGCTACCATCCGTGTTTTCAGAGAAGGCTCCTGGGATCTCCTGTGGGGCTTTAGAGCCATAGCCCAGCAGAGGTCTGTGTGCAGGCTGACTCAGGCTGTGAGCCCTGCTCTGCCTCCCAGCTCTGTGACCACAGCCACATTGCTAAACCTCTCTGAGCCTCACTTCTGCAAGGCTGTGAGCTTGTCTACCTGCCTTACAGGGTGGAGCACAGAAGAAAGCCACACAGGAGCTTCAGACTGTGTCTTGGTGCTCTGCAGCTCCCAGGCCTGACTAGGGCTGGGCTGGACCCTCCGCTCAGTCTGCTCTCCACCGCCTCCTCCTCCTCCTCCTCCTACACCTCCTCCACCTTTTCCACCTCCTCCTCCACCTCTTCTTCCTCTTCCTCTACCTCTTCCTCCTCCACCACCTCCTCCATATCCTCTTCTATGTCTTCCTCTTCCACTACTTCCTTGCCAGAAGCCTCAATATTGATTATGCCTAAAGCGTGCTGTAAGCACCGCAGGCTGTAAAGAATTCAATCCCTCAGTTGACTTACTTTAAGAAATGAATCTGACTGAAGCTATGTGACTCACAGAAGCACCTCCTGAGAACTGCAGTAGCACACAGGTCAACGTGACCTTCCCGCTGACAGCCTCAGCCCAGACCAGAGTAATGGCCTAGGAAGCTGTGAGGCTCATACGAGATAACATCTGTAGCTGAGGACAGAGTAATCGCACCCAAGTTCCATACCCACAATTAGTATCTTTGTAACTAGAAGGATAATGTTCTAATTATAACCATATATTTTGTCTATCTTATTTCTAATATGAAAATGCTTTGTCTCTTCTCTTTAAAGCCTTGCCTGTATTAGTTTCCATAGAAACTGCCCAAGCTGCACATCTGTTCACATAGCTCACCTTTACCTCAGTTGATGAACAATAAAAATCAGGGGATGAGACTGACAGGGTCTTTTGCTGGGGACCCAGCATTGGCCATTCCAGTACCCATTATCTGTCTCTCTTAGTTCTGTTTTCAGTTTTTTCCCTTCAGCCTTGCATTGCAAATTGAGCAGGAGACTAGAACCTAACTGCAGGGGTCTCTAGCACTTCCTTCTCCTCCTTTTTGTACTGGAGATTGAACCCAGGACCTTCACATTAAGCTGTATCCCCAGCCCTTTTGTAAATCTTTTATTTTAAGACAGGGTCTCACTAAGTCACTAAACTGTCCATGATGGGCTCAAACCCCAGATCTTCCTGCTTAGCCTCCTAGGGTGCTGGGACTACAGGCACGCACCTCTATGCCCAATGCACTTTTCTGTTTTACAGATGAGGAGACTACTTCCCAGTGACAGTGCTATGCTGGAGCCCACGGGTCCCCTGTCTTTAGACCATGATGGTGTCTGCCACACTGCCTGGGAGTAGCTGGCAAAGGAAGGGCTGCAGGCTGCAAACAGGAGGCTGTGGCTCCCCCAGAGCAGGACTGCTGGATTCCTGTCTGCATCCCACACATGGGCCAGTCCCTCTCAGTGCTCCTTCAGGACCACTGAGTGAATGAATGATGAATGAATGAGGGATGCAGGATATCACAAAGATGAGGTCCCCACCCAGGGCAGAGTCCCTCTGCAGCATCCCTACCACAGCTCCTCCAGCCAGGCTTGTACACCCATGGGGATGAGGAGCTCACCCCTCCCCCAGACTACTCCCTACCTTTGGATGGCCTAGGCTACAGGAAAGACTCCCTCGTGCTCAGCCTGGCCTCTTTTGCTTTCTCCTCACTGATAGGTCTCTTAGCTGCTCATGGGGTGATTTGGCACAGACTTGGGTGAGATCAGGCCCCTTTCCAGGCCCAGTCCACCATCCATCATCCTTGTCCTCCCTGGGCACGGATTGCAGGTCCAGCTCCCTGATCATCATTTCCTGTGGATTCAAAAGATCCAGTTCTCTTCAGCCCTGGCAATGACCTTGGTGGGAAAAGTTGCCGTAATATGTAGCATTTCCCAAACTACTTCCTGTGCACTTGTGTAGTTGGATAAGGACAGAGTATTTTTATAGCTTTTTCATACAATGTCTTGATATCATGCACAACTTGACAAGTAGCAGTATTTATCAGTCAGTGGCAATGAATAAAACAAAAGCAAACCAGTGAACATCTGCTCTTTGTTACATTAAAATCTATTCACCTGTCTTGCTCTTTAAGTGCATCTTTTAAGTGTGATTTTGAAACATCATGTATTCATCAGTGAGAGATATTAGTTTATTGACTTATGAGATTTTCCAGGTGTTGACACATTTAACTTTACAACATCAAAAAAAAAAATCACATTCATGACTATCATCATGGAAAATCAGTGTTAAGGAGCAAGATTAGGATGACAGATACAAGATTTTCAAAATTCTAAATTTTGACAAAAGCTTAAATCTCATTGGCCATAAATACTGCTGTTAGTTCACTTCAAAGTATGAGGCTCACTTTGCTTATTTTTTTAAATGTCTGCACAAAACACAAATCTTAACAATCATGATTAACCTGTCAACCTTCTTCCTGTCTTAGGTTTCCCATTGCTGGGACAAAATACTAAACACCCACAACTTAAGGGAGGAAAAATTTGTTTGGGCTCTCAGTTTCAGTGGATTCAGTCCATGGTCAGCTAACTGCAAGGCAGAAATAGCATGAAAGAATGGCATGGTGGAGGAAAGCTGTTTACCACATGGTGGCCAGGAAGCACAGAGAGAGAAGGAAAGAGCCAGGGATGAGAAGAGACTCTTTCAAGCCCCTTTCCCAATGATCTGCCTCTTTTGACCAGGTCTCACCTCTGAAAGTGAGACTTTGGGGGGAGATTTTAGATCCAAACCTTAATATTCAGCCCCTGGCCCCCAAAAGGCGTATGTCAATCTCATTATGAAAAATGTTTTAGTCCCTCCCTAAGAGTCTCCAAAGTCTTAACAATTCCAGCATTGCTGAAAAGTCCAAAGTATCCTCTGAGACTCAAGGCAAACTGTTAGCTATGAGTACCCGTAAAAATCCAAAAGAAAGTCAGCTATTCTCAACATAAAATGGCATAGGGTAAACATTCCTGTTCCAAAAGGGAAGAATAGCGAAATAGAATGATTGGACCAAAGCAAGGCCAAAACCCAGCACAGTAAACATTAAAGCTCTGTGTTCAGCACCTGAGGCAGACTGTGAAATGTAAGCTTCGATGGGCTTGGGAAGCCCTGTCCCTATGGCATCACAAGTTGCAGCCCACAGAGCCTCTCCCTTGGACTGAATTTGTTCATAGTCTGCAGCTTTCATCAGCAGAAAACCCACATTCCTGGCAGCTACAACTTCCTAGGCTCTCTGCTGTACTTTTGGCATCCCTCTCACAGCTTCACGCACTGCCCTCTCATGGGCTCCTAGCAGGGATTGTGATTCTGCCACACATTGTAGCCTGGCTTCTGGCCTTCTTCTGAATTCTGAGTGAACACTTCTGTGATCCCATAACTTGCATTCTGCACGCCTGAAAAACCAGCATCAGGTGGATGATGCCAAGGCTGGCTGATAGTTTGAGCAGTACTTGCCCCATTTGGACCATGTCTGCCATGACTTCTGAGTGCCTCGATAGCCAAGCATGGTGGAATTAATCCCAGGGACCCAATTTCCTGGAAGGCCCTTCTCCCATAGGGGACCCAGAGGTCTCTTCTCAAATGAAAGCTTTACACTTTTTGACCTTTAAGCCTGTGATGTTGATTCCTTTGTTGCCTTCAAGCCATCTTCCCTATTGTCCTGATGCAAAGTACTTGCTTCTTTTTAATGATAATCTTCTCCATAACCAAGCTTTTCTCAGCCTTGACTTTGCAGCACTTTCTTTCTGGTGAAACTGCAACTTTTCAAATCATTCACCTCTACTATTTGTTCCTGATTTTCACTGTAAATCTGGGTAAAAGCAGATAGCAGTACTTGTGCCACAGTCTGAACATTGAGATGCCTTAACATTTCCTCTGCCAGATGAATTAGTCTGCCACTTCTGACCTTGATCTCCCACAAAGTCTTAGAACATGAGCACATCGTAGACAAATTTTATGCCAGAGTGTAACTCACATGACCTCTAGTCCAAATGCCAGTGTAGTTCTTACTCCCAACTGAAACCTTCTGAGCCTGACCTTCATTATTTCATACCTGTCAGACTATATTTTAGTCTATTATTCTATTATAGAATATTCTATAATTCTATTATTTTAGTCTATTATATTCTAGCCTAATATTCTATTCTATAGAAGACTATATTCTAGTCTTCTGAGCTCCAACTAGAATCTCCCATCAATCTCTGTTTATACCATTTTAAGGCTTCTTTAGCTGGCATTCCAAACCCTTTCAAACTCCTCCTCCAAACCAGTTCCAAAGGCTTCTGAACCACATCAGGTACAGTCACAGCAATGACCGCACTTCTCTGGTACCAATATTCTAAATTATTCAGCTTTCCAGATGCTGGGACAAAATACTTGACACTCACAACTTAAAGGAAGGGAGGCTCATTCTGGATCACAGTTTCCATAGATTCAGTCCGTGGTCAGCTGGCTCCATGGAAGAAACAGCATGGCAGAATGGCATGGTGGAGGGAAGCTGCTCATCACATGGCAGCTAGAAAGCAGAGAGAAGGAACGAGCCAGGATGAGAATATCCCCTTCCAGCACATGCCACCAGTGTTCTGCCCCTTCTGACAAGACCCCACATCCAGATGTGAGGCTCTAGGGGGAGCATTTTGGATCTAAACTATAACACTTTCCAATAGAAATGGTGTTCAATGAAAAAAAGTGACTATTTCAGCTTACAATTTGTATTAATCTATTTTCTGTTGTTATAATAAAATAACTGAGGCAGAGTACTTTATGAAGACGGCAAAACTTTGAAGACTGAAAAATCCAAGATTACATGGCTTTATCTGATTGGCCCCTAGTGAGGGCCTGGCGGCAGATGACATCACAATGGTTCATGACATCACAATTGCCAGAGCACAAGCACAGTGATCATGTGGTGATGAGGCAGGAAGGTAGTGGGATTCAGGAGCCAGGCTCACTGTCCTCCAAGGGCCCTGTGTGCTTGGCTTGTTCCGAGAGGCCTTTGCTATCCACACGGATTGCAAGTGGAAAGAGCCAGGCATGCACAGCGTGTTTCAGCCGCTCAGTTGCCAGATGCCCTGGGGCACAGCTCCAGCCTAACCATGGAGCCTTTAAAGTTTCTGATGAGAACATTCCTGGATGCCAGTGGAAAATCCTGATGCCACATATTTGAGAACATATTGGGAAGAAAGCAATTTTCTACTTGATTTTCTAAAACAATAAACAGCGGAAAGAATGCCAGGGCAGTAGTTTTAACCGCCACAAGCCAGGGAAAGTCAGCTTCAAGTTCTAAAAGCATCAAGCAGGCTCCCCAGGGGAATTCTGTGACAAGGAGTCACCGGCAGCCCATCTGGCGACCATGATGGTGGTGGTGGTGGTGGTGGTGACAGCAAGGCGGAGGGTGATGAAGTCAATGCTAATACTGACCACAATGGCAGTGGCATTATCGCTCTGACGATGACAGGGACCGTAGTGATGCTGGTGGTAACCACAGCGATGAGGATGGCGATGGCAATGACACAGCTATTTTTTGAGCATCATTTGCAAGGAACTGTGCCAAATCCTGCTTTGCGGGTTTGTCCTCACATTGGATGAGGGGTGATACCTTCAAGGTAGGCCTGTTACACTCAGTTTAGAGATAAGAAAACAGCCCCGCGAGGCTGGGGAAACTGCCAAGGGATACACAGCTGGGGAGTGGCTGGGACGAAGTCTTTTCATCTGTGCCTGTAGTGACTGGTTTCCTCTTCTCTTCTTTTGCTTTCCTTAATTTGCTGCTGTGACTGTTTTTTTTTGTTGTTTTTTGGGGTTTTTTTGGTACCGGGGATCGAACTCAGGTCCTTGCGCTTGCACAGCAGGCGGTGAAACCACTGAGCTAAATCCCCGGCCCTATGCTGTGACTGTTTATAGGCCGGAAGTAGACTGGTGTCAGAGTTTGGGGTGGGAGAAAGGAAGCAGAAGGATGCGCTAAGGTCACACAGATAGAAAGTGGAGTCTGGTCTGTCCTCTAAAGCTCTGCATGGCTTCCGGTGCTTTAGTGGGGGCGGCTGCAGCTGTGAGTTCTCACTAGAGGTGCCTACAGGTGACTCTGGGGCGCCTGGCAGGGAGCCAGGGAAGGGAGAGTGGCTGGGATGGGCATCAAGCTAGGCATTTGTCCCCACCCTTCCTTCTACTTAGCTCCTGGGTCACCCAGGCAGGGAGAGGCAGAGTTGGGATTTGAACCCAGGCCATCCAGCGCTGGGCTCACTTTCCTAACCATCAAGCCACACTCCCTTCCACTTCCCATGACAAGTCACATAGAATCCAGTTTTCATCAAGGCTTCCCAGGGCCTTATGCTCTGCCCCCCACCCACCACTCTGGCCTTGATTTCTACCTCACTCCCCTTGACTTCCACAAGCCAGTTGAGGAAGCTCGCGCCAGCCACAGGCCCTTTGCACCCACTGTATTCTCTGCCTGGAATGTGCTGCTTCTGGCCCTTTTGCAAGGGGCTTCCTCTCACTTTCTGGCCTCAGTTTCTAAACCATCTGCTGGTGGAAGCATTCTCTGGCCCATGAGCTACTTCTCCCCAGCCCTCCAAAGTCCTCTCTGCCACAGGCCTCTTCCTCCCGGCAGCACTGTCACTGCCTGGACGACCCTTGTCCCTTTCTGACATCACAGCTGCCCGTTTCCACCTCTCCCTGGGACAGTTCTGTCTTGTTCATTCATGAATCCCCAGAGCTGCTGGCACACAGGAGGGCCCAGTTAGCACTCTGCTGATGAATGTGGGATCTGGGGGGTGACACTGCCCCTGCGTCACAGACAAGGATAACAAGCAACTGGCCCGTTCCCCGGGATTTTCCCGGCTTTAACACTGAAGTCCCTGGACCCAGGAAAGCCCTCGGTGCAGGGCAGACTGGTATGGTTGGTCCCCTCTTCTCATCCCTGTCACATGGGCCATTTGCCCCGCTAGGGAAGGAGGCCTGGAAGGAGGAGAGGATAGCTCACCCCACCTCTTGGGAGGCCAAAAAGCAAAGTAAAACTGTCTTGATTCTCCCTTGACCCAAGACGCGTGGTGCTGTCCCATCTGCCCTGAAATACTGAGGGCTTCCTCTGTGGGTGCAGCTTGTTCACTCCAGTGCCAGTGGAGACCTGAGCCTGGGCCCCTGCTGCCTGTGTTCCCTCATAGAGCCTGGTGCTCTTGTCTGTGCCGACACCAGTGCTGCTCCACTTCTGCAAGATGATGAGCATTCCTCCTCAATGCTGTGGTGGCTCCTGGTAAGAATCCACGGGGGTAAGGCAGCACGGGAAGGAGGCCTGCCGAGCAGGCCACCAACGTGCCCGCATCTGCCTGGTACTCTCCTGGTTTCAGTGTCCTTTGAATCCCCTTGGTCCTGGGAAAATCGGGGTCATTTGTGTCCTGTCCCCTGGCTTGATAGTGACAGCCATGGAGCCAGGAACCTGCAACTTACCTTTCTATGTAATTCTCATAGCTGCTTTTGGTGGTTCCTGGTTTGTAGCTGAGGATACAGAATCTTAGAGGCTCAGTCCTCGGCCCACAGATGGAAGAAATAGGATTTGAACCCAGCTCTGTGGGCTGATGGGCCCCAAGTATCCCATAAAGATAAACTGTCCCCAGGCCTCCTCTTCCTGAGGACTGCAGCCTCTTTGTGCAGAAAGGGAAGAAACTATTTCTCCACTTTGCACACAGCTCACCAATGTTGTTTTTCTGAAATAGTTTTTTCCTGAAGAGGGTGTATTAGTCACTTCCCATTGCTGAGACATAATACTTGACACCTGTAACTTAAAGGAAGAGAACTTTGTTTAGCTCACAGTTTCAGAGGGTTCAGTCTGTGGTTGGCTGGCTCCAAGGCACAAATGGCATGGTGGAAGGGCCTAGTGGAGGAAAGCTGCTTACACAATGGTGGCCAGGAAGCAGAGTGAAAGGAAGGGGGAACCAGAGCAAGAACACTCCCTTCCAGATCACACCCCCAGTGACCACCTCCAACCAGGCCCCACCTCCTGACAGCACATTCAGCCTTGACCTCCTCAATGGATGAATCTGCTGATGAGTAATCAACTTCCAAAATCTTCACCTGGGCCAGGGATTTAGCTCAGTGGCTCCACCGCCTGCCTCACAAGCCCAAGGTCCTGAGTTCAATCCCTGGTACCAAAAGGAAAAAAAAAAAAAGAACGACAACCAAAATCTTCACCTCTGAACGCAGAAGACTTTTGGTGGACACATTACATCTGAACCACGACAAGGGGCATCCCTCAGAAAAGAGCTCCTGCCCTGGCAGTGGAAGAAACAGCTCCCTCTTACTGACGTTAAACAGACCACACAGGTGGTCACCTGTGAACCTAGACCCTGTCTTGACCAGGATCAGGCACTGTCAGCTAACCTGAGACAGGCTGTGCCCAGCCTCTGAAGGCCACAGATCATTACCCTGGGGAGCAATGAGAGGTCTCCCTCTTGGGGGCCTGGGAGAGTAGGGGAGGCAGGCACCACTGCCCTCTTTGAGGGGAGCTTGGAAAAAGCAGGTAGGGGCTCAGGCACTAATATCTGCCATTGCCAGTCTTAGTTCATGGTTTCTGCATTCATGGGCAGAAACCTTTGTCCCTCGCTGCTTTGGCTTCCCATCTCAAAAGAACTCTGCGGCTAGTGAGAGGAATGTGGGGAGGGCAGTGGGCGGGGGGGGGTAAAAGAACTGAAAATGACCAAGATACGATATACACATACAAACTCCCCAAACAAATGTAACTGTCGGGTATTGCTAACATGCACAAATAAACAAATAATGAAAGACGGTCTAGTCCGCCTGGAGCTGTCAGCCCTTACCCTATCGGTGGGGCAGAGGCCTCCAGCCCCACAAGACAGCCATTCCCTAGTCTCTATGGATTGGGAAACACACAAATCTGAAAGGGGTAAAGCTTGCTTCTAATTTCTTCCTTAGAAATAATTTCAAGCTTGCAGCAAATTTTAGAAAGGGCATGAAGAAGCATTTGCCCAGCCTTCACCCAGGTTCGGTGTCTCGGGCCTTGTCTTCCCACATCCATGTAGCTTTCTAGAACATTTGAGAGAACGGGGCAGGAATGGTGCCCTTCAGCCCTGGACTCCATGGTGCTAGATGGCCTGCAAAGATGGCTGCCACCAGCTCCTCGCATCCTACCCTTGCGTGACTTAGGAAGTGACATCTACTTCCCCCCCAGAAAGCTGGGACACTAAGGACCTGCTTTGGCCGATAGAATGTGGCAGCTTCTGCTTGGCCCGCCTGGGACCCAGCAGCCATGTGAAGAGGCTCCCCTGAGCCTACCGGATGGGGTGGCCAGTGGAGAGGGGGGATCCAGCCCCTCACAACATGCTGGCCCCGCCAAGCTGCCAGCTGAGTGCTACCACACAAGCCAGCCACCACTGCCTCAGGAGCAGAAGAGCTGCCCAGCTGAGCCTCACCAGCGACAGCTCACAGCAGGTGAGGAATGATAAATGGAGGCCCTTTTAAGTCCCCATGTTTGGGACATAACAGAGAACTGAACCAACCCCAGCCCTGCACAGATTTCCAAAGAGCAAGGGCATTCTCCTACACAACCACGGTCCCACCGTCAGAGTGGGGAAGCTTGACATGGGCATCGTATTATCGTCTAACCCACGTGTGCAGCCTTCACTCATGATCCCAACAATGGTCTGTGTGGCATTTCTCCCTTCGTGCAGGAAGGATCTTGTTGAGTACATTTGCATCCATGGTGACACAGCAGTGTCCCCATCGGACCCAGAATAGTAGGACTTCTTTTCAGGATATTGTTTATCCCTTGGGAGGGGGATTTAGCTCAGTGGTTTCACCATCTGCTGCATAAGCACAAGGACCCAAGTTCGATCCCCAGTACCAAAAAAACAAAAAGGATATTGCTTATCCCTATGATCAGAGGAAACAGGGACTCTGCAGCCCCCAGAGCCCTCATCCCAGAAGGTCTGGTGGGGTCAGAGGGCACCCCTTCTCAGGATCACACAGTGAGGTTAGTTTGCTGCTCTGCCCCCCAACATAGGACACCCCACCCCTGGCCTCAGATGTCCACCTGCAGAACTACGCCCAGCTTCGCATGCTGACCATGAGGGCCTGCTGGGGGCAGCGTGGGCAGAAGAGGCAGATGTTCCATCAGTGGGATTTCCATCCTCCCTTCCCCACAGGATACAAGTTTGTGGGTGAATGACATGCATTTGGGCTCCAGAACTGCTTAGTACCCACAGGATGAAAAAAAATGTTCAGCATTGAAGAAAACAGCATGATCCAGGGACCACACCGGCTTTCCTGTATAAGTAAATGCACAAGAGCTTTGGGGGCCCAGGGAGGACCCCCACTCCTGTCCCAGAGCCACTGATTGATCCCAGTGCAATCTCGCTCACAGTTTTAAGATAGACTCAGGTCCAAGCGGCTGATACAGATGTTCCCAATGAAGGCCTTCCTGGGCCCCAAGGTCTAGCTCTCCCTTACTCCTGGGTTTCCACTTAGAAATCCACTTTGGGGTTTAGCCTCTTCTGTCCATCTGCATGGCCCCCTGAGAGAGCTCAGAAAGGGATCCACAGGCTGCCCTGACCCCCGCAGCAGGGGTCCAGCAGGAGGGGAGTGGGGAGATGGCAGTGACTGGGCCCTTGAGGACACTGTCCCACATCAGGAGCAGTGGTCACTCAGAACCTCAGGGGAGGCACCGGAGGCTCCCAAATGACACCTTGAGGTGCACAGAGTGTGCAAGAGGCCAGGTGAGGCGAGGGAGACTGGTGCTGGCTGGCAGAGCGCCCTCGGGCCCCCCTTCCGGCCGTGCCTTCCCTTCCCTCTGGCCCTGTCACGTGTGACACCAAGAGGGCTCACCCGAAGCCAGAGTTGCAGTCAGGGCTCAGGGAATGGGCTCTGGATTCAGATCCCAGCTGCAGCAGTCCTTGTATGACCCTGGGATTCAGGCCTCAGTTTCCCCATCTATAAAATGGCACTGTGGAGGGCAGCTCAGTGACAGGGTGGCAGCAAAGGAGTTGGAAGGGGCTGAGGACAGGGCCTGCCCTAATGCAGGTGCCACCCTCTGCCCTCACTTGGTCTTCAGCCGATGTGGTTTTCTCTTCATGGGGGAAAACTCACCCAGATAAAATGAACAATTCTAGAGCATACACTTCAGGGCCACCTTAGTCCATCTACACGTACAACCACCTCTTCTACTCCCAAGACACTCCTACTTTCTCGAGGGAAAAATCCCAACCCACTCTCCCGTCCTCTCTGTTCTCCCCATCCCTGTCCCTGACAATCACTAATCTGCTTCCATCTGCATGGGTTTGCTTGGGCAGATTCTAGACATTTCATATAAATGACTCATACACTAGTTGGCCTCCTGCGTGTGACCTCTCTCTCTCAGCCCAGTGCCTTTGAGGCTCACCCACACTGCAACTGCAGGACTTATCAGTGGTCCATTCATCTTCACGGCTGTGTAATATTTCACAACACAGGTGGCCACGCTGAGGAACCCATTCATCAGCTGACAGACGTTGTTGGTCCGTCCTTGCGGACACTGTTAGTAGTGCCCCTGTGACTGTGTCTGCACAAGTCTTTGGGCAGACATTGCCCTCCTTTCTCTTAGGCGTACAGGGGAAACTGTGGCGTCCTGTGGGAACGCTGGGGGGCGCCATTGTGAGAAATCACTGCGCCTGCACCATTTAACTTCCCCATCAGTCATACACAGCGTTCCAATTTCCCTGTAGCCCCCGGGGAGGCTTACTTGTTTTCCTCTTTTTGTTTGTTTGGTTTTGGTTTTATGAGACAGGGTCTTGCTATGTACCCAGGCTGGCCTCATACTGGCTCAGTTGCCTAGGCTGGCCTTGAATTTGAGCTCTTCCTGCCTCAGCCTCCCAAGTGCTGGGATTATAGGCGTGTGCCATTACACCTGGCTCTGCCTTTTTTGATCATAGCCACCCTAGCCGGTGAATAAGTAACATCATGGTTTTTAAATAAAGCTAAAAAGTCTTTTTGTAACACAAGCCTTGGACCCGCTGCCTCCATCCCCCGGGGGGCTCAACGAGGAATCCAAGGATCTCCCCTCTCTGGGCCTCAGTTTCCTCCTCTGGGACGGGACCTTACCATGGATTTGTGCTTCTCCAGTGAGCCTCGTGGCAGTGGTGGAGACAGGGGCCTGAGACATTTGCTGCTGAGGTAGAGCTGTGAGGCCCGTCCTGAGTCCCAGGGCAGGAGGAGCCGTGGAACCCAAGCACCGTGGTGAAGGAGCCTGGCTGGGGTTCTTGTGCCAGTCGGTGTCTTCAGACCAAGCCTGCTGGAGTCCAGTCAGCAGCGATCGGCAGGGACTCCCCTGCCTGGCCCTGCAGGCCTCTCCATCCCACCCCTGCTGCCCTGGGCGACCCCAGAGATTCTTCTCTGCTCATGCACTTCACCCAAAACACCTGTCCCTGCCTTCCCCACCAACCAGCGCCTCCTCCTCCAGGAAGCCTTCCTGGATGCCCACCTGCACCTAGGGGCCCCTGTTTCCTAGCACCCTGTAAGCTGTTTCAAGCCCGCTCCCACTTGGTGGCCAGGCTCCTCCACTTGGCTGTGACTTTTTTTTGTGGTACTGGGGATCACACTCAGGTCCCTGTGAGGCAGGCCTGGCGCCACTGAGCTACATCCCCAGCCCTATTGGCTGTGACTTCTTGAGCAGGAACTGGGGGCTCCATGCCAGGGTCCCTCATACTCTTAGAGCCTGTGTCCAGGATGAGGGCTCCATGAAGGATGGCCAGGATCTGGCCTCCCAGGAGCCCTGTCCCAAGTTTTCCTCTGGGACCAAACCCTCCCCTACTGCCCAGGGCCAGGGTGGATGTCAGTCACGGGTCTGACCCTCTTGGCCACCAGCCGGGAACCAGAAGCCCAGAGCCACCCCAATCCCAGCCTCGCACCTTTGTCGAGTCTTCCCACGCCTTCTGTCCCCCAAGCCTTGCCACAGCCCATCTCTGGTTCCCCTCCAGGGGCCATCGGCAGAGGCAGTGTGGCCATAGTTCTTCCACACATGCCCAGGCAGTCAGACCGACAGGCAGAGTCTTGAGGGACGAGACAGCCAGTCCAATGGAAGGAAAGACAGAAGGACAGAGGAAAGGCAGATCCTCTCTGGCAAAGGCCCAGCCTGAGTGAAGACCCGGCACCCAGGGCGAAGGCGGCAGTCCTAACTGCAAACCCCAGCAGGACCCAACAACACTGAGCCCAGCACCAGCCCGGACATGGGACACTTGCTCGCCTGTCCCACACAGAATGTGGGCTTCGCCTCGCCGGTCTCTGGGAAACGCTCATCCCGGTGACACTTTCCCATCCTCTTGGTCTCCTTTTCCTCGCATTCACTGTGGTTTAATACAAAGCAGAGAAGCTGTCGCAGCAGCAGCTTGAGGTCATGGGAGTGGGAAAGAAGGAAAGGAGACTTTGGTTGATGCACCTCTTCCTACCGCACAGGTGGAGAGAGAACCAGGACAGTGGCCCACAGCTGAGATCCCTGCTGAGAAATCAAGGGTCTGATTCAGAGGTGTCTTGCTTCAGTAAAAATCGACACTATCTACCTAAAGCCTTCCCAAAGGTGGGCTCCAGCGGGATTAAATGTGGAAGTTAAAATGGTGGAGCTAATCTAAGTAGACATATGAAGATAGCTTTATGCCTAAGGAAGGAGTAACTCTACTGCAGAAGACCCTGAAACACAAGATAGATGGGGGAAAGGATGAGTTTCCATCAAAAGCAAGGATTCCCTTTCACAAAGGACACTACAGGCAAAGGTAGCAGATGGGGGGCACAGACTGGTACTTGCTAAGACTGAAATTGACCAATGGTTACTGCCTAGAAAGTACAAGGAACTCTTATGAAATGACAGGGAAAAGAAGACTGGTGGAAAAATAGACAAAAGAGACGCAGCTTGTGAAAAGGTAGAAGAGGTCTAATGGTTCACAAGAATAATGAGATGTTCAAGCTTGTTAGCAAAAAGAGAAATGGTGGGGTCTTTCGCCCTGTCCTGGGGATTGAACCCAGGGCCTTTGCACTGAGCTACATCCTTAGCCCGTTTAAAATCAAGTGCTGGGATGACTGGAGTGCACCACTGCATGCAGGTTGGTCGTTTTCAAAGAAGTCACCCCAATTGGATGAGCTAATGCTGGCTGGACATCAGGGAGCCAAGTGCTCTCGTGCTCTGTCGACAGGACAGTCTTTTTAGCACAAAGAGAAGGGAGACCTGGGGACCCCATGTCCCTGAGACTACACTCTTCGGAGTTATGGATAGCAGGCAGTTGTCACACACGTCCCTAGCAGATGCCTAAGTGGCCTTGTCCCAGGAGCAAGGGCTGGGGCCCCTCACTAGGAAATACTGGTGGTCAAGGGAGAGCTCCGGGTGCACCCCACTCTGCGGTAGAACAGGAAGCAAGGGGAACCAGGGGGCTCAGTGAACACTGGTTCCCAGCTCTGCCAACATGGTGTCTGCAGGGACACAAGGCTCAAGCCTAGGACACCCTTGCCCCTGCTGCTCGGAGATCGCCCCACAGCCAGGCAGGGTCCCGGCGACCTCGCGGCACCAAGTTCTTCTTTCACTTCCGCTCTATGGTCGCCTTCAGCCTCCCCCTTGGATGTGGGAGCTGCCCTTATCCCGCATCCCACAAGTCCTGCCACAGGAAATGCGGCAGGGCTGATCCCAGGGTCAGAGCGGCCCCGCGCAGCGGCTGTTCCTTCCGACCCGCCCCTCCGGCCCCTCTGCTTGTGGGGGCTGTGATTAGCCTGAGTATTGAATGACCCTACTCTTCTTCCCCGCCTGCCCTGCAAGGGTTAATCAGCCTTCCTGCGGAGCGGCTCGGAAGGAGGCGGCGGGGCGGCCCAGCGGCAGGCGGCTTTCATTACTTTGATGGGATACATGTGCGCGCGGCTTTATCTCCGGCCCTTTCTCCGTAATTCAGCGCTTGAACGTCTCAGCTGTCGGCCGATCTGCAGACAATTGCTCGGGGTAATACTATCCGGAAAAAGCTGATAAAACGCAGATGTGAGGAGGCCTCTGAAATTTGCGGTTTGCTAAGTGGTTTGCTGCGATGCTTGCCCGAGGCCGGGGCGGCTTCCCTGCGAGGCTGGGAACCAAGGGGTGGGAGTTGAAGTTTTTTTTAAGTGAAAGGTTGGGTAGAGGAAGTGACTGTAGAATTTTTCCCCCTATAATTAGGAGGATCAGCAAATAGGAGGTGGAGGGGGATGGCCTGGGAGCAAAGCAATTGGCAAGCTCCCCTACCCTGGGGCTTCCCTCCTACTGGCCTCTTTGGGGTTGGGGTGGCCTGGAGTGTTGTGGTGTAGGGTTAGGGTTAGGAGAGAGCCCGCGGGCCGTGTGACCCTGGGCAAGTCACTTAACCCCTCCGCTCAGCTCACTCAACCGGAAGAGCAGATGCCTAGGGAACTCATCCCTGAGCCGCGTGGTGCCCGGCAGGATCCTAGCACACAGTAGGGGCCGCTGGAGCTTTCCTTTTCCCTCCTTCCACTCACTCGCTTCCCAAATGACCCTGGAAAGGAAGATGAAGACAGCAAGCCCCTGTTGGGTGGCAGACAAGGGGCCAGGCTGTCGGTCGCAGAGATCAGGACTTCCGAGGCCAGAGCCACTGGGTGGGAGGCCCTGGGGAGAGAATAACTGTGGTTTTCCTCAACCCACGCGCCCTGCCCTATGCCCAAGTCAGTCGTTGCCTTGTGACAACGCGGATTCCCACCTGGCAGGCCCAAGACTTCAAGTTTTGCCAAAGGTCCCAGTGATGCTGGGGCCACACGAGGGAGGCTCCCAGGGCGCAGGCTGCAGAGCAGCTTTGAGCTCCTCCAGTCGCCACCTTCTCAGGCCCAGAGAGGGCAGGCAGTGGGCCTGATGTTGCCCAGCACTTAAGCGGCAGACCTGGCCTGGGAGGGAGAACCTCCGTGCCGGCTTGGTGCTGTCCCCTCCAGCCTCCCCTGACCACGCTGCCGGGACCGCACCGTGGGGCCACACAAAAGCATCCCAAGACAGCATGCTCATCACGCCCTTCCCAGTTCCGACATGGGAGGGAGGACAGGCAGAGCCACCATGATGTACTGCCCTGGGCCGGATCAGAGGTCTCCAGACATTGAGCAGCAGGCGCTGCTGCCCCTTCCTGGGCTCTGACTCTCATCCGTGCCCGGATGCATTCCAGCAGACCAAGAGCCCCGGAAATGGAGGTGCAGGAACCCAGCCACAGGTTCAGGGGTGGCATCTGTACTGTGCTAAGGTAAGACCAGCCAGCGGGCCCTGACTCTCTCCCCTGATTTTCCCCTCTCCACCTGGGGAGTAGTTCTGGGGGGGTGAGTTGACCACACCCATTTTCAGATGAGGGAAACTGAGCCCCAGAAAGGTTAAGTCACTTGCACAAAGTCTCCGGGCTGGTGAGGCCGGAGCTGGGTGGGGCTCCCACCCAGCCATCTGTAGGAAGACTGACTCTGCCCAGCCAGTGATGCTCAGTGCTTGGCCAGCCTGCTCTAAAATTGTCGGACAGCACCGGAGGTTTGTGCCTGGAAGAGGCCACTCTGGGCCCAGAAGGTCTGTTTGCAGTTCCTGCCTTTCAAAGAAAGAGGGCGTCTCCCCATGCTGGGGCCCAGGCAGAGCTGGTAGCAATTTTCCCACAATGTGTAAATTAGTCAATCTCGAGTCTGTAAACAAGGAGCCTTTGAAGCGACCTTAATGAAGCACTCCATTAGGGCTTAATGGTCGCTGCCTCCAGCATTGCTGCGCCCAGGGCCTTTTGATGTCTCGGGGCCACGGGTTGGAGGGCCAACTTATCTAAATGCCCCGGCAGGCTTAGAAAGAAAAAAAAGGCCAAAAACCCCCTTAGAGAAGTTGAAAAATTTTTAATGAAAAAAGTTAGTCCTGGCCTGACTGATGTTGGCACTTCAAAGCCCGTGCGGGCTAAATTGCTGTAGACTGCTTAATTCAAAAGCGCTCCCTCGTGGGTGACAGCCGGGTGGTGACAAAATACAATTGGCAACAGGAGACTGTGAGATCAAAGACTGGCTATTGTAATAGTTTTGTCCCATGAAGAATTGCTTATTGTCAGGAGTTTTTAAGCCTTTTTCTTTCTATTCTTTGCTTTGCTTTTCGTTTTCTCTGACTCTGCCTCTGTCTCTCTCTGGCTCCAGCGCCATCCTGAACTTCCCTGGTTCGGAATCAGTGTGTATAAATACGTGAAATCACATCCTTCTGATAATACACTGCAGTTCACAGAGGCTGCGGCTGGCTGCCCGTCCATCTCTCTCTAGGGTCACGGAGCTGTTCGGTTGGTTGGATTATAAAAAACCATTCCTGTGTTTTTCTTAGAAAAGATCCTACGAGGCTCCTGCAGGGCAAATCAGAGCTGAGGATCCGCTCATCATCTCGAGGACTATTTTAGGATTTGCTTTCGATTAAACTGCCTGCCCAGACCCTCCAGGGGCGGCCCAGGAGAGGTGGCATGGGATGACGGGGTGTGGGGTCCTGGTCCTCCTAGGATGACACCTAACTTCGCCCAGCCTAGGTTTCCCCAAGCATGGCTCATCTACTCACACTGCAGGGATTTACTGCACTCTGATTTGGGGAACTACTCTGTGGGGGTCATCAGGGACAGGGACGAGAAAGTGAGCAGAAAGCCACTCTGTGATCTTGAAGCTGCCTCCTCTTCCTCCTCCTCCAGTTTCCATCTCTTCTGAGACTGTGATGGCTCCCTAGGGACACAGAAACAGAGGTTCTGAGCTCTTTAGAAACTTTTCCTGGGAGGGGGTGAAGGTGGGCTCCTGGAAGGGAGTCCTCGATTCACTCTTTCCCTGAGAAATAGATCTTCCGCGAGTTACTTTACCTGCTGAACCTCAGTTTCCCTCCTTGTCGAATGGGATTTGACACAAGGCTCAGACAATAAGAAGGAGGAGGTATAAATGCCAGAAGTCCAAAAACATCACAAATTCCACCCACACCATGTTCTGAAACAAACAGAAGGACCTGGGCCATTCTGGGCTAGGACAACTGGGGACCATTAAGAAGCAAGAATGTTAAAGCCCCTTTTATGGCCTCTAATATTAGTCTCCAGGAAGCCGCCCCACGATGCATACGGGCTCATATCATTTACTTGTCTTGAATTAATTAAGAAGCCTCGTATGGGGACAATTACAGACCCTTAGGCTGATGACATCTCGTCTCCCTGTGATGGAATTTGCTTCTGCATCCCTTGGCCTGCCCCATGTCCCCCAGATATTGGTGGCTTTGTTTTTTTTCCCAAGGAGCCCGGTTGCACTGCAGGGCTGCATTCATGATTCTGCAGACATCTCAGCGGGCAGACAGCCCTGTGCCCTGGTCCTGTGGATCTGCAACTCCAGAGCCTGCACTTCTGCCTTCCATGCAACAGCCTTTCTCCTGCCTTTCCCTCCCACCCCTTGCCCACCAACAATTCTGTGTCCTTTGCTTTTAAATTCCACGGGACCGAGAATTGTAAATTCCCACATATTAAAGTGAGTTTTCTCGGTGGCCCCTGAGCTCATGCCAGCACCTTAGTGGTTCAGTCACCAACTTTCTACGAGTTGTCCAAATGTCCACGGGCTGTGTGGGGCCCACAGTGACTCCATGACCCTTCTGCTAGTCAGGAGGGGACACACCATTGGCCACAGCCCCACCCGCTGCCCATAATCACACATCAGTATGCATCGGCCCAGCTGGGCAATTATGAGTAATGAAATCCATTAGAGACAGTCTAGCACCGGGCCGATGGCCGCACGGCCCTCTGTAATATTTTAACAGTAAATGCAAGTGCCCCGGAGAGGGCTGGCGGGGAGAAAGGAACAAAAGCGTGTCCAGATGCCAAGCTGTGTTGCTGGGTGACCCTCCTCCGGGGTCCCAGCGGCCTTCCCAGGGAAAACAATGGCAATGAAATGCCAATAAAATATTTTGAGGGCAAGTATGAAAGCTTCAGAATGAGTTAATTAAAAACGGATAAAACGCAAGTCTCTGAAAATATGCAGAGTAAATTTTGTGCTCGAAATTTGACGGAAAAGTTTTTCTAGTACAGAGCAGAACTTTAAGTGGCAGAGCTGGGCCACTGACTCATTTTCTTCAGACAGGGAGGCCTCGGAAGGGGTCTAAGGCATCCACGGTGGCATAGAGCAGCCAAGCAGCTCTTGAAGGCTGGGTCTGGACTGGGCCAGTTAGAGATCGGTGTTGGACATGAGCAGTGAACAGGGAGGGCAGTGCTAATGTGAGCGGCTGTATTCTTAAGGCATTGGCAGGACCGGGGGTTGAACCCAGGGCTTTTGTGCTGAGCTATATCCCCAGCCCTTTTTTCTTTCTTATTTTGAAACAGGATCTTCTTAAATGACTAAATCCGAGCTGGGCTGGGCTTGAATTTGGGAATCCTCCTGCCTCTGGGATTACAGGTGTGCACCATGCCTGCCATTTACACTCCTTGGCCCATCCTCAGCACTCAGAGAAGACTGAACAGGTGACAGACAGCAAAATCAGCACTGCTGTGACTCACTTCCCTGGAAAGAGAGCAGAGGATCAGAGGCCACTCTGAAGGGATGAGGAGTCCTCGCCCGTCTCCCTGCAGCGGCGATGTGGTGCTGCCTCCCCACTGCCCACCCCAGTGGCCTGGAAGTGACTGACCTCTCACGAACTGTAGAAAGGGTGGCCAGTGTGCCTGGGACGAGTGTGATGATGTCAACAGGGGTAAAATCCATGTCCTGTTTTCTGTGCCAGAGACAATGGAATAAAATGGCCTGCCTTGGCCCAGCAGAAACCTGAATCAAATACTTCTGGCAACAAAGCAAGCACTTCCGGTGACAAAGGGCAACATGCCTTGAGTGTTCCTGGTCCAGATGGGATGAGGAGGCCCTGAAGGTCGTACAAGGACAAAGCAGGGACCCCAAGCACATCTCAGGCCCTCCTGGTCGGCCTGCCCCCAGGGTCAAAGAACACTCTGCGTTTGTTGCTTTTGTCCCTGTGCTGAGTCAGAGATGTCTCATGGTAGTACCCTTGGGTGTGAAAAGGCCCTTGATGCTCAGAGAGGTCCAGCAACCTGCTCAAGGCCCGCGTATCCAGGCCCACACTCAATCCCTGCAGTTCTGGCTCGAAAGCCCACACATTGGTGGCTGGCCTGTGGGCTTCTCATAGCCTTCGTGGCGAGCGTCGTGCTGATAAGACTCAGGGTGTAAAGACGCACCCCACCCAAGCGATGTGCACAGGGTCCTCCTAATTCTGCAGCATTGCCCAAGGATGAGCAATCACCCCCTGTACAAACGCGCTTTGCCCCAGGTCCACGTAATCCGGAGGCTTGATTTCCTGATGCGGGGCCGGGGCTCATGCCACTGCTGGCTCCCACACTCTGTCCCCAGCACAGGCAGGCTGAGAGTCCTGTCCCCTCAGTCTTGAGAGCCCATTTCCTAAAGATGCAAGTGCTCGGCAGGCTTGCAGCTGTCCAGACAAGGACCTGAGCCTCTCAGGACAATCAGCAAGCCATGCATGAAGAGCTCTGCCTGCCCCAGTGGCCACCACCTGTGGCACACTGAGGCCCCTCCCACTGTGCACACAGCCTGCTTCCCACCTAATGTGCGTGACCATCAGGAGTAGCGTCACCGACAGCCTGGCAGAGCAAGCCTGGGCTCTGCCCAGGTGACCCTTTGATGACAATAAGATCAACACACGTATTGGGTTGGGACCGTGGAAGCGGAGGTGGATGAGCCCTCCTGGAACCCTGCATGACGGGCTCAGGCAGCCGTGTCACAGGGCCTCTCAGCAGGACAGATGACAACTGAGAGGCCCTGGAGCTGCTGCCAGCTTTTCCACATTCTTAGGGCAACCAGGAGGAGGCGGGCCCAGAAGGGGACAGGCTGCCAGCTTCCCCTGTGGGTGCAGGTGGAGGTTGCTGCTCTTCTGCCAGGCAGTGAATCCCACCCTGAGTCCCATCCTTGCAGCTGGCACAGCCTGGTCACCACCCAACTGCACGGACGATGTGTTGGGTAGGACTGGGACTTAGAGGAAGGGCGTGGCTGGAGGCAGCCACACGGAAACCCAGACCTCCTCTACCTGCAGTTTTGTCCAGGACCAACTCTAGCCTGGTGGCACAGCCTCTTGGGCATTCTGTGCCATGACTGTTCTGTTCCCAGCTGTAGACAGGTGACGGCACCACCAGATGTGAATCTGGGCTCCTCGGCCCATGGGGTTGCCATAACATGGGGTGACCCTCATGCTGGCCTGGCCAGCCCACCCGAATGGGGGAGGAGAACATGACAGGACCAGTAAAAGACACAGTTCAGACCATAAAGTGAGTTGGAGGGGCCGGGACACCCCTCGGGAGTCAGATAGGGGCAGGGCAAAGGGCCCAGGCGGCTGAGCTCAGGCCTCCCAGCTCAGCTCGGCCCCTCCTGCCTCATGGAGGCTAAGATTTCAGTACAAGAGAGTTCTAGTCCTTCAGAGACTTCTGAAGGCCACAGCACAAGATGGCTCAGTGTCAGGGACTTCTGGGGAGACGGACCCCAAAATCACCCCAGGCGAGATAGGCAGGGCTGCTGCTGAGTGGCCAGCAGAAGGAGAGGCCAATCCTGGCCAAATAAAAAGAAGAAACAAATCCCATTTTCCCAGGAGGTGACAGGGCCACACAGAGCCCTGGGAACAGAGGTGCACCTGGCATCTGATCTGCTCAGTGCTGCCACGCCCTGGGGGCCCCATCTCCTCCGTTTGACTGGCACCATATCCCTGGGTGATCTGTATCAAGCCACACCCCTCTCTGGCCTCAGTTTCTCTTGCACTGGAAGGGCTGGACTGGACAGTCCAAAAGCATCCTGTGCACCCTGCCACCCTCACCAGCAGGTCCCGATGCCCTCTTCCTGCCATCTGCCACCAGCTCAAGCCCTGCTCTGTCTCTGGGTGCTGCTCCCAGCAGCCCCTGTGGCCAAAGCCCCTACAAATCCGGACTTCCCCTCTGCCCTGCCAGCCCCTAGTCGGCCACTGCAGCAAGCAGTGAGGCGGACAGAAAGCAACGATGTTTTAATTTACCCGATTAAATCACCATGTGGACAGAGGCTCACAGAGGAATCTGCTCTACAGAACTTTTCGTTTAATAGAATTAGTTGAAACCAGATCAGCCGAGCCCCGTTCCTGCAGGCCATCTGCCCAGACAGGGAAGCCGCTGCCCTAAACAGAACCCCATGCTGCTGGGAGCCGCCTCGCCAGGGCCAGCAGGGAGCTGCCCCCTGCACCCGCCTGTCTGTCCCAGTGGCTTCAAAGGCCTCCCTCTGGGGCCGCTCAGCCAGCAGCTCATGTCCACTTTCAGCCCTGGGTTGGGATTTTAATCAAATTCACATTCGGCTCCACCTGTGAAAGACTCGTGCCAAAGCCAGGAACCGCTGGAAGGAGACACCAACC
Source organism: Heterocephalus glaber (assembly GCF_000247695.1). The sequence goes on along the minus strand of NW_004624755.1, from coordinate 21,768,787 downwards.
TAGAGCCTTTTAATTCGGAAAAGAGGGCTGTCCAGCCATCAGCCTGGACTCCTTATGAAAATTAGATAAACTAACATTTACTCAACATTTTAGCATCTCCCAAGAAGTTTCCCACATGTTTTATTTAATCCTTGTGACAATCCTGCAGGACGGCTCAGAGAGCTTGAGTAACTGGCCGGAGGCCACACAGCTAGGAGTGTAAACTCAGACAGTAAAAGAGTGATGGTGCAGGCCTGTCATCCCAACACGCTGGGAGGCTGAGGCAGGGGGATCCCAAGTTTGAGCCCAGCCAGGGCAATTTAGGAACTTAGCAAGACCCTGCCTCAAAATAAAAAATGAAAAGGACTGGGCATATAGCAATAATTACATGTGCAAGCACTTGGATCTGAGGCTAATGGCATGATGTCACCGCATGCCTCCCCATGTGGTATCCTTCTCTCTTGCCCTTTCCTGTGCACTTGAGCTCAGAGCTGGTGGTTCAAATCCTACCTCTGCTCATACTAACTGTTGGAACCCCGGGGGAATTGTTTAAGCCCTGGAGACCTCAGTTTTCTCACCTCTGAGATGGGAGGGGGCAAGAACACCTCTTTCTCAGAGTCAGGCGAGATGGTGAGTGGAAACCGCACACTGTTGAGGCCCTGCAGGCCCCAGGTGCCAACCTAAACCCTGCTGATGAACTGCAGGCGGAGGACCAAACTTGGCCTGTCTGCTTTTGTCAATAAAGTTTTATGGACACAGCCACACCCATTATTTACATATTGTCTATGCCTGTTTCTGCCCTATGACAGCAGAGTTAGAGGCTGGGATGAAAAATTCATGACTTGAACAGCAGTTTGCCAAATCTTGATCTGGAGTGAGAGGTCACACAGTGGCACCCCCATCCCCAAAGCAAGGCTGCAGGGGGCAAGAGGAAAGTAGCCTCAGGTCCTGTTACCCTAACTGTTGACCAGCGTGGGTAACCTCAAAGAAAGGGCCCTATTCCCCCATCCTGGAAACCACAGTGGGTCGTAAGTGTTCCAGTGTGGCTTTCCTGTTCGCAGAAGAAATTAATGTGCCCCATCGGAGTGTCCTGGGGAGTTTGAAGGAAGGCAGGTGGGGTGGGGATGAGCTGCTGTGTTATCAACAGCCGCTTTGGGAGTCTGCGACTTCCCCTGCAGGGAGTGGCTGCTGTATGGAATCCATACACTTGGAGATTTATAAGGTCAAGTTTTATGGGCCTACAGATCTTGTGGTGTATTACCACATCCTTATTACAAGCTCATGCTGCTGTCCAGTTAAACCAGCGGAGCTAATATATTACTCCTTGCCTGCCTAGGCCACAGACATGAGGGAAACAGTGCAAATAAAATACAGCCTTTGGGAATTGATCGTGTCCTGGTTTTTTCTGCACAAGTGACTTTGGTTGCATTTCTTTTCTCCCTAACCCCGACTCAGAACCAGAGCTGTGGTGCAGCTGGTGCACCCAGGACCAGCCCTGGGGAGCGGCCGGAGATCCTCAAAGGATTCAGGGAAGGAGGAGCAGCCCTGGGTGGGACATTTCTCCAATGGAGGGTGAACACACAGGGCCCCGCCAGACAGGGCCCCGCCAGACAGGGCCCAAAGGAGGTGGCCCGTTCCACCGCTGTACCGTAAATCCAGCCTCCTCACCTGTCTTTGGGTCAGGTTATTTCAGTGGAAAGGACCCAGTAAGCCCACAGCAGACTGTGCCCAGCTGGCTGGGTGGCTCTGGGCATCTGTCCCCTCTCCAGGCTTCTCACTCCTTGCACCCAGGAAGCCTGGCATGCACAGGGTCCCAGGCCAGCTCAGGGAAGCAGAGGCAAGGGGACTTCATGACCGCTCACTGGGCGTGGGGAATTCAGGCCCTACCCCAAACCCCAACACCATGCATAGCAGCAAGTTCCAATCCTTGTCTGTTATGATCCTTGGTCTGAATCTGCTTCTTTATCCATCTTTGGAATAAATGAATCCATCTACACACACACACACACACACACACACACACACACACACACACGCACGCACACACTCACATGCATGCAAGCATGCGCTCACAAAGCTAATGTGGAAAGCGACTGGCCAGCCACCAGGAGAATCGGCCCCCACAGCCCCTCACCCCCGCCACCTGCCACCCCTCACCCCAGGGCCGTCAGAGCCCTGGTCCAGCAAACCCTGGGCTGTCTCGCTCCATGCCAGTGGCCAGTCATGCCTGGCCTTGCTTTGTGACTGCAACAAATCCTACTCCCTCTCGGGGACTCATTTCTTCATCTCTCTGGTAAAAGTTCATTTCTACGAAAGCAATTTGACTTTCTATACAGAGTGTCTCAATTGTGATTTGGGAATGACTCCACTTTTGGAAACTCATCTTATGGAAATAATCAGATATTTCCATAATAACAATCCATTTCCAGAATAAAGACTATGAACAAAAATATCCACAATGGTATTAGTTATATTAGAGGACTGGAAATAACAGATGTCCCAACCACAGGGGACTCCTTAAATGAACTAAGGGTTCCATAGTCAATGCAATGCTTAGCAGCCATTCCCTGGCTATCTCTGTGCTGAATCTACAGGGACACAGGAAAGCTGGCCCCATGCTGGTAGATAAAAAGGTCAAAAGGACCCTGGCCCTGCAAAGCAGGGAAATGCTGGGCTCTGCTCTGGATATAAGCCTGCACCTGCACACCAGAGCCTGGGCCTGGTCTCCCCGGCAGAGCCTGGCTCAGCTCTTAGGCAAGCAGTACACATGGCAGAGTGGGACCTGGAAGCCTCACTGGACCCTGGCCGAGAGGAGCCTGTGTCCCATTCAGCTTTCAGAAGCACCCTTATCAGATCAAATGCAAAAGGACAAAAGGTGTGGCTTGCTGTCCAGCAGGCCATCCCTGCCCAGCAGCAGGAGTGGTTTTGGGGGAGACACATGGTTTACCAGGGAGATGGTCAGTGTCGTCTTCCCCCAGCCTCCCTCTTGTCCCTGTGACACCCTTGGGGAGGGGTGGTGTTGCATCCAGCAGGTCAGCCAGGAAGGCAGGGCTGCCGGGGTCTTAGGGAATGGGGCAGTGCATACAGGAGTCTGTTCATGCAGCCCAACCTGGGAGGACACAGGTGCTGCAGGTGAAGCTGGGGAGTCCTAGGCATGATCACAGAGGCCTGGCACTGGCCAGGGAGCCTGCAGGAGAACCACAGACATGGTATCAGGACCAGATGCCACTGGTGGGCTTGGATCACCATTGATCAATGGAACATCAGCCAGGAAGAGGAGCTGGACCTGGAGTACAGGACAGCAGGCCAAGCCCAGACCATCACAATACTCTGTGGCTGCCACCAAGTCTGGTTGCTGTGACTGCCTCCAATCAAAGGCTCTGCTTCCCTTCTGCCTTTCACAGCCCCCTCAGGCTTATCTCCAGGCAACCTTAACCCAGTACCATCCAGGGAAGGGCACTGTGGGAAATGCAGCTCTTCCATCCACAGAAGGGAATGTTAGAGCTGAGTGGCCACATGTTTGGCCAGCCCTACTCACCTGAGATGACTGGTGTTCAGAGAGCTTGTGCGATTTACCCGAGGTCACAGGGCAAATCCGGGTCAGTTGCACCTCCCAGGGAGGCCTCCTTCCTCTGAGCTCCACTGCCAGGCACTTAGCACAGATGCCCTTTGGGCCCACTTGGTTTGTTATTCACCTTTGGCTCTCTCTCCGTGCCAAACAGGATCAGGCCAATGGGCAAGCCAGAGTGGGGTCGCTGGTGAGTACAGAGAACTCACCGTGGTGTGGGCCCATCCCCTGTCCCGCCTTGCCTTGGGCACTTTACACACGTGGTACAGGGAACATGTGTGCCAGGAGCTGCTCAGCAGCAGCAGGAGTCTCTGGAATGGCTGCCTGGCCAACTCCAAGCTTGGGCACCTGGTCCCAGGATGAGAGAGGCAGAGACATCACATCTGGCCAGGCCCAGGTGGAAAGGGTGTGGCTTCCTCACATGCCCACTCCATTGGGCAAAGCCTGTCACATGACCCACGGGACCCTCCCCCCAGGGGTGGGGCAGCGTGGACTCAGGGATTCACGAGGCAAGATGGCATCCTGGTATTGACTTCAAACTGTTCAGAAGCATCTCAAGCCCAGAACAAAGTCACCTCTTACCTAAAGGTGAGGACTTCAAACTCAGGGACCCCTTGTTTCTGCCTGTCGTGTTCCAGGTGCAGAGCTCCTAGTCATTCCCACCTGGGGCTCCAGACACAATGTCCCACCCCCTCACCATACCTTGCTCCCTGCCAGTGCCAGGCCAGGCTTAGCCTCTTCCTCTGGCTGAGAAATTCTCCCCATTAAATAAGTGGGTTGGAAGCTGAGCTCAAACCGGGAAGTCCCTTTCTGAGGACTTCCTGAGCAGACATTTATGTGTTGTGTGTATGCATATATGTGTATAATTATTTTTTCTGTGTGTGTGTGTAATTATTTTTTAATTAATTATTTTTGCCATACTGGGGCTTGAACCCAAGGCCTTCACACCAAGCTACATCCCCAGCCCTTTAATAATAATAATAATAA
>NW_004624755.1:21473031-21764153 GCF_000247695.1 Heterocephalus glaber | reverse complement strand
TCCCCATTAAATAAGTGGGTTGGAAGCTGAGCTCAAACCGGGAAGTCCCTTTCTGAGGACTTCCTGAGCAGACATTTATGTGTTGTGTGTATGCAAAAGCTCTATTTTCTTGATCATTTTTCTCCATCAATTTTTAAAATATATAATTTTTTAGGGGTCATACTGGGGCTTGAACCCAAGGCCTTCACACCAAGCTACATCCCCAGCCCTTTAATAATAATAATAATAATAATAATAATTATTATTATTATTATTATTATCATTATTATTTTGAGACAGGCTCTTGCTAAGTCCTACATTGCCCAGGTGGGCCAGAACTTGGTATCTTCCGCCTTAGCCTCCTAGTGTGCTCAGACTACAGATGGACACCACCACCATGTCCAGCTTGAGCAGATGCTGATTTTTGTCTTACAAACTCTGTGAGGCTGGCCTCTGAGCATGTTTACCTCTTTGTCTTGGCCACCAGGAAGCACAGATTCATCCTGGCAGTTCTGATGTGGCACATACTACCCCTCCCCTGCCCTGTGTGCTTCCCCCAAAACTCAGCCTTGCCTCTATTTTGTTTTCCTACTTCTCTTCTCCACATGCACCCAATGCCCTCCATCTTTTCCTTTCTTATTGCATTAAAAGTAATCTAACCCTTTGTCTCAGAATCCTTTGTAACATGAGGCAGAGTCTAAAAACAGAGAATATAAGTAAGTTAGTTAAACCCTCCTGCCCTGAGATTCTCTTCCCTATCCCCCTGCCTAATGATTTCCCTAACATATTTGCTGGGGAGATATGTCAGGCTTTTAAGCAGTCAATGTTAGGCCTGGCTGGCAGGGGGCTGCAGATGCAGAAGGGCCATGTTGGATGGCTGTGGCAATCACCAGGGATTTCTACATTTTCCATCTTAGCCCTAAAATGACACAAAGAGTCTAGAGAATTCCAGCCACCACCCAGTTTTCCTCCTGTCCTCTCATTATGCGATGGCCTTAATATGACACAAAGGTCACCATCTAATACCAAAAGTGGCTCCTTCTCAGTGGTTCCCATTCTGCTGCCAGCCCACCCTTCTTTGTCCTGGGCAGCATCAAGGCCTAGGGGAACACGGTGTGGCTCTTGGACAGCTCAGCCAGAGCTGGGCCAGGTCATAGCCGTGGCCACAGGAGAAGGGAGCCAGGGAACGGGAAAGCGAGTGCTCCCTTGCTGGTACACTGCAGGCCTCCAAGAAGCCTGCTTTGTTCTTTTCTGGGGGCTTCCTTCTCGACCACAGGACTGTCACAAATTAGACGGGGCTCCCAGCCACCCTTCGTGCCTGCTGCAAAGAGCTGATTCAACCCCTGCCTATGGGATCGACTTTGTCACCCAAAGTGCAGCCCCATAGTAACCTGAGTGAGAGGATGGAGCTTCCACATGAACCCTAGATTGGCTGATGGGCTCCCCTGGCTTCTGGGGACTTTGGTTCGGGCCATTAAGTCCCAGGCCAGGAAGCTGGGTGACCTCTGTCTTCGTCTGGCTGAGAAGACCCAGGAGGCCTCTTCTGGAGGTAGGAGGTGCGTGCCGGACGCCCTCTGGTGCCCTCTGTCCCACTCAGTCCAGGGTCCCGACCTCCCTAAACACCAGTGCTCACTGTGTCGTGGAACAGTATTGAGGCCCAAGGTTGGAATCCTGTCGCAAAAACTTCCTTGGTGTTGCTGCCACCTGCCACCCCTCTCCCATTTCAGAGATGGGAAATTCAGGTCCAGGAGAGCAGAGGGGCGTGTCTGCTGATGGCGGTGCACTGACTCGGCTGTTGGGTCTGGACCCCAGAAAGCTGTGTCTCCTGTACTCTTCCATCTCCCACTGGCTGCCCCTCGCTGGTCCAACACATGCCAGACCAAACCAGGCCCAGGCTCAGAGGCTGCGCCACTGAAATCTGCTTTGTGTTTAGTGCTGCAAATTATGCCAGGTCCCCCAACCCGGAGCCACTTAACATTCCATTCGAGGGCAGCACTCGGAAAAACTATTCGCTTCACCATTTTTCTGCTGTGGTCATTCAGATCTCGGTACCCCCAGAGCAGGCTGAAGCCCCAGGGAAGGTTGGCAAGGCCACAAAGGATGGGGCCCCCAGAGAAAGGCCTCCTCCTCCCTCCTTCCTCTTCTCTTTCTTCCTGCTTTGGCCTTGGGAAGGTTCAGCCCAAACCTGGATTCTAGATAGGCACCCTCAAGCCTAGAAGGCAAGCTCCTCAATTCTTAATCCCACTCTTACACTCTAGGCCCTGGGAAGCAAACCCAGGCCCCCAGAGCATCAAGGTACGTATGGGATGTGATGGTCAACCTTCACTGCCAACTTGATGAGACTTTTGGGACATTAGTAAAACACCCTTCTGAGTGCTTCCAGGTGGGTCATGAGGGCATGACCTTGGGCACTCTGTCTGGTTCCTGGCTCCTTCCTCTGGCATTGTTCCCCTGCAGCCACTATGAAGTAAGCAGCTTGGCTCCACCATATCCTTCCCCCATGATGTTTCTGCATTGGAGCCAACAAACCATGGACTGAACCCTCTGAAACCATGAGCCTAATTAAATCTCTCATCCTTTAATTGGGAGTGTCAGGTATTTTGTTCCAGTGGTAGAAAAGTTGATTTGATCTCCCAAGGGGCTCCCATCCCATGGGGTGGGAAAGGTTCTAGAAGTGTCATGTCTTCTTTGGGGGCAGGAATCCTGGGCCATGAGGTAGGAGTGTGTGGAGAACTCCCATGAGCCATGCCAAGATGGTAGTGACTCATGGTCACCAGGTGTTAGGGCAAAGTGGGCTCAGCATAAGGCACTAGAGATTAATGAGGACCCCAGGGACTGAGGAGTCCAACTGTGTCCACAGCCACTGATTCTTAGCTCTGGCTGAGTATGGCCAGGAAGAATGCAGGTCCAATGTGGCCAGCTTCTGTTTTGACAAAAGAAGTGCAAAGTTTAGGCTTTTGATGAAATTGTTTGATTTTCAAATGTTGCTCGTAATTCAGAGTTTTGAAAAGCACGAAGCACATTCTGGGTATTGGATGGCTCTTGGGCCACCACTGTGAGACACCCAGGTCTCCTCCTCTGCCCTCAGTCCTGTAGGAGTGGAATGAGCCTAGACCGCAATCCACCCTCCTTATCTTGGCAGCCTTTCCTTCACATCTGTGGCCGCTCACTGCTGCCTGGCTTCATCCCACCTGTGGCATTGTGCACTCACACAGGCTCCCCAAACCTGTCTCTCCAGTCCTGGTGCCTCTGACTTCCTGCCTAACACCCATGCTTAAGTCTGATAGTTCTCTCCATCTCCACAGGTCCTCCACCCAGCCCCAAGGCACCCTGTCCCCTGAGCCTGTTTATTCCAGTATCTCTTCCAGCTCTGTCGATGGCAACTCTGCCTGGAACATCCAGGTGGACCAGCCCCTTCCAGCTACCATGCTTGTTATTTGAAATCATGGGCTTTGGGGATGACCTGTCACACAGCAGCAGCCAGCAGACACAGTCTTTGTGCAGAAGAGCCCTTCCCTCTACCATGACCACGTTCCTTGCTATAATTTTAACAAATTGCTCAAATTGCACAAGCCCGGGATGGTGCAGAACGGCTCAAGTCAGAGGAAGCTGTCAGGCCCTCAGGGCCAGCATCATCTCAGATGCCCACGCCGCTTGCTGATGGGCACAGATGTGATACTGAGTCTGTGCATTCTACTTAAAATGGAGATTTTTCCTGCTCATCATTTTATTTAGGGAAAATGTTACGTTATTTGGACATAAATATGATTTTTTAAAATAAATACTGGCTAAGGCTTTGGAGTGGTATGAAAGACCACTGGACAATCTGGGTGACCTCCTTAAGCAGCGTCCTCCTGGGAATACCATGTGGGTGGCTTCTGGGGACAGGCACCTGTGTTGCCTCCATGCTAAAACACAGCCCGTGATAAGAGGCGTCGTGGGTCAGTAGCAGCTTTCCTTGAGGGTGGGGGGCAAAGGCTGCCATGGACATCAAGAGGTGGGAATCCCAGTTCAGCAGCCTTATATTGGGATGCTCATCCCAACCCGATTTAAACACCTGTCTCCCTGCCTTCCTACCAGCAGGGTCTGAGAGCATGCACCGATTCCTGTCCTCACCCTCATAGTGTGGTTTGCCTTCCTGCTTTCAGTCACTCTACTTGGCATGCAGTAGTATCTCATCATGGTCTGGTTTGCATTTCTTAAATATTAATAATGGGAAGCATCTTTTAAAATGCTGTTTTCCATCTGAATGTTTTTTTTTTATTGAAGTGTCCGTTCACACATTTTTCCTAAATTTTAAGTTATTTTCTCATTACTGAATCTGAAGAGTTTTTTTTTTTTTGGTACCGGGGATCGAACTTGGGTCCTTGTGCTTGCGCAGCAGGCAGCAAAACCACTGAGCTAAATCCCCGGCCCTTTCCATATTAGTGATACATGGTATTCATATGTAGCACTAGCTTTTTTTTTTTTTTTTTTTTTGGTACCAGGAATTGAACTCCGGACCCTGCACTTGCAAGGCAGGCACTGGAACCACTGAGCTAAATCCCCAGCCCCAAGAGTTCTTTATATATTCTGGATAGGAGACTCTTGCTGATTCAAGTATCATGAATATTTCCTCTCAGCCTCTGCTTTTTCATTCTCTTAACAGAAGTTGTTTATTTTAATGGTTCTTTTATCAACGTGTTTTTGGAATTGTAGTTAAGACATCTTGACTAAAATCAAGACTACTAGAAGTTTTAGAATTTTAAGTCTGTGATCCTTTTTTTGAAGAGGGCTTTGAACAGTGGAAGGTGTAAGTTGCCACTCAACATTTGCCTCTGAATATCTGATTTTTCTAGCTGCCTTTGGTGACACTGGGTTGCCTTCATGCCTTTGTTGGAAGTCAGGAGACCATATGTGGGTCGTGTGGGAAGGTTCATGTCTTAATCAAGTTCAAGCGGCTATAACAATACATAGATCAGGTATTTACTTCTTACATTTCTGGAGGCTGGGAAGTGTAAAATCAAGGTGCAGACAGATTCAGAGATGTGTGAGGACCACACTCCTTGGCTTAGAGAACATGTGTGAAGAGAGAAGAGATCTCTTTGTCTTCCTGTTCCTCCAAGGACACCAGTCTCATCCCAAGGATCCCATCCCTGTGGCCTAATCCCAACCTAATCACTTCTCAAATGCCCAACCTCCAAATGTCTTTATATTGCCATTTGGGCTTCAACATGTGAATTGGGGAGGACATAAACATTCAGCTCCTGGCAGTCTGTTTGTAGACTCTCTGACTTATTGAGTTTGATTTGTTTTAGCTATTAGTCTTGTTTTTATGCCAATAGCACAGTCTTCTTATGGTATCTTTATAATGATTGTTGAAATCAAGTAGTAGTAGGTTCTTCCATTTTTTAAAAAGTTTTGGCGAGTCTGGACCCTTTGCAATTCTGTATCAATTTTAGAACCAGCTTGTCATCTTCAACCCAAATGGCTTCTGGGATTTTTAACTAGGACTGCACTGCATCTATAGACCAATTTAGGAAGAATTAATCCTAATAATATTGAGTTTTAATCCATGAACACAATCTATCTCTCCATTCATTGATCTCTTTTTTCATCTCCCCTGACAATGTCTTTGAGGATTTTAATGGGTAGGGCTCACACATCTTTTGATCAAATGTAGCCCTAAAAGGTTATACTTCTTTGCTATTGGATATGGCAGAGATTGGCAAAGTATGCCCAAGAGGGCAAATGTGGCCCACTGCCCATTTTTGTAAATAAAGTTTTATTAAAACACAGGCATGCACATTCATTTACATGTCATCCATACTGCTTTTGCCCTTGAATAGCACTTGCGTAGCTGTGAAGGAGAAACTATATAGGCCACATACCTAAACATTTTACCATCTGACCCTTTACAGAAAAGGGGTGCTGACTCCTGATATCTAGTATTCTTTTGTTATTTCAATTTCCAGTTATTCAGTGCTAGTATACAGAAACACAACTAATTGATGTATATTCATCTTGTAACTTATAACCTTTCCAAACTTACTTATTAGTTCTAGTAGCTTTTGTGTAGATTCCATAGAATTTTCTACATAAATGATTATGATATCTGGGAATAAAGAGTTTCAATTCTCCCTTTCTGGTCTGAATGTCTTCCGTTTTTTCTTACTTTATTACAGTAGCTGAAGTCTACTGCACAGTGTGAAATAGGAGAGATGAGAACAGTCACTATGCCCCTTGTCCTGATCTTAGTGGGAAAACATTCATTTCCTCTTCCTCCGTCATGCATGACATTAGCTCCTGGTCTTCTGCAGGTGCATTTTATCAAGTTGAGCTACTCCCCTCTATTCCTAGCCTACAGAGATAATCTAAACACAAATTATCACACCAAGCACTGCTATTAGTAACATACATTTGAGGAAACAGGCACGCAGAATCCTGGAAACTTGACGGAGGTCTGTGGCTGTGAAGTGGGGAAGCAGGAGTTTTGATCTAGACTGAAAGGAATGATCAGGATTTGCTCACTTCCAGCATTCACATTTTCGGAGTTTGGATCAGTTATAAACATGTTGGGCTGCAAGGACCTGAATACCCAATCTTAGTTTACCATAGGGACCTTTAGTTGTGTCTCATAAGAACTAGCTGGCCTTCTCCCCACAGGATGTAGCTTCTCCCTTTTCTTTCTGGCTCTGGCCAGTGCTTCCCGCATCAACCCCACTGTGAGGCGCTCCGCCGAAAACAGGAAACAGCCTCTGATGGAAACAGGTACTACTGGAAAAATGGCCCACTGCAATTTAAGAAATCCTACTGGAGGTTGCTGATTGGCCAGACTTGGTCACGGGACAACCAGAGACCAATCAGCAAGAGGAGAGGAGGAGTCACGTGGGAGGAGGGCTGGCTGCCTCCGGAAACTGTGAGCCCCCATGCAAGGAACAGAAAACTTTCTGGGCGTCACTGTCTGCTGCTCCAAGAGATAAGTGGGCAGGGAAAAGGCAGGGTGCTATGAGGCTGTACACCTACCGTGCGCCTCGATAATCATTTCAAGACAAAAGCAACCACTTGCCTATGAAATGGTCACTGTTTTGCCCCCCATGTTGCTAAGTCGTCTCCTGACAGCTCTGTGCGGCATTAGTGTGGTTGCTTGTCCAGCGTCACGTGGCACAGTCAGCCTTGACGTTCTTTGCAGACGAAGAAATGCTGCTTCTGAGAGACGAGACAACATACCCAAGGCCCCATTGCGCTCGGTGCAGCCAGAGTTCCTTCTCTGTCCCCAACTCTGATCTGTTTCCCGCTGCCTTCATTTCAACAGCACCCAGAAGAGGCCAAGGAGGTGCCAGGCTTTGTGACGCTCGATGCTGCGGGAGATAAGGAAGGACGACCAGAAAGTGAACAGCGCCTAGCAGCAGAGCTGCCCTAGAGGTGGCTCGGGGCCCTTGTCACATAGGCAAGATGAGGGTGCCAGAAAACAAACTGAAATATAAGTGTTCTTCCGGTCCCCACCTGCCACATGGGTGTTGTTAATGACATTTTCAATTTGAAACAAAGTTAACAGTTCATATTAAAATTTTACATTCTATCATCTTCCTAGTGTGTGTTGCCAGTTTTAAATGCACCTAGGACAGCTCTTAGTAGGCAGGAGAGACTACAGGCATTGGACATCCATAGCGCCAGTCTTATATCTGTGTTCGTATGTCCTCACCTGTGCAGTGGATACATGCACAGGGCTTGGCGGTTTTGAGTCCCTGACCCTTTTTATTTATTTATTTATTTATTCGTTTGTTTGTTTATTTTTCCTGTACTGGCAGTTGAACCCAAGCACTAAGTTCCATCACCAGCTCTTTCTGCATTTTTTCATTTTGAGGCAGGGCCTCACGAAGGTGCCCAGGTGAGGCTCAAACTGGCAATCTTCCTGCCTCAGCCTCCCAGAGTGCTGGGCTTACAGACGTGCACCATCCCTTCCTGATCTGCACACTGCCTCCCACCTCTGCCTCCAGCTTCCTCAGGTGTGAGGGGCTGGAGAGGACGGGCGACCCTGCTTGTCTTGTCTTTCCCATTCTTTGCCGTCCATTGTAGCACAGCCAGGCCCATACGAGGAAGCCACAGGAGAGCCCGAGCCATTGCATTGGCGTTTCTCACACTGTCACTGTGTCCTTACTGTAGCTGAGGCATGTTTAGGTGGACCAGAAATGCAGCTTCACGGAGCTGTCAGTGCATCCCATCTCTGCCCCTCTCTCAGCGGAGGCTGCGGCTCCTTCCCTTGGACCTGACTTGCATCTCACCAAACTCTCCTCAGAATTCCCGCCCAAGTCTGCGCCCTGGGCCTCACAGATGCCGTGTGCGGATGAGGCCAGAGGGACCCTGGACACCCGTCTCACATGCATGCTCTGCTGTCCCTGCAAAGGTCGACAGGCTGGGTGACAGGCAGGGTTGTGTGGGATTCTCCTCCTCGCTCCGCCCACAGTCCCAAACTTGACTGCCTCAGCCTCATACCAAACCCTGCAGTCAGGTCCCCAGACACCATGGGCGGAGCTGAGCCTCCAGCCTTTGCTGGGTCCCCCTTCTGCTCCATGTCCTGCATCGCCCTCTGCTCCCATCCTCAGACCCTTGGCCCCGCACCCCTACCTGCAGGAAGCCGTCCCTGACCTCAAGCTGAGCTATCCTTTGCTTGCCCTAGAGTCTGTTTCCTCCTCCTCCTGGAGCCAGTGAAGAGAGAGAGACTTTGACCAGGGGTTCAAATCCCAGCCTCCTACTTGCTCCCTAGAAGAAAAGTTCAGCCCGATCTCAACCTGCTGTCTCTAAAGTGAGCCCTGTAGGGCTGCTACAAAGGGTGGAGGCCTGGGGCTGTAACTCCCAGCAGAGCACTTGCCTAGCACATGAGGTCCTGGGTTCAGTTCCCCAGCAGTGCAAAAAAGGATCCGAGGGCAGGTGGCCTGGGAGTTACTCTTACCCACCCCAGCATTCAAAATGCACTCGTCCTGTTCTTAGATCCTGACTCCAGAATTCTGGTCCTCGAAGGTACCTGAAGGACAGTGTGGCTGTGTTCACAGCTCCTGGGCTCAGCTGCCTCTGACCGCACTGTGAGTGGCCTCTGGCCCCCAGCAGGAGGCAGGAGTCCCCATGCTCTGGACTGTCCACCCTCCCAGTGTCAGTCCACCTGTGGACTCTGAAAGCAGATTCCAGCTTCCCTCTCCACCTCCTTCCCTCTGCAGATAGAATTCCCTTCCTGCCCATCCCTGACTGTCCTGGGCTGATTTGCTGCTTATGGTCTTTGCTTTGTTTACACTCACTCCCAGCCCAGCCTCCACTTTTAATTATTTATTTATTTTTTAGATTTTTGTTTTGAGACAGGGTCTCACTACATGGTTCAGGCTGGCCTTGAACTCGCTGTGTAGCCCAGGCTGGCAATCCTCCTGCCTCAGCCTCCTGGGTGCTGGCATTATAAGCATGCGCCACCGCGCCTGCTTCTACTCTTTTCTGTGAAATGGGCAAGGTCCCTGGGTGGAACCCAACCCCTCCACCCAGGCTCTGGGGAGGCACGGAGTGCCTGGCCCATTCATCTTCCCCTACTGAGCAAAATTGAAAACACAAAAAGCAAAGAAATGAGCAAAAGTTTATGAGGAGCCAGCAGGACACCAATAAACCCAAAGGATGATTATTGCAAAGGGAAGCGGAGATGCTACTGCCCGTCCTTGGGGTGAGGGACAGCCAGCTTCGAATTATCTCGCAACTCTGCAGAGAAAAACTACATGAAATAAATGGTTCCTCTAATACAGGGCCATCTGGCTATTTGATAAAAGTATTGGGTTTCTCAAGGCGGCCGAGAGTGCTCCCTGGGCGCCACCGTTTACGGCTTAAATACAACTCGCATGTGGAGCCCGACTTACAAATGGGAAACAGCAGCTCCAGAGCTTGTTCCCTAATGGGGCCCTTTCATCGCCCAGTTACCCTTAAGCGTCTCCCTTCCTATTGTAATTGGCCCTAAATGAAAAGCATTAGTCCCGTCAATAAAAACTAATGGTTCTACTTACTAGGAAGAAGGGGGTGGGGACCAGGGGAGCGGTCTTTTTAAAAGGCAGGAAGGGACTGGCGTCGCCTTCCTTCCGGAACTTCAGGGCTTGATATTGGGGTGCCGAGGGCCCTGCTGGGGAAAGTTTCCCTGCCAGAAATCAACATGCAGCTCCCTATCCTGGCTCCGCTGTGTGACACTCTGTGGGTTGCTTTCCCTCCCTGGGCCTCCTAGGTGGGGGTGAAATTGAATACAAGATTTGCTCACAGTAGGGCTGGTTTCAAGGATCAAAGGAAAAGTTGGATGCAAAAGGGTGGTGAGGATTATAAAGGGTGTGTAACTGGGATGTCCTGGCCATTTTATCCTTCTAGCAGATGGGGAAGGGTTGGGGTTTTATCCCATCTTCTGCTGGCTCTCAGAGGGAGGCCCAGTCTGTGTTCCTGGGCCTCATAGCAGCCTGTAGCTGCTCAGCCTGCGGGCAGGGGCTGTTTGAATCAGACCAAGCAGGCTCTCTCCTTGTGGGACGCACAGGACAGCATGGTCAACAAATACAGTGAACGTGTAGATTTTTTTACACAGATTCATTACAGGGAAAGATGCACACTGCCATCACCCCTTCGAAATACTCCCCCTGGCTTCGAACACGCTCATCCCATCTCCCTCACCACTTTCTGCAGCAGCTCTGGAGTCCTCTTTCCTGAGAGTCTTCAGTTGGACTGTCACAGCTGCCTCAATGTCTGGAATCATTGCCAAACGTTTCCCCTTCGTGGAGGTTTTTGACTTTGGGGAAGAGCCTGAAGTCACACGGTGCCAGATCAGGTGAATAAGGTGGATGAGGACACAGCGTGGTGTTTTTATTTGACAGGAAATTGACTTAAGTGGTCCACCAATAGGGTGATAAAAAAATACAGTGAATGCATACATTAAACATTTTACCGCAGTAAAAGACACTTTGCTATTAACCCTCCCAGATCCTCCCCCTTGGGGGATACACACATATCCCATCATTTTTTGGCAATGTGTCTTTTACTATATTGAGCTTTTTTTTTTTTTGGTACTGGGAATCGAACTCAGGACCTTGCACTTTCGAGGCAGGCAGCAGAACCACTGAGCTAAATTCCCCAGCCCTATATTGAGCTTTTTAGATTTAAACTTTTACCGCATGTTTCTATTGCCCTGTATACTTCTTCACTGGCTGGGGGCTCCCAGAATTGGGCTCATCTTCTCTTAGCCCTGTTATTGTCAGGTCTCAGGTGCACCTCAGTGACAGATTCGAGTTGGGAAGCACAGGGTTAAGAGTCAGCCATGGCCTGAGCCAGAGTCCGTGGCAATTTCAGTGACTTGGGCTGCAGACCTGTGGCTCTGAGCTGCCGCATGCCAGCCTTGGAGAGAAGGCAGTGCCCGAGGTGGGAGTTGTATGGGGGCAGCTGTGGTGGTGAACACCTATAGCCGGAAGCAGCATCCAATGCGCCCGCCAACAGCCTTTGGGGGGAGTCCTGTGTCCCCACATCCTGGGGAGGGAACTGAAGCTCATCCCTGTAAAGAGACCAGACAGTCATGCAGGAGCAAGGCCGATCCAGTGACAGAGAGCACCTTCAGGACAGGGAGTGGGAAGGACCCCAGCCAACAGACCTCTGTGTCACACCTGTGGATGTCCTGCCTTTGTCCCCTCTCCCTTGCCATTTCGGAACTCACTGCCCCGTGGCCCAAGGCTAGCACCTGTATTTCCCTGTACCACGGCTTCTCTGGCCACCACGGGAGGAGCTGGAAGGTCAGGAATTCGGTGGCCCAGGGATGGCTTAGTGGTGCTCAGGGAGGTCAGGTGCAAAAGCCACAGCTCCCTCTCCCTCTGGTGGCCTGTCTACAACACGCTTTCCAGAAGTCCCTGGCAGGCATCCACCCAAACCTGGCTCATAACACATTCTTCCCCTCCTTGTCTCCTTTCCTCTCCTCTCCAATCCCAATCTCAGGTTCCACCTCCGGGAAAATCCAGACTAAGACATGTAGGATGGGGCTGGGGGCACACCCGATGCTGAGATGTCTCATGCCAGGTTGATGGGAGCCCACAACAAGGTAAACACCTATTCATCCACTCAACAAAAATCGACCACATCCCTTCGATGGACCAGGTGTGGGGTTTCTGGCGAGACAAAGCAGAGATGGTCCTGACCCATGAAAATCACAGCCAGTTGGGAGGGCCCCTCGATGAGCACTAAATGAGATAAACTATGGGAAAAGGCACAAGTGTGGGCAGACATGAGAGGAGGAGCCCTGGACCGGAGGCTTGGAAATGGGAAGACCAGCCAGGCTGTAAAGGGCACCCCAGGGGACCAGCCATAGCTCACAGGAGCGATGCCCGGAGTTGGATCCTCACTGGTGTTTAGTGGGTTTGTAGGCTTGACTGACAGAGGGGGACTCTGAGGTTCCCCAGTCACTGACCTCATTCAACCTGATTGAACTGTGAAAGGGAAAATGTCACCATTATGGCCAGGTAGAGATCTGGGCACAACTGTAAGCAGAGATCAAGCAGGGTCTCCGATGCTGCTTTCCCCCGTCATCTTCCCGGTTCTCCCCTTTCTGTAGACTCTGTCCTCAGGCAGACTTTCCCTTTGTGGCTGCAGAGTGCCTGCCTAGTGCTCCTGAGTTCAGCAAAAGGCTGCAGACCCCTCCTAATGGACTATGAGGCCATGTGAGGACCTCGCACCCAGCTAGTCACTGCACTAGTGTAAAGCAAGGCAGAGCAGTGATTGGCTAAGACCTGAGTCGTGTGCTCTCCCCAGCGCTTGTGAATGGTGGATTCCTTTGAAAAGCAGTGCCTGTGTCCTAGGACAGGAGAAAGTTCTCCTAGAATACAGGAATGACTAAATTAAAAACTGATAACACAAAGTGCTGACAAGAACGTGGAGCAACAGGAACACTCCCTGCGCTTCTGGTACAATGATGCAGGGGAAATGCTTGACAGTTCCTACTAAAGCTAACCACCAGCCCACCAAAAGGGAAGGAGTGCTGTCTTTCAAAGAGACATGTCCGAGAATGCTCATGGTGGTTGTACGTATAACAGCCACAAGGTGGAAATGTTATAGATATCCATCAGCAGGAAAAGGGATAGGCCCAGCACATGACAGTGGGTTCATACAAGAGAAAATACACAGCAGTGGCCAAGAGCAGCCAGCAGCCACATGTACTAACCTGGACTGATGTTACTGGTGTAAGAGGGGGAGCCGTGGCTCACACTTAGGTGTTCCCCAAAGCCTCATGTGCTCACAGGTGGGGCTTCTGAAAGGGGACTGGACCATGGCGGCACTACAGCTGGCTTGCTGTTAGGCGGTGGGGCCTGCTCAGAACTGGCTCACTGGGGGTGTGACCTGGGAGGCCTGTGTCCCATCCTGGCTCCTCACTTCCTGGCCACCACGATGTGAACAGCTTTTCCTCTGCTCTGCCCCTTGTGCCATGCTGCAGACCATGCAAGGACTGAAACTCCTAAAGATGTGAGTCAAAAATAAACCTCTCCTCCCTTACTCTGTGGCTGTTATCCCAGCATCATGGGAGGAAAACAAGGCAGACACAAGAGGGAACATTCCATGTGACGCTGTTTACATGAAGTGGGAAGTGCAGGCACAATTATACATCGTGGACAGTCTGAACAGTGGTTAGCTTTTCAGTGAGGGACTGACCGGAAGGGAGGGCCCTCGGGCTCTTCCGGTGCTCTACCTCTCTACTGGTGGTGCTCACCTGGATAAATACATGTGGGAGAAGCCACGGAGCTGGGTTTAATGCTTTCATGCTTAACATACATTTATGCTGTAAATATTTTTTAAATTAACTATTTTGATGTCCCCCAGAATATCATATTTACTTCTGTGTATCATCTTTTCTCTGGGTTCATTCTATTATTCTACTCTTGTTGTTCCTTCTCCCTGATTTCTTATCCTATTTATTTGTATGCTGTCATTGTATTTCTGTAAACAATCACAAACTCTTTCACAGTGAGAGAAGTTAAGAATTTAAGAAGAAAAGAAAGCTCCCTTAGGCATCTGCTTTTTGAACTTAATGAAAGTGATTCTCTTTTTATTGCCTAAGCTTTGTTGCTTTTAGTCTTAAATCAAGATTGGTCTGTGCCTGCCAATTTGCAAATGAACCAATTTCTACCAATTGGCCTTAACATATACAAATCAGTCTCCTAAATAAAAACAAAAGTTTTCCAGCCGACACAGCTTCGGGTTTTCTGTCTCCAGACCTCTGCATCACGGTGTTTTTCTGGCAGCCAAACAAGAAGGCACCCTCCTCTCTGATAAGGCATACTCGTCATCTTTCCCTGGCTAAAACAGCGACCGCCAGAGCAGGCCTCGGATCCATTCCGCCGAGATTCCGCAGTAATCTGACTCTGGCGGGGACCAGAAACTCCGTTAGCAGACCCTGGTCGAAATGAACTTCTAATCCTGGCCCGGAGATCCCCGGCCGAGCAGCGCGTGGGGCGGCTGAGCCCACCCCCGTGAAGCGGGGAAGAAACTCATCCCCCGGACCCGCTGCAGCCCGGGAGTAGACCAGATTTCGGGCACGCGGGACACGGGGTTCTGTGGACCCTCGTGTGGCCCTGCGCAGCCTTCGCGAGCCCGGGGCTGCTGCGCAGCTGCACGGGGTGCACTGGGCTTGACGTGCGCTTGGGGACTTGACGGTCTTTGCAGCTCTGCCCCTCTAGATGTAAGCTCTAGATGCCCTGGCACATGGCAGGGACAGAACAGACACAGGGACGTCATCGACTACTTGGATGTGGGGCAGCGGGAGGAGGATGTGAAACGGACCCGAGATGGTGCCCGCCCTGAGAGGAAGCAGAGGTGAAGCCACGCGGGCACCGAGTCAGGCTGGGGGATCCATCCCTCCTCCCCCCGACCCGCACCTCCAGAGGGAGAGCCTGGCTCCAACCCCGCTGGGAGAAGCTGCCCCAGCCCAGCTCGAGCTGCAGGGGAAGCAGAAGCAGCTGGAGCTGTGGGTGCGACCAGGGGGCTGACAAGAGCTCAGGTGCCCAGCCAGGCTGAGCAGAGAGGGGCGGGGGCCGGTTCCTGCTGAGGCTCCAACTCCTATTTCCAGGAAGAGGCTGGGGTTTCACAGCGAGACTGGCAGAGGAGCTGAATGTAGCCAGGGCAGGGCCCGGAGATGGGGACAGGGCTCCCCTTCCCGGACGTGAGGCCAAATACAGAGTCTTTTCCCTGTCAGCTTGGGGCACTGCCTGGGCTCACAGGAGCTGTGCACAAGCCGTGCAGCCTGCCACAGAGGTGAAGTGGGCAGGAGATGCAGAGCAGCCGAGACAATGCTGGACTCACAGACACAGAAACGCTGCCTAAAATCCAGCCCTCTCAACACTTCCCTGTGCCAGGATGGCACCTCCTGATTTCCTGATTTGAGGGACTTTCTACTGTGACCTTCACCATCCTTGTTGGGTCATGAGGAGCTGGGAAGTAAAACCACCTGCCCTTTGCTGGCAGAAAACACCAGTGTCAGGATTTGGACACTGGAGACTGAGTCTCTGGGACCAGCTGGACTCGCAAAGCTGCCCTGGGAAGGGACCTACAGCCTCAGCCACCGCCACGGCCCTGCCCGCTCAGACCCCACGGGAGGGTGCTCAGTTGCAGCCACCGCGGTTGGTGAGGCCGGGCTACAGCAGTGCCTTGAGATGTGACCTACTCAGCGCCTCCCAGAAAGGGGCGTTCCTCTGCGTGGCCTAAGATCTGGGCGTCAGGACTGAGAAATAACCGCACCTCACGTTCACCGCCCTCTTTACTTCCGGTTCTGCGGTCAGCTCCCCCGTGCAGTTCGGGCGGAAGTCATTGCAGCCTTCAGAGAGGGGAAAATGAGGTTCGAGGCGACAGGACTTCTGCTACTGGCAGACTTTTAACTACAAAGCATCTATCGTTTACATTTTAAAATGTAATAAATGACACACTGCCACGAATCCCCTGAGCACCCCCCGCCCTTTGAACTCACTCCTTGAATCGTTCTCACGGTTTTCTGAAGCAGTTCAGGAATTCTCTCTCGCGAGTGTCTTTAAAACTATGATCAAAAATGCAGTGAATGCTGCTGTCCAGTGCCATAAAGGCAGGTTTGTAAAAACAAGACGCTGTTCCCCCATCCACCTTAGTCACCGGATCTGGCACCGTGTGACTTCAGTCTCTTCCCCACAGTCAAAATGACCATGAAAGGTAAACGTTTTGAATCGATTCAGGACATTGAGGCAGCCACGACAGTGCAACAAAAGGCACTCACAAAGGGACTTCAGAGCTGCTTCACAGAGTGGCGAGAACAACAGAATGAGTGTGTTCAAAGCAAGGGAATTTTGAGTAATACATTTTAAAAATTTAAACACCACATTTTTATCACATTGTTTATGCAAGGAGTATCTCGTTGGAATAAGATTTTATTTGGGAAGATACGTGTAAAGGAAAATGTATGATGAGTATGAAGCGTTCTGTGATTTTAGTATAAGGAAGCTACCCAGAACTCTAAGGCCTTTCCTTTGCAAAACCGACTCCCTCATCAGTGCTTTGGTCTTCCTGCACAGTTCTGGGACAAGACCTCTACAGGCTCCACTCCGAGGCCTGTGGCATGGAAGAAGGAGGTGGATGCAGCCCCTGCTCTACCTGCAGCCTGGCCTCAGTGAGAAGCCCAGGATTTGCTCCATATTACCACAAAGCAAGAGGGAACTTTCCCACTAGCCTGTAATTGCAGATTGCCGTTAGCTGAGCCATGAAAAACAATCAGACCCATCTTCCTCCTTGGACCTCTGAGAAGACCTCCTGAAAGCAAACTGTGGAAAAATACTGTGTGCACACCAAGGAGCTTGTGGGGGGTACGGAGAACGGTCTGGAGCTTCCCAAGAAGATACCCGAGAGTCCACTGGTTTCCAGGGCCCATTCAGCACGGGAATCGGCTCCTTTTCAGTTCTGACGCTCCTGGGATTTGTGACCATGGTTACGGTGCTGCGCCGTGGTTTCCCCACATGGCATCGTGCCACCTCCTAGAGTGGCTTCCAGATGTGTAGACTTAACAGGGGTCAACATGTGTCCCTGCTTCAGGGGTACTGTCATGGCGGCGGAAGGTCATTGCTGGAAGAGGCTCAGTGTCCTCCTGCCCCCGTCACCAAGATACCCCAGCCTGTTGGGCTCTCATGTCCCACTCGGCCACTCTCCCTCAACAGATGCACAGAGCCGGTGATGGGTCCAGGAGCATCTTCAGGACTGGACCCGATTCTGCCCAAACCCACCCACCTGGGGACCCTGGCCATGGCTCATCTTCTACACCACTGTGGCTGTGCTGGGGTGCCCAGATATTGGTCAGACACCGCTGGGCATCTCTGCCTGGCTGCTCCTTCAAGATCAGCGTCTAACTTGGTGAGCTCAGCGCAAAGTCACCGGTTCTCCGCAGCAAGGCCTGGCCAGGCTCTGCAGTCTCCTGAGCTGTCACTCAGACCCCTCTCCCTGCTCCCCCCCTCCCTCTCCCCAGGCTACAGGCCCCTCCTGGCCCCACTCCTCAGCAGAGACCTGGTCTGGGCCCTGCCTCTGCTCACTGCCCAACAAGTTCTGCTTGGGCCCCTGGTGTCTCTGCCTGCCTGTGGAAGGAAGTCCACAGACCTCTTGCTGTGTAGCCCAGGCTGTCCTTGAACTAACAGAGATCTTCCTGCCTCAGCTGCCCCAGTGCTGGGCTCACAGGCATGCACCACCACACTGTGCTTTCCTGTGGATCTTGATCAGGTGAACTGGTCTTCCCTGGTAGTGGACGCTTAGAAAACAGGCCCTAGCCATGGGTGCCTGGGCTCTCTCCCTCCCCACTGTCGGAAAAATGAGGTGTTTGCCGCCCTTACAAGCCAGAGAGATGGGGATGGCCAGGTCATTTGAGGTCAGTCTATCCACCAAGAGCATCCTACCTACCGGCCTGCAGCTCAGGTCCTCTGAGCTCCCGGGGAGGGGAGCTTGCTGTCACACAGAGGACACCAGACGCCTCCACCCCTTCAGGTCACAGGGCCAGTTGGTGGCAAAGCTGCTACATCCCTCACGGTGCAAATAATGTTTTAATGAAAGTGTGTGATTTTTTAATAGAAAAGTAAAATTGGATTTGTGCCTTCATCTTCAGCCTGGACTCCAAACTTTTAAAACCATTTCGGGGTTGATTAGCTGGGAACAAAACCATGTGCTCCACGGTGCCAAGCTATCGACTCTCCGCCCAAGTGGATGTGGTGCAGGAGGGGAGCTCGATAGCATCAATTATTTCTCATATTGTTCTCCCATCGTCCCTTTATGAAAAATGGATGAAGGCCCAGGAATCCTAATTGCTATGCTTCTCCCAGATGGGAAAAATAATAATTTTTCTCTGTTCTGCCTTTTTTGTATTTAAATAAAGTTTATGGAGAACTCAGAGTTTATTCCATCTGGTTGTTATGAGAAAGCCAAAAATTTGGACCATGTCCCAAATCTGTGGGCTCTGTCTACCATGAACTACAAAGATGGTGTTGGGAATGTCACTTTATCTTCCTGAGTCTCTAAGTACCAGAGGCCGAGCTAGCCAGCTCCAGAGCACCTCGAGTCTGATGACCCAGCAGTGTCTGGCTCTGTACGGCAAAGCATGCTCGGGGGAGCGGGGGCCAACACCATTCAACACCTTCAGAGTCAGAGCCTTTCGAGCCAGCCCCACATGCCGCTCTGGCCATTGGCTCCAGAATCTTGGACAAGTCATTTACTCTCTTGGCATTTCCTTATCTGCACTTTCCACATTGGTAAGGTTGAGATGATACTACGGGGCCAAAGCCTACCACAAAAACAGAGTGGCTTCTTCCAAAAGGTCCATTTGGGACCGAGGCTGGCCGGCCCCTCCCTGGAGCTTGACCACTGCACGGTGTCTGTGTGGTACCTGCCCCCACCATGCCAGCTCCAGGTCTCTGTGGGCTGGTTGGCCACTGAGGGGCCTCTTGCCAGCCTCCATGTCACCAATCCAAGAGGAGGGTCATGCGATGAGCCAGGGAAAGGGAGAGTAGCAGCCTGCCAAAGTGCTAGGTCTCCAGCCTCTGCCCCAGCCGCCGCTGCTCCTGACACATGTCTGAAATCCAGAAAGCCCCTTGTCCAGGAGCCTGAGACACAAGAAGGACTAAGTTGGCAAAGAATTCTTTAGATCCATTTTGCAGATTAATACGGACCCTCCTGGTGCCCTGCTCCGTACACCTCACAAGCTGCCAGAGAAAGGGAGATGAGGAAAGGAACAAAAGTGTGGCCATGGTCCTGGGTCTGAGGCAGCCGTGTCAGGAGACCACAGCCCTGGCCCGGAACTGAGCAAGCTTGAAGAACGTGAGCACACATTTGTCAGCAGCGTCTTCCTGACCCCAGAACAACACTGATGTGAGGGTGGGAGAGGCATCTTTAAAACTGGGACTTGCTCAGCTCGTGGCTCGTCCTGTCCCTGTCTCCTACTTACTGTGGAACAAGCACTGCCAGCCAGTCTCCCACAAGGAAGCCCCCCTTGACACAGATGTTTGCATGAACAAATTTGCAAAAATGAAAACTTAGGCTGTACAAATTGGCTGTCCCTACTGTTCTGTGAGCTGACTGCCAATGAGAAGTTTTTATTTTATAGCCTGTAGATGTTTGAGCAGATTAGATGGAGGCAATGAAAGCCAAGACAGAGCCAGGACCCAAGGGCAGACTCTGAAGTATGACTACCAACTTCTGGCTTGAACGACCAGCTCGATAATGAAGTCAGGTCTCATGCGGGGAGGGCACCTGAGGCAGGGCAGTGGCCGGGATGGGAGAGGAAGCCACCAGTTTAGTTTGGGGCTTTCCAAACTTCCAGGCCCCATCGCTAGCAGGCAGTTAATTTGTTGTTCAACATTTATTGAGCATGAAATACAGTTCTGGAACTGGAGGGTCCATTGGGCATGTAATACTAAGCCCTAAGGTGTGTATCGCCCCCAGGTAGAAGGAGAAAGAATTTGGTAGAAAGGAGAGAATCCAGAGTCCAGGGAGTACTGACCAAGGCAGCTACATTCTAAACCAAGATGACTGAGTCGACTTGAACCGGCAAGAATACTTCTACCCCCAGCCAGGGACTGGGAGGTCACTGCACAAGCCCAGTGTGGTGGAAGAAAACATTTGTTACTGAGCTCATCACTTCAAGGGACAGAAAAGGGAGAGCAAGGAAGACAAGCTGGCAGACCAAGAAAGTCACTCAAACATCGCCACTGACATGGAGCTCAAAATGCCCTCACCTTTTTATCCCATGGAGAAGAAAAATGGAGGCAAAAGCACCTGGCAGATTCCAAAGTGCTTCTCTCAGATGTGAAAATACAGTGTTTATCAAATGAATTTTAATTTTGAAGTGTAAATGTGTCAGCTCCCCTAGAAAATTGTTTCACTTGCCAGGGATTTAGCTCAGTGGTTCTGCTGCCTGCCTCGCAGGCAGAAGGACCCGAGTTCGATCCCTGGTACCAAAAAAAAAGAAAATTGTTTCACTATCAGTTTATCTCCCATTTATTTTGATCTGGTACTCATTTAGGGAAACAAATTTGGACCGTTAATGTGTGTCGATTAATTTATTTGTAAATTCCGTGCATGTCCTTCTGTTATTAGCTTCTACCCCAAGACACAATAAACGACTCAGGGCACAATTTTTAGAAAAACTGTGGAGACAAAGGATCAGCAGTTGGCAGAGGCTGGGGGGCGGGGAAGGCATGGAGGGTGAAGGGGGACACAGGATGTTCAGGACAGTAAAACTATTCTGGGGAACACTGTGGTGTCATTATAATACCTGTCCAAGCCCCTAGAATGCACCCCTCAAAGAATAAGCTCTAATGTAAACCGCAGGCTTTAGGTCATGATACAGTAACAATGTTGGCTCCGACTGTAACAAATGTGGCTTAGAACCAAGATGTTAATAATAAGGGAAACTGGGGTGGGGATGCGGCCCATGGAACTCTCTGTACTTTCCATTCAATTTCTCTAACTTAAAACTGCTCTAAAAAGCAAAGCCTATTAATTAAAAAAAAAGTCTTGCTGACAAGCAGTTTCATTCATGAGCTGCATGTTGTTTTTAAACATTTCGAGCTGGATCCAAAGTGTTCTGGGCAGCTCCAGGTCAGTGAACTTGACCGTCCTCGACATCTGAGGGCCAAGCGGGAGCTCGGATCCTCCTGGATTCCGAATCCCAGAGGCGGCTCCACTGCCACATTGTGGAAATCCATTTCTCAGAACCCCTCTGTCCCTGGGTGAATTTGATACGCCTGCCTTTCATCAGCCTCAGTGAGTTATGCTAAGGGGGTGGTCTGGGGGTCCTTTTTGTTATTTCTGAAGTTTGAAATAAGCTTCTTGTTGTTACGGGGGAGAAGAAGGGACATGAAAAGCTTAATGGGTTTCATTTCATGTTCCAGAATTCAAATATTTCAAAATCAATTATGCAGCTTTTCGCTGGAGTCTTCAAAACACATCCTGTAAGTCATAACAGAGGTGGCTGCAGGGCAGGGGCGGCCTCCTCTCTGCTGTCACTTCCCCTGGCCTGCTGGCAAGTTCAGGGCCAATCCAGCCTGTGCATCTGCCTGGGGCCAGGCGGCGCTTTCTCCACTTTGTGCCAGGCTCTGTCTCCTCCCTTTTCTCCTGTTATCGCCTCAAAACCACCATGAGGAGCGGGTCTACTCCCGCCTCCCTACTGCAGCCCCCTCCCTCCCTGCCTGCTCTGTCCCCAGGGGACACCTAGGAAGGAGGTGGCAGCCCTGGGAGGAGCCTGTGGCCCCAGACCCTGTCTTGAGGGGATCCATGGCTTGTGTCAGTCGCGCAGCAAACATCTCAAGGGTGGATGTTGTGATCCCCCCATTGTCCAGATGAGGAAATTGAGGCCAAAGACTCTAAGTTACACCAGGCTTTAAAAATGAGCAGCAATGTTAAGTGAAATAAATCAGTCCCAAGAGTTTAAGTAACTCATGGCTTCTCTTATAGGAGATAACCCAAAGTATAAATAATTTAAAAGGCAAAATAAATATATATAATAGGCAATAGGGAGATAGATCTTTTGCAAATGGGAAGGAGACCAAGAGATAGGGGTGGAAGAGAGGGGAGAGGAAGGTGATGAAAAAGAATTAAGCTGTGTTGTGTCCACGTGCCAACTCCCCATGATGAATAGTACTGCAAATATGTACCAATAAAAATAAAAAAGAAAGAAACTAAGAAAAATAAGTAGCAAGCTGGACGTGGTGGCCCATATCTGTAATTCCAGCACACTGGGAAGCTGAAGCAGGAGGATTCCAAGTTCGAGCCCAGCCTGGGTAACTTAGCCACTTAGCGAGACCCTGGCTCAAACTAAAAAATAAAAGTTAAAAGGGCTGGGGATGTCACTCAATGCAAAGGTCCTGGGTTCAATCTCCAGCACCTCAAATACATAAATAAACAATGAACAAAAAAGCATGCACTCACCGTGCACTGGCTTTAACCTTTGTCCTGCGCTGGTGGACACGAACAAAATGGGGGATTGGGCTGCAGTCCTAGACCCTGGCAGGGGTGAGAGCAGCAGCCATGGGTCCTCTGCCTCCTGGTCAAACATTAACCTGCTATCTGGAGGCTGGAGGAGCAGCAGAGCCATTCTGGAGGCCTGGACTGTCAGGGAGTGAAGCTGACATGGCGGTGTGGGGAGCCGATGTTTCGGGACGCAATAGACAAGACCCACAGACCATTAGAAAGCAATGAGCCCCGTGTGCCACAGGAGGCGGTGTATGCTGCGGCCAAATCCCCCGCACAGAACCTCCCAGCCTATCCCCATCCTACCCCAGGTTTAATGCTTTCCTGTCTCCATTTTAATCCTGAGCACCTTTTTATTTTTATTGGTCCACGTTTGCAGTACACAATGACCGCATTCACCATGGGGAGTTGGCACATGGACACGACGCAGCTTAATTCTTTTTCATCCCTTTCCTCTCCCCTCCCTTCCTTCTCCCTCCCTCTCTTGGTCCCCAAATCAAACACACAAACTTAAATACCGCACGGCTTCTCTTATAGGAGCAACCGAAGTATAAATAAATTAAAGGCAAAATAAAAGATAGCTAATAGGAAACGGCGAGATAGAGCTTTTGCAAATGGGAAGGGATCAAGGGCTGCTGCTGCCCCTTGTGAACTATGAGCGGCCTTCAGACTTGCTGTGCACAGGATGTTCCAGAAGGAGGCAAGAACGCCTTCCTGCCACGTCAGCAGTTATCTCTCGTTTGCACCTGGAATCTCCTCCAGGCCCACCTGTTGAATACTTGGCTTCCACCCTGCAGCACTGCTGGGAGCTGGTGGATCCTTTAAGGGGTGGGGCCTAATGGTAGGAAGTGAGGTCACTGGGGTGTGGTCTTAATGGGCGTATTGGAACCACCTCGTCCTTCTTTCTCTCTTTGCTTTCTGCCTGCCATGAGATGAATAGTGCCCTCCATATACACGCCTGCCATGATGCCCTGCCTCCCCACAGGCCAAAGCAACAGAGCCGACAACCATGGACTGGAACTCAGAAACTGCGAGCAAAATAAACCTGTTCCTTTGTTAATGGTCTCAGGTGTTTCATCACAGGCATGGAAAGCTGGCACATGCATGATGGGAGAGAACAACACCCTGCATTCGAGAGATGCGC
The DNA here is from genome assembly GCF_000247695.1 of Heterocephalus glaber. The sequence goes on along the minus strand of NW_004624755.1, from coordinate 21,740,557 downwards.
AAGCAATGGACCCCGATCGGGGGTCTGCTCTCCTCCAGCTCACTCAGCAGCACTGCTCAGAAGGGAGGGACACAGCAGGGTGCGATTAAGAGGATCCATCTGGGGTGCCCTGGAGGCAGGTGATGAAACAGGATTTGGGGGCAGACAATTCATTTGGGAGGTGTTGGAGGGCAGCAGGCTGAAGGAGGAGCGAGATGGACATGAGGAAGCCAGCAGAGATTGTTCGTGCAGGGCTCCCTCTGGGCATCAGCTCAGCACTGATGTGGACCCTCTGAGGAGCAGGGAGGGCCTCCTGGAGCTGCCAACAGGAGCTTGGGGTTCACCCACTCACTCCTGCCTTCCATGGGGCTCACTCATCCCCAGCACCACCAGGCTGCCCTGCAGGCAGACACCCATTTCTGAGGACCTCAAAAGCCTCAGGCAGGGAAATGGAGCGATCCATGCTGGGGTGGGAACCTGGGAGTTCCTGAAATCATCCACCTCAGCCACAGGTGCGCTCAGAGAGGTCACAGATAGTGCTGGCCATGGGCGACTGGCTCCTCAGGGTTATGGGACACACGCAGAGTGAGGGGAGGAGTCCAGCGGTCACGTAGTCACCTTAGAGAGGAAGCAGTCCCTGCCTACGCAGGTCAGGCTCAGGACTGCTCACTGAGGCATGGCAGGAACAAGGCACCCGGTGGTGGGCCAGTGACACTGGTAAGTGCTAGTGACTGGGTATGTCAGGAAACCTGCTCCAGTGTGCCAGTCAGATCATTAGCTCTTTGAGCCAGCCAATCATGCTTCCTGAATGCTGTACTGATGTCAGTCCTGGTTCTGAGCAGAGGGAAATAAGCAGACCCTGTGTCCCCACAGTGCCACCATGACAGGAGAGCTGGGTCCCCAAGACAGGGAGGAGCCCTTCCCCTTCACAGCACTGGACTCAGAGGCAGAGAATGGGAGCTGGGAAACAGCTTCTAAGAGAAAAGTCCAGTTTGATCCCGAGGGTGAGTTCAAAGGCATCAGGAGGGGTAGCTGAGGAGAGGGCACACCAGGGGGGCGGCAGATGCAAGGGCAAGGAGGCCTGAAGCCAAGTGGCCCTGTCACTGTCTCTTCTTCCTACAGTGCAGGCACAGTGGGGTTTGCTTCTTTCTCGCACTCGGAAGCTCCATGAGGCAAGGGCCAGGCCTGGCTCGTCTCTGGGCCCCAGCTCCTAATACAAGGCCAGGCACATGGTGAGGCCTCCTGGACATGGGTGGGCCTGAGGAGGAGCATGCATCTGCCAGGCAGGCTGGGAATGGGGCTGCCCTTCACATGCCTTACGCACTGGGCCGGTCTCCAGGCCAGGTCGCCTCATGCCTCCTCCCAGGAGTGCCTTTGTAGACAGGATTCCCGTGGACCCTGTGCCCCTTTCACCATGTGAGGAAGCAGCAAGATGGCAGCCATATGTGAACCAGGGATTGGGTCCTCACTGAACATTGCATGTGCCAGAGCCTTGATCTTGCACTTACCAGTTTCCAGAACTGTGAGCAATGCCTTCCTATTGTGCACACGCCTCTCAGTCTGTGATAGTCTGTTATAGCAGCCCAAACAGGCTAAGATGTGACCTTATTTAGGTGAACTCCCGTGCAGAGCAGGCTCCCTCCAAATAAACTCTGAGACAGAGATTTGGATACAAGAAGTGCCCGCAGGGTCAATCCATGTGAAGGAGGGAAAAAAGTGGGACTGCACAGGGAGAGAAGCTTCACTGCAATCTCATCCCAGAAAATGCCTCAGGAGATCCCGAGGATGAAGCCCTGGAGTTGGGTCCATGTGTCTGTGAGTGAGCTCTTAGACTCTGCATTTGTCCACTGAGCATCCATTGGGCTCTGTGGTCCAGAGCTGATTCTGAACCACTTCCCTATCTGACTCCCACATCTTCCAGGTTTCCCTGCCCTAAATCAGCCCAGCTCCAGGTACCAGGCAACTGGTACCCAAAGGTCATGTGGGGAAGTGGTGGGACCTTTCCAAGATGGAGCACAGTGGGTGGAAATTAGGTCACTGAGATGTGCTCCTGAGGGGATATGGAGACCCTGGCCCCTTCTTTCCTTTTTGCTTCCATTGTCACATACTCCCACTGTGATGAAACACCTTGCCACAAACCCAGAAACAACAGGGTCAACTGACCATGGACTGAAACCTCCAAACTATGAGCCCAAATAAACCTTTTCTCTTTTTCAGTTGATGAACTGAGGTATCTGGTATGGCAGTGGTAAGCTGGCTGACACATGTGGCATGTCCCCTCCTCTTGGAAAGTATAAGCAATAAAAAGCTTTCAAGGCCTTGGCCTCTCTGTGTTATCACTCAGTTGCCTCCATAACTTAAAATCCTGAAGGTACAGTTGTAGTAGGAGGTCAGGCTTTTGTTTCCTTGTTGTCTAGTGATTGGAGGTGAGTGGCCTCCATGAAGTGGGTGTAGCCTGGGCAAAGTGGTTCTCCTAAGTCGAGGGCAATAGCCCCAAGGAGATTTATCTTGGAGCAGTCAGCTACCTACATTACCAGCAGGGGGACAATGAGGGTTTCAGGCATCCATCGTGAAGGTTTGGACGGCAGTGAGCACCAGCTGCAGGTGTGACGATTTCTACCTCCTCCCTTTCTCTAATGGATGCACTTGATGCTAAATCTCTTCCTCAAAGTGTACCTTTAGGTGCACCCCATGGATTCTGTTGCTCTTTCACTTCATTTCTTGAAATTTCTACATTTCATTAAATTTTTTTGACATTTCACAGTATAATCGCTTAATTTTCAGAAATTTGGGAACATTCTAGTTACCTTCCTCTCAGACCTTCTTGAAACCATTACCCTAATTTTCTCTCCTGGTCATGCTAGGCTTTAGTTGGCTGGTCAGAGGGCTAAGTTAACCCTGTGTCTCTTCCTGAGCATTGTGGATAACCACCCCTTTGCTGCTCCACACGGGAGTAGGCAGTGAAGGTTGCATGAGTCCCTCAGGTTAAACCTGCATTGCTGCTTCCCATCGCAGACCGGCATGTGGTCTTAGAAATATCCTGCAATAGCTCAAGGTTCCAAATGCCACTTAGCTAAACAGAGAAGCAAACTTGTGCCCAGAGCAGAGACATGAATATACAATTTACCAGGAATGATTAGCATTTCAGGTCTATGGTTTTCTTTTTCTTATTTTTCTAAATTTTTACTAGCACGTGCTTATAGTATGTCATGTTTATACCCTTGTGTGGAGTTGGGACATGGACATGACACAGCTTCATTCCCTTTTACCCCCTTTCCCTCCTCTTCCTCCCTGTCGATCCCTTCCCAATTGAGAAAGATCTATCTCCCTACTTCTAATTTTCTATCTTTTATTTTGCTTTGTATACTTTGGAGTTCTGAAATAAGAGAAACCAGGCAATATTTAAGCTTATATTCCGATTTGATTTCACTTGACATTATGATCTCAAGGTCCATCCATTTTACTACAAGTGACTGAAGTTTATCTTTTTTTATGGCAGGGTAGTACTCCATGGTGTGTAAATACCACATCTTTATCAATTTATCTGTTAGTAGATGTATAGGCTGCTTCCAAGACTTAGCTATTATGAACTGTGCTCATTTAAACATGAGTATGCATGGCTCACTGTAATACAATGTCTTTAACTCTTTTGGGAAGATACCTGGAAGGGGAATAGCTGTGTCTAATGGAATTTCTAGTTTCAGTTTTTTTGAGGAATCTCTATACTGACTCCAGGGTGGTTGTGCTACTTTACATTCCCACCAACAGTGTAGAAGGGGTCTTTTTCCCCACAGCCTTGAAAGCATTTGTTATTCAGTGATTTTGTAATGAAGACCATTTTTTTCTGGGCCAAGATGGAATCTCAGTGTTGAGCATTTCTTCATGTATTTATTTGCCATCCGTACTTCCTCCTCCATGACTTTACAATCACAACTGCTAATGTACATTGAATGTGTCCTACGTGCTGGGCATTACTACCTGCTGGATAGCTATAAACTCTGTCCTCACAGCAACACTGTGAGGAAAACACTGCTCTTCACCCCCATATACAAGCAGGGAATCTGGAGCCCAAAATGTTTGAGTTACTTTCCCAAGGCTGGAAGACAATAACTAGCAAAGTTAGGATTTGAACCTAAGAAATCTGTGCCTAGAATGCACATCTTTGGCTACCATGCTTTATTCCCTTGAGGCGAGTCAAAGATGTTGCAAGCTATATATTTTTATTTCTATGAAAATTCATATAGTGGCTCAAAAATATTATTTTCTTTTTCATCCTGTTTCCCATGGAGTTTGCTCCAAAACAGAATTCCCTTCAGGGCCATTTAATTTGGAATCAAGTATTTTATTGGTCAAACATCCATTTTATTAACATTTCATCTTATGAAAGTTCAGTGTGATTGAACTGGTTTATATTTTCTCACAAAATTATTTTCACAGTGAAAAAAGAAAGAAAGAAAGAAAGAAAGAAAGAAAGAAACAGCTTAGCAGGACTTCTGTGCTTGACAGCAAGAGGTAAAAGTTTCTCTTGGAAAACATTCTTCACCTCCTCAACCTGAGAAGGGGCCACTGAAGGTCCTCATCATAGAGCCTTAAGGGGACATCACAGGAAGCTCAGGGTATTTCAGTCTTCGGATTCCATGGAAACTGTGAGACCAGAAGCAAGTATGCTTCATTTACAGAGCACCAGCGCTGGGTCATCTGCTTAACCCTCATCAAGAACTCGAGGCTCAGAGGAGCTGTCTTGTCCAACGTCCTCAGGCCAATTAGCATCTGCGCTGAAACGGGCTTGCTGGGTTTTTGCACAGTTACTTTCTTCGATAGTCCATCCAAGGGAAGAGAAACTGAAAAATAAAATAAAACAAGGTTTGGCTTGATTTTACCTCCAAGGAAGTGGTGGGATTGAGTCGTTAAAAGATTCATTTCCCCAAAACTCATAAAACAAAAGTGATGTCAGGGAACAAATGCAGGAGAGGACTATAAACAAAGCCATCCAGAAGTCTCACCGAAGAAATGACAGGGCACGGGGCTCTGGCCCTGGTCAGCTTCCAGCAGATCCTGGTTTCCAAAAAAGACAACTCACAGTATTTAGCATGCCCTTCAAGGCTGTGTTGGCAAGTCCATAAACACTTCAAAACAGCAGTGTGGCCATTTATTAAGAAGTTCTCGACGGCCTGTAATCCTAGCTCAAAGGAAATTAACATTCTCTTAAACAATTCCAGGTTTCTTGGTCCAAGCCAGAGGTCTGCAGTCTTGGAGAGAAGTTTCTGGTGTGTGAAAGGGTATATGGAAAGAAGGCAGCAGGCCAAGTCTGATTGTCCTTGAAGCCTGGGACAGAGCAGCTAGAGCTTTGCATGCACTCGTGAGGGAAGCACGGTGTGCACAGGAGAATACTGCATGTGAGGGGAAGGCGCAGGGCTCCCCAGAGTGATACGGGGGTTCTGCTCTGTGGATCTGGCATGTGACTTCCGGTCGAAGGCTTGTCATCCGGTGACTCTGGAGCAGTCCATAGACAGCATGATGAGCAGAGCACCTAGCCCAGATAGGAATCCCTGTTTCCACTTGCCTTGTCTGAGCCAGTGTTTCTCTACCTGGAAGGTGGACATAAGGATGTGGATGGGCATCACAGAACTGTGAGAAGACATTCATAATATTTGTGAAGAAAGGGTGCATATCAGTCACTTCCCCATTGCTGGGACACAATACCGGACATGCACAGCTTAAAGAAGGAGAGCTTTATTCAGGCTCATGTTTCCAGCCCAGAGTTAGCTGATTCCAAGGCAGGGTGGCATAGCAGAGGGGCTGGGCAGGCAAGAGCTCCTCGTGGCATGGCAGACAGGAAAGCAGAGAGAAGCGCGGAGCTGGGAGGGAGAGGAGCCCTTCCAGTTCACCTCCCAGTTACCGTACTATTGTCTAGACTCTACCTCCTAACAGCAAGCCAGCTGTAATGCTCCATGATCCAGTCACCTTCCACAAGCCCTGGCTCCCAGCGCCTGAGGCTTGGGGGTATTCCTGGACATCAAGTCTGTATCATCATGGAGAGGTATTTCCTAATCTCCAGCTTTGGATCCACAGGTGGATCCATAGGTATCCATGGTCCAAGGCAAGAGATGTGTATAGACTGTGTAGAGTCAGGATCTGCAAATGTTAAATCAACAAAGCTTAGGCCTGATGATGGGGGCAATACAGAGCCACGGAAGGCTTTTCATCAACAGAACAATGTGTTGGAGTGAGTGCTGAAGACTGGTTGCACAGGGTTAGGCCAGATGGACTAGAAGATGAGAAAGACCAGAGCGGAGAGATGAGCTCAGGAGGCATGATAGGCGTACAGGCAGAAGACAGTGCGACCAACCACCCTGTGTCTGAGGAAGCCTGTAAGATGAAACAGAGACACAAAGAAAGGAAAAAGGAACGTGAGAAACATAGGCTAAGAAAGAAAGAGGAATGTCATTACATTCATGAAATAAAAACAGGCTGCCGTATAAAAGAAGTGCTTTTCTCCCCTGCCCCACCCAGGCCAAAATTTTTGTCTTGGAATTTAAAAATATAATAATTAGAAATGTAAAGACGTGGAAGATAAATTTAAGGAAATATTCCAGAAAGTAGAGGAAAATAACAAAGAATAATGGAAAAGGGAGAGAAAAAAGATTTTTAAAAATGAGAGCTCTTTCCATGTAGTTCAATATATGAGTAATAGAAATTACCAAAGAAATTACCAAAGTTCAATGCATGAATAAGGAGAATCAAAAAAGAGAGAAAATCTATGAAGAAAAATATTTTCCAGAGCAGAAGATACGAGTTTTCAGACTGAAAGTTTCCACCGAGTGTCCAGCATCTGGGACAAAAAGGAACCCACTACCAGGTATGTCAGCCTCAGATTCCAGATCCCTGGAGACAAGAGAAGAGCCTACAGTCTTCCAAAGAGAACATGTGGATCACGCACAAAGGATCAAGACTCTTAACAGCGTAGGGCACCTTTGGGGCCACCACCCACACCTAGAAAGCTGTGGCATGGTGCTGCAGGAACATTGCCTTTATGCTGGAAATCTCCATCAGGCTAGCGAGTGTGAGCACAGATAGCTCCAGACATGCAGGATCTTGGATATCGCCCCCATACACTTTTCATCAGAAAGCTCCAAGAGGATGTACATTAAAAAAAAAAAAAAACTAAGAGAGAGATGTGGCTTATAAGAAAACAGGATGGATCCCGGGGGAAAGGCTTTGGGGATGCTCAGGCTGATGCAGGGAGAGCCTGGAGTATAGCTCTGCATCAGAACTCTAGTTGGGCTCCGGGGTGGCCCGTGTGTTAAAGGCGTGATCTCCAGCCCATGTCACTGCTGGGAGGTGATGGGAACTCCAAGTGGTCGGGCCCAGTGGGGGGCTTTCAGTCCCCCAGGGTGTGACCTTGAAGAGGACTCTGGGAGCCTGGTGTGTTCCTCTCTCTTTTGCTTCTGGGCCAGTTCTGCTCCGCCACACACACCTGCCTTGTTGTGCCGCCTCACCATGGGCCCAAAGCAAATGGAGCCAATGGACCGGATCCTCCAAATTCATGAGCCAAAGTAAACCTTTGTCTTTCTTTTTTTTGGTACCGGGGATTGAACTCGGGTCCTTGTGCTTTCGAGGCAGGCGGCGGAACCACTGAGCTAAATCCCCGGCACCTTTGTCTATTGATTACTTCAGGTGTTTGCTGTGGTGACGGGAAGCCAACCCAGACAATTACTTACACTGGGTCAAGTCAGAAACCTCCAGGAGAGGCAACTTCAGAAACAGAAATGAGACAATATCCCGACATGTTCAAACCACATACAAACAACCATAGACACACAAAGACAGAGATTAACCTGGGCCAAAGCGAGACAGAAATGCCTGCACAGCTGGGAGGATTCAGGGAGGTAGGGGGAGAAAGAAAGACAGAGACAACTGAAGCTCCTTCTTCCACCATGAGGAGCCCAAACAGATGACTCCAGGAAGCAATGTGAGCATGCTGCTTGATAACATGAAAGTCATTACAAACACGTCAGGCTCAGAAAGTTGTGAACTCTGGGGACAGAGACAGGGAGGAGAGGTTGGTAGCTGGTTTTCATGGCAGACTGGAAATTTTTGGAGCCCTTAAATTGGATCCATGTAAAATTTTGATAAAAGTCAAACTTAAGGAAGGAAAATAAGATTACATTTCACAATCTTAGAAAAAACAAGCAAAAGTCTCATTCTCAGCTCAGGCAAAAACTCAGGACTAGAAGTAAAGCTTTTGGGGTCAAGAGCCCTTCATTAGATTCAAGACCTGGACACTTGTCCAGCGCTGCCACGAGCCCTCTGTGTGACTGGGACAAGTCCCAGAGTTTGTGCCGCTGCTTGGTCCCTGGCCAGTGGGAGTTGGAGTGGAGCCAGAGAGGCTGCATCAGGGCCTGTGTCCTGTGCTTGGGGACCCCAGACTATGAGGCCAGTCTCTTGCCAGGTGAGGTCAGGGTCCCTGGACAACCCCAGCCATGTAGAGGACAAATGACACTGAAGTCCCTCTGGGGCCTTGCTGTCCCAAGGAGCTCAGCCAGCCCAGGGAGTCTGCGTTGCTTCACAGCAGGTGTGAAGTTCAAGGCTCCCCTCCTCTGAGGCTGATTGCCCTATGGAGAGTGCCCACTGCCACCTGGATGCCCGGGAGTTTCCCGACACCTTGTCCCTCTCTGCCTGTACAGTGTCCCTGCCATCCCACCAGGTGTGCCCAGGCTAGGTAGATCGCAATGGCCACCCGCACTGTTACTTCTTTGGGAGGAGCTTCCCCCATATTGACTCTTCTGGAGACTCGTAGCTAGGGTCACCTGCCAGGCCCTGAAGCCACTCACCAAGTGGAGCCCAGGTCCTGAGCACTGCAGTCAGCTTGGACTCTACTCTGCAGCTGAGATGTGCTCACCTCGGATCAGGACAAAGATGCTGGGAAATGCTTTGTGACAAATCAAAACAAAATGTTGTGCTTCAGCTGTGGGTTATTTATTGAAAATCACAGTGCTTTTAGAGCGGTGGGAAACGTGAGTGCCTGTGGACTTTGTCCAGGGCGCTGAGAATTCAGATCACAGAGAAGCACATCACCACCGTGGGGAAGAAGCTGCTGAAAGGAAACCAGCAGCCAGGAATCTGAGTTCAGCAGACTCCCCAGCTTGCTGGAAAGCAGGAACCCGGAAGCTTTGACTTGGCTAAGGACTCTCTTGTGTCTGCTGGAGACTTCTGGAAACACCATTTGTGCTGCAGCCTTCCCTCTCCACCTCCCACCTTCCTCTTTTAAAATATCTCCATAAAATCCAATAAAATAAATGAGAACTAAAGAAGTCTGAGTTTAATATTCAGAGGGTGTAATTCAAGTGTAGCCAGTTGGACCACTTCCCTGCTAATCAGAAGAATCGGTTTTTCTCCTTGTTTTCTTTGTAGAAAATAAAGTTAATACTGTGGTTAGGGAAGCCACACGGAAGCGTGGCCAGAGCCTGGGCTCCCTCCTGTCCCCAGAGAAGGCGCAGGACGGAGTCTGCCCTGAGCACCCTTCAGGCCTTCCTTAGAATTCACATTTCCAGATCTCCAAGCCTCAGCTCCCAAGTATGAGGCCCCAGTGTGGGGCTTTCCCAACTCTCCAGAGAGTCCTCTCAGGATGTTCCCCAGCCCCATCTGTGTCCTGGTACTGGGAACCCTGTCCTCAAGGAACCCCCTCAAGCCCTGAGTTCTAGACAAGCCCACCAATATGGCCGTTCACAGGACTCAGTCCCAGGCAGGTGTCAGAATTAACAAAGCAGAGTTCCACCGAGAAAGGGAAAAGAAAATTGGCCATGATGGTGCACACCTGTAATCCCAGCTACTCAGGAGGCTGAGGCAGGAGGATCACCAGCTTAAAATCAGCCTCAGCAATTTAGACCTTCAAAATAAAAAATGAAAAGGGCCTGTGTGAGGTTCCTGGATTCAATCCCCGGCACCAGAAAGGAAGGAAGGAAGGAAGCAAGGAAGGAGGGAGGGAGAGGAGATAAGGTAAGAGGGAGAGGAGATAAGGTAAGGATAAAGGGCCATTTCTAAAGGGGCTAATGACTTCTTGTTGTTCCTTCCACTTTCCCTTGAGCTTTCTCCTTGAGAGGTCAAAGCCCCAGTGTACCCTGGGGATAAGGGACCACTTTTGCCTCTAAATGCTATGTCATCCGACCCGGGTGCTCTGTGGGCTTTGCTGGCCCCTCCAGACATGCTCCTTAGGTCTGTCACCCACCAGGTGCCAGGAGGAGACCCTTGTGGGCACCAGTCAATCTCCTATGACTTCAGGCTCCCAGCTGGGTTAATAGATAAAAGGAAGTGGCAGCAAAAGACACAGGGGAGAGGAAGAGGGAGTCCCCCCTCCCCTGGAAAAAGCTGTGCTTTTCCATGGAAGGACATGGCTCATGCCAAGTGGCCTTGTTATGGTTTGGATCTAAAATGTCCCCCTCAAAGTCTCATGTGTTTGGAAGGTGACTGGATCATGTGAATGCTGTATTTATCTGTGGATTCATCCATTGATGATTTCATAGCTGAATGTGCTACAGGAAGTAGGATGTGACCTATAAGGGTGTTTTCCGGTGCCTGATTCTTCCCTTCTCTCTCTACTTCTTGGCTGACATGAGGTGAGTAGCTTTTCTCCTCCATACACTTCTCCCTTACCATTTCTTCCCTGGAGCCGACCAACCATGAATTGAAGCCCCTGAAACTGTGAGCCAAAATAAATCTCTCCTCCTTTAAAGTGCTGTGTATTTGTCCTAGTGATAGGAAAGTGACTAATGTAGGACCCTTTCAGAGCTTTGGCAACAGCTGTCATTGGGTCCGGTAACTCCTCCTTCCCTGGCCCTCGAGGGCCCTCGAGGTCAAGGAATAAGATCTTTCAGGATGGCTAGTCTCAGGATGCTTTGTCACAGCTCACTGATTTCCTTAGACCTATTTTGAAAACAGTCCTTCAGCTGTTCTGAGTATGCACCCTTTCCTTCTAGGACCTTGTCCTAATAACCTGCAGCTTTGGTGGAAGAGGACACTCTGGCACCTCGTCACTGTGTCCTCAACACTAGTTTTTCCTCCATGTTAGAGGTTTCAACTCTAATTCAGACCCCTCTGTAATATATTTTTGGGAGACACTCTTCCTGATTATCTCAAAAGGGGGGGGGGTGACATCTCATTATTCCAGACAATTGTGTCAGTGATGTTGGTCACACAGCCTTAGGAGATAAGATTGTCTCCCAGAACCAAGGGCAGATTGACTTACAGGCTTTGGAAGATAGAGATCAGATTTCCTTTCAGCACAAAGAAAAAGCCAACATTTCCCAGGACAGAAGACTTCACTTCCCTAAGCTCAGAGTTCCTCTCCTGGAACTAGCCTGCTGTGCATACAGGCACCCCCGCCCCTCATCAGTAACCCTATGGCAATGGGAGCTTGGGGAACCACACAGGAAAATGCTGCTACTGCTGTCAGTAATACAATGTATTACACAGTTTGTCATCACTGGGTCCAAATATTTGACACCCACAACTTAAAGAAGTTTAATTTGGTTCATGGTTTTGGGAGATTCAGTCCATGGTCAGTTGACTCCAAGGCAGAAATATCATGGCAGAAGGCTGTAGTAGAGCAAAGATGCTTACTTCATGGTGGCTGAGCAAATGAACAGTTCTGGAGATGAAAGAGTGAGGGTTTGGATATAGTACCTGATGTCAAGCCTCTGTGACCCAACCAGACACGCCCAGGAGTGTGCACTACTAATCCCCAGGTGGCTCTGAAGTGAGTCAACTTGACAATCCAGCTTAACTGTCACACAGTCCTTTGTCTTTGAACCAGGAGTCTCAAGTAGAGCCTCAAGCCCTGCACACTCTGGACAGATGAACTCGTAATAGAGGTAGAAAGTCAAGGGCACAGGCTGTGGGGTCTCCATCCAGCCCCCAGCCAAGCCCAGGAATAGAGGAGCATCACAGCCTCTCCAGAGCCCTCTACCTACTCTACCGATACAATCAAAATCAAACCCTCCAGCCCTTGCCAGTGCTCTAAGTTCAAGAAGTGCTATATGCGTGTTTTGCAGGTATATACATGTGTCAAAACCTATCCAAGTGCACACTTAGAATTGTAGTGTATTGTACCCCAATACATTTCAGTAAAACAGGTAATCTGAGAGGAAACTTCTGCCTTCAGGCTTACATGACCATCTCTAAAAGCAACAGAAGGCAAACAGCATCTGTGGGTTAAACTACTATAGCCCAAGTTTCCTGAAACATAGTGGTTCAAAGAAGATGGGAGCTTCTCCATCCCATGACAGTCCAGAGGAAAGGAGGCAGCTCAGGGGCCCCAGGATCTCTGCCCCACAAGGTCTCCCAGGTCCCCAATTCCTCCTATCCTGTTGTGCAGTGCCTGATAGTAAAAGTCAAGCATCCATGGCTACCCATGACCACACTGCAGCCTGCAACCAGGGGAAAGAGCAAGATTGGAGAGAACCAATCTGCACTTGGAAGCACTGCAGAATGGCGCACCTCACGTTCCATCCACCAGCGAGAACAGTCAGCGGGATGCCTACCTGCAAGGGGAGCTGGGAAGCGCTGTCTCTGGCTCTCAAAATCGGCATGTTAGTTACTTTCCTTATTGCTGATACAATGCCCAATACTCACGCCATAAAGGAGGGAAAGTTTCTTTTGGCTCACATTGCAGTTCATAGTCTACTGGCTCCAAGTCAGGACAGCATGGCGGAAGACAGCTGGCAGCAGGGAAGCTGATTGGGACCAAGGCAGAAGCTGAAGAGGGAGCTAAGCCCTTCCAGATCATGCCCCCAGAACCCCCTTTCCTGACCAGACCCCACCATCTAACAGCAAGTGAGCTCTAAGCCTCCATAATCCATCACCTCCCAAAAGCCCCACCTACGATCACACGAGCCTCTTGTGGGCCATCTGGATCTCTAACAGAGTGTGTTTTGGTGTATAAAAGGAGGGCAATATATACTTAAGGACAGTTAGCCATCTCTGCTGCAATATGCACAAGACAGAGGCAACAGAATCCATCTCTATAACTTCTACCATCATGCACTCAACAAATTGCTCCCCTCTCACACAACTTACTTTACGCTGATGATGAGTGGTGTATGATGCTCTGCTGGGGCCACTGTAAGAAGGTATCCTGCACTAGAGGAATTAAACACTGGAAAAGTATTTTGTCCCAGCTCTGGAGTCCGAGGGTCTGGAATTAGCCCTGTTTCCTTCTGAGGAATTGTGCGGAGAGTCGCTCTGGGGCTCTCTTCAGCCTCAGGTGGCCTCAGATGTCCCTCAGTGTAGATGGCCATCTCTTCCTCGTGTCTTAGTATGTGTCTGCTCTTCCCATATGGCATCCTGTTATAAAATAAGGATTTTTGGACCAGTCATTGGATTTTGGACCCATCCTACTCCAGGTTGACTTGATCTTAACTCATTATATCCGCAGCAAACCCCCTTCTCAATAGAATTGCTTTCTGGGGTATTCAGAGCTATGATTTCAACACACACTTTTGAGGGATACAGCAAGTGGGAAAAGAACTGGATTTGATGCCAAGAAACCTGCGTGCACATCTCAGCTCTGCCACTGCCCTGCTGGCAGACCTCAGGCAGTCACAGGCCCTCTGACCTCAGGGTCCTCGTTGTCAGTGAGGAAGTGAGCCTGTGTCTTCGCAGGGCCGAGGTGAGAATGAAGGAGGGGAGGGCTGCAAAGTGCTGAGCTCGCCGTAAAGGGCTGCGATGTCTCTCCCTGCCCCACACCAGCTTCAGAGGGAGAGGGGCCGGGGGCACGATGCTCCTCCCTGCCTGGACGTGCCATGCCCTTTTTTGAATTAAAACTGGTGGAGGATTCTCCACACCACTAAAGTCAGAAGGGGCCTCTCAGAGAGAAACTCTACCATGGGCAAAATACCTTCAGTTCCTCAAAGGGGGAAAAGCCCTTTTGGTCCACAGATGGGTAATTGTATTCACTGTTTCCAAATGTCAAAATGCCAGCCTGGGCCAGCTTTCTACTGAGATCAAACGGGCCCCCGGGCCTCCTTCCTACTGATGTGGATGTGCATTTAGCCACGGTGGAAAGGGCTGATTCTGAGCAGAGCGGGCCCTGCAGCCTGAGCCATGCACGCAGCAGAGGGGAGACAGACAGACCGCTGGGTCTGAGGCCCAGAAGTCACACCCAAAACAGCAGATGCCCTCTGAGCTGCCAAAGGGCACAGTATATGCCACCTGATCTTGAGAAGCAAAAGATGGAAGAGGTTGTGAAACTAACAGGGCGAGCCAGGTTGTCCAGGCTACAATTTTAATCTGGGTATCAAAACCAGACTGACTCTGAGCATGAATTGATCTTTGCTGCTGGAAGTTTTGGAAATGAAATCATCAGCCAAGTGCTCACTCTAATGCCAGCGGCCCAGGGTCTTGGAGAAGGTCCTAAATCATTACACCACTCTGCGGACCTGCGAGAGTGCCTGAGGCTGGAGACCTGGGTTCCAATCCTGTAACTCTCAGGGTGCCCCTCAGCAGTGTCTTTAACATTCCCAGTTCCCTCACCTGCGAGTGGGAGGTCATCACAGCCCCAAGCACGTGGGGCTCCTAAGGGTGCCGGCAGCACTGGGCCTGGCAGAAGAAACCTCCCTCCAGTCAATGAGCAGCACTGCATGCTCAAGAGGGGGAGATGATTCCGGCTCCCAGTGTGTTACAGTTTATATCTCGATGTCCCCCCAAAGCCGCATTTGCTCATAGGTGGGAAGGTGATTGGATCATGGGAATGCTGTCACTGGGGTGCATCTCCCTCCTGGCTCCTCCCCTTTCTCTCTGCTTCCTGTCCCCCATGCCGTGAGCAGCTCTCCTCCGCCAGGCCCCTGTGTCTTGCCATCCTGCCTTGCAGCCGGCCAACTGTGGACTGAAATGTGAGCCAAAACAAACCTCTGCTCCTTTAAGTTGTGGGTGTTGGGTTCTGGATCCTGGCAAGGAGAAAGTGACTAAGACCCAGTGCCGCAGTGGGAAGACCCCCGCCTGATCATCCCTCTCCTCCCCACCAGACTCTGATTTAGCCCATGAGGACACGGAACGCACCAGGACCACATGTTGCTTGTGTTTCCGCACAGCGTGTCTGGTTTTAACATCACAGCCTTGCAGAGAAATGAAAGGATGGCTTGCAAACACCTGCATCCTACAGCCCCGGGGACATTGACAGTCGAGTAATCCATCAAGATAAACAGTGATGAGTTTTATCAGGAAGATGTGATTTGTAACTAGAGCTGCATCCTGAGAACACTCCTGAAATGGTGTGGGGAAGTGGCTTCAGAGTCCCCTCAGCTGCTCCTCAGCTGCTCCCTGACACCTTCACTCCAGGATCCTGTCACTCCCAGCGCCCCAAGGCCCTGGCACAGGCTGCTCCTCTGACATAGCACCACCCAGTTGGGCCTGGGCCTGACTCTTACCAGGTTGGGGGCAAACTGCCCTCAACCTGCAGGTCGGCTTCTGCTAGAAATGACCTTCCTCGGGACAACTCGGCACCGCTAAGGTGGGTGTCCCCCACTGAATTGGCCCTCCCAGGCCCCCATACGTACTCCCTCCTGGTGCAAAGCATGGGCCACTGTTCAAATCATCACATAACTCATTGCCTGTCACTCCAACTGGACTGGAAGAGCCACCCCCAGCTGTCCTGCCACTGTCCAATCCCAGGCCTGGCATCCAGTGTCAAAAGCTACAGGAACGAGTGATGTGCATCCTCCATCATCATTCCCTTCCCCCTACTTCAGCAGGTGACAGATGAGAAAATGACTCGCAGGGCAAAAAACCTGACTAAGAACTCAGGGAGCCTGATCACTTCCAGTGTGGACCCAGTCTCAGTGCCCCTCCATGACCTCTTGCTGCTCCATCCTCTGGGGTTCCAGGTGACCCTGAATGTCTCTGAAGTCTCCCTGAAAGGTGTCTCCACACCTCATCCCCAAGATGGGCCTGTGGTGGTGGACAGTTGCTGGCAGGTGGAGACATTCTGGACCAGAGTCCCTTCTCCTCATCAGCTCTGCATGGCTTTGAGAGTTCCACCACGTGCTCAAATGTGTCTCTGTGATTTTGGGAGTGGGCCCTCTTGTGAGCACTCAGCTCAGCAATGCATGGCCTCTGCCTGGGCAGGGATCTGATGGGCCTCAGCCCTTCACAATGGCGCTGTGGGAGGCCAGCAGGAGCAAAAACAAGATTACACAAATCCCAGCTCCTGGACTCACCAGGGTAACAAGGCTTGACATCTGCCCTGGGGGGTAAAAATATTAATTGTGGCCCGAGGGCCCAGCTCCCATGTCAGGAGATGGGGCTCCAAGTGCACATTTTGGACCACTCTTGACATGCTAGCCTTGACTATGGCCTTGAGAGTGTCCTCCATCCATCCACCTATCCACCCATCCATCCATCCCTCCATCCATCCATCCATCCATCCATCCATCCATCCAGTACTTACCGTGCAATCAAAAGAGTCCTCATTCTAAAAGTCATCTGCATCTGTCTGGTTAGCAGATGACATACAACAGCTATAATACTGATGATGTCTGATACTTGTGTGTTCACTGCCCACCACTCCAGTGCATCTTACCATATGAAGCCCACAGCAGTCCTGTGCAGTAGGGGCCATCTCTTACGTCCCATCTACAGCTGGGGAAATGGAGGCTGAAGGGTAGGTAACTTTCCAAGATGCAGGGTGAGGATCTGAAGCAGTCCTCGGAACTGCAGTAGGAGACAGGAGGGCAGTGGTCAGGCGGGTGTCCCAGAGGAGGCCCTGGGCTAAGCTGTCTGACTCTCAGAGCCTCAGTCCCCTCCTTTATTAAGCAGCTGTAGGAAGTCCTGGCTCCAGGACTGTCACTGCATTAGGTATGAAAAAGTTTGTGAGGAGTGGGAATCCTGGCACGAGACACGGAGTAATGCAGGAGGATGTCTTCACTTACAGCCCTGTGGTCTAAGCTCACAGAAGCAGGAAGCGTCTTGTATTAGTGAGCTTTTCTGTCACCGGGACAAAGTGGCCAAGGCCAAACCCTAAAGAGAGGAGGTTTTTTGGGGCTTGTGATTTCAGAAGGTTCAGTCCATGGTTGGCTGGCTGTATGCCATGGTGGAAGAGCATGGCCATAAAAAGCTGCTTACCCCATATCAGCCAGAAAGCAGGGAGACAAGGGAAGAGCCAGGGAAAGAGAGGCAGCCTTCCAGGCCATGCCTCCGGTGGTCACTTCTTCCGTTCAGACTCCACTTCCTAACAGGAAGTCAGCTGTCAGTGGATTAGTCCACTGGTGAGTATAGTAACCCCATGATCCAGTCACCTTCCAAACATGCAAGGCTTTGGGGTACAACCCAGGTCTAAACCCTAACACCATAATAGGTTCTGAGGTCACGGGAGTACATGGATGGATGGATGAATGAGAAGGAAGCTGAATGGATGGGCAGAATTTCAGAACTCCAAGGAGCTGATCAGCTACATCCCCCACCTCAAGTGGCCAGAGGCCTGAAGAGGGAAGTGATTGACTCAAGACCATACAGTAATCAGACCCAGAGCTGATGGATCCTAGCACTTTTTACTATGCCTCACCCCCCTTTAAGATTTCAACATTATTAATTACTTGCTTAACTTGAAGCAGAGAACATTGATTAAACTCCCCATGGTACCTCTTCCACACTTTGGGGTCCAGGAAGACAGGGGACACCTCATGCCTGGCCTGAGCTACACACAGTGCCACCTCATTCCATCTTGGTCTCAGGAATCCCCAACGAGGCAGCCAGCTGGGCTCAGGCGAGCCCTCCCCTCTCTTGACTCCGAAGTGCTTCTGAACAGCCCAGACACTAGAACGCTTGGGGTCTTTCTGTTCTTCTGCTGTTACCAAGCTGTGCAATCTAAAGAAAGCCACTTGACTTCTTTGTTCCTCAAAAGAACATGCCGGGCCATTCTGTCCTTCAGGTGAATGGGTGGGGGACAGGTGATGAGCACCAGGGCAAAGGTTTCCCAATGCCACCCTGGGGCTCAGGTGCCACTGAAAGTCTGCTGCGTACACTAAGGAAACAGCAGGGACCCTCCCGCTGGGCTCCTCCCTAAAGGCTTCTAGGGCTGAGGGGGCTACACAAGCAGCACTGAGTGGACCACGCGCCCAGGAAGAAGTACAGCCGGGTTGTGATCCCGAGGAGCTCTTAGAGCAGTGCCCACCACTGTCTGGACCCCGGCCAGCTGCCAAGGCCACTGGGCTCTCGAAAGCTTGTCGCTCCACAGCCAAACAGGGGCCCGACTGCCCTGGTGCAGGGGAGTCCCGCCGGCCAGGGCACCTCACACTCGCTGATGTGCTGTCCTTGTCCAGCAGCATGATGACTCCACAGCCCGGCCGAAGGCACTGGCCACCCTGGAGGGCTGCTTTGGACCAAAGCAAAGAGGGAGAGGCTGGAGCGCGATGCAGGTGAGCAGCAGCTGGGAACAGGGGAGCCCCAGGCTAAGGTCAGGACTAATTTGGTGACTCAGTGAGACACTGACTTAAAATTTAAAAAAAATAAAAATTGTTTTAAAATGGGCTGGGGATGTAGCTCAGTGCAAAGACCTTGGGTTCGATCCACAGTACTGAAGGGAAAAAATAGAAAACTGCATAGCAACATATGCAGAGGGAAAGGTAGAGGGAGCTTTGCCTCGAGGAAAGCACACGAGTCATAGAATCACAGCTTTATATTTTATACGTGCTGTTCTCAAATCTTCCGGATTTTCTAGCCAGGGCAAAGGGGAGGGGGGAGCTGCTACACTGAGATCCAAGAGGGGGATGGATGTTCAGAAATGAGAAAAGAAGAAAAGGAGGGCAGAGGAGGGGTGCATTGGAGTAGCTGCCTAACCAATCCCAGGCCGCACACTCTGCCTGCGCCTGCAGAATGCTGAGCCCCCGGCAGCCAGCCAGGGCCACCCCCCACCCCCCACCCCAGGGCTCTGGCCTGCGACAGCCTGGGAAGCCAGGCTGGTTCCGCACCGCCCTCGTCCCAGGCGTCCTGGAGCTCATAGGGACCCAGAGGCTGTGGGGAAACAAGGCAACTCTGTGCCTAGGAAAATCCAGGGAGGCTTCCCGAAGGAGGGAGGGCAACGGAGAGAAGCGGTGAGGGGAGACACAACCCGGAGGAGGCCAGCACTTTCAGTGCCTTTCCAATCGAGCCAGCCAATTCGCGACCCTCCACGGCAGCCCTGGTCCTCGCCCCAGTGGGTTATGAGGTTTATGTTTTCTGCCCTCCTGTTTCAACAGTGCTCTGTTGTTTGAAGAACCCTTTCCATTGTCCTGTCTCATCCTCTCTCTCCACAGCTGCTGATACAGCTGGCCAGCACCCACAATACAAGCGAGGCTTAGCAAAACGGGGTGGGGATGGGGCAGTGAGGGAGTGAAAGAGCCCAGAATCCATCCTGCTACGCACTGACTGTGTCCCCTCCCAATCCGTGTGCACACCTCACCATGTGTGGCTGTATTGGAACCTGGGGCTTTGAAGAGGTGGCTGCGGTTAACATGTGTTATCTTGTGCCAGGATCTGCTCTACATGCTTTGTAGATGAGGGAATTGAGGCAGAGGAGAGTTAAAGTAACTGGCCCCAAATGCTAGGGGGAAGCCAGGGGTGGCAGCACACACCCGTGGTCTCAGCACTCTGGGAGGCTGGGGCAGGAGGATCAAGAGTCCAAGCCCAGGCTGGGCAATTCAGTGACTTAGCAAGACCTTGCTTTAAAATTTAAGAACAAAAAAGTGCTGGGATGTGGCTCAGTGCAAAGGCCCTGGGTTCAATCCCTAGTACCACAAAGAAAGAAAGTTCCAGAAAGAAAACAAAAAGCTGCTCTATAAACAGGAAATTGATAATAAGCTGCTGGATGGCCCACCCCAGCCTTGGGGTTTTTTTTTTTTGGTTTGGTTTGGTTTTGGTTTGGTTTTTGGTTTTGGTTTTGGTTTTGGTTTTTGGCAGTCCTGAGGACTGAACCCAGGCTTTGCACTGAGCTCCATCCCCAGCCCTTTTTTATTTTTTATCCGAGACAGGGTCTCGCTAAGTCACTAAACTGCCCAGGCTGGACTCAAACTTGCCATCCTCCTGCCCCAGCCTCCCAGAGTGCTGGAACTACAGGTGTCTGCCCTCACCCACCTCCCTCCCTGGCCTCTAGTGAACACCCAGAATGAAGACATAAAGGAGCCGGCATCCTTGCCAGCTATTTTCACAAAGAGGTTTAGTTTTTAAAGAGGGGGTAGACACTCCTGGGCCCTCGAGGTGCCTCACAGGGAAGTAGCAGAGCGGGCAGCAGAGGCCTGAGGACTTACAAGGCCTGCAGCCCAGCCCTCCACCCCATCCCTTCATTCTCCTGCCTGCCCCATCCCCACAGCAGGCATGGCTGGGAGCCTCGCCCGGCAGCAGGGAGTCAGCTGCCTTAATGGGTCACAAAGGGACCAACAGCTCACCACCTCCCTTCACCTAGGCCACTGACCTGACCCCACAGGTCCCTTCCACCTGGAGTGTCCAGAGGAGCACGCTGCAGCAGAACAAGAGACAGGATGCCAACCCCACCTCGGACAATGAGCTGCACACAGGCTGCCTCTCTCAAAGCTGCATGGCTCCCTCAAATGTCCTCAGGGCACAGAGCAACCACCTGCCTTCCTGTAGGGAGCCGCGCAGGACACAGCGACTGGCGGGGGGCTTCCAGAGCTGCTGCAAGGGCTGAACTGTGTCCCCCCAAATTCATGTGCTACAGCCCTAAGGCCCAGCCCCTCAGAACACACCTGCATTTGGAGACTGGGATGTTTTCGGGATTGTTAGGATGAGGCGTGGGCTCCTCATGAAAAGAGGTGGTCAGGACACAGACACTCAAAGAAGGCGAGCCCAGGAGGCATCTGCAAGCCAAGGAGTGGGGCCTCAGGAGAAGCACCTCGGCACCTGGATCGTGGACTTCCAGCCTCCAGTACTGTGAGATGATGAATTCCCATTGCTTACGCCACCTGGTGCACTCACACTGTCACCGACCACCGGGCCACATCTCCACACCGTGCCCGAGGGGTGGACAGACACGCCATGCCCATTCTGTGCACAGGCCCACTCAGGGGAAGTTATCTGCCAAGACTTCTCGGCCAGTGAAACTATGGCTCTTAAGAAACAATAGAAATTAAAAATGTAAAACTTAAAAAAAAGACAAAGTACCTTTTTCTACTGCGAGAGTAAACCTGTCAAGGAATGTAAGACGTCAGTGGAATCAGCATAGGGTGCTCAGGCCCGCAGACTTGCTGCAGTCACCAGGCCAAGATCAAATTTCTCAGCCTGTGATCACAACCCAGTCTCCTAGACCCAATAAAGGGTCAGAAGCTTGTGTTTTTCTTTTTTTTTTCAATGTTGCTTATTCATTTGTTTATTTTATGGTGCTAGGAATGGAACCCAGGGCCTTGTCCATGCTAGGCAAGGACTTTACCACCAAGCCACATCCTAGTCCCAAACAAGAGCTTTAGACTCTGTTTTAGTCAGCTTTCTCATTGCTGGGACACAGCGCCTAGCACCTATAACTTAAACAGGGACAGGATTAATTTGGGTCACAGCTTCAGGGGATTCAGTCCATAGTCAGCTGGGTCAGGAACATGGCAGAAGAGCACTGTGGAACAAAGCTGCTTAGTTCATGGCGGCCAGGAAGCAGAGCAGGGAAACAGTGCCAGAGAGGAAGGGGTAGGGACCAGATACAGACCCCAAAGTCACCCCTCCATGTCCACCGAGATGTACCCAACAGTGTGCCCCACTAATCCCCAGAGAGATCACAAAGCTAATCAAGTTGACACCTCACCCTAACCACCACAATCCAGACTCCAAAGACCATGCTGCAATCATAGCACCTCTCCTGGCTCCCCCTGGTCATATAACCCTTGATATTTACACACCCAGCAATTTCACAGAAACACATATACACATACATGTGGGTAAAGTCATCAGCTCCAGCCACTCCTATGGTGGATGCCTCTCTGGGAGCCATGGCTCTGCTTAAGCACAACGGTACGATGTCCTGGAGAACTGTGCAGCCCTGGAGTCTGGCAGGGATCCAGGCTCTGCAGTTCCCAGCCCCACTGCCTTTAGGAAGTCACCCACCAGTTCCTGGCCAATACCTGAAGATGTGCGGTAGCCTCCGCTTGTTCTGTGTGCAGTTCTGCCACCACCCTGAGAAGAAAGTCCCCAAGCAGTACCGTTCCCTCAGCAATGTCCAACAATGACTACCCACAGGACAGAGCCACCTGGCCCATGTCAGCTGGCATCATGGCTTGAAGCAGACCAGCCAGCTGAGCCTGGCCTGGACATTCTGCTCAGATGCCCCCTGCCCCCATGAGGACGAACAGTTGACTGTCGATGCCCTGGAGCCCTGGGATTGTTACACAGCATTATCAAGCACTAGTTAGCCGATACAGGATACCGAGAGCCCTGAAAGTGGTTGTACGATAGCACTCAGGACTCTACACTGGTAATCAGCGGTCCTGGTGTGGCCCAATCGGGAAGAAAGGCTCCTTGCCTTTATGACTATACTATAATAATAACAAAAACAATAACAAGGAGAGCCAGGGCAGCAGAGTGGCTGGATGCACAGACTCTGAGTTCAAACCCAAGCTTTGCCACTCACTGGCTGAGTGTCCTTGGGAAGTGACCTGACCTCTCTGTTCCCCAGGTACTAGTCTGGATAATAATCATCCCTAAATCTTGGGGCCATGGGGATTAAATGAGATGGTAATGCATTTATGCAATAGCTGGCACATGTTGTGAGCTGTTGGTCTGCACTGAGCACCTACTGCATGTCAGGCTGCATGCTGGGTGCCTTCCCCTACTACTGCCCTCCTCCCAACAGTCCCTGGGCCCTGTGTGCCAATTAGTGCTGAGAGGTTAAGCCCCTCCCAGGCCTCTCCATCTACACCTCTGCCTGCAAGTCTGCAGTGTGGAATGTTCTTCCCCCAGGACCTCTCCCTACATTTTTAGACCTCAGCTCAGCTGTCACACAGCCACAGACATTCTCTAACCTCCCCACCCCACCTCCTATGACACCTTTTATAGCCTCAAGTGCCTCTCTGCCTGTGTGGACATATAGTCAGGACAAGACAGGCTCTGCTGCAGTAACAAACAAGCCTCAAATTCCACCAGTTTAACACAGGTCCATTTCTCCCTCCTGCTCCCTGTTTACTGAGCGATGCTGGGAGTTTAGGGAGGTGGAGGGAGGAGGGATACTTCATCAGAGTTCCTCTGGGGTGCAGGACTCACAGAGGTTCCGTCCTGACATGCACGTCCACATGCATGGCGGCAGTGGGAAGGGGAGGTGACAATTGTGCATTGGCTTGTAAGGACCTTAGTGCTCTAGCTTCAAAGGGGGAGTGGGAAGTGCAGACGTACTGTGTGTCCAGGAAGGGACTGGAAGACCAAACTCAAGAACAGCACTAGTAACGGCCACTGCAATACTTACCCCAAACATGAATTTACACATATGTCGCTGACTCTGACCAACATCTACTTCTTTCCCTGGACTATTGACCCTGGAAAGGGGGCCCTGTTTGGTTTTCCTCATCATTGGACCCCAGGTGCCTTGCATATTCTAAGCACTTAGTACCTATTTGCTGAGCACAGCACTGAAAGTGATCGTTCCAAAGTCACCCCAGGATAAGCTCTGAACTTGAACTCACATCTGTCCAACATGAACACTGTTATCCACATACTCTACCACACGCTTCATCAGTCTAAATTATATTGACAGTGGCTCTATGTGATGCCCTCTTTCGATCTAAATCTTGCTTTTAATTCTGAAAGGTCAAGGGTGGGGAAGGGGTGATTAATCCACATCTCAGGGGAATTAGTTCAATCATATTGGAGTTTTTTCCTTCAAAAGCTGGCTTACCACTATCTCAAAAACTAAATCTGGGGCATAGGGCATGGGATGGATCATGGTTTTAATGAGGTCAAGATGAAGAATGGGAAGTGGCAGAGTTCATCTTGGAAACCGAGTGCCCGGGAATGTTTTCAGATGAGATGGCATTTGAAGGACAAGCTCCGGACAGTTTTGTGCACCGTGCTGTAAAATTGACAACCCCAGTTGGACAGCACGAACTCCTCCTCTGTCAGTCTTAGCGAAAAGACACTAAGGCATCCCTGCATGTTATGTAACCAGAAAAACAAGGAATGTGCACAAATACAAATTTCCCTTTTCTTAATTTTGTGGCCAGAAGCGGTTTTGCCAAGAGTAAGCAGCGTTTGGTAGAGGACACTTTCAGGAGAATTTACCCCCACCGCTACAGGCAACCTCTGGGTCTTGGGCAATGGGGTACCAAGGCGCCCTCTTGTGTAGAACCTGAGAACTGCAAGCCCACCACAGACACTGAAGGCCAAATACTGTGTCTCTCTCCACATCTCGTGAAGCGAGTCCACAGTTTGCAAAGTCTATTTCCTTCAACCTCTTCTTTTGTTATCAGTCACCAAACTACATTGAGTGGTTGCAGATATTTCGGAACCACTGGATTTTCAGAGGTGTGAGAGAAGTGAAAAAACATTGCTGTAAAGAGACACAGGGCCACACTGATCTATTGCTATGAAGTGATGTATGGATCCCCTGAAAGTCCTGAAATGTCCCAAAAGCAGCCTCTGCAGTGTGGGCCCCAGGAAGATACGGGCTCTCACAGGCAACCCTGTCTCCCTGTGATAATAACACGTCTACTGTAATGAGGTTATTCTGGTATTTTCAGTAGTCACGGCTTTTCATAAGTGCCTGCCTAAGTTCCACAGTGGAAAAAATCTTTTGTTTCTAAGGAAAAGAAGAGGCTACCAGAAAGTGGTTGGAGTTAGTGTGGGGAACCCAGGGAGCATGAATATTTTTGTCCAAGAATCTAAAGAATTCAGCAGAGAGATTTTTTTCAAATCTTTGATGAAAAAAAGATATTTCAAAATAATCTATGATTTCATTTCACCTCTTGGTTTCAGAACCCTAACGACGGAGCACATTCAGAAGTCATTTCAGTGCAAGGGGTTTTTAACCTTCGAGGCCAGGTATCCCAGGCGCTTTTGCTGACCTCATACTTGAGGTTGATTGAAGTCACGTGCCCCAGGACCAGCTGGCACCCCAGACTGGGCGGCAGACCCTCTCCTGCCCACAGGTCTGTGAATGAAGATTCCCAGCTGGAAACGCCAACAAAGTTCTCATCGCGCCAGAGCCACAAGTATCGGGGGAGGACAGTGAGACTCCGGGAAAGACTTACGACAGGTAGGATCCTGGACGTAAAGAATCCTTAATCACCAGTGATGTTATTTAAGACCAGGAAATGAGAAAAGAAAAGAAGGAACTTTGAAAACCCCAAAAGAATAGGACATAGAAGAATAAAATTGAGAGAGCAAGGAGGAGAGAGAAGGATGTAATTCTAAAATTTTCCTTTCATTATTTCTTCTCTTATGATTATTTGAGAGAGATTTCTAGGGAATTTATACAGTACAATGCTATGGTTTTCATTTTCTCCCATAGGAATGCCCCAATACAATATAACTCTCACTTATACTTGCATTTAAATGAACAAATACAAGCCCAAATCTTCCTTCACAAACTCAAGGACAGAGCGGGAATGTAAGTAAAGAAAATTAGCTGTCAATCATGGTAAATGTCCCCTAATTCTCTTTGCAGTGGACCCAAGATGCTATCTGCAAGAGAGGAGAGTTCAGAGTTTAGGAATTCCCCCAATCCAAAAGCCTCCCGGCCGCCAAGCCACCAGGATCACAGGCAGCCACACCACCTACCCACTTGCCTAGGAATTAACCACTGGCAGCACAGGAAGTTCACCTAACACCTGGAAGTATCTTCATAACATGAAGATAACATGGGACCGAGAGAAGAGAGGCAAGTTTGGCCTTCTTTGAAGAGTCACTGAAGAAACTGCTAAGAAACTAGGGGCCCAGGGTGGGGAGCAGGGGACTACACGTAGGCTGATATAGAGACTGATTAAAGTTACTTTTTAGATGCCCCTGGAGGAATAAATATGAGGGGGGAGGGAGGGAGGGAAAGAGAGAGAAAGAGAGAGAGTCACAGATGTCCTTATCCTTTTATTCTGCCATAGTGTAAACAAATATGTGAGTAGCTCCAAGGCAGTTGGAACTAGAAATGATATGATGGATGGATGGATGATTGGATGGATTGGGGGCGGGTGAATGAGTGTGATAGATAGACCAGTAAACAAAGGAATGGATAGATGAATAGGTGAGCAGGTAGGTATGTTGTCGAACAGATGGGTAGGTGGATGAAGGATGAGTGGGTGAATAGGTGGATGGATAGATGGGCAGATGAATGGGTAGTGGATGGAAAATAAGAATAGGTGGGTAGATAGAAGGGTGGGTAGGTGGATGAGTGGGTACATATAATAAACCTTTTTCCATTTTTATATGTAATTTAATACAGCATTCCCACTTCAACACTCACCGGTCTTTTAATTTTAGAGTCACTCAAGTGCTAAATACAGTTAAGTACACACTCTTACGTCCACTGCTAGTGGGAATGTAATTGGTACAGCTTTTCCAGGTGGTAAAGCTTAACAGGAATCTTCAAAAATTGATCCACACCAATGTCCATAGCAGCACTATTCGCAATAGCCCAAATGTCCATGGACAGATGAAAGGGCAAACAAAATGGGAAAGAAGTCCTGGCAGGCGCTACAACACAGATGAACTTTGAGAACATCGTGTCAAGTGAGCCAGCCAATCACAGAAGGGCGAATGCTTTACAGATTCACTCCCGTGAGGTCCCTGGAGTGGGTGCCGGGCTGGGGGCGGAGTCGGTCAGAGTCCAGCCGGGGAGATGAAAAGGTTCTGGGCCTGGGTGTGGGTGAAGGTCGCACAAAGCGTGAACACAGTGCCACTGATCTTTCACACTTGGTAACACACACACAGCACAATTTCTAAAAATCCTGATGTCCTTGGTGTCTTGTAAAGCTACTCAGAACAGCCCATCCTTAGGAAATAGGTCAAAACGCAGAGAAAGATTTAAGGGCAATCACATCTATCATCAAATTCTTTACTGGAAACAACCTAAATGCCCAAAAGCCGGAAAATGGCCAAGAAATGATGGTTCATCCACACCATCCACATTCATTGAGATTTTTCAAAACTGCTTTAAAGAAATAAGCAATATGTAAGACCACTTTAAATTACAAGGACAGGACACAAAATTGTATATTTAAAGCTTTACTAAGCTGATAAAGAGAAAAACAGACTATGGGAAATAAGCCAAGATATAATTCCACTCCTCTGGGTAGTGGGATGGAGATGGAAAGTAGCTTTCCAGCTTTTTACAATTTTATGTTCTCTCTAAATTTCCCGAACTCCGCGTGTGTTCCGGAAATGATGGGTGGGGTTAAGTAACAGGAGGCGCTGAAGAAGAGTTAGGAATCTGCTGCCTCCCTGAGTGAGCGACGGCATTTTCAAATCAGCTTGGCCGCGAGGGGGTCCGGATTGAACCGGCTTTGCAATGGTTTGGGAATGCCGCGTGCAAAGAAAGAAATGCACTGGCCACCACCCGACAGCAGGCTTCCTAGCGCCGCAGGGCGTGGGCGCCCAGGAGCAGGAAGATGAGCTGGGCGTGGCACGGGAAGGTGGGCGTGGTTTCCAAGGGAGGGCGGGCACGAGAGGGCGTGGCTATGACGGGGAGCAGCCCCGCCTAAGGAACCGGTGGGCGTGTCCAGGAAGGAGTGGGCGTGGTCCGACGAATTGAACGTGTAGGCCAGTGGAGAGGTAAAGGGAGGGGCTCTTCACTGAGGACTGCTAGCCCCGCCCATGAGGGGGCGTGTTGATTTTGTCCTACTGGGATCGACTGGACCCCAAGACCTTTGCCCTGCGCCACATCCCCAGGTCTTTTTAAATTATTACTTCTTTTATTTGGAGACAAGGTCTCACCAAGTTGCTAAATTATCCGTGCTGGGCTCGAATTAGGGATCCTCCTGCCTCAACCTCCAGAGTTCTAGGATCACAGGCGTTACCACCACCTAACCCACGCTTTTGCCAGCACTTCCGTCAGCCTTTGGAGGCAGGGGCCTTAGTACAGACTCCTTCCTACGGCGAACCGATGAGGCGGGAGGTTTGTGGAGGAGAGAACTCACGACGTCCTGTGCTGTGGGCTGGGATGGGCTGGGATGGGCGGGCGGGGAGCTGTCCTTGGTGAGCTGGACACCAGCACGTGGGTCCTGAAGGCCGCCCAGCTGCGCACGATGCTGCCTGTCAAGCGGGGAGATGTCTAGGGAGAGCCCACTGCGAGGCTCTGGGCGAGGTGAGTGAGCTAGCCGGCCGCAGACCCTGCTGCATGGAGCTGGCAGTCTAGCGGACCACGTGACCGGTGACAGATGTGTCCTGTGAGGAGCGCCACTCCTGAGTTGGGAACAAAGGGACCCCGCTTCTGCTCGGCCTCCATCCCTTCTCCGCAAGACCTGGCCTGTCAGCACTATCCATGCAGGTCCAAGAGCAGCGTTCAAAAGGCAGAGAAGCCAGGTGCACACTGGTAATCCCAGCACACTGCGAGGCTGAGGCAGGAAGGTCGCACATTTGAGCCCAGCATGGGCAACTTAGCAGCTTAGCAAGATCCTGTCTCAAAATACAAAAGAAAAATGGACTGGGGATGTAGCTCAGTGAGAAGGCCCTGGGATGAAAGAGAAGGAAAGGGAGCAGGAGGGAAAGGGAAGGTGGGGGAGGGAGGGAGAGAGGATTGCTGACAATATTGCCCAGAGCCCAGTGCATGTACAACCCTGGCAGGCGCAGCGTAAGCCCAAGCCCTTATCAAACAAATTGACGCCCTGAATAGTCAATTAACACACGCCTCTAGCAGTTATTCAACATTCACTTGGAGTGCTTAGCAGTGAGAGTTCTAGATAGAAAACTGGGTCAGGAAAAGAGGCCCTTGCCAGTGTGTAACCTACCGTGTGCCTGGCACACTTGTCCATGTAAGACACATGCACAGACACAGAGACACAGGCAGTTTTGTGCCCTGCTCATTGTCCCTCCCCAGGACTCAGCTTCCAGCCAGCCAGGCTGCTTCTGTCCCATGTCCCTGCAGTTGCATCTCCCTCTGTGACCAGAGGGCACCAGGAGGAATCCCAGGGCTCCAGACATGTCTGTGGCAGCAGTGACTCTTGGGTGCCTGAGCAGCTCTTGCTGCCTCTTTATCGCATGAAGCAGAGAGCTCCCTTCTCATTGGGTTTGTTGGCGGATGTCCCCACAGTCTACAAATTGCTGTCAATAAATCCAGGGCCTGGTGCAGTCTGGGGCTGACTGGGTTTAAATCCCATCTCTGAGAGATTGATAAGAGCAGCTTCCAGGCCTGTGCAGGGGCTGGAAGGCAGCGGGGAGCCCAGGCCACCAGCAGGACCCCACGGAGCCCGGCTGCCCCCCCAGCTGACAGCAGGTATTTATGCCCCAGACCTGGAGGCGCTGCTCTGCTTACTGGGACCTATGGGCTGACCCGCCAAGATGCTGTTTGCAGCAGGCTGTAAATTAAGCCTGGAATTTTCAGGATAAACATCTTCAGGATTTATTCCTGCAGATCTCCCAGGAGCACTGGTTTCAGGGTAATCACAAGGCCCAGACGGAATGGATCTGCTCATTCTCCTGAGCCAGGGTGCTGGGGGAAGCCCATAGGCCCCCTCAAGCTGGCCAGAGACAAAGGCTTCCTTGGGGATGGATGCTTGAGGGCTGGGAGGGACCTGCTGGACAGGATTTAGGAAGCCATCCCTGCAAAGGGATTGGTTCTGTGGCTGCAGCTGTAGGTAAATTTAGCTCCAACAATTGGCCGAGTGATGCAAAGAGCTTGGGCTCCAGAGACCAGAGCTGGGGATTCAGGATGTGTTTCCTCTCACTTCTGAGGTCTTCATTTGTAACACGGCTGGCTGGCTCCTAAGAAATGGGCAATTGTCTCCTCCCTGCATGCTCCGCGGCTTCCCCTCATGCGTCATACTCCCGGTCTGCTCTCCTGAGGACTCCAGGCATTGTGGTGAGGGCGCTTCCTTCCTCAGGCCATTTCACCCTAAGGAGCCCTCCAGAGGCCTCACCTCCACACATCACCCCCATGCTGGGTCAGCCCTTCACCATGTGGATTTTTGGGGAAGGGGGACGCTAGATGACCTCCCTGAGCAACAACAGCCATTTGATGTCCTAAAAGCTGAATTTCCCCAGGAAGGGAAAGACTCCAGTTCGATGAGCACTTCCTGTGGCCAGACCCTGCCCTGAGCTCTCTGTGCATGCCCTTGGGGTGTGGGGTGGCAGAGGGCCCTGCGCCTCCTGCTCACTCTCTTCCATGCCCTCAGCCATGCTGTGCAGAGAAAGGAGACTCCGTTCCCCTTGCAGGGTTCTGGGGAACCCACAGGTAACCACTATACACAGGAACCTCCAGCCACAGGAACCCTGGCAAGACTTTTGCAGATGGCTGAGTGAAGGCCACTGGCCTGCGGGCCATGGAGGAACAAGGTGTTCAGAGGCCCAGGCAGGAACAGGAGGTGTCCCCCATCAGGCTGCTGCTGCGGCAGATGAGGCCAGCTCCTGGCCAACTGCTGACTCCCCAGAGGCAGGGACGACAAGAAGGACCCTTGACCCCAGTATCTGAAAGTTGGCAGAAAGCAGGGAATTGCAAGTGGGTCCACTTGAGAGAACAAGCGTGTGAATTTCAGTACCCAACCAAAGCTCCCAGCCTGAGGCTCCAGCCCAGAGCCCCCAACCCTGCCGTGTGGATCAGACAGCAGTGTGAAAGCGTTTATGGGCTGAATCCTGTTACCCCACCTGCCCCCTCTGCAAATTCCCATCCCGAAGTTAACCAAAGTCCCGAAGGGATGGGGCCTTTTCAGTTACAGTGAGGCGGGAGGCTGTGAGGGTGGCCCGACCCCTTCACACCTTGTGAGAAGAACAGCTTGGGACCCAGAGACACAGTGGGGAGGGCCTTGAGAGGACACGCCCAGACGGTGGCCTGCCACAAGTCCAGGAGAGAGGCCTCCCGGGGGACCAGCCCTGCCACGCCTGGATCTTGGACTTCAGGCTGCAGTGCGGAGGCATAAGCATTCCCTGTCCGCAGACTTTGTTAGCCCCTGTAACTACACCCTGCCTATTCTTTGTTAAAGTGGAAGATTGAGAGTAGAAATGCAAATTTCCATTTTGTCTTGAAAAAGGAGAAGTCGTGGCCTCATGGAGCTCACTGTCCCTCCTGGTCCTGTCAGGCCCTTATTTTCTGGTCCCCATTGGCACTCGTGTCCATAACCTCCACACAGGGAGGAGCTTATTACACGAGGGGCCTGAGGCCTGTCAGCTACCTAGAGGTGACGCTCACGCCAGCCACCTCCTCCTGCCCCCCAGGAGAGGCATGCTATAGGCCAACCTGCGTTTAGCACTTTGTACAGATTGTCCCATCCTCTGATCAGCCTGAGCAGAGGTTGATATGATCCCACTTCACAGATGAGGAGACTGAAGTCCAGAGTGTCAGGGTCATTCAGGCCACACCTGTGGCTTTTCCACCAGGCCTTGGTCTAGGGAGGAGGCGCCTTAGATCTCAGAGGTGGCTCAGGGTAATAGAAAGACGCCTGAGGCAAAGTCAGGGCCTTGCTCTCAGGAAGGAAGCTCTGCTTCCGCCTCACTGTGGGGACCCACAAGGCTGGCCACCCTGCACCTCCAACTCCCCTCCATCCAATGGACACCGCCACGGACTTGGACTTCCTCCTGCATGCTGATTGGGAAGATCAAATACCATCCCTTGTTTCCAAAAGAAGAAACCTTTCCAAAGGGAAAAGGTGCAGAAGAAAGCACATGTTTGTTCACAGCCCCAAATCCGCAAATAGTGAAACAGGAAGTACAAACAGGAGGACAAAGTCAGGCAATGTCCAGGCCCTGACCTTGAGGCTTCTCTCCCAGGCTTAAACCAGCCTGGGTCTTCCTCCAGGTCTTACCCTCTATGCAAATATATGTGAATATATGCAAATGTGTGTGGATATATGCAAATATGTGTGGGCATATGCAAATGTGCAGACTTTGGCAGCAGGGGTGGGTGTGGGCTTCACCCCTCTGTGCACCTCACTATCTTCGTGTGGAAATGTCTCATTCTAAGTCAGGACGCTGTGGCTTCCCCGATGGTTCAAAGCCCTGGAAGGGACAGTTGTTGGGCATATCAGAAGCCAAATGTTCCCAGAGTGTCCAGGTACGAGGCACAGCACCTACCTCTGGGGGAGAGCAGGGAAAGCACCACCCAGCCAGCATCCCGAGGCTTCCGAACCTGCTGTTACTGTCACCCTCCTCTCTGCCCTCACCCACAGTGAGGACAGTGAGGACCACTTGCTGTGTGCTCACTAGGTGGAACCCCCATGGTGCAAATCAGAACCCCAAGGCATACAAGTGTGATCAACCCCCCAAAGTCACTGGGCTGCTTGGTGACAGGGGCAGGGTTTGAACCCAGACCCTGGCTCAGTGCCTGCCCTCCTGGGCTCTGGGCATAGCACCATCTTCTGCTGCAGCTGCCTAGGAACTCTGAGCTCAAGTTCTCACTTTGCCTCCTCTCAGAAGCCTCTCCTGGCTGCCCTTTCACCATGAAACCGTAAGAAGTATCCGCTTGCTACTTTCTCTAGTTGTGGTTTCAAAAAAGACCTGCCTCACCACCTCCTACCTGCAAACAGGTCATGCAGAGAAACAGTTACAAGGGTGGGCTGATCAAACAATGTAGTGTGTATTTAAATAAAACACCACAGCCAAAGACACATTGCCATCACCCCCTCTCAAAGACGCCTGCTGGCTTTGAACACACTTATCCCATCATTCTTGCCACTTTCTGAAGCAGTCTCGGACGTGCTCTTTCACAAGTATCTTTATGAGGTGTGATCTCAGCTAGTGAATGCTGCTGCCGAGTGCCATCCAATGGAAGGGCGGTCTCATAAAAACGCGACACTGCGACGCCCTGTGTCCCCATCCACCTTATCCACTGGATCTGGCACCGTGCGACTTCTGCCTCTTCCCAAAGGCAAAATGACCAGGAAAGGGAAATGTTTTGAATCGACTGACATCAAGGCAGCCTCCACAGTGCAACTGAAGACAGTCAGGAAAGAGGACTCCGGAGCTGCTGCAGAAAGTGGCCAGGATGAGGGGACCAGTGTGCAGGAAGCGAGGGGAGGCCTTGGAGGGGGCTGATGGCAATGTGTCTTTCACGGTACTACATCTTTTCATTCGAACATGCACCACCGGCCGTGACCTCCTCCTGAATGAGGGTGTGGAGAGGGAGGGGCCTACGGTACTGGCACTGGGAGGGGCTGGGGGACAGGCGGCTGCCCAGAGAGAGGCGCTGGAAATAACTGTAATTCAGAAGGAGAGATGAAGGGAAGAGCACTCCGGGGTAAGGGAGCAGCAGATGGGGACCCAGCGCTCCCTGTCACCCCACCTGGGCCCTCAGCAGAGCCAGTCTGGGGCTGAGCCTGGGCCCCTGTGGGAGAGGGGCTGCAACCCCTTCTCAGCCTCCTGACTCAGAGAGGTGGGGGGAAGCGGCTCTGGTCCTGCCACCCTCAAGCAAGGTGCCCTCAAGAGGAAAAAAGTCCCGACAAGACCTGTGGAGCCGGTCGGACCCTCTGCTCAGGGCAGAGTCGGCTTGAGTTTCGAATACTGAGGCCTGAGGCTCAACAGCCTCTCCAGCCCCAGCTGACCTAAGATGCCTGCGATTAACAAGCTCCCCAGGGCCCCCAGCCCCCAGGATCATCAGGAAGTCACAGGTCTAGGGCTGCTAGGAGTGACACCTCCTTGCAGCTATAAAACTGGACCAGGAACTGGTGGTGGTGGGGGGAGGGACATCCAGCCTGTCATTTGTTTCTCCACAAATGCCAGGCAGGAGGCAGGCTATCAGGCTGCGAGTCCCTGATCCATTCCAGCCCCCTCCGCCCCATAAGGACCCCAGGGTAAGTGGTGTGGGAGGCCGGAAGGGAACTGAGCTCTCTGCCAGGTTGCCCAAGGAATGCTCCCTTCTTGGATCCTCTGGAATTGGGAAGAAATTCCTGGCAAATTCCATGGCTATCTCTCACGGTGAAAAAACGCCAGAGCAGCCCAATGCAGGGCAGCCCGGCTGGAAAGGAGTTCAAAACAATTATCAGGCAACATGTGTTTCCCATGAACGGTGCAAGTGTTAAAACGGATTTAATTTTCTTTTGTAAATAAAGAGGCCTATCCAGACCGGCCTGTTTATCTCCCTGGGAGAGATGAAAGTGTTTCATCTGCCAGTAGCCTCCGTGGCCTCGGAGGTGGGGCGGTGGTCTGGACCCCATGTGTTGTGCTTCACTCTTCGATGGCTGGCTGGGCGTCGCCCCATGTGGAACTGTTTGTCCCCCATGAGGTCTTGGCTCAGGGTCTGATTCGTCTGACTCGTAGTTATCTACAATGGTACCTCCCCCAAGCATATTAGTGATTCATAAACAGCAAAATTAGTCTGCTAGGGGCTAGTGGAGGTATTCATCCTGGTGGCGCCTGCTTTCCTGGGTTAGTAGTTAAAATAAATCATTGCTGTCACAGTGAAATTCAGGCCGAAAAATCACCTGTAGGAATCCCCCCCACCCTGCTTCCCCCAAGCCCCAGAGCATCTAGGATCAAAGCTCTCTTCCTCAGTAGGTGGAGGGAGGGAAGAGAGGTGGAGAAGGAGGGAGGAGGGAAAAGGAGACAAGGAAGCAGCATACCTGGAAGAAAGGCCCAGAAAGTACACCCAACTAGGAAATGAATGTCTCTGCTCTATTGCTGAAGCTGGAAGCTCAAAAATCAGGCCAGCTTATTAGTGTTTCTAAATCAAAATATGATTAACCACTTCATTACGTAAAGTTATGTTTCCACTTAACCTCTTTGCACTGGTCTCCAGAATCTTTTTTTTTTTTCTTTTTACGGCAAATTTAATAAATTCCAACATGCCTAAACTTCCTGATTTCCACTGTCCACCACAGTATCGTGGAGACTTCAAGAGCAGGAGATAACTCGCCTGGCCACCCTGCCCACCTTCAAGGTGCTCCCAGTAATCCAGGATCAGGCAAACAAGCTTTCATCTTCAGAGCACTTAAGTTAATTACATGGAGGCCCAGCCGGCTCTGCTCGGCCCCGAGCCAAACATCATCGGATCCAGATGCAAACCCTGGCGACTTAAGCCCAACAAATTTCCTTTGTCAAGAAATGCAAGCAGCCAAACACTGAGAGCTCTGCTACTTCAGGGAGCTCCTCTTCCTCTTCCTCCTCCTCCCAGGGCCAGGCGTGCGACCAGGCTAGAACCTATTAACACTGGGGTGGCCCTGTCTGGTTCGAAGGGCCAGAGCATGGCTTGGTGTCACTTTGGCCAGGTCACTGCTCCATCAGAATGCATGGTCGCCTTCTTTCTGTCATCCAAGGTGTTTTTGGACCCAAGGGGGCTTCACCTGGAGTGAGAATGTGGGGCTAAGCCGGGGCTGCTCCTGCCCAGGCACCCTCCCACTCCACACCTACAGCCAGGACAAGTGGCCTTTCCCCTCCCTCAGGTGTGGGCTGCCAACCTGTCCCTCCTCTTGGGCCCCTCCCTGGATGTCCCCAGGTGCCAGGGACAGGGACTTGTCTCCCTGTTCTCCATCCCTGATGCACACTGCAGTCTCACCCTGGTCACCTGGGCTCCTGCTTCCTGTTCCATCATGGTGACATCGCTGGCCCCTGCGTCCCTCCTGGGGTGAGTCCGCCTGGCTGGGGAATAGCGGGAACCACCTCCAGAGCAGCTCCAGCAGGACCCGCTCCCAGCAGCAGCTTTGGTGAGCCTGGAAGCCGCATGACTCAGTGCACTGGGAGCGCTGCAAATTCAGAGGGAAGGTTAAAGCAGGAGCACCCTAGGGGGACTGGAATCGTGTCCCCCAAAACATGCCCAGCTCCTCCTCTGGGTACCTGGGAAGGAACTGTATGTGGAAATAGGGCGTTTGGGTGATCATGGTGGGATGGGGTCATCCGAGGTGAGGGTGGCCCTGATCCAGTGCTTGCTGTCTTTGTAGGAAGGACGTCGGAACGACAGCACCTGGAAAGAAGGCTGTATGAAGACAGAAGGAGGCGGCCACAGGCCCAGCACCGCACAGCGCTACGCTTGATCATGGACGGACGCTGGGAGAGCAGGGATCCAGCACCCGGATGTCGGGCTGGTTGCTTCCAGACACAGAGAAACGACTTCTGGGGTTTGAAGCAACCCAAGCAGCTACACAAGACAGATGCCTACTAGAGCCAGAGCAGGAACTGCTGCCTCACGCTTTCCCAGCTCAATTCGGACACTGGAGGGGGAGAGAAAATGACACCGCTCCTCACCATGGCGGCGGTCTTAGCCAACACCTCTGCAGCCAAAGACAGCAACAAGAGAAAAGTATAACGTGCCCCTGGTGCAGACCTTTGTGAGAGCCTTCGCAGATGTGGAGGTCCAAAGACGGGGGCTGGGGGGAGCCCCACTGTTGGACGCTCAGATTAGATGGGTGGGGGCAGGCGCGGGTGTGGCAGGGCCAGGCGTCGTGAACCAGGGGACTCCATTAGCCCTGCTTGCTCAGGCTCTTCTGGGCACCCCTGTGTCCCCTTTCCATTCCTCTGGGTACCAGGAGGGGGAGGCCACCTATCACCTGAGGGCTTTATGGCCAACTTTCAGGGAAGCCAGGTTGGAGGACTGTCTTACGCCCCAGCCTCACTCAGAAAGGCAGGAGGTCAGGGAGAGATTATCCTGCCTCTGCTGTCTCACAGTTCCCAAGGCTATGGGGCACTGTGGGGGTGAGGACAGTGCCTTCCAGCTCTGCCTGCTCTCATCACGGGCACACAGTAGGGCCTCTGTCTGAGCTGGGACGCCTGCGTGTGCTACACACTGCCCAACCCACCCTGGATGCCCAGATGGCATCAGGGGCTGCCCAGGGAAGCGAGCTGGGCCTCAGCTACTCGTCCTATAGTTGCTGCCACTTTCTGAAGCAGTTCTGGAAGTCTTCTGTGAATGTCTTTATGAGGTGTGATTAAAAGCATGGGGATGCTGCTACTGAGAGCGATCCCACAGAAAGACGGGCTCATTAAAACACAACGCTGCGCCTTATTCACCGGGTCTGGCACCACGCGACGTCTGCTTCTTCTCCAAAGTCAAAATGACCGTGAAAGGGAAACCTGTAGAATCAACTCAGGACGTCAAGGCAGCCATGGTAGCAAAAACCACAGACACTCATGAAAGAGCCCTTCCAGAACTGCTTCAGAAAGTAACACAAATGATGGGAAGGGCCTTGGAAGGCAGGGGGAAGATTTTGAGGGGGGTTCATGGCAATGTCTTTTACTGTCACGATTTTTTGACTTGAACACTCCCCGTATTTTTTGTCACAGCTCGTGTATCTAACGTGGGTTCCTATCATACTACACGGCTCTCTCTACACGGGGCGTGAGCACCCGCAGTTTGGCTTTGGAACTGCCCGGCCCACACTGAGCACGACCGCAGCACTGACAGCAGTACCCGAATGCAGGGTACTCCCCCCGGCCCCCAGCCTGGCCAGTTCTTAGTGCTCAGAGCAGGTGAATAACTGCCTGGAGCATGAATGAGTGCCCCCCCCCGGCAGGAGTTCCGTGGGCAACGCATGCCCCCACCAAGGTCGCAGCCCCACACGGGGACAGAGGTGGGGAGAAACCCGGCGTGGCCTGCGGTGCCCGGGGAGACAAGGAGGCATGAGGGGGATACCCCTGGGCTCCCGAGCTGCCTCCGCAGGACCCGATCCTGGACCCACATGTGGGAAGAGCCCTCTTCGGGGGCTGAGCGTGTTCCCCTCCCCAGTTTCCAACACGGCCGTCAGCCTGCGGTTTTGACCATCGCTTCCTCCTGAGTTAAGCAAGGGTGAGTTGATTCCCTGCAGGTGATTTCCTCGGGTGCGCGGCCCTTGGAGCTGGGAAGGAAGGATCTCTGCACGCCCGCCCTCTCAGGTCTGGGGTTAAATGTCACCTCCTGCGGAGGGTGCGGAGCCCCTCACCAGGGCAGCGCCTGCTGCAGGACCACATGCGTGAGTCCTCGGAATGATGGACTTGTCTGCTTTGGCCGCGGACCCTCTCCCAGCCCTGCACCAGCTCTGAGTGGGCTTTGCCTCTGCAGGAAGATGAGCAGCTTGGCCTTCTCTCCTCAGTGCCTGTCTTATAAGGACACTCCCTGGCAGGGAGGCAGAAGCCAAGTGCACCAACTGCCCAGGCCGGGCAGCCCTCACAGAGCCTGCAGTAATGGTGGCTGACAAGGTAGAGACCCGTTTCTTTCATGAGGGGTCCGGGTTTCCTCCATCTTCTTCCTCTGTCTTCACAGGAAGCATCAACCTCATAGCCCAGGGAAGTTCCTCCAGCTCCGCCCCTCGCGTCCGTTCTCCAGGCATCGAGAAGAAAGACAGCAGAGAAAGAATATCCCCTGCAAGTTACACACATCGCTTTCGCTCACCCACCGACCGGCCAAGACTAGATCACAGGGCCACACCTGGCTGAAGGGAGTCTGGGCAAGTAAGTCCATTGCTGTGAAGGGAGACCGGCGTGGACACCAGGGGCCTCTGCCACCCGGGTTCCTCTTGCCGCTCACAGCGTCACCCTTGGCTGTCACCCAGTACAGCCTCATTACCCCACGTTCCAGAGGAAAGCATCAGAGTTCTGAGAGTCTCGCGGCAGGAAGTGGGGCCACTAGGACCCCGACCCCAGGTGCACATGCTCCCCCGGCCCCAATCCTGCAGAAGAGGAGGATGGGACATCCAGGGTCGCACACATCCACCCCTCAGCCCATACCCATGCGGGGGACACAGGCCGGGCTCTGTCACTTGTTCCTCACCGACACCACCTTTGCTTAGGTGCGCTGGGATGGAAAAGGAGACCATGCAGACAGGGCTGAGTCCTCGGGGGGGGGGGGGGCTCTGGCGGTCCCTGGGGAGAGGGCTGGGCAGTGGCCGGTGAGCACGTGGGACGCATGGCCTGTGAGGTGGGCCATGAGCTGGTGGAAAGTGGGCCAGGATTAGGAGGGGGACAGGGAGGGCTCCTCTGAGGGCACACCTTGCAGCCAGAGCCCCAGCTGCAGGGACAGTGAGGGTCTCTGGAAACCATGGTCCCAGTAGGTGCAGAGGCTCTGGGGCGAGAGTGGGTTGCTGTGTGTGAGCGCGTGCAAAGAAGCCACAGCACCAAAGCCATGCAGGAGCAGAGCAAGGGGGACCCGGGTCGGCATCCCTTCCCACAGAGACCGCAGGAGGAGCATGGCTTTGGACTCAGGGAGTCAGAGCCACTGGGCTCTGGGCTCAAGAGTGGCAAGGGGTGGAAATTGCCAGAAGGGGCTGCAGCTGCTGTGACACATGACTGCAAACCAGGGTGCTTCAAACAACAGAAATGTATTCTCCCATGGCTCTGGGTGACAGAAGTCCAAAATTAAGGAGTTCCTGGGCTCATTCTTTCTGGGGGCCTGAGGAAGAACCCAACCCTGACACCTCTTCCCGCTTCCGGTGACTTCCGGCCATCCTTGACGGTGATTTCCAGGGACTTCTAGTGACTTCCAGCCATCCTTGCTGCCCTGTGGGTGGCAGATGTAGCACTCCACCCACCCGTGTCTTCATGTGGGCTCACCCTTTAGGGCTTCTCTTCCCTTCTCTTGTAAGGGTACTCACTTGTCACTGATTTGGGGTGCACTTAGTAATGCACGATGTCCTCCTCACCAGACCCTTAGTTTAATGGAATTACATCCACCAGGGCCACTTTTACAAATAAGGTCACGCTCACAGGCTCTGGGTGAACATATCTTTTGGGACCATGATTCAACCCATGAAAGCCACCAGGGTGGACACAGTGAGACCAGTTACGAGGCCACCGCTGTCCCCAGGTGAGCTGTGTGATGGTGGCCTGGACCAGATAGGGAAGCAGAGTCTTGGGCAGATTCCGAGAATCAGCAGGTGGAGTCAAAGCCCCTGGGGACAAGCTGCAGAGTAAGGATGAGGGTGAAGTAAGGGTGCCTGGCAGGTTTTGGCTTTAGAAAGTGGAAGGATTAGTTTTTTTAAAAAAACATTATTTTATCCAGTTCTATCCCACAAAAACTACCCTTCTGCCCAAACCCAATTATCCCAGTTGCAATTACTGCAGGGGCACCCCGGCCTCTTCAAAGCATCCCGGCAGACGTGTTTTGGGCTGCAGAGCTCCAGGAAACACAAGAAGACCTTCCTGCGATCGCTAAGTAATTGCTTTTCGACTATAAAAGTAATTAAGAAATGGTACCAATTTCCCTAAGTGTAATGTAATTAAATCCACTGGCTTGGGAAATCATTTACAATAAACTTAAACAGCAAAAGATCGGGCCACAGGGAGTCAGGAGATGCCTGAGATCTGGACACATTGTTCTCTGGCCTCTCCCTGCAGGGTGGCCCTGTGGCCTTGGGACATGGCTGGCCAAGGAGGCAGGGATGGAGGACACCAGAGCCTGCTGCCCTGCACACTGGTTGGGTCAGGGCAGACCCCGTGGGTGCCCCCTGCCTGGGCTTCGCCGAGGAAGGGAGCCCAGGGACAGGGCAGGAGGGTAGGAGTAGGACCCTGGCCTTGGAGGGGGTCAGGAAGGTAGAGAAGGAAGTGAGGTAGTTGATGGGGGGACACGGGCCGTGTGCGGATCACCGGGCCAGGCTCAGCCCCGACTTCCAGCCCCCTGTCATGGGGTCTCCTCATGCCTCATCCTCATCCGCATCCCCATTGGGCCTCAGCCTGCGGGAGGTCAGCTCCACTGTGTCACTGACAACCTAGAAAACAGCGAGCAACAGAGCAGAGGGGGAAAGCTACCCCTCCAGACTCCCTCCTCGAAGGAACTGTTGTTAACAATCAGAGAACAACCAGCTTGGCTTTTTTAAAAAGCACAGAGTTACTATTACTACTTTTTAAATTTTCAGGAGCTGATCACATAACATGTACTGTTGCCCCATATTTTTATAACCAGGGCCAACTTTCCATGTTATCACACATTTTTTTCTTTTCTTTTCTTCTTTTCTTTTCTCTACATAGACCAAGCTGGTCTCAATCCTCCTGCCTCAGCCTCCTGAGTGCTGGGATTACAAGAGTGCACCACCGTGCCTGGTTTATCTTCCAGGACTCTTGAAGTAAGAAATGGTTCGGAAAGTTGCAGGGCCTTGGGGCCCTCTTGGCCTGGCTACTTTGTCTCTCCCTACCATGTCCTGGGCCACATCAGAACCTGTCCTCACTGTAGACAGCTCTATGGCCCAGGGGACCCCAGCCAGGCTCAAGGCCCGGGCCACACTTGTTGCATGTGTCCAGCCTCCTCTTTGAAGGGCTGTCGGACGCTGGTCAAGCTGCAACTTCCTGGACCGCCATCCTTTGAAGTTGCCCATGGTGGTCCGCCTCTCTTGGGGAGTTCATTTCCCCCGTCCCCCACGAGCCCAGGAGATATGTGGTCAGCGACTCAGCTGGAAAGATCCACAGGGAACAGGCAATCTTTCTTCCCGAGCTCCCCGTGTTTGGTTTGAAAACAGCCCAGCTTTATCGCCAGCCAGGGCCTGTGACGCAATCTCCCCACTAAAGCTGAGTAAACAGCTCAGGCTCCTGCTCAGCTCCGGGAACCCACCGGCCTTATCTGGGACCCTCCCCTCCTCAGGGCCTGCACCCCAACCCCAGAACGCCCCAGGGGCTGGGAGCCTTGCAGTCTGCTCTGTCTCCCCTCCAGGCTCTTTCCACTCTGCGCCCATTTCCTCATCTGCAAAGCTTGCAGCGTGGGCCCCGGAGTGGCCACCGTCGCGCATCGCGGTGGCCGCAGACAGCTACCCGACCTCTCTTGAGGCTTGGCTGCCTCACGTCTGAAGATGCCATGTGACATGGTTGCCAGGAGATGGGGCAGCAGTAAGACGATTACTGTGCCTGGGTTCGGTGCCCAGTGCATGGGCGGGTCCCCTAGGACTTCCTTCCAGGTCCTTGGGGACCCAGAGTATCAGTGCACTTTAACTGAAGGTGGAACAGAGGCACGCTCTGGCAGGGTGACAGCAGCCCAGAAAAGGCTCACACTGCCTGAAGATGAGGGTAAATGGGTCTTCTGTAGCCAAACATCCCTAGTTGGCCCTGTCCTGTAAATAAAGCATTGGGACATTTGTCCTATCAAAAACTCACTTGGTGTCACGCCAGGTATAAACAGTCCTACAGACAAACTTGCTTGCTTTCCTTCCACAGTAAATGAAGGCTCAGATATAACATCATTTGATTGGTTGTGTCCACATGCAAATGAGGGATTGAAAATAACGTCTTCTGATTGGTCCCGTGACAGTGCCAGATTCACATAAAGGATTGAGAATATCGCTTTCTGATTGGTTGCATGTATAGCGCTCAAGACCCTGTGATCCTATTGGGTCCCATGTTCTGCGCATGTGCTCTTTTCTAGGAATTATCTCATTCACCTGTTAGCCAGTTTTTCTGACCTTTGACACATTCCACCCAGTTAATTGTCTGCTATGCCCAGCCCTAATCTCCTACCTCAGAGGCCCTCATTCATCCCAATTATTCTTTAAATTATTGCTATGATTATAACTAGTTCATTACATCCCTTGAAGGCAAGAACAGTGTCTTATAAATCACTTATTCCCACCATGTCAAATATGCTCAATATGTTTATAGATGGAATCCTACCATTTTTTAGTTCATTCCTTATTTATTTATCCATTTATTTTATTTTTGCAGTATTGGAGATTGAACCCAGGGCCTATGCACTAATATCCCCAGCTCTTTATTTTTTATTTTGAAACAGATTCTCACTAAATTGCTAAATTGCCCAGGCTGGCTGGAACTTGGGATCCTCCTGCCTCAGCCTCCCGGATTCCACGGATGCCTCCCCTGCATCACCACCCCCAGCATGTGGGTATTATTAATACTAAGGCAGTTGTTATTCCTAGTTAATGGCAAGATCTTCACTAACTATTTTTTAAATTGCAGTGACTTTAGAGCCCCCTTGGGCTAGAGTGGACAGGAAGCAGACAGGTCGAAAGGAACATTATCTCAGAATCCAAGTGTTTCCTTTTAGAGCCATGAAAAACCAGGAAACTAGAGGAGACTTTGAACAACCTTCTTGTGTTCTTGGGACAGCACAGCCTCTCATCACTCCACACAGAATTTGCCTCTCTTTGTGGCTGGATTCCCAAATAGCAAAAACTTCTGATCTCTGCTCGGAGGATGTGGTTAAAATGGCATTCCAAATAAACACAAGTTACATTCTCTGCCTCCCCCTAACCCCCAAGATCAGAAGAGGCATTTGGGCCTTTAAGATAACATTCATTTGCGGAGAGATGGTAATATGTAAGATTAATGAAAATTAACACCATCCCTCCGAGTAGAGGAGCTTTTGTTCAGTCGTTTGTCCTGCTATTAATTATGCGTTTGGTGGTGATAAATGCCTTACATCAAGGGTGCCTGGAAAACCATTTCAGTGATTTTCACCTAATTAGGTCCCTTGCCTGTCCCCAGCTGTTCTGCCCCAGGGAACCAGGACCCAGCTGCAGAATGACCCATCCTTGCTCACCCCAGGCTGGATGACCACAACAAGCTCTCGCTGGTTCCATTTATGTTTTCAGAGTCGCCTTGCAGATCCCAGATCAAAAGAGATTTATCGGTTTCTGTCTCCCTTCAGCCTAGTCCAGCCGGACTTTGTGACAAGACCCTATCAGGCCCCACTGCAACGGGCTGGGGCTGGGGGACAAGAAGGAAGGCCCAGCACACTGTCCCTGTCAGATTAGAGGCGGAAATGGCTGCGGGGCTCCCAGTGGCCTGGGGGCGGGCTGCAGGCTGAGATGGGCGGGCGGAGATGGGGTGGCAGCAGTGGGCTGGGAGGAGAATGGGACCGGTTTGTGCACCCGAAGACTGGGAGTCCCCTCCCCCCAAACAGCCAGGACCCGGGGCTGTGTGGACCACAGCTCTGCCGCCACCTCCTCCTCCCAGAGCCTCTGGGATTGCAGCCCTAAACATTCCAGCTCCAGGGCAGCGTGTCTCTTGCTCTCCACCAGCCTTTCTTGCCAGGAAATGCAGACTGCAAATAATTTCACAGCTGGGTGGCACTGGGTAAGTTGCCCAACCTTTCTGAGCCCCTCTGCAATTCTGCAGGACCGCATAGTCCCTTGTCCTGGAGTTCCTCCCCCTCCCTCCCTCCCACTCTCTCTCTCTCTTTCTCTCTCCCTCTAGAGCCTCCACATTAAGCTACATCTTCAGTCCTTTTTCATTTTTATTGTGACACTGGGACCTGCTAAACTGCTAAATGGCCTAGGTTAGGCTCAAACTTTCAATCCTCCTGCCTCAGCCTCCTACGGTGCTAGGATCACAGGCGTGGCCACCTCACCCAGGTGGGACTCATTTTCTGATTTGAGGAAGTCTCAGGCTACACCATGGGTAGAGCCAGTATCTATTCCCAAGGGGCTGAAGGGATCCAAGGGCAGCCTCTCTCCTTGGGGTTTAACCTCTTGTCACCCCCTTGGAAGCCAAGAGACACGGAAAGGAAAATGAAGCCAAAATTCCTCCACAGACAGCTCCAGTCTAAGAGGCCCGGCCGTCCTGTTTGAAGTCGGGATCTTCCTGCAAGCTCCTTCCCCTTCCGCTGCATCAATGGTGGAGACATTTTCAACACCACCACCACGCCCCGCCCCCCCAGCTGC
This sequence comes from Heterocephalus glaber, assembly GCF_000247695.1. The sequence continues at coordinate 21,695,990 of NW_004624755.1, read as the reverse complement.
AATTACTTGGACATTTTTGGAACATGTCTGTTAATGATTTGGGACCCTGAGGACTTATTTTGAATTAATTCCTTTTTAAAGGCCAGTTTGGTTTCCCATTAAGGGGCAGACCCCAAATACCACTGCCTTTGCCTTCATGCTAAATGAACTTTTTAGAGGTTCCAGATGCCGCCTGGCACCGGCCGGGGGAGGCCAGTGGAGAGGTCAGCATGTGCCCGGAGAGACCCCCGGGCCAGACCCCCCATCGCTGCATGGGAAGCAGTGCCCTCCTGAGCCAGGCATCTCAGAAATGTCTTTGAGACACCAGGCCCCCGAGCTGGGCCCTGGGCCTCTGTGAGCCGCACCAGGAGCCATGGGACATGGAGTCGGAACCTGTGAGGCTGCAGCTGCTCCTGCCCTCTGGAGAGCATCCTCGGCAGCCCACGTGCAAGAGCATCAGAGGGGAGCCCTGGCCCTTCCCAGAGGGCCCTTGGTTGGTCTTCTTCGCTCCACAAAATACACACAAGACTTTTTTTTTGAGACAAGACCTCACTCTGAAGTTCAGACTGGCCTCAAACTCACCATGATTCTCCTGCCTCAGCCTCTCAAGTGCTGGGATTTCAGGTGTGCACCACCATGCCCAGCCATTTTAATCAAATTTTAAGGCTCCAGTTCGGTGGCATTATATGCATTCATGTTGCTATGCAACTATCACTGCCACCCATCTCCAGACCATTTTCATCTTCCTAAACTAGAACTCTGTCCCCATGAGATACTAATTCCCTTCTACCTGCCCCCAGCCCCACACCTACCATTCTGCCCTCTGAATCTATGAATCAAGGGCTCCAGCTATGTCATGTAAGTTGAGTCTTACAGTGTTTGTCCTTTTGCATCTGGCTTGTTTTGCTCACCACAATGCCCTCAAGATTCAGCCATGTGTCAGAATGTCCTTCCTTTTTTAAGGCTGCATATTATTCTGTGGTATGGACACATTACATTTTGGGGGCTTATGCCAGAAGTGGAATTGCTGGATCACACTCTCAAGGGTCAATATAAATGAAATCCCAGATTCCCCCAATAGACCCAGGCTGGGACAGATGCCCTTCCTTTGTATTCCTATGTATGATGGTTTTCTGTTTCTGTTTCTGTGTATGTTCCTCCTTCCAGTACACCCATCTACCCTAGGGCTGTAAATTCTTTCAGATAAGGGTTTATGTTTTCTAGTTCATTAACCAAGCCCTGTGTTTGGTATATAGAAGGCTCTCAAGGTTGTTGAAAATAAGCCGATTCTGTGGTTCCAGTTATTTTCCTTGATGAGGACCTCTTACATCAAGTATTGTGCAAACCTACCTGAGAGAAAATATACCTCCATATTTACGTTAATGGAGAATATCTATGACAGAAACAGTGATGTTGATAACAAATGTGTCTCTTCTTTGTCCTGGTAGCATGCACACTTCTCCCTTCTGCACCAGTGCTGGCTTGGCTGGGATTCTAAGACCAGAATGACTGCTCCTTGCCCCCAGAGGGATCCATGCATGGCCCACTGGTTGGGAACAATCACCCACTTTATCAATGGGAAAATTAAGGCTCAAACATGGAAAGGAAGTTGGGCAAGTGATTCTGGTGACCATATGTTCCCAAAAACTGACTCTAAGATCCCTCCCCTGTTCCCTCCAGAGAATGTCTAGCCTTGTTGGGCTGTGGTCCACAAGTGAGCTTGGGGACATGGTGGGCATTGTGTAGTCAAGGCTGTTTCTTCTTCCCAGAATTCCCTGACCTAAATTTCCCAGCCTTCCTTGCAGGTGAGTTAGGGACCACTGAACCAAGTAACAGTCAATGGAAAAAGGCTGAGAGCAGGGCTATAAGCCATCAGCACTGGTCCTTAAAATGTGTGCTGGTGACCGCCTCCTTCTCAGCTGCTTCACGGGTGACCTTGGCTGACACATATGTAAGATAATGATGTCCCAAGGTGATAATCTGTCACCCCCTCATGCCCCAGCCTCTCCAGGCTCACGCAGCTGCTCTGTATCCAGCTCTCAGCTGCTAGGAGGGGCAGCTTTCAGGCTCCCAGCCCAGTGCCCACTGTGCCCCATTTCCACACTCTTGTGGTCCCATCCATTTATTGAACTATGGAGACAGGTGACACCTTTCCCTGTCCCCAGCCTGCAGAGCTGAATGGAGGGGCTGATGAGAACAGCAAGGGTCAGGCCTGGGGACACATGTTACAATGCAAGGGACAAAGGAAAAAAATGCCAGATATTGAGTTTTGGAGCATTGCAAATCTGTTCCTCCCTTGGGTACCCGAGCAGCTCACATTAAGTGCCCTGCCTCAGTTTCCTCATTTGTAAAACAGGGAACTGATGGTTACTACTACTGAAGACACACCTCTCTCCTGCTGGAAGAACTGAAGGAGACAGGACAGGTCTGTGGTTCTGAAGTTCTGATGTCATCTGTGCAGCTGTCACCTCCCACCCGGACTGTCCTCACCTGAACCCAAGGGGCAAGAGGCCCGGGCTCAGTCCATCTGCTGGGGCAGCTCTGTAGCCACATAGGAACTGGCTCAAAGGCCCCCTCCCTCCCGGAGACAGCAGGTCACAAAGCAGGTGCCGCCCCAGTGCTCCTGCTTCGGGCTCACAGCTTCTTGGCCACAGGTGCTTATCTTCCAGGGAGGGATGCCTGAAACCCCAAGCAAAGGTGCCCTTGCCTGCCCCCATATGCAGGTGGAGGAAGCTCTCAGAAATGTTTGCTGAATTTGTCCAGCTCTGGCTACTTCCAGCCTCATGTCACACCCTACCCCAGCACACTGCCTCTTTGCCCTTCCTCCAGCATTGCAGGCACATGTCAACCCAGGGCCTTTGCACTTGCTGTGTCCCCTCCCTGGAATGTTCTTCATCCAGATAACTTCAGGGTCTGTCTTCTCTTTCCATTCCTGGCTCTGCTCAGATGTCACCTTCCAGAGTGGAGGTTCCTCCTGTCCACAAGAATGTCCACCCTCAGGCCCTCACCTGCTTGATTTATCTTTGTAGCACTTGTCATGACCTTGTGCGTCATGCGACCCTGTGGTGTGGGTTTACTTTCTGCTTCCATTGCTGCCATTTCAAATGAGTACTTTTGCAGTTGTGCTTTGGATCTGTTACACGCACTGCTATTTCTCCAGTGCTGGAACAGAGCCTAGTGTGCGACAGACATTCCTCAAGTACTTCTGGAGTAGACAGATGGATGGAGGAAGGGTGAGGGGATCCCCAGGAAGACCATGAACTGGGCAGGTTCTCAGCAATGAGAGAAGAGCCCTGCACCTCCTGGCAGCCTCTGAATTCCTCCAAGTGCCCAGAAGTCCCATGTGGAAGGAACTAGGAGGCACCAAGCACTAGGATTTGGACTAGAATGTGTCAGAGGTGTTGTTTTACATTATCTGCAGCTCTGAAGAAGGAAAACAGGATACAGAGTCCAAGATTTTCTGAGAAGAGCTTAAACCATGGATGCAGCGATGGCTATGAGGCTGGTGACTGTTTTCGATGTCACTGAACAAACCCTCTCCTACCACAATGTGCAGCAGCTTCGTCCACAGTGGCCGACATGCTTCGAGACGGACAGTGACATTCTGGGGAGATTTGGGTGGGACAAAAAGTGACAACCCAGGAAGCATCCCTGGCTGCTGTTGCTCCAAGGAGATTTTTGCTCCCTCAGCAAACAGAGACGAGCTGGTGTGTGTGAGATTAAATTCAGGCCGACCTTTCCCCTCCTGTCTGGAGAAAGTCTCTGTTCTCCCGACTCCTGTGGCCGAGGAATGTAAACAGCCTCACTAACCAGCATGACACTCGGCGTTGTAAAGGGCTCATTATAATCGAATTCTTCTGTCCCAGGCTTATCTAATTAAGTCGTGACATAGTTTCTTTTCATTTTCACCAAAGCAGAATCGAAGCTTTGATTGGCTCTTCACTTTTGATTTCAGCCTTTGAGGAGATCATTTGCAGGAGTTGGAAATTAATGTTTCCCCGGAGCCACAGGATGGGCTCCTCCTAATGATCACGGCACCTAGCTCTGAAGAGCTCCGGGATGGGCACAGCGCTCTGGTGCACACCTGCATTTCATCCCCGTACTCGGAGACAGGGCGGCCAAAGAGGGAGCAGCTCTGCTCATTTTGCAATCATGAATGTAGGGTCAATGAGCATCCACTGTGCGCCCTGGGGGTCAGACCTGCGTGGACAGGGCCCATTCCCAGTGCCACCAGCCATCATCCTGTTATTTCATCTGATGCCAAATGTGCAAGCTCGGTCTTCTGACCAACAGCCCGCCTGGCAGCTGTGAGAGTGGGTCACTACTCAAATTCTGGAAGTCTGTTCTGGAGCCCACAGTCTCCTGTATTTTGGAGATGCTTTGGAGGCAGGAAACACCACACGGCCCCTGGAAGGCGGCTACCCCATCCTTGGAGAGAGGGGTGGTGGGACGCTTCCTGAGGGGGTCCTGAGCTGAAGTGTGAACAGTGCGGAGGGGACAGGAGTGAGTCAGGGGAAGAGAGAGGTTCTGGGTTGAGGCACAGAGGAGAGGGAGCAAGCCATGGGCCTGGGGCCTCCCACCTGTGCCCACAGCTGGGCCCGCTCACTTCCCAGTGATGCAAATGGGAAGTTCGTCCTGGATCCAAGCATCCTGGCCATTTGCACAGGTCAGCTGCTGTATCCACTTCCGAGGGATATCATGGGGAACAAAGAATGAAACATAGTAAAAGCCACCTTTTGTGCAGTACTAGGGATTGAACCCAGGGCCTTCACACTTAACTACATCCCCCACCCTTTATATTTTTTATTTTGAGACAGGAGCTCACTAAGTTACTAAGTCGCCCAAGCTAGGGTTGAACCTGGGATCCTCCTCCTTCAGCCTCCAGAGTGCTGAGATTACAGGCGTACAATACCACATTGTGCAGTAAAGGCAACATTTAAACTCAACCTAAGAGGTGTTTGTAAGTGAAAGGGTTCCTGTTGTCATCTCCAAATGTCTACCTTCTGACGCTTTCCTAAAATGTCATTTTGTTGCACTCCAATGAGTGTTAGGATGACTTGATTGATATCACAGCCACATAGGAGAAAGGGAAAGGGGAAATCAAAGACACCTTGGAAATGTCAAAACAGGGAGGCTTAAGGGGTTCTCAGTCCAAAAAAGTTCCCTCTTAGGTAGGATGTGGGTTGCTGATGGAGATTCAGAATAATCTCTATTTGCTCCTTCGCCCCACACCTATTCGTGCAGAACACATTTGTCTCCTAAACAAGCACTCATCAGGAAAATCACCAAAGCGAAATGCACCAAACTTGTGGCAGATTTCACCCGCTGCTGTCTTGGCACCAGTGGGGCGGGGAGGCAGCCCTCACTCAAGCTTTGCAGAGCCCGCTGTCCACACCCAGAAACGGGGATGAGGAGCTGCTGGGCTCCCCATCCAGGAGGCCCCCAGCCAGCCACCCAGGAGGCTTGCTCGGCTGCCTGCACCATCCTCCCCTTCCCCGAGAGCTCCGACTTCTTCTCAGGGAATCAGTGTCCTTGCTATGGTCTACTCCCCCTCCTTCTGCAGGTGCTGGCCTCTGAGCGGTCACTTCCGGTGATGGCACGCATTCTGCGTAATTGTTGTGCCACAACAAACCAGCCCAAAGCCTAACACTTAACCTGGCCACCACCACGTCTTTCCTTCACCAACCTGCAGGAGGGCAGGGCCCAGCGGGCAGCTCCTCTTGGCTTTATGACATACCACTGGTTCGCTCATGCAGCTGACAGGTGCGTGGAGACTTCAGGCTGGGGACATGGGTGCCTCCCCATGGGTGACTTGGGCTTCCCCACATGGTGGCTGAGTCCTGAAAACCAGGATCCCAAGAGACAGGAAGTGGAAGCTGCTGCTGTCTTAAAGCCTGGCTTCGAAGCTGGCACCACCTCTGCTATGGTCTGAATACAGATAGTGTCGGCCAGAGGCCATGTGCTAACTAACGGGGTCCCTGTGGGGCCCCCAGAAGGCTCTGTGAACTTTATGAGGTGGGGTCTGGGAGGGGTCCTGAGGTCACTGGGGCATTCGCTGAAGGACAGTGGGATTCCTGGCTTGTGACGTGAGTGGTATGCTCTGGCACTCCCTCCTCACCCAAGATCTTCCTAGAGGGCCAGAGCAATGGGGCTTCTTGGTCTTAGACCAGATCCTCCGGAATGGTGAACAAAACAAACCTCTCATCTCCGGAAGTCACCTGCCTCGGGCATTTCATCATAGTCACATGCAGCTGACTAACGCAGCATCACTTCTGCCATGTGCCACTGGCCACGCAGTGACAGAGCCAGCCCGCATTGAAAGGAGAGGACAGAAGCGTCCTCCATGACGGGAGTGGCCACCCGATATCCCATGGCACATGAGCCATTGCTAGAAAGCATTACAGCCTTCTTTCCTGTTGCTTCCTTCTCAGTCTTCCTAGAATTCAAGTGTGAGGCTTGGGCAGGAACATCCGTTTCAGAAGCAGGAAGTAGCACATTCATGGTTGTCATGCACTGAGACCGTGAGGCAGAAAGGCAGAAGTAGCCTGAGCCCTGGAAAATGGCCCTGACATTTACATGAAAACATTTGCATTTCATGCAGCTGACCGTAGACCCTAACTCCATTCCCGCTGCTTCCATTCGCAAGGATGGAAAGGCTTCGTGGGGCGTGGGGAGGTGTGCGGTAGAGATTTCCCACGGGCCAAGGCACGGAGGGGACTTCGGCCTTGAGTGGGCAGCCTCTGCGTGGCACCCGCCTTCCGGGAACACACTCAGTCCCAGGAGAGCCGCCTCCCCTCCACAGCGCGCAGGCGCCGTTTGTGAACCAGGAAGCCAGCTCCACCAGATACCGGAACAGCCGGTGCTTTGAGGTTCTTCCTCCAGAGGTCTGAGAAGTAAATGCCCGCTGTTCAGAAGCCCCTAGACCGTGGCATTCTTGTTACTGTGGCCCAAATGGGCTAAGACGGGCACCTTGTCACCTTGTCCCCTCCACTTCCCACGTGTGATCTTGCTTAACTCCTGCAGCTACCCTGGGATAAGGACACAGGGGCAGGGAAAACAGGCTCAGAGAGTTCAGCAATATCACCAAGGTCACACAGCTGGTAAGGGAAGGAGCACAGGCCTGCCCATGCCCCTTGCAAGCCTGCTTTCATTGCCATTCCTGATTCTGCTTTTAGGAGCCTTGATTTCAATGCCCAGCTCAAATGCCTCCACATTCTGACTTGACTTTACCTCCTCAAGCCTCAGTTTACCCATCTCTAAGATGAGAGGGCTCTGAGGGCTGAATAGGAGCTCTCAAAGGAGGCTTCTCCCCTCAGAATCCTTTGATGCCATACAAGTTCAGATAACATTGAGGTTTATTTTTTAAAAATCATCAAATGGGCTTATAATGGAATTCCAGAGCCATACGTAGGCAGGAGAAGGGCTGCAAATCTACAGGATGTCAATTCCAAGTTGAATACAATTTACAAGAAATGGTTCAAATATCACAAGGTCAAAACAATTTTGAGCTTTCCAGTATTTACAAACATACTTCACTTCATAAACCTTTCCAATCCATGCCACACCATCTATAGACAGGAGGGCCCATTTTAAGATGATCCTATTTAATTTGATGTGGCTTTAAGTGAGGTTTGTTGGAAATGTGCTACTAATTTTGGACTTTTGTGTTTAGGAGGAAACGCGATTGAAGCTTAATCCAATTTTCTAACACCCGAAAACAGCTACAAGGAAAACAGACGGCATGAAGGGAGAATGGCAGGGCCTGCCTCCAAAGGGCTCCCTGGGCCCTAGCTGTCCTGCTGGAATGTTCCATTGCTATAGTGCTTGCCCTTGGGCATGGGGGAAAGTCCAGCCACATCGACAGGGCCTCCAGAATGGTCTGCTCTGTCCAGCTGCCCTCAAGTAGTTCTTTCTGAGCTAGGTGTGGTAATGCCAGCCTGGAATCCCAGCACTTTGGGATACTAAGGCAAGAGGACAGCAATTTTAGGCCCAGTGTGAGAAATTTAGTGACTTAGTGGAAACCTGTCTCAAAATAAATATTTAAAAAGGGGCTAAGGATATTGTGAAGTCCCTGGGTTCAACCCCTAATATGGCAATGATAATAATAATAGTATTAGGCTCTTTCTGGAGAAAAACCTGCTCTACCTAGCAGCTCAGAAGATTATACTGTCTTCACCTGGCCTTGGATAAGGACAATGACATTTGGCGCTTGCTGAATAACAATCCAGCCAATGCTGGGGCTGCCTAACTCACAGCAGGGCAGTTCCTCCTAGGCTCCATCTGCCACCACTCTGATAAATCCAGATGGGTTTATCAGAACTCAACCTCAAGTTGTCATCCAGCTTGCTATGGATTTGTTAGGCGGTAAGCTAGTGTGAGAGGTGACACTTTCTGAAAATAGCTGCATCGGTCTCTATCTTCTGTCCAGTGTGCTCTTCTGATGACAGATGGCACTGACTTAGTTTTTCAACTGCTTGGTGGTGCAGAAGAGATGATCGTTTCATAGAAACTGTACTCTGAGTTTGATCTTTTCCTAGGCTAGCAGCACGCTGCAGGATAATCTCGTGCGATGGGATCCCAGTCATCCCTGGGATTGTAAGCACAAACAATCACTACTCTAGAGTGTACTGGGTTGTCACCATGTTAGGTTAAGTGAATTAAATGTATTTTTGACTTCTGATGGGTTTATCAAGACCTGACCCCATCATAAATTAAGGAACATCTGCATATAACTTAGACACTCCCCCTTTGAGGGGTGAGGGTCCAGGATCCCATCCGTGGAATCTAGGTGGGCTGTGGCTATGATGGAGGAAGTCATTGTGACTTCCAGAAGCTCAGCCATAACAGGTAATACAGTTTCTACCTGGTTTTCTTGGGATACTTTTTCTTAGAACACAGCCACCAGACCATGAAAAAGTCTAGGCAGCCACGAAGAAGCCCCATGAAGGGGCACTGGGCCCTCAGCTTACAACCCTGTGGAGCTGGAATCCCCAGACAGGGCCAACAGCATCCTGCCAGCCATGGGCATCCCCACATCAGAACTAGGCTTTCTGGCTCCCAGTTGCTTGCCCCACTGGTGCATGGAGCACAGTCAATTGGCCCCTGCTAATTCCTGCCCAGCATGCAGATTGATAAGCAAAATAAATGATAGATCTCGTTATAAGTCACTAAGTACAGAGCTTCTCTTTTTAAAAAAAGGGCACTTTGGATTCCCACTCTACCCCTCTGGCTGGCATTCAGCCTCCTTAGCCTCTATTCCCTATCTGTGTGACAGGCACAATGCTAGATCACTAAACTGGCGCGAGGTCACCAGGTGCGGTGTGAAAGGCTCTAGAACCCTGTGTGTCCTCTGCTGTGGCTTCACTTAATAGTCTCCTTCCTGTCCCATTTCCTAAGGTTTCCTGCCCATGTACAGCTCCCCACAATCCAGCACCTCCCAGGGCTACTGTTATGTCTGGAGGCCGCACTTTCATGCCACGGCTCCCTGTGCTCAGGATATCTGTGCGAAGCATGCCAAAGCATCAGGCAGGGCAAACCTCTCTGCAAGCCCCAGTTTCACTGCTGCTGCCTCCTGGGAAGCCCTCTCCACTTCACTCTCCACAGCAAGTGAGCACAGATGTGTGAGGTTTTCCAGGCGTGGCAGCTGAGGCTCTGCAGGGCTAAGCTGTTGCAGTCACAGATGCCACAGTCTGCACAATGGTGGTGCACAGCCCCGGACTTGGTCACATCCTATTCTTGGCTGGTGATGTTAGTGCTGGCCACAGCCACGCTGTTTTATCCCTGCTCAGCCAAGCAGTGAGCTCTTCAAGGGGCAGGGCTGGTATTTTCTCTATGTTAAGCCCTTTGCATCCCCCAAGCCCCCAAGTAGGGGGCTGGCTGTCCATATGGTAGAAACTGAGCTAAGGCAACTTGCAAGCTACTCTGTAAACTGGGACATAGAGGAAAGCGAGAGGCCAAGGAGCCCAGTGCATGCCATGGGGGAACTGATTTCACTGGGTTTGCAGATCCATTCAATCACATGTGTGATAAATAGTCCTCATACATAAAATGAATTCAGAAATACATTCATCATCTCCTCAACCTCCTCTCATCCTACCTCCTGAACTGCCCATTCCTGTTTCTACGCACAACTAGATATAATTCACTTATAGAGCTTCTTTTTGTTTGATGGCATCTAGAATTCATATTATTGGCCAACTTCAGGAGTTGTTTGTTTTACCCAATATGTCAAAGAGATTCCTCCAGATAATTATATAGAAGTCAATTTTAAAAGAGAAAGATATTCCCCCCAAACACATGTATAACTTATGTAACCTTCCCAGGCCTGTCGGACTTTCAGATTGCTTCCAGGTTTTTGCCACCACAAACAGTGTGGCCATAAACATCCTGTCCCTATGTCCTTATGTTCTGGGGTTTTCATTTCCAAGGGACAGAGTCCCAGAAGTAGGCTTGCTGGATCAAAGGGAATACAGTATACTTCTCCATGTTAATAGATGCCTCCAGACTGTGTTCCCAGGAGGCCTTGGCAATTCACAAGTCCCGCTCCCATACACAAAACACAGGGTCAGAGAGGACTTCCCTCCCTCCGCTGTTCTGAGCCACAGAGCCAGCCGTCTGGAGAGCAGCCCTCTCGACAGTCACCCAACCTCACCGAGCCTGAATCCTGCTCTCCATGAGGACGAACCCAGTGCGACTCACTTCTTAGGCACCTGGCTGGAGATCAGATGCAGAAGGCCAGGCGAGTGTCACCGGGGGTGATTATCCTGTCTGCAGGGACGAGACCTGGCCCATGGCTGGACGGCTGCAAAACCCATGGCTTGAGGCTACCCTGGGCCACAGGTAGCTCAACCCATCTGTGCTTCCATCCTGCTGGCTCTGCACACTCAGCCCTTCTCAAAGCCCACTGACTCTTTCCCTCATCACTCATACCCACCACATCCTTCCAAAGCACGGTCTGCTGTTCAGAGCGAAGGTCCTGTCTACTCTCTGCCGGGTCCCTGAGTTGGCATTTCTGCCTCGGCTCAGCAAATATAAAGGTAATAATGGCAAGTACTTCTGGGACATATACCATGTCCCAGGCCTGTATGGCTAGTTCCGGACGTGTGCCAATTCACCTCCACCTGGCAGTAATCTCTGATGTCCACCACACAGGAGGAACCAGGTTAGCAGCTGGCAGGGTGTCCCTTAGTGCCTGCTGCCATGGTTCATCTGGGATTTGCCTGAGACCCAGGACCTGCTCTGCCCATGCTTCTGTGTGCCTGGGGGGACAACCTGTGCTCACCTGGAGCCCAATACTACAGGCCATTTGTGGGACCACCCTGTTGGTTCCAGGCCTCCCTGGTCCCACGCTGGAAACAGAGTCATTTCCCTGCTCAGGCTCAGCTATGCGGGGCACCTTCTGCAAAACCTCCACAGGTTCCCCTCGCTCTCCACTGCTCCTGCCGTCATCCAGAGCACCAACTGTGTGACGGGCGCGGGAGAGACACGGGGAGAGGCAAGCCCAGGCCTGTATCCAAGATGGGCCAGATGGGGAGGGACGCAGGCCACACATTGTCCTCGGCGCGTCAGAAGCAAAGACAGGCCTTGAGGCCTGGAAGCACCCGTGAGGCCACAGAAGGAGGTGGTAGGAACAGGGCTGGAGGAGGTAGGAGTTCGCTCCGCAGAGGCCCTGTGCTAGCGGCCACCCTGGCACCAGTGTGTGCCTGGCACCCACGTAGGGTGCTCGGATTCCTCCAGAGGGACCCAGGTGGGGAGGGAGACACTCTTCTCTCTTCCCCCGGAATTAGAATTACCGTCACGGCTGCGTCTGACATCTGCTAGAACCAATTCGTTATCATTAGGAAATGGATCCCTAATGAATTTCTGCGGCCATTAAGTCTGATTTACAGTAATGGTAATCACCCTTGGAAGCACACACTTTATCCCTTTAATTAATAATCCTCGCTTATCAGCAAGCCTAATGGCCACAGGACAAAAAGGGGAAGGAAGCCTCCTGCTGCAGCCCAGGCTTCCACCCTCACTACTGGGGACAGGGAGGGAAGGCTCCGGTCCATGTTGCCACCATGAGGGAGCTGACATCCCTTGGCCCCCTTGGGAATCTTCGCAGTCAGCAGACAGCTGTGGCACGTTCCTGGGGCATGAGCAGGGGTCCTTGCTCTCCACCTGTGCCACTTCTCCCGACACCACCTGGCACGGCTCTATGCCCCTCCCTGGAGAGGCTTCCCTCTCTCCCTGTGCCCTGAACAGGTCTGCGACTTTCTCCCATCCTCTGCCACAATCCCAGGCATTTGCACCAGGAGACTACATGCATCCGGGCAGGAGGTGGGCAGGTGGGCATGTGATGCAGGGCTCTACACAAGCAAGAGCTGCCCTCACCTGTGAGGCACTGAGGGGACCGAGCAGTGAGCAGGGAGCAGGGTGGCTTTCCAGAGCGACACCAGAGCAAGGCATTGGAGGGCAGATCTCAGGAGACTACCAGGAAACCCTGCCATTCGTTTCCTTGGTGCAGGGCACTTTCCTGCTTATCTGCTCTGAAGTCACATTGACACTGAGAGCTAAGTGTCATTATCCTCCATCTACAGTCAGAGCTCTGGAGAGGGTAAATGTGCCCACAGGTGGCAGAGCTGGAGCTCAGCCCCAGCGTCTGTCCCAAGGGGCACAGCCCCCATTGTCCATGTTCCACAGGCTCTGACAAAGCCCCTTCTCCGGAAGCAGGACCCAGTAAGGCACTGCTTCATCCTAGGGTGGCCTGGAACACAGGTAGATTGCATCAGGTGCTTACCCAGGTTCACCGTGAGGCTGTTCAGCCAGAAGCCACCAGGAGCAAAGGCCTCCATGCACCTGGACACACCTGGTCTAACTCAGCTCTGCTGTAGTGAAAAAGTAGAATTTATTTTATCATAATCCTGGAGACTGGAAGTACAAGGTCTGGAAGCCAGCAGGCTCAGGTCCTGGGGAGCTTCTCTCACCAGCTTGCAGGAGGCCACTTTCCCGCTGAGCCATCATGTGATGGAGAGAGCAGACAAGCTTCCTGGGGTCTCTTCCATAAGGGCACTAATCCTATCATAAAGGGGCTCACCTCGATGACCTCCCAAAGGCTCTGCCTGAAAAAGACTGTCACACTCAGGGTAGGGCTTCAACATGTGGATTCAGACTGCTGGTGAGCCCCTGGGTGGGCCTTGCCTATGGTACAGCATTGGGAGCCTAAAGACAGAGCTACAGATGGAATCATTTGCTGAATTACAATCCTGACCTAAGTCCTTCCAGTGTCATCACACTGGGAACCTCACTGTGCTTCCGATTTTTCCCTTCTGAAACGGGGACACCACTCGTACCCGCTCTCAGAGTCCTGGGAAGGATGGCATAAAGTGAAACATGTAAGGTAACAGCAGCATGTGAGATATTCGTATATCCACAAGAAACATTCAAGAGTGTTAGTTGATATTATTACTATTACTATTATTATTATTATTAATAATACATCATCAGCAAAAACATTCTGCTTTCAGAAAAGAAACTGCTAAAAAAAAAACCCTCCAAAACCTCAGATGTTTGGGACTAAAAGAGGAGATGGATATAATGTGTCTAATGAGAGGGAAAGTCAAGAGGCTGGATTAAATTTTGAGATAATGACCAATAGGCTTTCTCCTCCTATTCCTGTTTTTCTCCCATCCCTGCACGGAAGGGCTGTGAGCACACCCAGGAATACTCCAGCTAAAGCAGAGCGGTCTAACTGCCTGCCGACCGCCGTGCTCTCTCCTCGATAAAACCCCGCACTCCAGTGTTCCTCTGAGCAGCGTGCATGCTGCTTCTCTGGCCGAGTCCTGCCTCCCCTGGGGATCCACCCACCACCTCCTCCACCAAGATGCAGGGCCCAGCAGCACCCACCACAAGCACACCGAACCCCGCGCTGCCTCCTGGCTCAGAGGTGTGGCCCTGCAATCCCTCTCCATTGCCAGCCCCGGCTCCAGGTCTCCACCCTGTCATCAGCCCAGGAAGGTTTCTGTGGTCCTCAGGCCATGTGCTTGTGGCAGGTGCCCCTCCGAAGGCTTCCCCAGCCACTGTGCTGACCCTGTAGCCTTGAACTTGAACTTGCCCTGGTGAGGCTGCCCAGGACAGGGCTTAAGGCTGCAAACTCTGGGACTCAACTGCCTGGTTTGGAACACCGACTTTCTGCTTTCTGGCTGCACAATCATGGCAGATTGCTTCCACTGCTCCGTCCGCCATCTATAAAGAGTGACACAGACAGCGGGCCTCCCTCCCTGGGACCCTGGTTAGGATTATACGGCTTAATGCTTATAAAACTCTTAGAATAGAACCCAGCATGCTCCTGTGGAAGAGCTCATTATTATTTACAAAGCTGTACCCCCCATGAACTGTGTCTTCATACCCCCCCAACCCCCCACCCCCACCCCGTGCCCGGCACTGTGGTTGGGACTTAGTAGGCACTCGGTAAATATTTGTGGAGTTGAATTATCCCCACAAAATGGAAACAGGACTTGGCTCACAAAGGAGCGATCACTCATTACATACTAGGTGATTTTTCCAGTGTGCATCATGCCAAATATTGTACATTCTTCATTATAGTTAGGGTGGTGATATTCATTAAAGGGTAGCATAGTTTCATTAGAAAACCTTATTTTTGGAATTTTATAACCCAGCCACAAAAATTCACTCCGGGCAAAATGCTAACTTATGTCTGGGAGTAAATGGGTTTATTTTATAAATTTTTATGCATTTTCCACACATAAACAAATGCCCAGATAAACCATTCTTTAATAGAAGGATTGCAAGAGGAAAATTTGATATTCTGATATATGAGACATGAGGGCTCAAAAGTGGGGTAGGGGCCGGGGGAGCTCGCTTGGTTGGGATGTGTGTTTCACTGCACATTTTGTCTCTTCTCCGAGCCTTTGCCAAGATCTCTACCATCATAAGGACCAGTGCTTTGGGGACTTCATTGGACCAGCTGCTGTTCTGAGTTTCACATGGTTTAACTAGTTCCCCAAGATACATCTCCTCCTGCAGGATGGGGCTCAGTTACTGTGCCCAAAACATATTTGCTCAGACCTCAGAATGTGACCTTATTAGAAAGCAGGGTTTGGGTAGATGTAACCGTGGTAAGGTGAAGTCATGCTAGGTTATGGTGGACCCTCAACTCAGTGACTACCGTGTTTATAAAGGAAAGGAGGAGGTTTGGACAGAGACACACAGCAGGGAGAAACCCACGTGGCAACAGACACAGGAAGAGGAATGACTTTGCTCCAACCAGGGGTGCCAATGATGCCAGCGACCCCCAGATCTGGAGGAGTCAGGAGGGATCCTCCTTGAAGCCCCAGAGGAGCCAGCCATGCTAGGGCCTTGACCTTGGATTGATTTCCAGTCTCCAGAACGGAAGAGAAGAAAGCATCCCAGTTTGCAGCCATTGTTGCACCAGCCCCAGGCAACTCATTCAGAGGGGAAACTGAAGTACTATTCGGACGGCAGATGGAGCTGAGATTCCAACCCAGAAAAGTCCCGACGCTGCTCCCTGACCCTCTCTACTCACTGGCTGATAGAACATGCTTAGAATGTTCAGCTTGCCCAGCAGTAAATAGGTGTTTCCAAGTGACCATCTCCTGGCATTTCCCTGAGGGCCTACAACAAGCAATAAATGGAAGAAAACCGCCATGTCCAAAGCCCAAAAACCCACTTGAGGACTTTGAATTCATTCCCTAGGACTCTCTAATCTCAAAAAATGTACAGCTCATTCTGTTCTACAGTACAGCATGGACCCTAAACACGTTTATTATTTAGGAAAAAACTGTCACAAGAAAAAGCAATGTAACAGACTGGTTCCGGGCCAAGTAAGTCCCCAAGCTTACCATCTGCAAGCCCTAACCTAGGCGCCCCAATACAGGGAAGTGTAAAGGCAGGGGTACCGCAGCCCTGGGCTTCTACCCACCACCGAAAGGATTGATTTGGTCCCTGATTACAGACATGGAGAGATGTCCACGATACAGTACAGAGTGAAAAAGCCGGTTCTAAGCTGATACGTGGTAGAGCACGCGTTATTCTTACTAGAAAAATAGACAGAAAAGACATTTGTGGGGTAGATGAGCATACGGGAGAGAATGGGAAAACACAGGCACAGTGTTAATAATGGCGAGGGATGGAGAGATGGATGGTCATTTTTGCTCCTTTGTGCTTTTACTTATTGTCTGGATTACTTCCAATGAATATGTTTTTATTTTGTAATTAGAAAAAAAAATAACAAAACTCTTTACACTTGGGCAGGATGGGAAGCCTGCAAAGCCAGTGTGTTCGTGTGTGGCTTTTCCTTTTGTCCCACAGCCATCGTAAACCTCCTGGGACATGGGGGTTTGCCCAGCAGCACCCGGCGCAGGAAAAACTGCTCCAAGGGGCTTCCGAAGCCCAGATGGTAGAATCCAGCTCCCTCTGGGCTCCTCCAGCCACCCAAGGTTAAGCAGACTGCTCCTGTCTAAAGTGCAGGCAGGTTCCCTTAAGTGAGTCTGAACCTCCTGCCGCAGTGTACAGCAGGAAAGTGAAAAAAGACGCCCTGGCACGGCTGGGTTTTAAGACCTACTCTCACCCAGGCGGGCCCAGTGCTGGGCCTGGGAGAGGGGCTCGTGCCAAGCCCCCGTGCGCTCCAGAAAGCCAAACAGGGTCAGGCCCGAGGTGCTCGTTTTCTGTGGCTGCACTGAGAACTTAGCGACGGAGCCATAACAGTAGTCACTTACTCACAGTGTCCCGGGGCCAGAAGTCCAAACCTGGGGGGGCCCTAAGGGCCCTAGCCCCTCAAAGACTCTGGGGGGTTTGTTTGTTTTTTAAGGGATTAAATGGTAAAGGGGTGGGGGTGAAGCGAAGAAGTAACTTTTTGGTTCTTCTGAGATGTAGAATGCATTTTCTGAATTTTCTAGGACCTTAACCAGCAAGTCAGCTAACCCAAACTAGTAAAAATAACTGGACCAATTATAGCTAAGATACAAGAAAAGTCTAATGATGTTTGTGTAGTAAGAGGTAGATTAGATTATCTAGTCAGTTTACACATCAGAAAGCAACAAATTTCAGCCTGCTCTGTTAATTACTAATATACATGAATGATCTCATGTGCATAAGCTCAGAAGGATCCAAAGCTATTCACAAACTGGAAGAGAAGCCTTGCGTGCCCATGCACAAGGAAAACAGGGTAAGGGCCACAGGAGGGAACAAAATGCTATGAGGGCTTGAAAGAGGGACAGGTCAAGCTGATCCTCCAAAGCTTATGTGCAGCATGTCACTGAGTTAGGGAAAAATCACCATGTTCAGAGGAGGAAAACATCATAAAACTTCATGCCAGTTTAGTGAAAGTGAAGCTCAACATAATATTTAATCAGTAATCTAAAGCAAGTCTTTCGCAAATAGATATAAAAGATGAATTAACATATCCAAAGCCATGTAGTTTTAGGGCTAATCTGTTGTTAGGTGAACTTAACATTAATCAGGGCACCTCCTGTAAGCCAGGCACATAGGCGATACAAAAGCATAAAATATGATCCTTGCCATCAGTAGCTTATACTGTAAAGAGCCAAAGAGGGTCAAGCAGAGGCAAGTTTGTGCCACTGCTGCGTTTTGCCCTCTTCTTTGGTGAGGACATCTCAGGCTGCTGTCATTCCTCTGAATTCTGAAGAACATAGCCTTTTCCTGGAGAAACTCCTTTCTTCAATGCTTTGGGCCAGTTGTGAGTATCAAAGTAAATGGACAGGATATCAAATACTTGATTGATGGCCGGTATCTCTGACTGATAGTTTTTCCCATTCTGGCGTCTGACCATGTGTTCCTGGACTGGCAAACAGGCTGTCTTGACAGGGTGTTCCTGGGCCTTCTGAAACATCACTTTCTCCTGAATCCTTTTATCCACAAGTCCACCAGGACATAAACTCTGTTTAGATCAACATCTTCAAGAGCATGTTCTGAGTCAGGAGTCAGATACACAGGGTTTCCAGAGGAAATAAACTAAAGCAGTCTTCTTCCACTATGTCCAGCAGGTAACTAGAAAACCCATCATTCATCCTCAAATGTTCTTGGGAGAGGGGACTATCAGTTCTGAATCCAGAGAGGCAGATCCAAAAGGGTTTGTCAGCTTTTTCATTTGAACCTTACAACCCTCGGATCTGCCCAGCCAGCCTACTCATTTCCTTCTTTGACATGTGGTGGGTCATCCTCAAATCGATACACAGTCTTGGTCCTGAGTGTTTGGCCTCCAGAAGTTTCTCTTCGGTTAAGGCTCTCAGAAAATGTTTGCTATGCTGGGTGCAGATGCCTGAATTTTCGGAACGATGAGCTTTTCTTCTTTCTTTTGCTCTTCTTTGCTGCAACTATCCTCTCCCAGTGTCTTTGTATCCTTTGGACATTTTTTGAGCACCATTGCTTACAGCCTGTGGGAAGGGTCTTGCACTCCACATTGATCTGCAGAAGCTGGAAGCTTTCAGAGAGTCCATCCTCCTCCTCTCCAATGCCTTCCTGTCCCCGCAGCACTAGTGACTATTCTCTGAGTGCTCCTTCCAATTTCCAGCCTGTGTGATTAGTCCTCTGTCCTCTGCATCCTTGAACTTCTCACAGTCAAGCCGCAGCAATGGTGCCGGTGCAACCTGGTCCCGCCCCCAAACCCTGGGGGTTTGTTCTTTAACGCTGCCAGCTTCAGTGTCTCCTGGCATCTCCTGGCTTGGGCCTGCACCACTCCAGTTCCTGCCACCATCTTTACACGGCCATCTCCTGTGTGCATCTCCATCAGCTTCTTAGGATCTGATCAATCGGCACTTAATAATGTCTGCAAGACCCCATTTCCAAATAAGGCCCTGCTCTGAGGCTCTGGGTGGACGAGGATTTCTAGATGCACTATTCAACCCAGAGGCAGGCCCGAGTCAGGGGACCATGGCTACCCCAGCCCACAGAGACCGGCAGTCCCATATCCCACATCCAACAGAATCTGGTTTCAGCTAAAGCTGAACCTTCGAGTAATTGGTCTGCAGTCTGCACAGCCAGTGACCATTTACTGAGTATGGACAAAGAGCAGCCAGTTGCATTCAGGTCAGACTTCCCCACGCTCACTCACTCACTTTGGGGGTTCCTTTGATGTGTCAGCTTCACTGGGCCAATGGCAGCCCCGATGTTTGGCAGGCATTATTTCTGGATGTGTCTACTTGGTGTTTCTGAGAGAGAGGAACATTTGAATCCACAGTAGGAGCCAAGAGGAGGGCCTCCCCAGGCTGGGTGGGCTTCACGCCATGGGTCGAAGGCCTGAAGAGAACCAAGGCTGAGTGAGAAGGTGCTCTTTCTCCCTCTCCGCCTTTAGCTGGCACTTCTCGAGCCTGCAGACTCAGACCTGAGCTGGAGCTCAGCCCCTAGCTCCTCTGCTTCTTGGGCCATCCTGGAGCTTCCCAGACCAGAGCTGCACCCACGGCCCTCCTGGGTCTGGGCTGTGAGCTGCAAGATCATCGTAGGAGCCAATTGCTAATTTTATATATAGTCCAATGTAACTGTGCTATAATCCCATTATGCATTACCCATTCTACGGTATATCATTCTATAACATTCTACAATAATTATCAGCATGTTATACATTTAAATATAATTTATATAAAATGTCAATAAAATAAATAGTAAATATACATATTACATGTAAGTATAAATGTTTAGAAAATTATGTTTAAATCTAAACTACACATTAAATGCAAATCCTTTGCCTCTTCCGGCTCAGGGGCTCTGGCGTTCCTTGGGGAGGGGGCTGGAGAGCACCCACGTCCACCCTGTTCCTAGGAGCTGTGTGGACTTGGACCAGGGACCCAGCCTCTCCGAGCCCAGTTTCCTCAAATGAACATCAGCGGGATGAGAACAGAAGCCTAAAAATGTAAGGACCGCGACCAGAGCATGACAGGACCTGAGGGGGGTCACAGCCCTCACCCCTGCCCCCTGGGCAAATAAGTAGTGTGCCTGTCGGCATGCTCCACTCGCCCATTTACACATCCAACAAGCATTTCTCGAGCACCTGCTCTGAGCCAGGCTACGTGCTGGGCACTGTGATGAACTCGAACTGTGTCCCTCCTGATAAAGCAATAATACACAATAGGGCAAGCCTCTTCCCGTGCCCCCTGCCATGTTTTTTTTCCTATAAAATGTCCTGCTCCTAAATGTAACTGTTTGTGCTGCAGGTGTTCTTGCCCAATGTATCAAAAATGTATCAAAATGTTCTGTAACTGTTTGAGCTGCAGGAGTTTCCTGTCAGACATTTCTTGAACATTCTGTAACTCCACCATCCCGCTTCTGTGAGCATGACCTCCTGGTGCGTGGGCCCACCCCGCTACCTCCTAGATTTCTATATTACGCTGCTTCCATTTCTGTTCCGTGCTCAGAATTCAGATTGGACAATCTCCTCTGAGCCAGCTGGTGAATAAAAGGTTTTTCTCCATCTCTTCGAGTAACTTCCAGATTCTCAAGTCTTCAAATGGCTGTAGCCATAGCACTTGAGCAGTAGCCCTCGGCTGTAACACTGAACAGTTTCCACTTTGCTGAAACACACTGAGGGTGGTCACTGGCATTTCCTGGGTGACTGTTAGAAATGCAGGGTCCCAGACACCTACTCGTGGTTCTCAGCCAAAGCCTTGGGCCTGAGCAGCAGCCCTGGGGGAGACAAGCAGATACCCTGATTGGAGTGGAGTCTGGGAGTAAAGCATGCCCTGCTGGTCACAGCCATGTGAAGATGGGTCTCTGCCTCCTGGGGGAGGCCCCAGAGAAATCCCCGCAGGACCTGAAGCCCAGGGCCTCTTAGACCATCGCATACCCCAGAGCTTGGAGGACACCCAGTATCCATCCACCACTGGGAAGGTGGCAGACACTCATCACCAGCACACAGACACTGACTGAACAAAACACGATGCAGAACGAATCTTTAGTCCAGTGCCATTCACAATTAAAAATCCATGAACAGGCAACACTCTGTGTTTTACAAATATGCACAGAATATAAGGACACAGAGGGAACATTTTAAAGTGGCTGCCTGAGACATTCATGGGGGAGGGGTGCAGAGGAGAGAGTGCCAGTGTGGAGTGGTGGGAGGGAGATAATACCCAAGGAAAGCAACAAAGGGGCCTCACACAGTCTGGTGGTGACAGTGACCATGGGCTGAGGAGTCAGACTACCTGAGCCCTCTGCTTCTCCTGTCCAGAAAGGCCTGGGGAAGTGGCCCTGCCTGCTGTGACCTGGGGCGGTGAATGCTTTACTTTAGAGTCAGTAAGAGGGTGAACACCCCTTCAATGTGAGGAGAGACACAAGATGAAAAGAAAGGCTTTCTGACCTTCAAGTCGGGGGATGAGCAGCACTCCTGGAGGCCATGCACACAGGATGCACCCGGAAGGAGGTGGGTGACAGGCGTGGGCCACGCTTCTGTTGGGATGCGGGCACTGTCCAAACAGACTTCCTGGAGGAGTTGTAATTGGTGGGTTTAAGGCAAGCTGGCTGGGTGTGGCTGGGGGTCCCTGGGGCCAGAGCAGTAGGCTGTATCTAGCTGTCCCATGGGGAGGTGGTCGCCAGAGGCAGCTATCTAAGGCCAATAGTATTAGGCCCTGCATCTGGTATGAGAAATTTAAACTTATATTCAAAGTGGATATGATAGAAAATTATAAGAACTCACAGTGGGATGAAAGCAAAAAGTAAATGTTCCTGGAAAGCCTGCTTCCCAGGGGTCGTGTGGAGCAGAGTAGCGCTGCAAATGCCAGAGAACAGGGGATCCTGTGGTGGCCACCTTCCCATATGGCGCCCACAGCCCCACACCTCTGTGCTGACGCCTTTGTGTAGTCATCGCCCATGTTGCATCCAGGCTGGCCCTCTGTGAGCGATCAGATAGTATGGAAATGGGAGCCTGCGACTTCTGGGTCTCATCAAAGGCACTGCAGCTCCTTCGATGACAGTGTAGTCTCGGGAAGGGTGACACCTTGCCTGCAGCACTCTCGAGTAGTGCCATGGAGAGGCTCACAGTGAGAGGACAGAGACGCCAGTTTACAGCAAGCTGTGTGAGTGAGAGGGGACCTCCAGACTCTGTCAGGCCTCCAGCTGAGGCTGCAGCCCCAGTGGACACAGGACTGCGACACAGGTGAGCTCTCAAGAGAGAAGCGGCCCCCAGCACCTTCCTGGATGCCTGACCTTAGGGAACCAGGAGAATAGGGAAATCTCTTCGGGGCAACAGATCATTCTTAAAGCTCTGCCAGTTCACAGCTTTCAGGCCAGTAGTTTATCTCCTTTGTTCTCCGTGTGATTCTCCTCCTTGCGCCTTGAGTTTTCCTTTCTGGGCAGCAGCAAATGAACAAAGCTCGTCCTCATCTCAACTGTGCCTGGGAAAGCCAGCGGGAAGGATTCTGCTCATTTTTACTAAGTCAGACATTTGCAGGACAATTTGGTCTTTCTGATGCCCCAGAGGAAGGGCAAGTTAGAAAGCAAGCACTGCAAAGAAAATAAAACTCAGACAGGGACCAGCTGCCCTTCCCACTAGGAAAACCTCTTCTCAGATAACCCGAGAGAGCCCTGGTTTTGTTCTTCGTGCCTCCCAGTTTCTCCAGGCTTAAAGTGACAGCAGAACCCGTGAGCAGGGATGGCCGGTCTCCCAGAAAAGCATTTCCAGTGAGTAGAAACAGAGCGGGGCTGGAGACCTGGAACAGCAACAGACAAAGTCTCCACTTTGGAGGGTCAGCCCGGGAAGGGACTAGGAGAGGGGGCCAAGATGTAAGGGGAGAGGGGGGCAGGGGCAGGCCTCAGGAGCCAAGGGAAAAGGGGATTAACCCTGAGCGTTTCGTAGCAAACACTCGAGAGGGCTAGAACTTATTTACAGAAAAAGAGGAAAGGAAGAAGGAATGAAGAAGGCTGCCAACAGGCAGGCCCAGCAGGACGAGTGGGCCCTCGGCTGGTGCAATCACTGAGGTCCTGGCCAGTTGTCCTGCAGCTCCTCTGCACCCCAGCTGCCCAGACAGCTCCCACTGACCATGGCACAAGCACACACCTTCTTCAGGTGGAGGAAAAGTCACTTCCACAGCTGCTGCTGTCTGCCAACAATGCACATGCCTAGGCGTTGCTGAATGCGCAGTGTGAGCAGAAAGATGGTCCTGTTTTCAGCCCCCACCTCCCGGGCTGCTGATGGTGCCTTTTGTTTTGCCCACTCTGTCTTCGTGAGGATACTGAGATTCCACTGAGCACCCCCAAAGGGGGATCGCACGGCAGCTCAGCTCAGCGCGGCAAAATGTCCCCGAGGAAAGGCACAATCATCTTCAGTAAGCAGAGGACAGTGGGGAGGTGTCTTACTCCATAACTGAGGAGACAATGTCCTTTATACTCAGTCTGGTTCACTTTTCACACTAAATTAATCTTAATAAGCATCTGCTTCTAGTAAAGGAAGGTTTGTGATAATTCAACCGTGACCTCCGTAAAAGTCCAAGTGATTTCACTTTGGCCCCTCAGCCCGGAGTACCCTATTGAAATGGTCGTCTTTATTTCATAATCATCAGCATGTTAACATGAGCTGATTAATCCCATCAACCTCACTACATAGATCGGATGAAGCCCAGGGCTATGACATCATTAGCTTTGGGATTAGAGCACACGGAATCTCAGACTGGGCTGGTCAGCTGGTCCCCAGGTCATTTGATCAGCCTTCTTGTTTCCAAGAATTAAAAGCAGATTTTCCCATCAGCTTGCTCTGTGGTTCCAAAATGCAGGTAAAATTGTCCCAACAGCAGTGCCACTGGGACTGTGGGGTGCAGGGTACCCTCCACCTGTAACCAGGGCCCTGGACACAGCCAGCACCAACCACCCATGGCCATGTGGGGCCAACGACCCCAGAGTCTCGGCCTTCCAGTCTCATTTCCGAGCACATCTTCCTCGGGGATGGACCAATGTGTCCAGTGCCGGACACAATCCAGACACTGGGGTCTCTGCCATTTGCAGCCGATCTTCCTCCCTCAGCTTCTGCATGCTGATGATGTTTTAGGACATTTCTCTTCCCATAAACATATAGGCAATGTACAAATCCCAGTCAAGGAATTCTGTCTCCTCTTAGCCCAGTGGGTCTCAAGATATGATTCTGGACTGGCAGCAGCAGTATCACTGTGCACTTATAAGAAATGCACATTTTCAGGCCCCTTCCCAAACCTGCTAAATTCAAAGTCTGGGAGGGGACAGTGAGTCCTAAGGGCAGCTCTGACAAGGCCATTGTTTGAGGCAGATGTGTGAGCCAAGTGATCATCATAATAATGGCTCCCAAAGATGCTCATGTTCTAGTCCTAGCAAATTACACAGCAAAAAGGATTTGCAGATGTGATTTTAATAATTGTCTTGAGAAGGAGAGATTATTCTGGCTTAATTGCAAAAGCCCAATATATTCACAAAATGGGTATAGGGAAGCAGCAGGGCGAGGGTCAGGGAGTGAAGACTGAGGATGGAAGCAGAGCTAGAGGGGAGAGAAGCTGCTACCAGTGCTGATGGAGAACTGGAAGAACCGACAGTGGCTTCCGGAAGCTAAAAGCGGCAAGGCATGGATTCTCCCCGGAACCTTGACTTGAGCCCGGGGAGACCGATACAGACTCTGGCCCTCCAGAGCAGTGAGAGAAAACATTTGTGGCTCGGTTTTGTCTGAGACAGGGTCTCACCATGTTGCCTGCCTGGCTCTGACCCCCTGGGCTGAAGTGATCCTTGTACCTCACCTCTACTTCCTGAGTACCTGGGACTGCAGGGGCTTGGCTTTGTGTTATTTTGAGCCAGTGGGCTGTGTTAACCTGTTAAAAGCAGCCACAGGAAACTCATGCACACACTCTCCCACCCTGGACTGCAGTTTTGAGCAGAGGGGCATGACATGGAAAAAGGAGCTAGGGTTGCTCTCCTTTGGGCTTTTTTTCCTTCAAACTTCCAAGTTCTTAGATGGAACGGACTCCTGTAATAACACACAAGAGAAACACAGGACGTCGATTCATGTGCATATTTCATCTATCTGTGGGCACTTCTAGGGAAAGCGTACTCAGAGAGGCAGCTTTGAATTCCAGCTGCTGTAGCATCTTCAAAGAATAGTGCATCAATCAGCTTTCCCATCACTGGGACCCAGTACCCCAATACCAACACCCACAATTTAAAGGAGGAGAGGTTTAATTTGGCTCATGGTTTGAAAGGTTTCAGTCCATGGTTAGCTGGCTCCAAGGCAGGAGCATCACGGAAGAAGGTGTGGCAGAGCAAGCTGCTTCATTCACGGCAGCCAGGGAGCAGAGCAAGGGAAGAGGAGTGACAGAGGGAGGGGCCAGAGGCCATAGACAGTCCCCAAGGTCATGCTTCCACCCTGACACACCGAGAAGTGTGCTGCATTCATCCCCCAGGCAGCTCCCAAGCCAATCAAGTTGACAATTGAGCTCAACTGTCACCAAAAGTAACTTCTGAGAGCAGTGACAAGACAAAGGGACAGCACTAAGTCTCTGGGGGTGGTGCCCTGGACATAGGCAAATGAGTGGCAGCTGAAGGTCATTCATAAAGTTTGAGAATGCCCATTCCTCTGGTGTCACCTGCAGCCCTGTAAGGCTCTGAAGTTGTCCTCAGGGGTTAACCTTTCCTCTCTCTGGTGGGGGGGAGCAGGACACCGTTTGTCCCTGTAAGTCTGTCTCCTGCTTTTAGGAAAACAGGGAGGGTGGCAGAGAGCTCTCCTGGATCTCCCTCTTCTCAATTGCCTTCAGCTCAGCAATCCTTCATATTTCGGGGTGGGGTGTCCCTTTACAGACAAGGAAACTGAGGCAGAGAGGAGTGAAAGGTCTTGCTCATGGTCACACAGCTCTCCTGGCTCAAAAAGTATAAAGATCACCACTGAGTCTGAAGTGTGAGTAGTGTTTTCGTGCTTCGTCCTTCAAAGCTGAGCAACTTCCTGTGCCTGCTTCTGGCCTGCAAGATGGGGCTCATGATACCTAGGGGACAGGGCCAACCTGAGATCAAATGCCGTCATGCAAGTGGCACAGTTGGCAGGGAGGGGACCCAAGCACACATAAATGCCTCCCTATAAGCCAACTAGCGCAGCCTCAAGGACCCAGAGTCTGCCGCAGGCAGCCCAGCCCATGGAGACAGGGCGGAAGTGGCTCAGGAAGGTTTGCTGGCAACTTTTAACTATCAGCGAGAGATCTGCTCCCTCCCTCGGAGAACTGTGGGCTCATTCCAGTATTTTTTAGCTTCCATCATGGAAACAGAGATCCTTTTCTTTTTCACATTTTAAAGACGTCACTTTCATTTTTATTCTCAATTGTGGTGCAGAGATGAAGACATGCACTAATTCGGCCTTCCTTGCCTTGGGAATTTGGAGATGGAAAATTGCAGTGTTAATTGCAGAGTGCCAGTCCAATTCTTTCAAGTTTTCTGCACATATACACACGCCTGTGCGCACATGCACACCCCCAAACAAGCATCATAAACTGAAGTCAGTGGGGGCAGGAATGCCGGGGGACCACGAAAACCAGGCCTCCTGGTGTGACCTTGTCTGATGGCCTTGGGCCCGCGACCTACCCAGCCCTTTGAGATCGCAGTGAGCCCACTGCACACACATGGCTTCGATTTCTCTCCCTCGGCCTGGCACCAAGAGTCAAACACAAACATCCTGTAAGAGGAAATGAGTTGGTGCTGACTCCCTGATTCATGGGTCTGCTCCCTTTTCTCTGATTTCGGCAGGGCATGGAGAGGCCCACCCAGGGGTGGTGGGGAGAACACCGGCTTGGGGGCAGGACATCTGGGTTCTGCGCTCCCTCATCACCAACACACTGTCAGGGATTTGCCCACTCTGAACCTCAGTTTTTATGCTTAGGGAAGGGAGAAAGTATATCACACTAGGGAAACCCCAGTTGGAACTCGTGCATTTATTGGACTCTGTAAGATATTAATTGAGCATCTACTATGTGGACTCAGAAGCTGCAGAGATATGAGAGCACATCCCTCAGTGAAAAGCGCTCATTCTTGGGAGTCAGTCAGCCTGTCCTGACCATAATCTCAGACAGCCCTCCTGCTGCCAGCTGTGTGATGCACCTGGAACTCAGAGGTTGAATCCCTCACCTGTAGCATCTCTAACAGTGAGTACAGCTGGAGACAGAGCCTTGATGGGGTCATTAAGGTTAAAGGAAGTCCAAGGGTGGGACCCCGATCAATAGGGCTGGTGTCCTTAGGCGAAGAGGAGGAGGCGCCAGAGAGCTCTCTCTGCACGAGAGGACACAGGAAGGCAAACTAGCGCACCTGCCCGCACCGGCCACTCAGCTCCTCAGATTGGAACATTGGACCTGACCTTGGCTTGGTCTCGAGGCCCCTTCAGGAATCCGATGGGAGCACATAGGCAGAGAGAGAGCTCAGGCTGGCTCACGGTTCACACAACCACAAAGGGGTCCCTAAACTCTGGAGGTCTCTGTAGCTCAGGTAGTCTCAGGGGCCCTGCCTGGTCTATGCAGGAGGACTGGACAGAGATGGGACAGAAGATTCCCCTGTTCACTCTCAGACGCAGTGAGGACCACTGCATGTCTTAGACAATCAATGCTGTGGTTTGAATCTTGAACATCCCCCAAAGGCCCATGGGCTCCATTACACACTCCCATCATGTGCTGCCACCCCCACCAGAAGCTTGAGAGCAACAGGTATGTCAGGTCCCGGGACCCAAGCCTCTAAAACTTGGAGTCAAAACAAACCTTTTCTCTTCTTAGGCTGATTATCACAGGTAGTTTGTTACAGCAACGGAAAGCTGATGAACACAATCCACGAACACTACAGTCTCTCCCTTCTTGTCCCCAAAAGATTATTAACACTTTTCATCATGGAAGAAAACCCATACTGTGCTAGAAATGTCCTAAGTGCCAAGTCCTATGCAAAACAGCATTCAGACTTCTGCTTCTGGCTAAAGATAAATAGCTGTATCTTCTCACTGAGAATAACTATCAAACATAAAGTTTTTAAAAAGCTTTTTGAGGGGCCGGGGATTTAGCTCAGTGGTTCTGGCACCTGCTGTGCAAGTGCAAGGTCCTGAGTTTGATCCCCGGTACCAAAAAACAAACAAACAAACAAACAAAAAAGCTTTTTGAAGGCATCCAAACATATCCCCGGCAGGCTGGACTTGGAGGATGCAGACCCCAGAGAAGCACACTGGAGTGAGTCCTGTATCCCCATGGTTTTGACTCCAGTGCGGTTTGAGTGTGTCCCCCCAAAAAGCAAATGCTGGCACTTAATCCCAGTGCAGCGGTGTGGGGTGGGGCCTATGGGAGGTGTTTATGTCATGAGGGCTCCAGCCCAGGGAATGGACAGATACCGACCATCACTGGAGGCTGTGATTTCACTCTTTTACCCTCTGGCCTTGTCCATGGGACAACACAGCAAGGCAGCCCTCAGCAAGTGCCAAGCAGAAAACAGCCTCATGCCCATGGACTTCTGGCATTCAGAACTGTGAGCCAAGTGAGTTTCTGTTCATCATAAATTATCTAGTCTTGGGCACTGTGTTACAGTAGCACAAAACACACTGAGACACAGCATGGGGCTCATGGAGGCCACGTTGAAACAACGACCTAGGACACAAGGGAGCAGCTGACGGAAGTAAGAAGGACCATCTCAGTCTATCTGGGCTGCTTACCAGCAACCCAAGACTGAGTGGCTTACAGTCTTACAGTGGGCTGTGCACACTGGAAGTGAGAAGCCCGAGACCAGGGTGCCAGCATGGTCAGGCTCTGGTGAGGACCCTCTTCTGGGCCGTGCATGGGAGACTTCTTCCTATCATATCCTCATACAGCAGAGAGTCCTAGTGAGCTCCCTGGCCCCTGCTCCTATGGGCACCAATCCCACTCACAAGCACTGCACTTTCATGACTTGATTGTCCCTCTCCAAATGCCATCACATTGAGATTAAGATTTTGACTTATGAATTCTGAGGCAACACATTCAGTCCATTACATTCTGTCCTTCTCAAAAGCAAAATATATTTATTCCAGCACAGAAGGCCCAAGGATTTTAATTTATTCCAGCATGAGCTCTACAGTCTAAAGTGCAAAGCTCATCAAAATATCATCTATATCAGACATGAGTGAGACTCAAGCTATGATTCTTTCTGAGCAAACTTCTCTCCAGCTGTGAACCTGTGAATCCAGGCAAGTTGTGTGGTTGCAAAATACAGTGGTAGTACAGGCATGGGATAGACAGTCCTATCTTAAAAGGAAGAAAGAGGAGAAAAGGAAGGGTGACAGTCCCAAGCAAGGCCACCACCCCGTGGGGCAAACCTTGTGAACCCCTAAGCCTGGAGCGAATCCTGTTCTGCTCAAGGCTCAGCCCTCCAGGTCCACTGCAGCAGCACTGCTGCCTTCTGGATACACCAGAGTAGAAGTGCTGCCACCTGCCGAATCCAAAGAGAGGGGATATTGCCCCTGCAATGTCTGTGCCCTCACAGCTTTGGGTAGAGCACACCTGTGTTGAAATAAGACAATGCTCCTCACCCCCTACACACACACACACACACACACTCACACACTCACACACACTCACACACTCACACACTTTTGAAACTGAATAGGTAGCCCTAATGGTTTTTGAACTACCTTTGGGAAACTTTTGCTTGTCTATCTTTAAGACTAGCACAAATCAAGCTGACTGGGTGGCACACACCTATAATTTCACCACTGTGGGACAATGAGGCAGAAGGATTCCAATTCAAACCCAGCCTGGGCAACTTATCAAGACTCTGTCTCTGGGGCTGGGGATTTAGCTTAGTGGTGCCACACCTGCCTCACAAGTGCAAGGTCCTGAGTTGGATCCTTGATACAGGTCGGGGGGGGGCACTCTGTCTGAAGAAAGAGCTGGAATATGGCTCGGTGTGAGGGCCCTGGGTTCAATCAAGTACCACAAAAGGGAGGGGGAGCACACATCCCCTATAATTATATCCTATAAAATACAAGAAGAGCCTGCCTTTACTCCTTCCCACCTCCTTCTCCTTAACCATCCTAACCTTATCAAATGGTTGCAGAGCCACATCCTTAGTGTCCTTTTCTGAACACACTTCCTAATTTTTTGTCCTGTGGATAAGCTGAGAGTTTTCCAACTGTTAGGGTCTGGTTCCCTTATGCTTAATGATTTTATTCTCAAATTATTTTCCTCTTCTCAAAGTTGACTATGAGGAGCCAGAAGAAGCCAAGCCAGTCCTGCAACACTGCTGAGAAGTCTCCCCAGCTAAATACCCAATTTCATTGCTTATGAGTTTTACCTCCTACAAAGTGCTAGAATGCAGTCACAGTTCAGCCAAGTTCATTGCCATTGTGTGACAAATATAGTCTTTTTCCATTACCCAACTCCTTCAATGCCATCAAAAACCTCATCATAACGATCTCGCCACCCATACTGCTACCCATGCTCTGTACATGATCATGTGTAGTCTCTACGAAGATGGAAACTGTGGCTATTCTTTTATAAAAGAATACTTCACCCTAAGCTTTACAATTCCCATTGTGCAATAAAAAAATTAATAGGCACCACAAATAACAGGATCGAATGCTGAAAATGAAGAGATAAACAGGTTGTAAAAACAGACTGCAGAGAAATCAGATACTGAAGTTTTCAGACGTAGATTTCAAATTAGCAATGATTTCTGGGTGCGGTGATGCACACTTGTAATCTCACCTTCTCAGGAGGCTGAGGCTGGAGGACTGAGAGTTCATGCCCAGCCTGGGGCACGTAGCAAGACCCCACCTCAATAATAATAATGATGAGGATTAGTATGCCCCAAATAGAGAAATGATAGAAAACAGTCAAAAGAAACTGCCACTTATTAAAAAATAGTCCATTGGAAATTCCAAATTTGAGAAATATATAGTAGAAAGTAAAATTACAATTGTTAGCTTATTGTATATATCACTAGAGAGAACTAGTGAGCCAGAAAATAGGGACATAGAAATATTCAGACTAAAGCGGACAAGAAAACGTATAAAAATAAAAACTTGGACACATATGAGACCAGGTAGGAAGTGTTCAATGACATATAATTGGAGTCCCAAGAATAGAGAAGGGAAAGAATGAAGCATTTGATGGTTAATTTTATGTCACTTGTCCAGACTATAATAGCTCAATATTTGGTGCTATGCTCTGAATGCTTATTTCCCCCATTACTTACAGGTACTGAAGGACCACTGATTACTTAAATTAATGTAACAATGTATTTAGGGAATTAAAACATACAGAACTCTACATGACAACATACATAGCACAAAAAGCAGACTATTACTAGTAAATTATTACTAAAAATATTTTACAAGATACTAAAGTCATTTAAGAAGAAAATATAAAAATATTTAAATTTGCATGCATCTATAAACATAGCATCAGAAAAATAAAACAAAAATTAGGGAAAAGGAGAAATAATCAAATCCATAATCATAAAGGACATTTTAATATACTTCTCTGTTATTGAAGGAAAAAGCAGACCAAAATTTAGTAAAGATATAGGAAATGATTTGAGTATGATGAACAAACTTGAGCCAACAAAAATACATACAGCAATGTATCCAACTACAGCAGGGTACTTGTTTTTTCAAGAGCACATGGAATGTCTACAAAAATAAACCACATACGGTGCCAGAAAGCAAGTTTTAAATTTAAAAGGATTATTATCATACAGATATACCCTTGGACCACAGCAAAATTAAGCTAGAAATAAATATCAACATAATTAGAATATCTCTACATGTTTGGAAATTAGGATATAATTTAAATAATTCATGAGTCAAAAAAAGATTTCTTTTCTGAAAATGGAAAGTTTCAAATATTTTGAGCCAAATGATAATGAAAACATGATCAAAAACATGTAAGACACAAATCATGCAGTGTATACAGGGGAGCTTGTAAATTTAAGATATTAGAAATGAAGAAAAACTACATATCAATTACTTAAACCAGAAGTTAGCAAACTGCAGTGTTATGACTTGTATCTAGATATCCCCCCAAAGCCTCGTGCTCATAGGTGGGGCTTTTCCAAAATGGTTGGATCTAGGGTGAGTGAATATAGATTAAGAGTGTGTAATAATTGGATTAGTCCACTGATTGGTTTAGCATAGTTGTGGGTGTGGGTAATAGGAAGCCCCACCCTGGGTGTGGGTGGCACCAGTCAAGAGGCTTATAGCCTGAATGGAATATAAAGCAAAAGATGGAGGGCAGGCTGGCTACTTTCTGCCTACCCTGCCATGGACTGTTTCTCCTCTGCCATGCTCCTCTGTCATGCCAAACTGCCTTAGAGCCAACCAACTATGGACAGAAACCTCCACAAACTGTGAGTTAAAATAAACCTTTCCTTCTTTAACTTGTGTGTGTCAGTATCTTGTCACAGCAATGAGAAAAGCAACCAACACATGTATCTGTCAACTAAACCCAAACCACCTCCTGGTTTTATAAATAAAGTTTTATTGGAACTCATTTGTTTATGTATTAATCAACACTACTTTTTACTATTACACCAGAATTGTATAGTTATAACTACATAGTCTGTAAAGCTTAAAAGATTTACTATCTATTCCTTCACTGAAAAAATTTGTCAACTCCCAATCTAAATGTTCCAATCCTTGGGGCTAGGGATTTAGCTCAGTGGTAGAATACTTATCTAGCAAGCGTGAAGACCTGGGTTCAGTCTTCAGCACCAAAAACTTAAAAAACAAAACAGCAAAATAAAGAAATACATTTTCCAATCCAAAACTAGGTTCTGGGATGGGGATGTAACTCGTGATAGAGCACTTCATGTGCAAGGTCTTGAGTTCAATCTCCAGCACAGAGAGGGAAAAAAAAGAAAAACAAAGTTTTATTGTAAAAATTGACAAGTTCTAAATTTCATATGAAAGTACAATCAGTTAACAACAATGAAGATAATCTTGAAAAATAAACACAAAATCAGATGGTTTGAACTATCAGAAAACAAGCCTTTGTAATGAAATTAGTGTAATTAAAATATTTTAGTAATTACATAAATACAAACAAACATCACAAACAGAACAGAGCCCATAAAGAGACTCATGCATATTGGAGCATTTAGTTTAAAACAAAGTTGCTACTATACTGCAACTGGGGGTAGAGAAAACTGTTTCAATATTGACATTGATCAACTGAAAAGCCAGAGAAAAACAAATTAATTCTTTGACCCCTACCTCACACCATACACAGAAATTCATTCCAGATAATTGTAGACCTAAATGAGAAAATCAAAACAATATTTTTGGACAATAAGACAGAAAAAGATTTTTATCTTAAACTCGGGACATGTAAACATATCAGTGGTCTCTTGGGTATTTGTACCAGAAAAATGAAAACTTCACATAAATGCCTGTATGTGAGTGTTCCTAGGAGCGTTATTCATAATAGCCAGAAACTGAAAACTAAGATATCCTTTGGTGGGGGAGTAATTAAAGAAGCTGTGGTTCTTCCATACCATGGGTTGCTATTCAAAAATATAAAGGAAAAGTCACTGATATGTGCAACAACTTAAATGAATCTCAAGGGATTTATGCGGAGTGATAAAGACAATTCCTCAAAGCATATACTATTGCATGCTTGCATTTATAGAATTTTCATATGTGGTACTGAGCATCAAAGCCAGGGCCTCACATGCCTGAGCTAAACCACCAGCCCTAGGATGTTCTTGAAATGAAAAAATTGTAGATATGGAGATGAAATTTAGTGGTTGTAATCAGTACAGGGTGAAGGAGAGTAGATGTGCTTAGGAAAGGTTGAGGGATCCTTGTGGTAATGGAGCTGTTCTGTATCTTGACTGGACTTACATGTATATTAAAACTGCATAGAACTAAACACACACACACACAACTGAGGCAACCTGAGTAAGACTGCTAGGTTGTACCAGTGTTAATTTCCTGAATTTGATACTGTACTATAGCTTTGCAATGTGTTCCCATGGGGGAAACTGGACAACGGGGCAAAGGTTGTATATGGTCTCTGTTATTCCTTAGGACCGTGCGAGCATCTGCAGTGATCCTTCACATGAGTCAGCAGCCAAAGGCAGGTGTTGTCCTGGGTGACCTCATGCAGGTCAATATCCAGAAGCCTCTGTTTTCTCATCAGTGATATGCAGATAGTTAGAGTTCTTACTTTTGTAGCAGTGTTGAGGATTATGTCCCTAAGCACAGTGCCCTGGACAATATAAATCTCCCACAAATGGCATCTTATAAAACACTGTCATTGTGATAGATGAGAAGAGATTCAGGGATTTCCTGCCCTCTCCCCAGGCTGCTCCCAAGTGAGCCAGGATTCTGGTCTCTGAAGCTGGGTTCTATTTGGTCAGAAGAAAGAAGATCAAAAGTGAGAAACCTGGGGGAGGACACACTGGTTTTCTCCCTGTGACACTGTGTGTGTGTGTGCATGTGTGTGTGTGTCTCGGAGCAGGGGTATACTAAGAGACAAAGGAAGAAGAGGTCAGAGAGCAGATGCAAAAAAATGCTAAGAAATTCAAAAGGCTTCTGGGAAACAATGGTGCGGGGTCCTGTTGTGCCCTGGCCAAGATCCTCTGTCTGGGGCTGAGTAGATTCCCCAGCCATGTCCTCTTCTCCCACCAGGGTGACTGTAGGGGTCTTCTGAGTTCAAGGATGTCCTCTGGACAGGTGCTCTGGACAGCGAAACATACTGTACAAATGTCTTCAGATGCTGGGAGAGGTGATAGTGATGAAGATTTCTGTAACTGTAGTTTAAAGAGGCCCTCTGGAATCACATCACAGGCTTACTGCCCTGGCTGGCTGGTTGGGGCAACTCTTTGTCACTCTCCCTGTGCCCTCTGCTAGGGCTCAAAACCTAGTCCTTCAGAGCAAGAAGAGCACTCCGAAGTCCTCTTGGTCCAGGCTTCTCTGAGGTGACCAGCAGGAGCACCTGCATCACCCAGGAGGCTGTCGGGAGTGCAGTCACTAGTGCACCCAGACATCTGCATCAGACTACACCTTACAGGATCTTCACAGGATTTGTTTGAGGAGCTCCAGTCCTGTCAAGCCTTCTTGTTTCCTGGTGAGGCAACAGCGGCTCAGAGAGGATGAAGGACTGGCCCAATCACGGAACATGTTTGCATCACAGCTGAAACTAGCACTTCAACTCCTGGGAGCTTGGACAGTGGCCTTCTCTCAGAAGACTTTCGGCAAACTGGCTTGAGGTGTAACAGGTCTGCACGCCTCTGCGAGCAGGAAAGTTCTTGGTCTTCTGTCCTGAAAGCAGTTCTGGTGGAAAACACTGCCCCTTGGTGACCTCGTCCAGCTCAAGGTTTGCACACAGGTAAGAAGAAAGCGCATCTAGCCTGCAGACCTGTGTAAAATCTCTCCTCTTCCGGGAAGGCTCCACAGAAGCATTGCGGCAGCTAGGTCGTGTTGGCAACGATTCAGATCTCTCTTTGCCTCAGTCTCCTCATCTGGAAAAGCTGGTTCTTCCTGACAACTATGCACCGAGCACCTGCTATGTGCCATTGCCTTGCCCCGTGTGTCACAATGGCCCACACGGAGGAAGTCACAGCAGTGTCTCTAAGGATCTCAGTGAAGGCAAAACCAGATCATCCCAAGCTACCACTGCTGGAAACATCTGTTTGACCCCCCTCACCAAAGCAGGCCTGTAGAGTCTTGCTTCTTCCAAGAACTCAAATCAGCCAGGGAGGAGAGGACTGAAAGGGCTTCGGACTGGACATTTCCAGACCTGAATTCATTTCCCTGAAGGTGGAACCAAGGTCCAGAAAAGGGCAGAGTCTTCCTCAGGGACACAGCATCCGAAGTAGCACGATAGTGTACACTGAATGTCTGGGTCTCCCACAAAACTCCTAAATCGATGCTCTAATCCTCAATGTGCTGGTGGTTGTAGGCAGGGGCCTTTGGAGGAAGAAGGTTTGATGAAGTCGTGAGGATAGAATCAGTACTTTCGTAGAAGGAGACCAGAGCATTAGGCTGAATGTTTGGGTCAGGATTAGGATTGGGGGCAGGGCTGCCTAACCCGGTCTGCCGTGTGAGAACATGGCAAGATAGAGGCCATCTGCAAGCCAGGATGAGAGCCCCGCCCAGAAAGGGAACTTGCTGGCTCCTTGGTCTTGGGCTTCCAGCCTCTGGAACTGTGGAAATTAAATGTCTGTTGCCTGAGCCACCTAGTTATGTATTTTGTGACAGCTGCCAGAGTTGACTGAGCCATGCCAGGACTTCTCACCCCCTTTCTGGTACATTTTGTGC
This sequence comes from Heterocephalus glaber, assembly GCF_000247695.1. The sequence goes on along the minus strand of NW_004624755.1, from coordinate 21,659,785 downwards.
CTTGTATCCCTCTCCCCCATGAGACAGTCACAATTCAACCCATACCCACAAGGGTCCTCCCGCCAGGACGTCTGGTGAGCACCTGAGGGGAAACTGACAGCTTAGCAAAGGCTAGAGGAATCTGAGCAGCACTGGGGCCCCATCCCATGGGGACCGGCCTGGGTGGGCAGGGCCATTCTCCCACCTACCTAGGAAAAGGCCTGGGTACAAGCTGCTAGGAGGGCTTTCCAACAAAAATGCTGGAGACCTGGAAAAGGGATTCTTGGCTCCAGTAGGAGAGCGCAAATGGCAAAGTCAAAACTAATAAATGTTTAATTAAATGTCCACAGAAGGTACCACCGTGTCAACATCATTAAATTGCTCAATTAATTATCCCTAAAAATCTCATTACAGGTGAAAACGATTTCGATTTTCTCACGTTGCAGGAATTTCCCAGTACCCTTAATCATCCCTAAGAGATCAGAGCCATTATAAATTAGTGCCTTGTAGCCAATTAAAAGCAAATCAAAATACATTTTAAGAAATCCTTTTGAGAAGGCAATACATAATGAATGTGGTATTGCTGTGTTTTTAAGCATTTGCTATGAGGGCTACACCTGGTTCCCCAAAGCAAAGGTATAGACGGGCCTACAAGTCACCACAACCCGGTGTTGCGTCTCCTGTGACGTCAGGACAGGAGCAAGGGCATTGCTAAGCAATAGGAGTTCTTTTAGCGCCCTTATAAACTGCCATCCAACACGCTCTTGGCAGAAATGTGCTGCAGCGTGTGACTGTTTTAATGGGCCACTTTTTCATAATCAAAATAAATGCAAAATTAAAACTCCACAAGATAAATGAAATGGCCGGGTACGGTGGCACATGCCTGTGATCCTAGCACTTGGGAAGCTGAAGCAGGAGGATCGCTGCAAGTTCAAGGCCAGCCTGGGCTACATAGTGAGTTCAAGGCCAGCTGCACTCAAATTGAGACCCTGTCTCAAAAAACAACAACCCGATCTCTGGTACAAAAAAAAAAGATAAATGAAATGCCAGAAATTAAAGCAGGCTCCGAGGCCACCGAGGCTGGCGAGGTTGCTGCCGGTTCTCCGCCCTGGAACCTGGGTCCGCGCCTCACTCTCTCCATCTGCGAAAGAGGCCCACTGTCCCGCACAGCTCTGAGCTCCCGGGAGCAATCCGATGGATCCAGCTAAGGAGTTAGACCAGCGTCTCGCACGCAGAGGACGTTTGCGCCCCTCCCTACTGCGGCGCAGAAGACGAACGTCATGGCGCAGGCGCAAACGCCGCCACGCTGCCCCAAACGAAGTCGGCTTCGGCCCGGGCGCGGCGCCTCGGAGTGTCCCGGGAGACTGGACGGCGCGCGCGGCGCGGGGTCGGTGCTGGGCCCAGCCATTGCCCCCCGCCCCGTCCCGCCGCGCCCGGGTTCCACTCCACCCTGCACCCAGAGACCCCGCTTTAGGTGCGGCCTCACGTCACGGTGTCCCGAGGCGTCCTCGCGTGTGCGGTGCGGGGCCCCTTCCCAAGAGGGCCCAGTGGTGAAACGCTTCGTTCATTTCACGCTCAGGCCGACTGCGTGACTATCTTTATTCACTCTTTCTTTTAAAATGTGTAGGTAAAATGCTGGAGGGCGGCCTGGAGGAGTGGTACCCGGCAGGCGTTTGCCTGGGCCTGCCAGATTGGGTGTTTCAGGACGAAAGCCGCGCGCGCGCGCGCGCGTGTGTGTGTGTGTGTGTGTGTGTGTGTGTGTGTGTGTGTGTCGGGGACTTTCTCGAGGCGCGGAAAAGGAAAGAGCAGAGGTCTGGCCGCAGTCTCCAACCTTCTCCCCTAATCTCTTTTCCGCACCACCCTGACAGCTCACACTCCGCCTCCTGGCGTGGAACCCTCTTCCCCGCCTTTCCTGACTGAGCCTCCAGCCTCCCCCAAGTTCCTGTCCAGCTCTCGGTCCGAGAAGTCGGCTCCATCTCTAGCCCTTAGCAGTGCTGGCTTTGCGCAGGGCTCTGGAGGGGGCACATGCAGGGCCAAACACCAGGCTGCCCGCAGGCTGACTCCCAGCTGAGCTAGCGGGCACATGATTTATGAAGCATGTCTTGCCTTCCCAGCACCGGAAGTGGAACAAGAAAGGGAAGGGGCCAAGCGAGGGCACCTGTTAGGAGAAGGCCCAGTCCGCCTGGTCCAGCCAGGAGCTCCCAAGAGCTATGGGGCCATGGTCCCTCCGGCTCTCCTGCTGTGTCTGGCCTCATCCGAGCAGGCATGGGAGGGACACGGACTTCCAGGAACCCCTGGCTCTCCCTGCCAGGGCGGTACAGGCTCCAGCAGCCCAGGGTGGCCTGTCACCCGAAGGCCGCAGGAGGGAGAATTGGCGGGAGCTTGGAGGATGGACATGCAGAGCCAGTAAAGATAGCCCAGGAGTCCAAGGGCAGAGATGGGCAGCGTCCACAGCAGCAGGTCACAGTGGTGTGCCACAGTGTGGCCCAGAGGACATGTCACAGTTCCAACATGAAGTGCCCCCAAGGACTCCTGTACTGAGGGCTTGATCCCCAGTGCCCCGATGTCAGGAGGTGGGGCTTAGAGGTGACTGGACCTCACTAGTGGCTCAATGACTTCATAGTTGAACAGGCTGCTAGAAGGGGGCCCAGGTCGGGGAAGTAGCTCACTGGGGATGTACCTCTGAAGGGTATCGCTTGACCCTGGCCCCTTCCTCTCTGGCTCTTCCTTATTCCTTGTGTTTCCTGGCTGCTGTGAGGGGAGCAGCTTTCCTCTGCCTTGCTCTTCATCATGTTTCTCCTTGCCACAAGCCTAAAGCAAGGGAGCCAGCTGACCATGGACTGAGACCTTTGAAACTGTGAGCCAAAATGAACCTTTCCTTCTTTAAGTTGTTTATCACCGTAGTTTGTCACAAGGCTTTCTTCCCTTCTCATATATGTATCTGCCTGTCCCCAGCTCCTAGAGGTCAAGGACAGTGCTTTACTCCTCCTAGGATTCACAGCACCCACACATGACAGGTGCTTAGTATAGATGGCTGAATGGCAAATGAAGGGTGCTAGGCAGCACTGGGGAAGACTGGAAGGCTTCATTGTGAAGCCAGGCTGCCTCGGTGAGTGCCTGGGTCTACTGAGTGATCTTAGGTGAGTTCCTTGGCTGCTATGGGTCAAAAGAGGACAGTAATAGGACAGACTCAGTCTTGTTCAAAACCCTTAGGGAAAATGTGTCAGAATTCTGAATCTTTCTGATTTCCAAAAGATGACAAATGCATATATTACCTGTCACATAAAATGCCACGGGGGACTGGAGCAACACCCTACAGTCAACTAAATGTAACACTACTTCTGTGACGGTGGCAAATGGTCACACCAAGTAGGACAAATGAAGCATCATAAGTAACCTCACATTACTTTTCGTCAGTTTTTGCCAGCCAAATAAATTCTAACCAATTCCAGTCTGGTTAGGTTTTTGAGTTGGACGAAGTTGTCGATCAGAATGTCACAAATTTTGTTGCTGGCTGGGTTTTAGCTACAAATGAATTCTCTGTTTTAAGAGATTCTTGGATTTTGAAATCATAGGCAATCGTGGACCTGTGGTTATCTGAGAGTGTGCTTTTAAAGGTTACATGAGAGAGCTAATGATAAGCTTTTTAACCCATTGTTCAACATACGCCAAGTCCACCATTCCTATCATTATCGTCATTAGAAAGAAAAGATTCCATCAGAGAACTGAGTACCATATTCCATGCTGTGACAACACCAGTCCTACATATTTCCAAAGCATCCACTGAACACCATCCATGCGCCTAGCGCCTAGCCAGCACTGGACCAGGATTGCTTATTGAAAATTTCCACTAGATCGCAAGCTCTTTGAGGAAAAGAGCTGCATCTTGTTCTCTGCTTCATCACTAATACTTAGCACAGAGCCTTACAATGGTAGGGGCTCAATAAATACTTGAATGACTTCTCTCAAAGAATCGAGGTTCAGAGTCTAGTAGGAGAGATGGGCAATATTTTCAATAATGAAAAAGAAAAAACTAAATAGCACAGAGAGAAAAAGGATTAACTTGGGGTCAAGTTTATGAGTCCAGGAAAACTTCATAGAGTTAGAAACACTTGAAATGAGTGGGTTTATCAAGCCTGGGAACAGCAGGAAGCAGAAGGAAGAGGCTGTGTGAAAGCGGAGGGGCAACCTACCGATTGCAAGACATTCCCCGCAGTGGCTGCAGACACTCCCTCTTCTCAGCAGCGCAGAGATACCTGAGAGAAGGTCATACATGAGGCCACAGAGCAAGCCTGAACAAATTTAAGAGATGGAAGTTATTTCATGGACCTTTTTCTGGCTACAGTGTTATAAAACTAGAAATCAACAACAGGAGAAAGTTCAGAAACTTTATAAGCATTTAAAAATTAAACAACTCCAAACAATCAGAAGCAATGAAGAAATCAGAAAGGAAATTGAAAATTTTCTTGAGACCAATGAAAATAGAAACACAACATACCAATACCTTTAAGATATAGTAAAGGCAGCATTCAGAGGGGAGTTTATCACAACAAAGACATGAAAAAAGTAGATCTCAAGTAAACAATCTAATGATGCACCTCAAGAAACTAGAAAAACAAGAACAAACACAGCCTGGAATTAGTGAGAGGAAGGATATAATAAAGATCAGAGCAAAAATAAATGAAATGGAAGCTTTAATATGAAAGTTCATTGAAATGAAAAGTTGGTTTTTCGAAAATATAAACAAAATCAACAAACTTTTAGCTAGGCTAAGGAAAACAAGACATACAATCAGAGATGAAAAAGCAACATCACAGATATACACATAAGAGACTGTTGTGAACAGTTGCACACCAATAAATTGAATAACCTGGAAAATGGATACATTTCTGGACATATGCAACTTACTAAGATCGAGTAAAGAAGAAATTTAAACATCAGAATAAATGATAAGAGAGGGAGTTGAATCAGTAATAAAAACTCTCTCACCCAAGAAAAGCTCAGGGCTTGATGGCTTCACTGCTGAATTCTAGCCAACATTTGAAGAACTAGTACTGCTTCTTCCTAAAAAACTGAACAGATGAGAATATTTCAGGATCATCCTATGAGGCCTTTGTTACCCTTATACTATAACCAAAGACACAACAATAAGAAGGAAATTTGCAGGCCAATATCCTCGATGAAGATAAATGCAAAAATCCTCAACAGAATAATACTAGCAAACCAAGTTCAATGGCACTTTAAAAAGATCATTCACTTTGCAGCAACAATAGAGAGGCATGAAGGAAGCAGGGTCCTTCGAGCTCCAGCATTGCATAGGAACTTGGAGGAAGTGAGTAATTTTCACTTTTGCCCGGGTTTTGAAAAAGACAGAGTCAAAGACTATGAAAATAGACACATCCTTCCAAAAGGGCGGGTTCTGTACTGGTCCCGGGCAGAGCTGATGCAAGCTGCCCATGTTTAGTCGGTCAGGTGGACAAGTAGAGCAAGGGACGAGGTTGCCTGTGCAGCAGGGCTGCCTGCATGAGGGCTGCAACTCTGACTTAAGGGAGAAAACGTTGCCCACTCATGCAGGGAGTCCGATCCACAATGAGGACAGTGACCCCACAGAGATGCCCAGTGGCGTGAGGACAGCATCCGTGAAGGGAGAAGGCCTTGCACTGGCTGTCAGGCAAGATGGGTCAGTGTAACACCCTTGTAAGGAAGGAGCAGGGATGGAGTTGCAGGTGGGGTACGCACACCGATCAGGTAAGCAGATCTATTAAGATGAGAGGGGCTCACACTGTTGGAGAATCAAGCTACAAACATGGAAAGAGGAATCGGATGATCCTCAGGGGTTGGATTACAATTGGAGGTGTTGAGGAGAACTCCCACTAGTTGATGCCGTCTAAATAGGTATAGGTGGAAAATACAGGTGTGTATTCATACTCGCACCTGAGAATGTGCAAACACACATGTCTTCCTTAGTCATTTCTACTCGAAGAACCCGAGAGCCATGACATTCTGAATACAGGGAGCATCCATGGTGACCAGATTTTAGCTTCTGAATAACATTGTCAATTAAAAAAAAGAAGAAGGAGAAACCTTGGAGAAGGCAGGGATGAGCCTGGAACATCTTGTTATCCAGATAGTAAGTGTTCAAAAGAATGATGGGAACAAGCTAGAACAAAGATACTGTGTCGGGATTTCTAGAGCAATTTCAACATAAATAAATAGTTATGAATTATATATCATAGCATAAAAATCAGGAACCCAGAGCATTAAAAATTACTGAATATATGGAAAGTGTGATGAGGAACACAATATTTACATACAGGTAATGATCAGCTACAGAGAGAAAAACAGTGAAAACAGTAACCTTGCAGGAGAGAGCCTGGCAGGTACCACCTGTCTTGGACCAAGTGGACATCGTCAGTAATGGGACAATTGAACTCTTGTGCCACCTGAGAGGAGAACAGAGGATCATTGTGTGACATTTCTGCCAAAGATCCATCTTCTAAATCTAACCAGGATAAAATCCAGACATTCTAGAAACTGACTGGCTCATGATCTTCGGTTAAGGTCATGAAAATCAAGGGAAGACTGAGGAACCACTTCAGACTGAAGGAGACTAACAGGATTTGATGTCTAAAGGCAAGGTGTGATTCTAGACTGCAGCCTTGCTGATAATGTTACTGGGACAGAAGACGAGACTTCTGTGGCCCGAGGCCCAGGTGTTAAAATGCATGATGTGAATTTCATGATCTTGACGGTTGCTCTCCTTGTTCACTGGAAATACACACCACAGTATTTAGTGGTGACAGGCTTCATGCTGGCTACTTGCTTTCAGATGATCCAGCAAAAGAAAAGTCTTTATTTCATACTTGCAAGTTTTCTGTAAATTTGAGATGGTGCTGCTGCTGGTGGAGCTGGTGGTGGTGGTGGTGGTGTGCGTGCGTGCGTGCGTGCGTGCGTGTGTGTGTGTACATGCCCCAGTCTCAGAAGCAGAACTCTAAGAGGTAAATCACCAGGGAAGAAAGCCCTCAGTCTCTGCTGAGCCCTGGAGAGGAGGCTGTAAGGGACAAAGGGTGGATTCTGCGTCACAGTGCCCGTCCCTCTGTTTTGCTTCTGAGGTTTGCCCCGGCCCCTGTGGGTGGAGTCAAGTGCCCTCAGAGCTGCTTCTCCCTCCTTGCTGTGGCTCAGCCCTTCAGCTTCATGGAGATGGGCTTTCATATCTGGCCAAGGCAGCCAGTTCCACTGGAGTATGGGTCCTGTCCACAGGAGGTTCATACAGTGTTGGGAAACATAAAACCATCCTGAAGTGTGACTTTTGCAGTTTGTTTTTTGCTTGTTTATAAGGCCTAACATAAGCAAGATGCTACTGCCTCCAGCTCAACTCCTTCTTGGCTACCTAATTACCTTTCATGCATCAACATCAACATCAAGAAGATGCTTTTCCCCAGCAGAGAGCAACTGGAACCTTTTCATACCTTGGTAGCCATTTGGGATGGATAGAATGGGGGAGGTTGGAAAGTAAGTACCTGTCACACTTTTTCTTAACCTTTGTGCCTAGTTAGGAAATAGAGCTCCATCTTGCTATATCCTGTCAGGTTACCAGGCCTCCATGCAAGAAATATTTATCCAGTATTTTCTCTATGGCACACAGTACTCTAAATTATTGGGCAGCAGACACAGCAGATAATGGTGCCTTCTGCCAGGTTCATCTTTCTTCTTGCTCTACCTGGGGATTTCTACTTGGACTTCAAGATTCAATTCAAACCTCTGGAAGGCTTCCTTCTCATTGTGCCCAGAGAATGTTGATCATTTGCTTCCTGGGCTGTTATAATACTTTATGCATGCCCCTTTTATACCACTCTATTATCTTATTCTCTAAGTTAACAGACTATTCTGGGGCCCAGTTTAAACTTTACAGAAAAACAGAGGAGAAGGTACATAGAGTTCCTATACCGTTCCAGCCACTCTCTTTTCCTTAGTATTAACATCTTTTATTAGAGGGATACATTTGTTACAAAGGATGAGTCAATGTAGATTCATTGTCATGAAATAAATCCATACTTTGCATTAGAATTCACTTTCTAAAGCTGGGCACAGTGGCACAGGCCTATAATCCCAGTACTCAGAGGGCTGAGGTAGGAAGATCTCTGCCTAGGCTACATAGTGAGTTCAGTGCCAGCCTAAACTACATAGCAAGACCCTGTCTTGAAATAAAAAGGATTCATTTTTTATCTTGTGCATTCTATCGGTTTAGCAAGTGTATAAGAGCAAGTATCCACCATTCTAGTAATATACAGAACAGTTTCAGGGCCCTAAAAATTCTCTGTGCCATGATTCTGGAAGGCTGAGGAAGGAGCATCTTGAGTTCAAGCTCTGTCTGGGCAACTGGTGACTTAGCAAGACCCTGTCTCAAAAAGGTGGAGAGGAGAAGGCTGGGGTGAGGCTCATTGTAAAGGAGCTGTTCATCCCTCTTTTCTCCACAGCTACCTTCCTGGCAATCCACTGAGCAAGAAAGATGACTGAAAAGATAGAACAATGAAGGAGAAGGAGAAGGGGAAGGGGAAGGGGAAAGGGAAGGGGAAGAGGAAGAAGAAGAAGATGGGGGAGAGGGAGGGGGAGGGGAGGAGAAGGAGAAGAAGAAAAGGAAGAGGAAGAAGAACAGAAAGGTGTGCTGAGGATCCTGTTGTGCAAAGAAGACTCTTAACTCAAGCTTGGATTAGGAAGTTTTGATCAATTAGATTTTGGGCAGCAAATATTCACTCTGTCTTTCCCTCTAACGGGAGGGATAATCATCCTTGTCGGACTTGGTCATGTGACTTTCTGTGGCCAATGGAATATGAGCAATCAAGATGCAAGCAGGGCCCAAATGCTGTGGCATGGTTTGGTCTTGGGTGTTCTCCCAATCTGTCGTGAAGAGGGTCCTCTAGGGACTCAGAGTGCTTCAGAAGCTCACCTGAACTGACATCCTGGACCAGAGGCCGCTCCACTGACCTGCTGGTCTGTGAGCAGGTCAGAAATGAGTATATTGTTCTTTGCGGGTTGTCATCAGCAATGGTGATTAGTACAGAGACAATGGGAAACATTATTCAGATAGACAGGGAGAGGTTAAGAGAGTCTAGATTGGTGCAGGGGGATGTGAGCTTATTAAATATTTATGATTGGCAGGAGGCCGCTCAATTAGCCAACAATGGAAGTGGGAGGGTGGAAACGCCGGCTGGGGCAGGTAAGGGTCTATGGTAATCACTGTCAGCTTCTAAACCCTACTTCTTCCTACAATGGCTCGTGACCCGTGTGCCAGTCATGACTGTCCTGTTCTTCCTTTTCCATCCCCTCTGCACCCAGAGAACAGCTATGTGATCCAGCATTGGCCCTTGGGAACTAAACAGAAATGTTCTCATAGATTTCTAAAGAACCTTTTCTGTCCCGATGAGTGAGGTCAGATGTGGGTAGAGCAGGCTTTCCCCTCTCCTGGCTTGAGCCAGACACAGTTGCTGGAGTTATGACAACCCTCCTGCATCCATGAGGGAATGGCCAGAAACATTTCAGTGGCATCGGCCCCACCATCTTTGAGCTGCCGAGCCAATGCTTGGAATTGCAGCCCTACTCTAGACGTCTGGCTGTATGAAGAAACAGCTCCTTCTCTGTGTAAGCTCCAATAAGGAGGGCTTTGTGTTGGTGTGAAGTTTTGTGTTAGTTAGCTTTCTGAACTAATACAATAGCTAACATTTATGAGCACTTACTACAAGCCTGGCACTGTGTTAAGCATTTATAGACATTATGCCATTTAACCTTTCTAAATCCTATGAAAAATTGTATTAGCACCACATCGACATTCTTTCCAGAGGCCAGATCTGCGAAAGGATCCACTATTCCAATTCCATCAGACTCCTGTGGTGCATATCCTCGTCTAATTGCAGCCTTCCCAACCCAGTAAATTAGAGTTTTACACCATCTGGGCAGAGCCTGGGCGAGAAATTGCCTTGAGAAAAGGATTTAAACCAAGGTCCTCTGGTCCCTCCCAGGAACAGGGGAGAAAGTGGTGAGTGGGAGTTATAGGCCTGAGGTCCCTGGGGGCAGTTCTGAGCTCAGCACAGCCCAGTGGACAGCTGGGATGAGCAGAAAGGGTCCCGAGGCACTCTCGACACTTCCAGAGCCCGAGTCAGCCAGGCTCCTTCCACCTCTCGTCAGAGCTAGCTGAATGAGGCCTTGAAAACAGTCCCCACCCTGCTGCTGGATATTTCCCAACCAGTTTAAGAAGGACACATCTCTGGGATAGTCAGTCATTCACTCCTTAGTGTGGATTAGTTTGTTTCAGTTTTCTTTGCAATATCCAGACGAAAAGTGCTCAAAGAACAAAAGTTTTTTAAGGTGATGTTGGATAAATGTTGCAGAATGAATAAATGTGTGTACAAATGAGCTGCATTCATGAGAGGGTCCAGAAGCCTATGAGTGGGCCGTTTGAGTTGTGCCCAGGGCTGTACACACACACATACACATACAAATGCACTCACACCCTTTAGGAGGAAACGTGAAGTTTTCTAGATCTTCTTAGGGGATAGAAACAAGATTCAAAAGGTTTGAGAAGTTAGAAACAATCAAGGGGACTAAGGCAACAAGGTTAAATTTAACAAGGGCAAGTGTGTTGCTCTGAAACATTTGCTCAAAACTGCTCCTCCTGGGGAGATGGTGCAGGAGGTGGGGCTTCCCCAGGACAAGTGTGAAAGAGGGGACATCAGTGACCCCTGGCCTGGCTGCCCAATGCAGCAACGAGCTCCCAAGCCTGTTACCAAGGCACAGTCTTCCAAATGAGGGACCCGAAGGGATGTGAGTCAGACCACACCTAAACGCTGAGCTCAGTTCCGCAAAGACACCCGGGCACACTGGGGACCCAACCAAAAGCCACGTGACAGAAGGATGCACAGCTTGAAAAAGCAGAGCAGGGGAGAAGTGGCCTCAAAGGAGCAGGATCTCTGGGAGCAGCTGGAGGATGGGTTATGTAGATTCACCTTAGAATGCCTGGCCCCTGGGACACGTGTGGAGCTTTGTAAAGATTTGCTGAACCAACCAATTGGGGTTTCCCAAAGTATGAAGGGCTTCCCATAAAAGAGTTGGGCTTCCTGATCATGGGTGTATTTAAATAAAAAACAGAGGAGCCGGGGATTTAGCTCAGTGGTTTCGCTGCCTGCTATGCAGGCACAAAGACACGAGTTTGATCCCCAGTACCAAAAAAAATAAAAAAATAAAAAACAGACAACCTCTTGCTGGTACTGTTCTAGGAGAGATCCAAGTGTCCAATGAAGATTTGAGAAGCGATGTTAACTTCTCTCAAGTCCCAGGAATTTTATTCCATGTGGCTAGATGTTAGAGCCGATACTTATCATGTTTACCTCTCAGACATCCATTTCTTTTTTTAAATTGGTGATTTCCAAAGAAAAGAGAGGAAGGAAGAAGGAAACCAAAAAAGGAAGGAGGAAGAAAAGAAAGAAGGAAGGAGAGTAGTGCTCAGTGCAGGACCCCTTACCTCCCGGAGGCTGCCCCCTCCCCAAGGTGGGAGATCAGCTACTTCTGGGTATCACGTCATTACAGCATTGCTGTGCTACATGGCAGTTGTCTCTGTCCTGGGGCACCTGTCTGTTTTGTACCATTCTTTTCCTAACACACAGTACTTGGTAAACACTGTTTGTCGATAAACATTTGTTGAGTGAACGAGTGAGTCAATGAATGATTGAACGAACACAGTGCACTCCGACTTTGTCAGAGACATGTTTCCAGAGTGGCGCATACTTCATACAACATTCTTAGGTAGAGTTTGTGTATATTATTCCAGTGGAGGGAAAAGGAAGCCAGACGGCGGAGGGTGGGGGAGACATAGTGGAGAAGTGAAAGCTACCCTTGTGGATTTCAAAGATGCCTGGGACCTTACGCCTGAAGCTGAAACATCAGGTCATGTTTACTTCTATAAACTGCTTATAATTTTCATAGAAAATAAAAACAGCAAAACCTCTTGTTACTTTTGTGTCCTTCTTTTCTATGCTATTGTTTGTTAGTAAGATATGCAAGCATCCATCCCTCAAATTCTAGGTCTGATATTCTCTGTCCTCTGCGCTGGTCTCCAACATTTAGACAAATTGAGTATTAATCCGAGTAAGGGTTCCAGCAAGCAGAAGCCCTTGGTATATGAAGGGATGTCAAATGAGGTCAGGCCCTCCTGTTCCTTATCCAGTCCTGAGCCCAAGCCAGGTCTGATACATAGCAGATGCTCAGAAATACTTGAAGGATGAATAAAATATTTGCTGTAATCCACTAACACCCTTGTGGTTAAGTGTGATTCTGATCTTAAACACACAAAAAATAAGATGAACTAAGCACAGTGGTAACGGAATGAGTCAGGATTCAAATGCAGAGCTGCCTGACTGGGAAGCCAGGCTCCATCCTTGTCAGAGCTACCAAGGGCCAGTGGCCTTTGGCCCAAGTGAAGCAAAGCTCTGGGCTTCTGCCACCAGCCCTGCCCTTGCTTCCTCCAGTCATTCTTGGTTCCAGATCTCTGGCAACCTGCTTCAAAAGCTTTTAAGACAAGGAAGGATATGAGCACCAAATGGATAATGGAGCAAGAGTTAGTTAAATGATAGAGCAATGGTGGACAGGAGAATCAGAGGATGGAGAGCTAGTTACCTACACACAAAGGCTCCCTCCCTTCCCTGTACCTATAGCATCAGTCTTTTCATTTCCTTCTGGCCACAGATCCTAAAAACACAGATCAGCCCTAACTCTTCCCTGCCAGTCCCACCCCACCCTGAATGACAAATGCCCCGAAGTCTTGAAAGTGGAGCCTACATTTATGCGCCAGCTTCTGCCCAGACCTCATTAATTCAGGAAGATGATACCTCCGCCAGTGGAAAGATATTGAATGCATGCACAAACTCCTTAATTGCGGGTTTCCTTTCACTGTCTGCTCCCTTAGTAAACTTGGAAACTATTTTACGTAAATCGTATTCATTGAATGGAGCCTTTGCATTTTCCTACTCCACGAGCTGGGCAGAGATGAGGCACCACCTGGAAACAACGGTCCCTGCCCGGGGGATGGCCCTGGTAAGTGCCTCAGCTTTCCCACTCAGGAGCCAGTTCCTTGCTGGATGCCGGGTGGGAATGTGAGCTCCTGGACGACTGGCACCAGAATAACGGTGAAGCCAAGATCCTAGCATCAGGACTAACAGTGAGGGCAAGGAGTGTAGGCTAAGCCTAGAGGTACCTGCAGTGGGACAGGTGGCGTTAATAAGGACGATGTGTGGGTGAGAGTGAGTGGACTGGAGGAAAGGAGGGGCTTGGAAGTTCAGCCTCGTGGCAAGGTCTCAGCAAGGCAGAAGCCCAGAAGGACAGATGTCCCGAAGCTGTCTCCAGGCCACTCTGGCCTCTCATGCAGAACACCAGGAACCATGCTATTTCTACCTGGCTGCCTCCACCATTGCCCTCACAGTAGCCTTTCAGACCTGGGAGGCGTGCTGGCCTGGTCCCACTTCTGTTACTGTGTGACCTTCAGCCAGTGTCTTAGCCACTTTGTGCCTTGCCTTTTTGTACCTGTAAAATGGGGTTGACTAGAATGCCTACTGCACAGGATTTGGTGATTTATTCTTCATCGAGTGCTGCCAACAGTGCCTGCCACCTACAAAGTGTTAGGAAGAATCTGCTCTTGTCATCACAGTCCTCATTATCCTCTACCGCTATTAATGATAACCAGTCAACCACGCCAGAACTGCAGTTTATCCTCCTGTGGGGAATGGATTTCCACTCCACGCCACTCCTTGAACCTATGCTCTCCAAGGCTAGGACAGATAAAGACAAACTCCTAAGGATGGAGGGAGCAGCCATTGCATGATGGAGAAGCCAGGAGAGATCAAACATGAAGCAGGAATGAAAGGTTGGCCTGTGGTCAGTTGTCCCAGTGCACTGGGGGAATAGGACATAGTGGGCAGAGCAGATTCCCCTTGGGCCCTTGTGTGGGAAGCAGAAGCAGACAAATGACAGTTCACGAAAAGAGTAGGACCTGGGAGGCCTCCCTGAGGAGAGTGGACCAACTAGGGAAGGAGGACGGGGAGAGGATCTTCGGGGAGGGGCTCTCTGCAGACAGAAGGCCTGAGGCGGGCAGGTGAAGGTTTGGGATCGCAGGGCTGGGCTGGCCTGAGGGCTCCGGAGTGTCTGGCCCTCCCCCTTGCAAACCCTTCGTGGAAGGGCACAGGAGGTAAAGGAGCCTCCGCTGACACCTTCCTCCGCACGAGCTACATAACCATCTGTCGTCCAGTCGCTCTGCAGCAGGGGCTGCCACAGTGGGTCCAGTGCAACCTGAGCTTGGGCATCATCACCACAGAGTCCCGTGGGTCCCCCAAGGGACCAACATGTGAGAGTGCTTTCGCTACCACGGGGACTTTGTAGATGAAAGGGTTGTGTGTGTTGGACAAAACGATTTGGGCTGTATTTGCTATCTGTCAGTACACAGGCTGTGTGTTAAAAGCCTCTGACCAGTGATAGTCGGTCAACTCTGAGTTGATTTTGAGATAAATGCCTGACCCATCATGGACCACCAGGGTTAGGAGGACCCCAAACCATTCTCTGTCATGCTCTCGGTGAACTCAGAGCAGCTGCAATTTGTTAGCCTTATTGACAAACAGGAAAACTAGCTGTTGGCTTAAGGGCTTCCTAATGAACGCTCATAAACCTGGCTGTGCTGGGAGGGTCAGAGAGAGACCCAGTAGGGCGGTCAGTGCCTGGTTAGTGGTAACTTCTGGAATCCTGCTGTGAGGTCCTGCTTTATGCCAGCAAAGAAAGGTGAAGACGAGTAATAACAGGAGACCTAAAATCTATCAACAAGAATACATGTGTTGTGAGGAAATTCCAAGCTTTATTAAATACTCTTTTGGTGAAAGGAGCCCTATGGAGAATTTCTTAATAAGTTTCAAAGGCAGGAGATGTTTGGTCGCTGGAGTAGCCTGCATAAGCAATCGTGGTATCTGCGGAATGTGGAGCTGCAGAGTGCCCGAGGTAAGCCTCCAGCTAGGTCTCCACAATGGTGCCGGGTCAGCTGAGTGTGGGAGTCCCTTAGTGTCACGACTCCCCAGCTGGGAGGAGCTTGAGACACGCAGCCAAGGCTTCCACACTCAAACATCTGTGCCCAGAAGAGACACTGCACTGATTTTAAACACCTTGATAACTCGTGCCAAAGTCCAGCAACACCCACATTCAGGAAATTCTTTTTAATGTTTAGCCTAAATCCTCAAGCTTCAGTGTAAACTCATTACCTCTTCTGCTGAAAACAGAAATAGGGAACAGTTGGTCTCCATCACTGGCTCATACACTTGAGGACTTTTCTTTCATTCACCCCCTTTCTCTTCTGCAGAATAAATACTCCAAATCCTAGAAACATTCTCAGAGACGTACCCCAACTATGGGGGCCAATTACTTCCTAAGTGGCTCCCTTAATTCCAAACACTCACCCAAGGCACTGGCTCAGTCTTCATTCTTCAACAACACTGGTTCACTGGGGAATAGGATGGCCTGATAGTAAACCAAGCCTCCTTCCAATACCAATATTGAAGAAGACTCCTATCACCTGCAGCTGGCCCAGCCAGCATCAACTCCAGTCCAATCTATCATCATTCGCAACATCCCTATGGCCATATGGCTATCTTGTTTTGTTTTCAGTACTGGGGATTGAACCTGGGGCCTTGCCCCTGAGCCACATCCCCAGCCTCGAGATTTTCCTGCCTAAGCCTCCCAGAGTTCTGGGATGATAGGCATGTGCCACCACGCCCAACTAATATCTGTCATTACTAATTGCCAGATACTGTGTTACACGGTGCATGGTTAATCGTGTCAACTTGATTGGCTTGAGACATCTAGATTAGTAAAGCGCACTTCTGGATGTATCTGGGAGGGTCGTGGGGGCATGGCCTTGGGGTCTATGTCATCCTGGCCCTCCTCTCTGGCTCTTTCCACGTCTCCACACTTCCTGGCTGCCGTGAAGTGAGCTGCTTTCCTCTACCATGCCTTTGCACCATGTTTCTGCTTGAGCCAGAGGACCATGGACTGGAACTTCCAAAGCTGTGAACCAAAATAAACTGTTCCTTCTTTAAGTTATGCATGTCGAGTATTTCATCCCAGCAATGAAAAGCTGACCAATACACATACTCTATGTAGATCACCTCCTTTGACCTTCACATTACTTGTTGGATAAATATTTTCATTTTAATTCACAGCTACAGATAAAATCTTTAAACATCTCATTCTAATAAACGTCTGGGATTTGAACCCAGCCCTGTCCAACGTGCAGCTCAGGCTCTTTGCACAACTCCAGGCTAAGACATGGCTCCTGCCCCATAGAACCCCGTTAGGAAGGGGATGACTAAAATGGCCAGAAACAGACCCCAAGATCAGCTTCTCTACAACTCTGTTTCTAGAGTGAGGCTTCTTTCTTATTCTTGCTGGTATTCCTGTCCCTACACATATAGCCTTCTGATTTCATTCTTCAGAAGTGACATTTAAAAAAAAAACAACCAACTCCATGCTATAGTTTGAATGTCCCCACTAAAATGATATTGAAATTTAATCTCCATTGTGAGGTATTAAGAAGAGGGACCACACGACTTTCAAAGGGTTATTAGGCCATGAGGGCTCTGCCTTCATGAAGGAGATGAATTGGTTAATGGGTCACCACAGGAATGGATCCTCTGTAAAATCCAGGTTGGCTCTGTCTCTTGTACATGTCCCTTTCACCAAGTGACACTCTGTACCACCCCAGGACCCTGCTGAGTCCCCACCAGGAAAAGGCCCTCACCAGATGTGGTCCCTTGATCTTGGACCTCCCTGTATCCAGAGCTGTGAGCTGAATAAACCTGTATTCTTTATAAATTACCCAGTCTCAGGTATTCTATTATACCAACAGAAAAGGAACAAAGGCAGTCCACCACTGCACTTCTGTTCCATTATAATTATCTTTTACACACTTGTCTGTCCATTAGTCCACGACCTGTTTCACAGCAGGAACTTCAGCAGTCTTATATTTTCTTCACCTAACACAGTGCTACCTATTGAGTAGAGAGATGACTCACAGATGAATGCAAGGGTGAAACACACACCCATACCTACACTTACTAATTATTCCGATTTTGAGATGCAGAAATATGAACACGTATGGACCTCTGTAAGTGCCCTGCCTCCACCCCTGTTTGCCCATCACAGAACTGGTGTGGGCCATTGAACAGTTGAAGGATAAGGAATCTAATCTCATTTTCCCCACTAACTCAATGTGTGATCTTGGACAAGTCACTCTTTTCCTTATTGGAAAGATGGAGAGAGTTGGCCTGGATGATATTTAAGGCCCTTTCTAGTCCTAAATTTCCATAATTCTATGGCTATCTATAGTTACCTAAATAATCACAAAAAACACTGCTTCATGCTGGAGAAACAGTCATAATAAACTAAGCAAAACCAAATGCCCTTCAATATCCTGTTGTGAACTATAAAATGTCCCCTAAAATCACATTTTCCCCTTGAAACAGGATGTAGGAAAAATATTTTCCCATTAAATCCTTTTAAAGTGCAAGGGAAAGCATTTATTCTGTGATTTGCCATCCAACTCAATAAAAAGTAGAGGATTCAGCCATCTTACTTACAGAAGATACTGTCAAAAAGCAAAGGTGGTGGAAATTCAAGTTAGAAACCCAGGTGCCATGCCAAGAAAACAATGCACAAGTTTTCTAGAGGGAGTTTCCAAGTGTGTATCAAGCAGTTTATTTCTGCTATTATGTTGGGGAAACTAGTAAATGAGTTTTTATGAGGTGATTTATGAAACTCCTGGGGTGGACACAGTGAGCGCTGGGTAAAAGTCACACCAAATTTCCAAACCTGTGGGGGTGAGGGGAGAGAGGACTTGACTTTTGGAGACAGTTGACTGCATTGTTGTGAGATGCGTGCCCTAAGGTGGGGAAAACAAGGTGGGATAAGTGCCTTAATGGCTAGAAAGGGCCAGATTTCAGAAGATCATTGCCTTGTGCTTTTGACATCAGAGGGTCCATTAGATTAAATCCTTCAAGGGCAGAAGTTCTGTTTCCTTTTCCTGTGGAACCTGGGGTATTATAAGGAGCAGGCCCACAGATATTGTTTGGGACATGAAAAAGATCAGGTGGCTCTCTGTTCATTCAAGAAGACATACAGCTGTGTCTTCCCAGCTCAAGATCATTCTTCCTTTTTATTGGCGCTACCCCAGGTGATGGCAGAATAATGGCCCTCCCTCCAGCATGTCCCATTCCTAATCCCCGAGTGTGTGAATATGTATGTTACATAGCAAGGGGGAAATGACTTTACAGATGAATTAAGGTTGCTGGTCAGTGAGCGTCTCAGTCACCTTTCTGTTACTATCTGTAGATATCTGGATAAACAACTAATGTCTTGGTCCATGATTGATGGGCCCATTGCTTTTGAACTATGGTGAGGCAGCCTAACATGGCAGAAGAAGAGGTAGGGCAAAACTGCTCATCTCCTGGCCAGAAAGCAAAGACAATGAGAGAAAGGAAGAGACTGAAGTCTCGTCGTCCCCTTCAAGGATACACACCAATGACCTGATCTTCCACTAGGCTCTTCCTTTTAAAGTGCCCACCAGATCCTAGGAGTGGCTCACTGGGGATCTATCCCTTACTACATGGGCCTTTTGGGAACACTGGCCTTCAAGCACAGGGAGTTTATCCTGGACCATCTGGATGGGCCCCATGTAAAGACAAGGTCCTGAAATATGGAAGAGAGAAGCAGAGAGGTCAGTGTTAGAGTGATGTGAGGAAAAACTCAACCCACCCTTCTTGGGTTTGAAGGTCAAAGTGGAGTCGGGACAAGGAATGCAGGCTGTGCAGAAGCTGGAGAGGACAAAGAAATGGATTCTTCCCCAGACCTCCAGAATGGAATCCACCCAGTCAGCACCTTGACCTTAGCCCAGTGAGGCCCATGTCAGTCTTCTGACCTCTAGAACTTAGGATAACTCGTTTGTGTCATATTAAGCCACTAGATTTGTAGCAGCAACAGTAAGCTAATATCCTGCCAACATCTCTAAAACAGAGAGTATCCAGACAGCCGTGCTTGAATCATTTGGCTTTAGATGCTCAGCCATGTTGGCTAGACTAGGGGAGGGTACCAGTCTCACGCTAGGCCAGGTGTGTTCTGTAGGCTCAGGATTCGAATTTGGGGTTGATACATCAAGTTAACCCTTCCTGTGACCAGAAGTATAATATACAAACTCAGGAGTGAGGAAGGTCTGGGTTCACCCACAGGAACACAGAACCAGAGAAGCTGGCTTGTGGACATAATTACACTGAGGAAGAGAGGGGCACAGAGCTTTTGGAGGGTTCTGGTCTCCAGCACTCCTCTGAAGTAAAGTGCAAGTCTGCAGAACACATTCCTCCTCCAGGTCACTGCCTCCCAAGGATGCAGGTGAGAGGTGAATAAGAGAACACACGCCCTAGCTAGGTATGGTGGCGCTTGCCTGTGATTCTACCTACCCCGGAGGCTGAGGCTGGAGGACTGCAAGTTCAAGGCCAGCCTGGACACTTATGGAGACCTTGTCTCAAATTTTGAAAAAGTTTTTACTAAAAGGTTGGCAATGTAGCTCAGCGGCAGAAAGTTTTCACTCACAATTGTTGACAGAGTGTATGGTGGATTCATGAATGGTCAACCTGAGTAGGAAGGCCCACTGAATAGTCAGCATGGTTCTGGGTGTAGAAGACCCACCTGAGGATTGTGGTCAGAACAGAAATAAAAGGAGACTAGGAGGGGAGGATTTAATGCTGATTTTCATTGGAATGGCCTTCTTCAGTATCCTGGAGGCATTGGCTGCAATTCACCTATAAGGGCCTGCCCGAGACTCCAAACAGCATATCACCTGGGAAGAGCAGAGACTGCTGAGCTTTGGCCGCTGTTCTCTGAGGAGGTCCGGTCTTCGCCTTCACCTGGCCGTCATCTGCTGGTACCCGGGGCAGACTTTCCAGCCTTCAGCACTGGCCCCCGGGCTTTCTGGTGCAGACCTTCAGTCTTCCATCAGACTCCTCAGCCTTCTGATTTGGACTCATAGAGGACGTTGCCGTGGGCTCCAGGCTTTCGGCTGTACTCATACAGGACACTGCCATGGGATCCAGGCTCTCAGCTGGATTCTTCAGCTCTCCAGTGAGCAGACCGATCTCTTGCACTCTTCGGCATTTGACTTTTTGGGTGAACACTATAAAATAATTATAAATTATGTGTCCGGTATTAAATCTGTTCCTTTGCAAACCACTGACTCTAGTAAACTCTGACTACAACAGAATGGGTTCTAACAGTAGAAAAATGCAGACTGGTTGGTGCTGTTCAACAACCAGATTTCTTCCTCAGGAGGGTGTGAAGGGTGTTTGGGGGAAATCCCTGCACACACAAATCAGAAGCAGTTAATGGTATTCCTGCATTTTTCAGATGAGGCTCTGAGAAGTGAAGTAATCTGCCCAGAGTCATAAGAGTGCATAGGAAACCTGGTATTCAAACCCAAGTGCTTCCACTTGGGTGGATGTCTGTGTGTGACTTTTCCTCTTTATTAGTAATTCCTCTAGTAATTGCTTCCTAGATTTCTCCTAACCAGAAAGAGTACAAAGACTTGTTAAGTGTCGCTTAGATACCCTACAAAAATTTCTTAGGTAAATAAAACTTAGGGTCACCAGTGTCCAAAGAGAAAAGTGGGTTGTGATCTACTTGGGGCTGGCTTGGTCATTTGGTGTCCAGGGTCCAAAGGCCACATACAGGATGGGGGATGACAAAGCAATGACTTCCTCTGCTCTCTTTAGAAGCCTTCTGCTAGTGTCCACATCTGTGGGACGTTCTCCTTGAACATTTGAGAAGTGTTATGGTTTATATCCAGATGTCCCCCAAGATCCTCATGCACTCAGGTGGGCCTTTTGGAAGGTGATTGAATTTTGGGGGCCAACAGCTGGTTTGTTGTTAGGAGGTGGGGTCTGATTGGAAGAAGTGGTCACTGGGGATGTGGCCTGGAAGGGTTTATCTCCCTCCCTGGCTCCTCCTTTTTCTCTCTGCTTCCTGGATGCCATGAGGTGAGCAGCTCACCTCTGCCCATGCCCTTCCACCCTGCCATTCTGCCTTGGAGCCGGCTGATGGTGGACTGAACCCTCTACAAACTGTAAGGCAAAATAAACCCCTCCTTTAAATTGTGGGTGCTGGGCATCATGTCTCCATGACAAGAAAGTGATTAAGACAGGGAGCTGAAGACCACCTGCAGATTGAGAGTAAGTGATGCCAGGGGCCCTTCCTGTGAGAGGTGTCTGTCTGCAGAGCTGGGCCCTCACGTTGTACCAAGCTGTGTGCATGTCACAGTGAGCCTCTGCCCTCCCTGAGTTTGGCACTCCTGCCGATGTATTTGGAGCAGGAGATAACAGTAAACTCCCGGGAAGAAGGTGGGGGGACCATCCCAAAACCACTGCTGATGGTGGGAAACACCACGCACTGAGAACCAGTTGACCTTTGTGTCTCCCTGCACACATATACACCCTTTGTCTTCCCATAGGACAATCAGCAAAGATAATTTCCTGAATAAGTCATGCTCTCTGTGGCGGTCACTTGAAATATGACTGGCAGAATTCAAACCACATATGATGCCCCACCAATTTTGCTCTTTGCAACTCTATCTCTTGAAACTTAGTCACACGGACACAGCCTGACAAAAGAACCCTTAAGAGCACGGGACCTGTTTCGTCTCTGTGTTGAGATTCTCGATGAGTAGCTCTGTGTTCACTTGCCCATGCGCGCTTCCTTGGGTTTGTATTGCTCGCTGATCACTCTGTTCTGATGGCACCTTGTTACCTGACCCACAGGACAGATTTGGCTATGTGGCAGGGGTCCGCTTTCTTTCTTTGCACTCATCGGAACTTCTCAGAGTGGAGTACCTTTCCACATTGACAAAGACCACTCCAGATGCCACAAGCTGCTGCCAGAGCCCCCAAACGCGTGCTCACCCCTTTTGCATGTAGTCTTTAGAACACCCGGAAACAAGAGCTGACTACCTCCACCCTCTCCAAGTCCATGCTGAGAGGGAAGCATGTGTCACATGACAATGGCCACCGGACGTCCTTTTCACTGCAAATCTGATGAGAAGAGCCTTACTGGCATCTTTTCTGGCAGGATTCAGTTCATCTGGTCTCCACCCTTCCTTGGAGAATGAGGGATACAGTCAGGTGTGATTCCCCAAGGACAGAAGGTGATGAGGAGAGCAAAGAGATGGGGGAAGGAAAGAACACAAGGGTGGGGTTTCATTAATATCAAGAAAGACACAGACCCAAGGCAGCTGCAGCTGACTTATCTAGAGGGAATCAGTGCCCAAACAGAGACAGAGGACCAGGAGAGAATCAACTTGAAGAAGACAGGCCAAGAAAATGGGGACTATGTGATGGCAGGAGAATAGGAGGGGAAGAGAACTGTGGTATGTATGTTTCCCAGGAACAGAGACAACAAACTCTGTGACTTAAAACCGAAATTTATTTCTCATAGTCCTGGAGGGTAGAAGTATAAGATCAAAGTGTTGGCAGGGACGTACTTCCTTCAGAGGCCTTAGAGGGAGACTCATCCTTTGCCTCTTCCAGCTTCTGGTGGCTGCATCTGTCTGTGAACCTCTCTGGGTCCACATAGGCGACCCAGGGTCATCTGCTCATCTCACGATCCTTAACTTAATTAAATCTGCAAAGACCTGTTTTCCAAGTAAGTTCACATTTACTGGTTCTAGGAATCTGGATGTGGACATAGAGCTTAAGGGGCCAACATTTGGCTTATTACAGGGTAGGAGAAATCAAAAGGACTAAACAAGCCATCAGGTCAGGCGAAAGGGCCTTTTCTTTGTGACTTTTCTAGGGATTTTATGTACCTGTGGTCACTTGTGGCTTTAGAGCTTGATGTTTTGAGCTCACTGGGGTCTCAACTCCACCACAATCTTCCATTCTTACAGATTTGGACAGAAAACTTAGAGATGTTTGACCTTGCTTTTCTACCCGCCCAAAACGCTGCACCAAACACCATTCACGGGAGTTTTTTTGTTTTGTTTTGGTCTAGGTTTTTTGGTACTGGGGATGGAACTCTGGTCCTTCTGCTTCTGAGGCAGGCAGCGGAACCACTGAGCTAAATCCCCGGCCTTCACAGGAGTTTTGATGTAGTTCTGCCTCCTTCCCACTCAAAATCTCTCCCAACTACTCACTATTTTTCCGGCCCCTCCTTAGGTTCTGACTCCTTTCACCTAAGGCAATCCCCCTGACTTTATTATTCGCAACCATTTAACTCTCCTCCTACTCTGCCTCAGGCTTACTTCGCCTAGCCCTAGACACATTAATGTCTCCATAAAACAAAGACATATATGAGAGGCAGAATCTTTGGCAGAGGATTTGTAATTTGTTTTTCTTTCTCTGGTCCTCCACAGGTGGAAGAAAGCTGTATGGAAATTTATTTTCCTCATGCAAGAAAGATGAAGTGGCTACAATCTGGATTTTCAATAATCTTTCCCTTCCTCCTTTTTGGTACATGTATATATTTTTTAACATCTACAGTGGTACCTCGGTTCACAAATTTCTTTCCACGCTTCTGGTCACAGAATTCATTCCATGATTCTGGTGAAAGAATTAAGTTCATGAGCCGAGGAACCACTTTATTTCTTACAAATTTACTTCTTTAACACAGTGGTTCTACAAATTTTGAAGGCCTGTATACTTTTTTTACAATTTATTTTATTTATTTATTTTTGAGGCCTTTATACTTTTAAAAATTAGTCAAGGCCCGAAAATTTTGTTTATGTGGATTTTATCTATCAATACTTACCATATTAAAATAAAACAAAAAGCTTAAAGCCTTGTTATCTAAAAATAACAAGGATAAGTCTAGTATGTGCAGAATAACACTGATGACATCTTTTTATAAAAAATGCATTTTCCCAAACATCAAAACTAGTAAGAAGAATGGCATTTATATTGTTTTGTTTCTTGAAAGTTAAGCTTAATAGAAGTCAGCTGCTCCACGTTTAGTTTGTTGTAAGATCAGAGTCTCTGGAAAACTCAACTATACAACTCATGAGAAAATGAGAGTGAAAAGGTAAACAGCATAGTATTATGAAAGTAACTTTTTATCTTGGTGACCATTAAAACTATTGTTCTACAATTCTAGCTATGTCTCCTTAAGGAAACAAAAGGGGGAAAAATACTTGAACTCCAATACGATCTTGAGTTAAAACTGAACCATGATCCAAAAGTACAGAAAAACCTCATCGCTGAAGTGTAGTCAATTTAACTATGGCTCAAGCTCAAGCTGGTACATTTGAAAACACACATAAAAGGCGACCATACAGCAACGTGGTTCCCACATCTGTCTGCACCTGACAAACTGGTACTCCTCCATCAACTCCCCGCTCAGATTCCTTCTCCAGCCTCCTCTCCACCCTTACTAATAAGACCGATAATGATCCCATCATCAGCGGCAGCTAGCATTCACTGACCACTTACTAGAAGCCAGGCCAAGGCAGAACACTACAGGCGTCTTCTGAATGAAGTCTTAGTAAACTCCGCGGAAAGCGCTGGCTTCACTCCACAGGAGTGGCTGAGGTCGGAGATTCAGGCCTCTGGCCGCTGTCTCTGTCAGCAGTGAGGGCGCCCAGCAGGGCCTCGTCCACTGCCCCTTCCTGGTCCTGCGCAAGGTGAGTCCTTGCAGGCAAAGGTCAGGGAGTCGCCTCCGCATTCCCGCCAAAACGCCCCGGCCCACACAGTCAGAGAGCCTCCCCGAGGGAGCAAGCCTGACGCCTTCCCCGTCCTCTCGTCCGCGGGTACACAAGAGCCCGGGAACGGTTTGCTCCGGGCGGAGGTTTGCGGGCAGAAGAAAAGGCGCCCGTGGATGCGTCGCAGAGGCCAACGTCCGCGGCGCGCTGGCTGAGGGCGGAACCTTTCTCCTCTCGCGGCAGTGTCTCGGCGGGGCCGGAACCTTTCTTCTCCCTTCGCCGTTGCCGGGCGGAGGTGTGCTGAGCCGGAACAGTGCTGCGGCTGCCGGGTCCGCGCTGTGGTCGCCGGCTGCTGACGTAGGCCGGCCATTGTGGGGTCGTGGGGCCGGTTCGCTATGGCGGTGGATATCACTCTGCTGTTTCGGGCTAGCGTCAAGACCGTGAAGACGCGGAACAAGGCGCTGGGAGTGGCGGTGGGCGGCGGGGTCGATGGCAACCGGGACGAGCTGTTCCGCCGGAGCCCCCGGCCCAAGGGCGACTTCTCCAGCCGAGCCCGAGAAGTGGTGAGCTGGTTGCTATGGGAACGGGGCGCTAGCGAGGGGGGCGGATCCGCGATGACCCACCCGAGTCTCTGTCCTGAGAGCGTTGTGTGAAGTTGTCCCAAGGGGAACAGCAGATTTGGCCTCAGCCAACAGCTGGCTAGGAAAAAGAACAGGCTTATTTTGAGAAAGGGGACACGTATTGGGAAAGTGGGAAGCAGATTTCTTCTGAAGGGAAGGAGGCGCTCGGAAATCTTCCGTGAAATTCATGAGTGACTTTGTTAGGTAATGACCTCGCCGTCACTGCAGACTTGAACCCTGGGGAAACTTCCCCAGCCCCTTTCTTACTGTTCTAGCTCTTCATTTGCTTGTTCAGTTTACTTGTTTGCCCCCTTCCCGCCACTTACTGAGTTCAAAATCCAGGTTCACCCAACTCTCCCTTCCTTTTGTCTCCTTAGGCAAAACAGGGGACTCAGTACCTCCCGAGATGAGGTTAAGATTTTTCACACTATGTATTACCATTGTCGTTGCTGAGTCAAAATACCGACACGCAAAATTGAAGGGGGAAAGGTTTCTTTAGCTCAGTTTGTAAAGGTTTCAGTCCATAATCGGCTGGCTTCGAGGCAAGGTGGCATGGCAGACAGGCTGAAGGTAGCAAAAGCAACAAGGGACCTTAACAGCGTCTCTCTGCCCCTTTTATCTTCTCCAGACTACTTAGGGCGGGCAGCACTCACACCCTTAATCCTAGTGCCCTTGAGGCTAGCATTGCACCATGAATCAATGCCAGTGTCACACACTCTGGCTCCAGCCACATCTTCAAAGCCCCACCTATGACCACAGGCTTTGGGGGACCTCTAAACACAAGCCATAACAGTCCCCTAAACTGCTTTCTGCTCCATGAAGACAGCAGGCTTTGGTTGTCTCCTCCTTAAGGACAGGAGCAGTGCTGGCTTCATCTCAGAGTGCATGACTCATAGCATTGCTTAGAAAAGCATTATTCAATGAATGAGTGAAGAAATATGGTTGTCTGTTTTCCACCCTAAACATGAGACTCCATAAGGGAGAGAGAAGTGTACCTTGCATATTTTGGTATTTTACAGACTAAGAGTGGGCGTAGTTTCTGTGGGGCGTAAAACTCAGGCGAGTCACTACTTTTTAAGAAATGAAAATGCAAAATCACACAAGAAGATTCAGGGCTTTGAAAGATGCGTCTCCTGAAGCTTACGCTTCATTAATTAATTTCACAGTAAATCCACCTCTGCTTGACACACAGGACACTTTTTAAACACTCATATTTTTGGATGAATGTATGTGTGGATGAACTAATGAATGGCTATTTACAGAGGATATTCAAGCACCAGAAAGGGGATTGGATCAGACAAATACAGTCCACTGATAAACATCTATTTAAGCACCCACTTTTTTGGCGGGGCCGGGGGGGGGGGGGTGTACCGGGGATTGAACTCAGGTCCTTGCACTTGCGGCAGAAACCACTGAGCTAAATCCCCGGGCCATAAGCACCCAGTTTTTAATTGTTACTGTCTCATAGTAACACAATATGAAATTATTGGTGGAGGAGAAGGAAAATAATGCAATAAGCCTTGCAGGTGTTGTGTAGGGCACAAAGGAGAATGTAGTCATTTCTAGTTGAGGGCCTGGAAAGGCTTTATAGGGGTCACGGTGCCTGAAATAAATCCTGGAAGAGGACGAGTTGGTTCTTGTCTAGATAAAATGGGGAAGGACATCTCAGGCCAAAAGGTTAGTATGCACAAAAGTAGATAACAGTTTGACCTAAGTTGGTTTAAAAAACTTTTGACTGTGGCTGGAATGTGGGACACTTAGAAGTAAGTTGGAGTGGAATGTCAGGCCTAGGGCGATCTTGAAGGGCCTTGTAAATCACTCCACGAATTTTGAACTTTGCCTATAGGCACATGTCACTTGGTTTGTGGAACCACTAGAGAAGCCCAAGAGACTACATTGTTGACTCAACCCTGCAACTGTAACTAAGCAAGTTTTAAAGCAAGTGTTATGATCCTAGTTTATTTACCTGTAAAATGATCCCTTCTTTTTTTGTCAGAAGAGTTTTACAAAACCGCATTGATCATATCTATATATCTTTGTCTATGTATATTATATCAGATCGAAAAAAGGGGCTCAGAAATAAGAAAAAAGAAAATTAGGACATTTCCCTTTGCCATAACCTCATTTCAGTTCAAGCTGAGCTCTGTTTTGTGGAAACCTTGGTATGAAGATCACACTTTTGGTTTTTGGAGGGCCATTTTTTAAAATCATTGATTTATTAACATTGTGCTAATTTAGGATCCAGCTCAAGGATAGGGGATTTAAGAATGGTAGCAAGGTTTGATTGGCAAGCCCTGTGGACAGCCCCGTGACCAGTTGGGCTTCTTTTTCAGTGGTGAGAATATGCTTTTGGCTATTTTGAATTAGCAGGCCTCAGGGTTAATAACAAGACCCTGGGGTGCTGAGTTCTCTGTCCTTGGAGGTCATTACACAGAAGGATGACTACTTGTCTGAAGTGTTTGAGTAAAAGTTTGTGCGTTTGTCACCACGTAAGACTGTGTGTCACCAAAAGTCCCAGTTCTGCTATTTAATGATGTGGGAGGTTATCAAGGCTTGGCCGTACTACTAACTAGGGACATGGACTTTGCGTGGGGCCACAGCCCCTCTGGACATGGGGAAATCCTGCATTCTGCTGAGGGATTTTGATTCTACTCTGCAGCTTCTTTGTGTATTATCTCTTCTTACAGCTGTCCCCCACTTCCCTTCTTTCCTTGTGGGAATTCAAATAGAGAGGCAGCGATGGGTTTCCTGTGCTTTTGCCACAAAGTCTGGCTGACATTTCATTTGGCCTGGATTCCTTACATGCCTGGCCAGTACTAGAAGCACATATTCTCATTTCTGTTTGGCCTTGTGTCTTAGTTGCTTTTCTCATTGCTGAGACAAAATACCCAATGCCCAAAGTTAAAGGAGGAAAGGGTTTATTTAGCTCACAGTTTATAGAGATTCCAGTCCATAATCAGTTGGCTCTAAGGCAGGGTGGCATGGCAGAGGGGCATCAAAGAGCAGTCAGGCAGAAGGCAGCAGGGACAAGCAAACCTCTTTCTGTCTCTTGCATTTTATTCAGGCTACGCGCCCTGAGGGCAGGTAGCATTCACACCCTTAATCCTCGAGTCACATCCTTGACCCAGCATCAGACACCCTAGATCCAGCCCCCTCCCAAAAGCCCCACCTATGACCCCATGAAGCTTTGGGGGCGGGCATCTAGATACAAGCCGTAACACCTTGGTGTCAGACCTAAGGAAATATTGCAAGTTACAGTAATGCCCTTTGTTAAATGTCTTGTTCCAATTATTGCTATCTTTTCTAGAATGTATTTTACCTAGTTCAATTCCCCTTTTGTTCCTCATTTTAGACAAAGATATGCCTAATGCTAGATTTCCATCTGAATGAATTGCTGCAGAAGTTATATTGAATCTAATAAGGTTGTGTTGAAACTAGATCTCCCCCTCCCAAGAGTGGTTTCTTTTTTCTTTTTTTCTGGAACTGAAAAAAAGACTTTATTTATTGAGGGCAAGAGGATGCAAACAATATAAAAATCAAAAGCCTGTCTAGCATTTAACTAACTTTCCTTTCTTTGCTTATCCAATGAGAGTTGGATGTTATTTGTACATTTTCTAAGGGTTCTGATCTGCTCATGAAATCTTTATACAAGGGGAAACTGAGGGGCAGATTCCGTAAGTGGCCCTTTGGGAGAACTCTCATCTGGGCAGGAGTAAATGTTCAAGTCTGCCTGCTTCTTTCCCTTCTGCTTCATGTGCACTACAAAATAATCATTGCATGCAGTGGTGTGGCCTGCGATTAGTGAAAAGCAGCTCTGGAAGCCCACTTTGTCATCTCGGCACTGGTCCAGGTCCTTCATGATTTTGTCCACAGCCAGAGGATCTTTTTGATTTTCCAGAAACCCAGGGAACTCCTTTTCCATGAGGACTCGTAGGTCCTCCTTCGTTAAGTAGCCTTTGTCCCTGGCAAATTTGCAAAACGTAAACATCATGGTTTCCATGGCGTGTTCCATTTGGGATGGCATTTTGGTGAAGTCTGTTGAAACCGGGGCGCCCCGCTTGGGCTGCAGGCAGCGGATGGGCAGTGGCCCAAGAGTGGTTTTTTTTGCTTCATTCTTTCAAGTATTTAACTTTTGTGTTCAATTTTGCTAAATTTATATTAGCAAATGTGACTGAAGTGCATGCCAGCTCATTAAATTGCGAACTGACACTGATGGCATTTCATTTTTTGGAAGAATTTATTTTCTTTGAACAATTCCAAATAATGATAAATATGCCATTTTGCAGTGGGAGCTTGATTAGCTAACTTAGTTGGATCGTAAGACTAATGAGGATTGTGGGATTAGAAAGAGAACTGGGGCTTAGATTCAAATTTGAGTTCTGCTACTTAGATGTGGGTGAACTTGGGCAAGCTCTATTATGTGAGCCTCATTTTCCACTTCTGTAAAATGCACATAGTACCAGCCTACTTGACTTACAGGCTCATTATTAGGACCTTAGGAGACTATGTACCTGTTGTAAGGAGCCATAGTGATAATTATTGTTCCTTTTCACTATGCCCACCCACCCACGTGGGACCCCTCTCCATGTTAAACATCTTTTCTTAAAGCCTCCAAGCTTTCGTTTCCAAACCACTTAAGTACCTTGCAGTTTCATTGCCTGTTTTAAAGGGAAGAAAGTGCATGAAGGAATGAATGGAAACCTCAAGTAAGTACTGACAGAACCAGTGGTAGAGCAGAAGTACCGTTTGCATTTGTGAGGCTTGGGTGGGGGACAGGGAAGAGATATTCATTAGTTAGCCTGCCCTTCTACTACCTTTCCCCCTTCTCCCTGAGGAACCCACTTCACGGCTCAAGCTCACTGTAAAAATTACTGCATTACTGCACTGCAAGGCTTCTTCAGGTTCATGATGCTGTGTTTTTATGGATTGTAATAACCAAGTACATACTGTAAGCAAAGCTCAGTGCTAGAGACTTTTCACGATATTAATAGTGAGCCCTTTGTGTGGACTACAATTCTGAATTTTGCCCAGGACTTACGAGGATTGCAGCCTTTGAAATTATACTTATTCAGTACTTGATTTATTTCATTATTCATTAAGCATTGGACATCTTACATGTGTCGGGCATTGTGAGGGCACAAAGAACTATGAGACATATCTCCCAGCTCTTTGAAAATACAGATAAAGGATAACTGAATCTCCTTGGGGGAGAATTAACAGAAGCCTCAGAGAGAAAGCAGTAATCAGATTGTCCCTTGGAGAATGAGAACCATTCCACTGGACCTACAAGAGAGTTCAGGCACATTCCTGCAAAGAGTGGAGTGTGAGCCAAGGCAGGGATGCACACAGCAGGGAGCTTGCAAGAGTGGAGGCAAGATCGGTGTAACAAGAGCTGTGTGTTGGAGGAGGCTTGGGTGTGGATCCAAATACCGGGACATGAGGCTCTTCTGGATTGGTTTAGAGGAGGAATGAACACTGTGGCCTGCAGGCCAAATCCAGCCCACTACCTGTTTTTGTAAATAAAGTTTTATCAGAATCTGGTCATGTTCATTTGCTTACCAACAGTGTTACAGCTTATATCTAGCTGTCCCCCACAAAGCCTCATGTGCTCAGAGGTGGGGCTTTTGAGAGTGACTGGATCATGGATGTGTGATACGGATTGGCTTAACAAAGTTCTGGGTATGGGTGATGGATTTACTGAAAAGGGAAGACACATACTGGATGTGGGTGGCACCAACCAATAGGCTTGTGGTTTAAGTGGAATAAAAAGAGAAAGAAGGAAGGCTGCTTTGCCTCCTTATTGCCGTGCCATGGACTGTTTCTCCACTGCCATGCTGCCCCACCTTGGAATCAGCTGACTATGGACTGAAACCTCTACAAACTGTGAGCCAGAAATAAACCTCTCCTCCTTCAACTCGTGGATGTCAGGTATTTTGTCCTAGCAATGAGAAAGTAACGAAGACAAACAAACTGTGGATGTTTTTGTGCTATAGCAGCAGTGTTGTAGCCTGCTGAGGCCAGCAAAGCCCAGAGTATTTACTGTTAGGGTCTTTAGAGAAAAGGTTTGTCAGCTCTTGGGTTAGAGCATTGTCAACAGTGTAAAGGAATTTGGAATTAAGGCTCTGGTCTATGTTAGCAGAGGCATGAAAGGATTGTATTTGTATTTTAAATAATCAGTAACAATATTGAGGATGGATTTGAAGTGTGAGATAAAGAGCTGATAGGCTATTGAAGTGATTCAGGTGAAAGCTGTGGAGCTGATGATAGTAGGATTAGACAGGAGAGGACAGTTAAAGTAGGTACAGGTTCAATCTCCCTTCTCCAAAATGCATGGAGCCACAAGTACTTTGTATTTCACAAGTTTTTGGTTTTGGGTTATTTACATACAAATAAAGAGATCTCTTGGTATGGAATCCAAGTGTGATCACAGTACACTTAGACACATAGTCTGAAGGTAATTTTATAAAATTTCCCCCATTTTGATTGAAATCTGTTGCCTGGGCTCAGGTATGAAGTTTTCCACTTGTGTTATGGAGTCCTTAAAAAGTTTCCAATTTTGGATTTTTGGGTTAGGAGTACTCAATCTATATTTAATATTTATATGTAGAGTCAATGAACCGAGTAGTGGAGTTAGAAGAAGATGTGGAAAGATTCTTAGCTTTCTGGTTGGAAAATTAAGTGGTATTATAGCACAATAACATCATCTTTCGAAGTTACAGCGAAGTGCCAGTTACTCATACCTTCTCAGTTCTAAACAGAGAGGAGGTCTAAAGAGCCCAGTGAACACCTGTTAGGAAACAGGTGGTGGGTGACTTGCAATGGTAGTGCTTCCTGGGAAAGCTGGGTAGGAAAGCCCAACTAGAACCCAGTGAGGTCCTCCAACTTTGCCATATTTAGATCTTGAAGGCAGTTGAGTACAAAGTAGATACCTAGTATGTAAGCCCAGACGGCTGTGTGGAGATTGAGACCTGCCTCGCAGTCCAGCAGAAGCTGGGCTGGGCCTTATGGTGGTGGGAAGTATCGGGCAAATCAGCTTCAGCTGAGCGCAGGTGGGGATGAGACCCAGGATGGTCTGGGTAGGTGCCAGTTCTCTGCTGTTCTTCTCAATTGTGTTTTCATCATTCTTCTAAGAAACTTATCTTGTTGGTAATGATACGTCACATGGTGTAGAAGCATAGTTCTCAGGGGTACTCAGTTGATTTTTTCCTTCATCCCAAAAAGAATCTGGAGTGAGCCACTTTTTCTAGTTGGCAGGTCATCAGCAATTACGTGTACCATGTACTAGAGTTGGGCTGCTGAAATAGTTCCCCTCAGTGTGACTTTTTTAGTGACCTGTCCAGAGATTGATTTCATCTTGAAGTCTCAAGGATCAGATTTGCCTAACATTGAGAGTGGAACTCTCTGTCAGGACAGGTATCGGCCAAGCTTATGTTAACTTGTAAGTCAGAATACCCCTCCGTATTGGCAGGTTCTACATCTGCAGACTCAACAACTGAGGATTAACCCCCTACGCCCCAAAAACCCTTGCATCTACATTGAACATGTACACATTTTTTTCTTTGCCAGTATTTCCTAAACTATACAACTATTTACATAGCATTCTCATTGTGTTAGATATTGTAAGTAATTTCAAATATTTACATTTAAAGTATATAGGATGACGTACATAGGTTATATGCAAATACCATGACATTTTATGTAGGGGACTTGAGCATCTGGATTTTGGTATTCATGGAGTCCTGGGACCAATTCCCTGTGGAGTCAGAGGGATGACTGTACTGGTTTGTCAGTTTATTTTGAGCACTATGATGAATACCCAAGAGGATACAAATTTTGGAAGATCAATCATTTTTGAGCTTCTGCTAGAGTCAGAAATTCTGTTATAGACTTTACCAACTTGATCTCATTTAATTTTCCATTTTGTGGTAGAAGTATAATGTTAAGATTATATAATATTGATTATACTATGAATGAGATTTCTTGGGTGGAAATCCTTGTGGGCTCCCTCTGGTGGGTAAAGTATCAGTGAAATCCACAAATGATAGTTACAGATGAGGGTACAAAAGATTCAGGTTTAAAACACATTAGGTTTAAAACTGACTTTAAAACTCTTCAAAACTCCTCTTCTGATAAAGTGAATAAACCAGAGGAAAATATGATGTGTTGCATGAACCCAGTAACATATATATGCAAAGCTTACAGCACACTTGAAATTTTAAGTAGCATAATACTTTTCTTTCTAGCTTTTTGAGTCTCAAAGTCTGGAAATAGAAGAGTATGCCACCTCCTACTGATCACAGTCTAACATATGCTTATTTGTCAAAATGTTCTTCTTATGCAGTTCATAAGCTATTTTTAATGAAGACTTTTTACAGTTTTTACACATTTCTGCCCAGTTTATAGTCAAATGGTGAAAAGCTGGCAAAGTGAACATTTGCCTTTTTTTGGATATCTTTTCCCACAACAAATTCTATAGTTTTTAAGTAGAGCCTACAGGCAACAGCATATCAATTGAGAGAAAGGAATTAAAAAGTATTAAATTATAAATACTTTTGGATTTTGCTAATAACTGTGATCTTGAAGAACTACTGTAATCTCTCTGGGTCTCAATGTTTTCATTTAATGTGATGCTTTGACAAAGTGATCCTTGAGGACCTTTAAGAGGATAGTGTCATGATTCAATGCTCTTTCTAAAATTTACAGTATACAGTATTTTTTAATGCATCTTTGCACTGATAACTGCCCATTGCCTTATATTTCCCCGAGTCCCTATATACAGTACCTAAAATTTTTCATCTAGATGAAAAAGTGAGTTTTTTTCAAAGTTGGCATTTGATATGTTTTTATAGATGTATTTAGTAGTGATTATATACTCATAATGGACTATTACCAGAATACACTGTTTTTAAATCTCATTTTAAAAGTACTAAATACATTAAACAGAATAAAGAAGAAAACAAAGTTCCCATTTAGTACTACTGGCCAGAAATAACCATTGTTACAATTTGGGTGTATAATTCTCCAGACATTTTTATTAGTGCATATTAATTACACAAAGTAATGGGTTTCATTGTGGCATTTTCATACATGCACATAACATAATTTGATAAAATCTACCCTGGCTATCACCCTCCTATTGTCCCTTCCTGTCCCTCCCTGAACCCCTTCCCCTTCTGTAATAGCGTCCTTTTTCCCATGTATGTTGTCGTTCTTGTTCCCCCTAGAGTCTGCATATGAGAGAAAACAGGTGATACTCATTTTTCTGAGTCTGCTTATTTTGCTTAACATGATGATCTACAGTTCCACTCATTTTCCTGCAAATAACATGATTTCGTTGTTCCTTACGGCTGAATAATACTGCCTTGAGTATGTATACCACATTTTCTTTGTCTATCTGTTGGTGAGTATTTAGGCAGATTACATAACTTAGCTATTGTGAATTGTGCCACAATAAACTGAAGTATGATGTATCTATATAGTGCGCTGATTAATTCCTTTTGTTACATAGTGTGGAATGGCACAGCTGGATCATATGGTAGTTCTGTTTTTAGTTTTTAGAGGAATCCATCTGCATACTGATTTCCATAGTGACCCTAACTCATTTCCATTCCCAGCTGTAGTTTATCAGAGTTATGTTTCCCCACATCTTTGCCAGAATTTACTGCACTGTTTTTTATATTCTTGATAATAGCCATTCTTACTGAGGTGAGATGGAATCTAAATGTACTTTTGATTTTCATTTCCTTAATGGGTAAAGATTTTGAATGTATCTTCATTTTTTCCTACGATTTTTGACCATTTATACCTCTTTTGCAAAGTTCCTGTTCTGTTCATTTGCCCATTTATTGATTGGATTATTTGGTTTTTTTGGTGTCTTTTAATTATATATTTTAGATATTAAAAGTAGCTGGCAGATTTTTTTCTTTCCTTCTGTAGGCTGTGTCTTTACTCTGTTTACTTTGCTGTGCAGAAGTGTTTGAATGTGATGCAAGCCCATTTGTCAGTTCTTGGCATTATTTCCTAAGCTTTTGGATTCCTATACACAAAGTCATTGTCTGTCTATATCTTGAAGTGTTTTTCTCATGTTTTCTTCCATCAGTTTCAAAGATTCGGGTCTTAAATTTAGGTCTTTGACTCATTTTGAGTTGATTTTTATACAGGGTGAGGAACAGGAATCTAGTTTCAGTGTTCTGGATATCCAGTTTTCCCATCACCATTTGTTAAAGAGGATATCCCCAGTGTATGTTTTGACACTTTGTGTCAAGAATCAGATGGTTGTGGGGGGGGTAGGTTTATTTTTGTGGTCTCTATTCTCTTCCATTGTTCTCTGTGTCTGTTTCTATGCCACTACCGTGCTGTTTTTGTTAGTATGAATCTGTGCTATATTTCAAATTGGATATTGTGATACCTCCAGCTTTGCTCTTTTTTCTCAGAACACTTTGGATATTCTAGGTCTTTTCTGTTTCTATATAAATTTTAAGGTTATTTTTCTAGTTTTGTGATGAGTGTTACTGGTTTTGTTTGGTTGGTTTGGTTTCTGAGATAAGATTTCACTATGTAGTTCAGGCTAACCTTGAATTTGTGGTTCTCTTTCCTTAGCCTGCCAAGTGCTAGGATTACAGGCATGCACCACCACACCTGGTTTTGTCATTGATACTTGGATGAGTATTGCATTGAATTTGTTGATCACTTTCAGCATTTAATCGGTATTAATTCTTCCAATCTATGAACCTGGGAGAGCTTTCTATTTTCTAGTGATTTCTTTAGTTCCTTTCTTCAGTGTTCTATAATTTTTACTGTAGAGATCTTTCACCTCCTTGGTCAAGTGTATTCCTAGCTCTCTTATTTATTTATTAAAGCTATTGTGAATGAAATTGTTTTCCTGATTTCTTTCTCAGCAGGTTCATATTTGGTGTATGGAAAAGCTGTTGATTTTTGTATATAGTTTTGTAGCATGCTACTTTGCTTGAATTTGTTTATTAGAGTCTTTTAAGTATAGGATCATATCATCTGCAAATAGGAATAATTTGACTTCTTTCCTATGTGTATTTCTTTCATTTCTTTTTGTATTGAATAAGAATGGTGAGACTAGACATCCTTGTCTCATTCGTGATTTTAGAGAAAATGCTTTCAGTTTTCTTTCATGCAATATGATGGCTATGGGTTTGTCATATATAGCCTTTCTTTGTTTGTGGTATTAAGGATTGAACCCAGGACCTTTGCACTGAGCTATATTCCCCAACTCCTTTTCTTTTTCTTTCTTTCTTTTTTCTTTCTTTCTTGTTTTTTTTAAATTTTGAGACGGAGTCTCACTAAAGTACTATGTTGCCTAGGCTAGGCTCAAGTTTGTGATCTTTCCAGAGTGCTGGTGTTTCAGATGTGTATCACCATGCCTGGCTTCATATTTTAAGGTAGGCACCTAGAGCTATAAACTTCCCTCTTAAAACTGCCTTCATTATATCCTACAGATTCTGGTGTGTTGTGTTTTCATTTTCATTTGATCATTCAAAAATGTATTGTTCAATCTTCATGTTTGTATACTTTTTGTAATTTTGCTTAATTTCTGGTTTCATTCCAGTATGATGTGATAAGATGCAAGAAATTATTTTAGTTATTTAAAACCTGATAAGACTTGTGTTAAGGCCTAAAATATAATCTGTTTTAGAGAAAGTTCCATGAACTGCTGAAAAGAATGTGTTATTACACAGTTGTTGAGTAGAATATTCTGTTAGATGTCTGTTAGATCCATTTGATTTATGGAATAGTTTAACTCTGATATTTCTTTGTTGATTTGTGTGTGTGTGTGTGTGTGTGTGTGTGTGTGTGTGTATGACCTATCCAGTAATAATGAGAAAATGATATTGAAGTCACCCAACCAATGTTGTTGTACTGGGATCTATCTGTCCCTTTATGTCAAGTAGTGTTTGTTTTATGAAAGTGGGTATACAGCATTTGGTGCTTATATGTTTACAACTATTATATCTTATTGATGGATTATTATCTTTACCAATATGTAGTGACTTTGTTTCGACTTATTTTGGCTTGAAGTCTGCTTTGTCAGATATGAATAAACCTATTTATTTCTGATTGCTTTCAAATTCTGTTTTCATTGAATATCATTTTCTGTACTGTTACTTTCAATCTGTGTATGTCTTTGTTGGTGAGGTGTATTTCTTATAGCAGCAAGGATTTCTAGTAATAACCTTAAAAAGAGATATAAATATGCAGGTTGAAAAAAATGCAAAACTTTATAGATAGATATTTAAGACTTGAAGGAGCAGAAACATATTATATACCTTGAAGGGAAGAAGAAAAGTGTTGCACAGGTATCAGTTATTCTTAATTTGTAAATTTAATTCAGCCTTAGTCAAATTTTCAAAGTAACTTTTCTGAGAGGGATCTGAAAGTAGTTGTGAAATTCATCTTTTAAAAAAAGATGTGTGATATAGCTAATTGATTTTTTAAAACCTGGTAAGACTTGTGTTAAGGCCTAAAATATAATCTGTTTTAGAGAAAGTGGAGGAATATGTGTTAGGGGTGCAGGACCACCAATCTTACCAGATATTAAAACATTTTAAAGCCAAAGGATAAAAATATATGCATATGTGAATTCAGTAAAACTTAGTAGGACAGGTGTATGTGTGTGTGTGTGTGTGTGTGTGTGTGTGTGTGTGTGTGTGTGTGTAAATTTTGTAAATCAGTTAGAAAAGGAAGTTTATTCAGCAATGGTTTGGGCATAATTAACACTTAGGGTAAAAAACAATTGTTTTACATCCTTATCTCATACTATATACACATTAAAATAAATTTCTAAATGTACCAAATATTTAATTGTAAAAGCAAAACTTAAGAAAATGAAAAATGTTGACATAGCTTCCAGGCATAGGAGGTCTTTCTAATTCTAAACATTGCAGCAGCATCTTAATGACAGTGATGGCGATGACCATGGTGGTGGCTTTCACAGCCATCCCTTTACAGGAAGACGCTGTAGCATCATCCTCAGGTTAGAGGAGCTGTTAGATAAATGCGGCACACTGCAGAGCACACCATGACACAGAGAACTGCTTATGTTATCATATTAGGTTAAAAAAAATAAACACCAATACCAGGTACAGTTAAAACCATTCCTACAAAACAAACCCTCAGGCATGGAATCCTGACTAGAAGGGAGTACACCAAAGTGTCAGCCATGGCTACTTCTGGGTAATGGGACTATGGTGATCTTTTTTTTTTCTTCCTGCTTCTGTTACCCAGAATTTCTTTAATGAGCACATACTACTTTAAAGATGAAAAGCAAAACAGAATAAGCAAAACTCCTAGCAGATGAGCTTTTGCTTGTTATGGTAAGAATTAATAGCTTTTGATTAGAAAAATGTCACGAGTAAGCAGTATCTAATTATATACTAAATGTGCAGTGAAGAAGGGCCCTGTTTAAAGGGAGTAATTTTCCTGTAACTTAGCTAGATTGTTCAGTTCAGGCTTTTCTTAGCCTGTACAAGAAAACCATCCACAAATGTTGCACTGATGTCTTAGCTTTCTGGTTGTCATTCTAAAAAATAATAAACGAGAATAATAGCTACCACTTGTAGAGCGCCTCTCCTGCCTAGCCCCATGCTAACACTTTTATAATTGGTTTGTTTGTCCTTGCAAGTTCGGTTCCTTTATTCATGAAGAAGCTGAAGCCTACATTACCTCCCCTGTCCCCTGTCCCCTGTGACATCCCCGGTGCTGTGAGACAAGGAAGGGTAGGTGTGTGCTGCGTCCCTCAGAGTGCCAGGTGCCCTGCAGGCTCTTGGCAAGCTCTGTGCCAGGGCTGCAGAAATAAATGTGTGTGGCATTCTTTTTTTTTCTTATTAGCCCATTTTTGCAGTACATAATGATTGTTTTCCTCCTGGGGAGTTGATGGATGTACATGACATCTTCATTCTCTTTTCCTCTCCTTTCCCTGCCTCACCTCCATCTCTCAGTCCCTTCCCCTTTTGCAAAAGACTTATCTCCCATTTCCTATTATCTGTCTTTTATTTTGCTCTTTATTTCTGAGCCAGGTCTCCAGTGATTTGGCCCTTGATGTGTTTGACACATCACCTGCTCTTAGAGGTGTATTTTGGTACAGATGTTGCATATGTATTTGAAATTGCTTGATTAGATTTGGGGAAATAACATTACTGATCCAAAATTTTTTTTTTTTTGGCCTCCAAAACAAACTTTTCTTTCTGTCTGTCTTTCTCCTTTATCAACCATTATCTAGAGGCAGTGCATTTCTTATAGGTAACCTTAGGCGTGCTTCTGGGAGAAAGGGGAAAAGCTTTGTGTTTCAGTTCATAAGGTCACTGAAAAGGAAGAAGAACCGATTTACAGATTATAGACATTTGAAGAAGTGTAAATCCCTTCTGCCCTTAGGGCGTTCAGGAGAGCTTTGGGGTGCAGATGGCTTTTTAGAGCAGTTGAGGCAAAGGGCCAGGCCTTTTAAACTACCGCATTGGCTAGCTGTTGGACATGGGCTTCCCTCAGGGAAGGACCCTCACATGGGTGAGGCAGCTTCCCTCTGTGCAGAGCCTTGCCATGGGAGATACTCGGCACTGGGGGCAGAGGGCCTCAGTTCCAAAGGTGCAGTCCCCTACACTACCTTTTAGCATTGTTCGAAATGCTGTCTCTGGGGCTGCCAGTTTGTATCTAGCCCATTCTAGATACTCATAAAATGACAACTATTCTATTATTAACCATTTGACCATTGAGGGTCCACCTAAGAGTAAAGAGGGCACTTTAATTACTCTGGGATAGAAGGACAAATGAGACTTTCATCTAGCCATCAGTATGCTTAGATTTTAGGAGTAGTGTTAGTAAATGTTTGTTGAGTATCTGCTATTAGCTATGCACTCTTTTTAGTCCTGGAAATGAAGCAAAAATAAGAGACAAAAATCTCTGTTTTCATGTATTTATAGTCTAGTGGGAAACTTACAGTTAAACAGTAGCTAAAAACACGTCAGGGAGTGATAAGTAAACTTATATGTCTAAGACATACTCAGAAGTAGTTATAGAAATCTTTGAAGGAGGAACTTTGGGAATTCAGAGGACAGAGAGATTACTTCTGGGTGAGGCTGAAAGGAGACTTTATGGAAAAGGGGACATTTTAGCAGGCCTCTGCAGACCCACCCGTTTTCCACATGGGAGAATGAGAGAGGAGCACATGACAGCGACATCAAGGGCAGGAAGGCTTGGGATGATAGTGTTCTGAGACCGGCTCAGATTCTCGGGAAGGAGTATGAGAAGCAGACAGTGGGATGTGCTGGAGAGCACCCCATGGCCCTTCTGGCTTCACTCTGTCCTTTCTGCCCTGCTCTAGGTCTAGGAGGCTGACCCTTGTGGATTACATGGAGGCTTTCTTGCCCTCTGGCTTCTGGGGTTCAGTAATGGGAGGCTCCCGCAGGACAAGATGGGAGGGCTGGAAAAGAAGAGTTGGGTAGAGCTGGAACAGAAGAAGGTAGAGCCTTTGGATCAGTAGCCCCCGACTGGATTAGGTGTCTGCCCAGCAGCCCTGGGAGTATTTCCTGTGTACATCAGGCAGCCTGTGGGTTAGGCTGGATTTAGCCAGCAGTCTGGTACCAGCCAGCAATGGACAGGGCTTCCCTGAAGCCCCATTCAGAGGTGACCCCCAAAGACAGGGACCAAGGGAAATCTTCCCCAAGGCCAGAACTTTGGACTTGGACAGTTCATCTCTACATTGTTACTTACAGTGGTTTTTGTATGAGATACATTTCTCTCCCTCCATTTCTTACTCAGCATTACAGTGGAGAAAGTCAAGTATTTTAGGCTCAAACACATTTTTCTTCAGTGATGTGGCAGTGCATACTTTTCTTCCAGTATGACCTGAAAGGTTAGAGGTGGTAAATGGCTCTGTGGCATGTTAACTATAAATCTGAACTGAAACGGAATCTGTAACCCATTATCAGATTCTGAGTCAAACTACTGTGTCCTCCGGTTTTTTGTTTTAGTGGAAATGTGTGTTTTTATTCTGTAAATGGACAGTTTGTGTACCTAATATTACAAGGGAATTATATAATGAATACTTGATGTGAAAAAGACTAGTTAAATACTTCAACTCCAAGGGATTTCATTAAAGTAATAAGGAAATTACATTTAATTTTAAATAGTAGAAAGATTTTTAAAATGTTATTTTTATTAAGCATTTATGATACGCACTCTGCCCTTTTTGTGAGTGAATTCCCAAAGCACAGTTCATCCTTATACAGATAGAAAGGAAATATTACTGCAGAATGCATGGCTTGGTGTCTTCTTCCTAACTCCGTAGACAAGCATAGAATGTGATGGTTGGTTGGAAACTGTTGGAGTTACAGGCTTTTAGCTCTACCTCTTGGAATGAGAAAGTATATATAAATGGGTCCCCAAATGAAGGCATGGCGGGGTACTTTATAGCCCTAATTGACTCCAGACACAGGCCATGATTTGTAAGTAAGCAGTGACAAGAGGAAGTTAAATCAAAATTAAATTAAGAGAAGGAAGGAAAAAAAGAGATACCAAGGAGAGGTGCTGAATTTTCTGAAAGCTTCTAAATACCTGTCTGTGGGTAAGTGACTGGAAATCTGTGAATATACCTCAGTTACGTCAAAAGACGAGATCTGGAAACATTTCAGTCCAAAAAAACCTTTCTTTTTTAGAAATCATTCTTAATAGTCGTTGCTTGGCACAGTTCAATCTGTGCAAGCAGACTTCTCTGTACTTGTCCATTGACCAACTGGCAGTGGAAGCCGTATCTCATCCATGATGCGTGTGAAGTGGCATTTTGGAAGGATTGCTTTCTGTTTACATTTTGATATTTTGATGTTGTTCCAGCTTGTGTAAATAAAATTCCAGCAGTCAGCTCCTCCATACTGACAGCCAGTTTTGCAGGTGTCTGAGACTCGGACGTCCTCCCTTTCTCTGGCATCTGCTGTCCAGGGAATGA
Organism: Heterocephalus glaber; assembly: GCF_000247695.1. Next base: position 21,617,475 of record NW_004624755.1, on the reverse strand, counting down.
CCAGGTGCAAGGGGCCAGGCCCTTTGTCCCACTGTCCTCACAGCAGAGAGTGCAGTTGAGCACATGCATGGAATTGAGTGCAGTAAGTGGCCTCATTGCTCTCTTCCTCCTCCATCCCCTCAGCACATGGGTTGCGGCCCTGACTGTCTGGAGCCTGCCCTGGTGCAGTAAGGCTGAACCCTTTGTCTCTCCCCAGCCAAGCCACCCTGCTGAAAATGTCGCTTTCATCCTGTTGCCTTGGCTCAGAAGCCATCAGAAGTGCTCATTTCCCACACAATTATTCTCAGTTACTTGGTTGGTGTCCAAAGGTCTTTACAAAGCAAAGCTACCCACTTTTCCATTGTTAAATCGCACACTGCCCCATCATCTCTCCACCTTTGACCAGGCTTTCTTGCCCCCTTGTTTGGCTGCTGCTGTTTCTCTTGTCTGAACTGCTGGCTGTCCTTCACTTTCACAAATTCTACTTATCTTTCAAGGCAAGTACTAGTTTCCAGCCAGTATTAGTCCCCTTCTGAATTCACACTATCCACTGCCTGTATTGCTCATTAAGTGAGGAACTATTTGTGGCTACTGACATCCTTTGCATTTGGGGTTTAATGATTCCATGTGGCTTGACTTTCTAGGTGATATTGGAAGCATTCTATTGCATTGTTTCCCACATGATACTATTCACTTTGGGGTAGGTGGATGGAAAAAGAATGTAAGACTCCATCTCGATTTGTTTTTTGGTCCCCACAATGGCTCTTGGATCTAGTGCTAGGCCTTTAGACAGGACAGCACCAGTGTATCTTACTCGTCTAGCACAAAGGCTGCCCCATGGAGGGTTTCATCACATGGTATTGGAATAAACGAATATTTGTTTAGTTGTTTGACCTAAAACTGAAAGAATCAGCATAGATGACTTTCCATTTTCTAAAAGCCGTAAAAATCCAGTTTTCATTTGGCCTTTTTCATCATTAACGGTTTTCCCTCAAGCATTCCTCCTTTGCCTGCCTTCGGCTTCATACTGAAATTTAAATCAATTTCCTCTCATTCTTTTCCCTGTGAAATTGGAGAACAGCTGTTTAGTCACCTCTTATAAATAACCCTTCAGCAAGTTAAATTGCCTCTAGGACTTGCTTTCTTCAGATTAAATTATCCCAAAGTCTTTTTTTTTTTTCTCTAACCTTTTTAAAAAGAAGCATTCGTTATTTTTTAATTTCTTTTTCTAACTCTTTATAAAACTTTATTCTTTTCATAAATGTACCACAGGACACCCCTCTAAGGGCCTAATTGATGCTGTCTGGAATGAAGGCATTTCTTTTCACATCATGAACTTCATTCCCCTATTTGTGTTTTGGCACAAAATACAGCTTTTTTTTTTCTTTCTTTTTTCCTTCATATCCTATCAGTTTAACTTGCTGTCTACTCTCACCCTGTTTCCTTTTTCTATGCATTTCTTCAAATGTGTACCTTGTTTTTCTTCCCACAAACCTAACCTGCTTTATCAGGACCCTTAGGATTTTAAGCCAATGCAATTTAGCTTAAAAGATCAAAGGAATTTATTGATTTATATCACTGAAAAGTCTGCTGGTGCTCTTCACCTCCAGCATGGCTGGACTTGATGGACCAAACACTGTCACCAAAGACCTGGTTTTTCTTTTCCTTCTTCTACCTGTCAGAGTGTTGATATCTCCTTTAAGGAGCCCTTGCTTTGTGCTAGCCAGAGAACTGTGGCTCTTTCGAACCTAATGTTCCCAAACTCCCCCCACCCTGAGGCTTTTTCCTTGTGAACCCACCCAAATCTTGGAGTTCAGTCATTCTCACTGGCACAAATGGAGGATGTTCTGCTTAGTGAGGTCCCTAGAGGAGCCAGCTCTCCAGCTGAGGCAGCATGTCACTTCCACCAAGTACACCTGACTGAGAATTGGGGAAGGATGGTTCCCCTTCCCCTAGAGGAGCAGTGCAGTGCATGGGGTGGCTGGAAAGAGATGTGCATTGCATTCACACCTGTGCCCCCACTCTGATTTAGAGAGTTATTAATATCACTTTGAACTGAGAGAATGTCTCTGAGAATGAATTCTGCATTGTCTCACTCATTATTGCAGTTTTTTGAACATCTACTCTGCCCGGTATGCGGCTTGGTATTGGGCATACAAACATGAGTGAGAAAATCTGTGACTCTGAGAAGCTCAGTCTAGGAAAGACAGTTTTAAAGGCAAGTTAAATGCATTGTATAAGTGCTGTTAAAGTTAGACACAGGTGGGTGTGAAGAACTCAGTGGGAGGTGATAAAGCAGAGGGTGCACTGGAGAAGTGCATTTTCAGCTGAGTCTAGAAGGGCAAGCAGGATTCTCGTAGAATTAGAAAGGAGTAGCATTGTCTTGAAGGCCATGCTGACACAGAAAGCTTTCAGCAGGGCCTGACGTGATCAGGCACATATGTTAAAAAGGTCATTTTGCTGGCCATCGGTGGCTTCCGCAGAGGTGGGAAGGAGGATGATCGGGCAAGCTGGTGCAGTGACAAGTCTAGGCATGGCTGAGTGAGGACCTGAGCTAAGCTAGTGACCTTAAGGACAGAGAGGTTGAAGGTATGTTTGAGACTTGGTAGATGTAAGAAATGAAAGTCAGTGGTTACAGATGACTTTGAGGCGTGAATTGTAGGCGACGATGTGGGTGGTTAAGTTTTGAGGTGCCTGCTGAACACCGAGGGATGTGTTTCTCAGGTGGTTGGTAAGGACAAAATTGGACTTCCGGAAAGGCTTCTAAGCCAGGGATGCAGACTGAGAACAGAGGAGGAGGAGAATGGTGGTTGAAACCTTAAAAAGAGTGAGGTTGTCCGAGGGGAATTTCAGATGAGAAGAAAAGCAGGTCTTGTAGTAATTCTTGGGATAAAGACATTTGAGAGATCAGGAGAGGCTAAGAAGCCAGAGGAGGTGGCGCTGAAGAAGCTAAACACTAACGTCACTGGGATGGCTTGTGGCGTAGTGGACTCTGGCCTGAATCTCCTCCTGGTGGGTGATCTGGGCAAATTACTTCCTTCTCTGTCTCATGGGAAGAAAGCAGTACCTCATTTTGGAGGATTTAAGTGCTTGATACATAACCCACCCTGCATTTGTTCATTCCTGTCTGTCTCTCTGTGCTCACACACCCAGGGCCACTTGATCCAAGTCCAAAATTAGGTTGTTTAGACTTAATTTGCTCTTCTGAAAATGTGTGGTCCCAGTGCAACAATGCAAGTATCTGGCTTCTTGATAGTTTTCCAGATTATTTACTTTTATTAGCTGTTGATTTTACCTTTTAGTTTTCTTTGTTTTTTCCACATTTCATATGTTTTTAAATTGATCCTAATACTTCATAGCATACAGCTTTCCATTTCTTTTTTCTTTCTTCCTTCCTTCCTTCCTTCCTTTCTCTCTCTCCCTCCCTCCTTTCCTCCTTTCTTTTTTCCTTCTCAGAATCATTCCTAAGGTTGTAGAATGCTCTGTTAGTCACTCCCCTGCCTTTTGGTCAGTTTCTGGCATACTAGTTTTAATCAGGCTACTTTCTCTTCATCTATCTACAGAAGTTGGCAGTATTTTTAGTTTCTCTCCATTATGGTTAGGAATATGAACTTACCATCTTTTCTTATCCCTGTTCCATTTTCCCAAATAAATGTCTTAAACCACTGATTAGATCTGTATGCTTGCAATAACATAAGCAGGCTCGAAGCTTAAATCTGATTTAAAGGAGAGTATTGTAGAGTGTCTATTATTCCATTAAGCTTTTTTTGGCATCTGGATTAAAATAGAACAGTATTCAGGGTGTGAGTATGTTGCTAAATCCCTAACACTCATTGAGCCAGACATCGTGTGTGTTCATTTTTAAATAATTGGGTGGGTCACTTTTTTATTTATTATGAACACAAACACTGATGCTAACAACTGACATGTGAAAGGAAAGCGGGCAATAGTGATGAAAACCATTTAATGATTAGTGAGGAAACAAATATTGTTTAATGAAAATAAAAACCATGTCTAAAAGGCCTAATGCTGACTTTTGGAAATAAAACCATGTTGCGGTCTTTTGTGTACCCTCTGTCCTGTACAGTAGATATTGTTTAAAATTGCTTGGGAACTGGAGCTTGCAATTGTGAGTCTGGAATGTCCTGCAGGTAATTAAGTTGTGGTCAGGCTTTGGAAAAATAAAAAGTTCTCGAACTATGATTTTATAAACATGCTACAATAACATTTCTTTATATTTAACAGTTTCTTATAGAAAGTTGATACTCTCATGAGGCATTGATTAAAGGTAAAACATCAAGAAAGAAAAAATATTAAATTAAAACTTCACTTAGGATGTTGACAGTTGGCTTGTAATATTAAACAGATGTGTATGTTCCTGGGGATATTCTTCTTTCTGAACTGAATTGCTAAGTTGTATTTTTTTTTAATGACAACTACAAATTTTTGATCAGTTAATAATTTTAAATACCCTTTCTACAATCTTCTGTATCTAACTTCATCTGTAGTTTGAGCCCTCTCAGTGATATAATGACTGGTGAAACCTTTGCTGCCTCTGGTAAAGCTTTTCATTTTCTTTCTTTCTCTGCCTGGGCCCCCAAGCTTGTTGGGCTCTTCTGATTTCATGATGCATTCTTGGAGACTGATTCCTTGAAATAATTTTAGGATCATTGGGTGGAATTCTACCCTTGCAGATTTATGTCTGTAGTTTCCTTCCATATAAGCTTTGCTTTGGCATTTGAGCGCACAAGTTGACCTACATTGTGGTATTGTGTTTGTGTGGTCAATTGTAAAGGCTTCGTAATACGTCTGTGTAGCCAGCCATGCAGATCGGCCTGTACCCCACACTGTGGGGCCAAAGAAATGTCAGTGAAGGGACCTGGGAGAAACCAGGCTGTGGAGTAAAAGGAGATTCAGTAAATTCTTTTTGCTCATAAGGATTTTGCCATAGACAGACCTTTGAATTCTCCTAGGCGAAGTCTAGTAGGAGCAGTGGGCTGGGTAGAGAGGAAGCATGAGTTAGTGGGTGGGTAAGCTTCGGCTAAATGGAGGAGGAGTCAGGTTGGATTTTGTGGCATGAGGTAAAAAGATATTTTCTGTCTTCAAAGATTCTTCAGATCTGTTTGGAAGACTAGATAAATTCTATACTGTGTTTGGGCTGATGAATTTTTTTTTATAATTTAGAGATCATTTTAGTTGTAAATCTTTGACATGTGAGCATCTTACGTTTTCTGAAAGATGTATTTCACTAAGCAGGAATGTTTGATTAACCTGGAAAACAGTTTTGTTGTTTTGGATAGATGAAGTTATTTTGGAGCTATATTGTTTGCACAGTCTTCTTTTGGGAAAGTGTTTTTTTTTTCTCTGCAGATTCCATTTGGGAGGCTCTGATTTGGGGCCTTAAGTATAGAGGAGGCATTTTCAATAAGTGCAAAAGCTAACTAGACTTTCTAAACAAATATAATGATGTATTTTGTGATATAAAATTGTATTTAAATCCAGGAGCAATGGATTTATTTTTAGTAACAAACTGCTTAAATATTGGCATTGGTTCTTTATATCTAATAGCATGAATTATTTCATAAAGTTGAATTTAAAAGCAAATTTTTAAAGTGCGTTTTTATAGGAAAGGATTTGACGAGTGTAAATTTCGAGTCTTCATCTTTTGTTCTTTAGCTCACTGTTGTAGAATTACTCTTAGTATGTTATATTTTGTGTATATGTGTAGAAGGAAAGAGCGAATTTTTGAGTATGATATCTTAGCAGATTTAATTGAATCATTGCCATCATCTCTTGGAAATTTGAAATGCTAGTTAACGGCATCTTGTTGGAAAGAGTTGGGAACTTCAAGCTATGTGCAGAAATACTATATAAGTTCAGTATAATTTGTTATTCTAAAAATAGTCATCCACTTTTAAGAATCTGCAAAGCAGTAACATTTATGTTACTGTTTGTCTATTAGCTTGTTTCTAGGTTTTATATTATTTTCAGTTCTCTTCCAGTGTTTTGTTTGCATGAAAGGAGTGTTGCAAATATTTAAAATAGTTCTCTCTAACTAGAATTTGTAATTATTAACAGATTAAAGTAAAAATTCTGTTTCACTTTACCATTATTACTGCATCATAAGATAGCTCTCTGTAGATGATATTCATTTATAGATATTTTAGCTTGCCTCATGGATTCTAATTTCAGTGTTATGCTTGACTTAGCAATAAGCTGTTGCTATCAGCTACAGGGAATTATATTAGGCAGGCTTTATTTTCTGTGTCACTGTAATATTGCAGTTTCTTCCACCCTCAAGTTAAGAAAGCACTGTTTTCGAATTGTTTTTCAATTTTAATGCCTCATAATTCTACCCAAAGTGGGGAGTTTTTCAGGGAAGATGTTGATTAAGCATTTATACCACTAGAACCACGTACTTTCATCTTTTTAAAGTCTCATTTGATCACCACCTTTTCTCTGGATAGTGTTTGGATCTTCTCAGCTGTTTAGTAGATAGAGAATTCAGTTCTGTTCCAGAGAGGGGGATACAAGGTTCCTTTTTCTCTCAGGATGTTAGTTCTGTTCACTGCTCATTGGCACCTTTGGAAATGGAAAGCTTTAATTGGTCCCTAGTGGTCTGAAATGGGAAATGCATCTCTTGACAATTTCGTTAGAATCTTCCTTAAAGCTTCACATTTGATTAGAAACAAAAATGCTAATCATTTTAGGTAGATTGTCTTATTTGAGCCATAGTTGAAATTATTTATTTTATTATTCTCTTACTGAAAATCGATGAACTACATAGGGAAACATGGGTACTAGATTAGCACCTGTATTTCAAGCTACTTAGAAAATGGAGGAAATTTCTGTAAATGTTTGTGTGCTGAGTGGATTGAGAGAACTCCGGCAGAAATTTTCTTTGTCATCTTTCTGTCAGCTTTATCATGCTTAATTTTCATGAAAATAATGTGTTTGTTCCTGTGGTCACACCATGATTTAGCATTGGCTTATGTATAATAATTTATTGTCCCTGTCCTGGAAAATTATAGCCGTTTTTATGTGGAGCGGTTTGTGGGTTCACACAACACACTTGGAGTGCCATTTACTGTAATTCTCTTCTAAAACGACCATAAAACATCATGTAAATTGTTTAAAAAGGGAAAGGCCTTTTTTTTTTGAGAAAGCTAAGGAGAAATCTTTCTAGGCTTCCTTTTGTTTCTTGCAGTCAGGTTCATGATTTGAAGCTTTCGATTTATTTAGAGCATTAGTGTTATAAAACAGCGCGCATGTATAGGTAGAGAGGACTGTCAACTTGATCTGGGGAAACCTGGGAATTGATGTGGGTTAATAACTGTCAAATTCATTATAATCTTTTAAGATATATTTTCTGTGACTTTGGAAATGAAATTAAGGAAGAAAGAAAGGAAGGAAAAGGAGGAAGGGGTGAGGAAGGAGGAAGAAAGAAATTTGTGTATAGTATATATGTATATTTTTAAATCCTTCATGTTCTCTTAAGGTAGTTGGGTGGTTATAATGTACATTAAGATGTCATTTTTCGTAACCACTTGTGAAACTCACGTTTACATACACAAATAGATTTGCTGTACTTAAAGAAACTCCCCCCTTGGCAGTTTTACCATGTCAGTTGGTTTGTTGTGCTCGATTTGTATACAGCTTATGAAGAGAGCATAAAACAGCACAGTCACAAGGCCAGAGTTCTGTCGTGGTTTCCTGTACAAATGCCTTATTCTGATATTATCTGGGGGTATGCCCTGTGGAGAGCAGAAGTGGAAATTGTTAGTCATTTTCTACAGCATTTACATGGCACTCTGCTTCCAGTCATTTAATACAGGTATGTTTAGCAAACTCTTATGAAAAGTCCATATATATGTGAAATATAAAATTGGGGCCGTTGTTTATTTTGCATGAAGATTTAATACATTTATAATAGATTTAATTTTTAAAGCAGCTTCCTTAGTTCATGTGAGATCATTATATTTGCAATATTTTACAGGAACACTTATACATGAAGTACTATTATGGTCATGTAAAGAGTGATATACACATTTATCTCTGCAAAAGGAGTTTTTCTATTCAAAATAACGTGTTTAAAAACAAGATTAGCCAGACATGGTGGCGCATGCCTGTAATCCCAGAACTTGGGAGGCTGAGGCAGGAGGATTGCTGTAAGTTCAAGGCCAGCCTGGGCTACATAGCGAAACCCTGTCTTAAAAACAAAAATAAAAAACAGACCAAAAATAAATAAATAAAAATACAAGAAATTCAGTTTTGTGACAAGAAGTTAGTTATAAGTAGATCCCACTGACATATCTTGTAAAAAGTATCAGTAAAATTGCCAAATTTTCTTGAGCTTAGCTGTAATTATTTTAAGTATTAAATACTTCCTATACGCCTGTGATTTCCTGAAGAATATCAACCTAACCTTTGTTATGTGACTATAAATTACTCTCTTCACTGTGTGTAAAAACAGCACACACAAAATTAACTTCCTAAAATAAAAATCTTTTATGGAATTGTTCCTTATTCTAACATTTCTGTTTTTATTTTCTGGTGTTGGGGTGTTTCTATTCTGTCACTATCATAGCATGGTTAGCCAACATAAATTTGTGGAGTAGAAAATGAAGCCATAACTGCAAAAGAGATTGGAAAACAAGTACTGCAGAAGGGCCGGGTGCCCAAACGTGGGTAGCACGAAGAGACCTCGCCACCGCTGCTGGAGGACAGATCTCGGAGTCCTCCATCTCCTGTCCCAGGGCAGCCTCATGGAGTTGGGGTCCTCTGCCCAAGTCCTTAGCCTGAGAACCCCTTTCTGTGGTAAAGTGTACAAAGCAAGGGAGACTCTTTATAGGATTTTAATCAGTACTGTTGGGTCTGCCACAGATTTCCATAATTAAAAATTTTGTGTGGAGCGCTGTTGAATAAATTGTTTTCCTGTGAGATGTTTGGGAATAGGATAGACACACTGAAGGGGCCAGGCCCTGAATTCTCCAAGTTAGATATTGTTTTCCACTATGAATTTATAATAAGTTGCTATGTGATGACATCATTACTATTGTAAGTGATAGAGAAAGCTATGTGTAGGGTTTTTCTTTTTTTAGATTAGGAAATAGTTTTATTTTTTGGTTTAACACAAATGTTTCCTAGCCATTTATGGTTATTAAATAAAAATACATTGGATTTTAGTCAAGAATGTTATGCGTTATAAGTTATTCAGTTGGAAGATACCTAAATTTATTTTTCTTACAACTTACATCCATGATGTTGATTTTTCTTTGTGTCAGTTTTTCACTTGAATCAAGAAAAATTTTTATGGACTTTGGTTAACACTGAATCACTTATTATCAAATAGCTAACATTTTTTGTAAAAATCTTCATTAATATGGCAAATTCCTCCTGGTAAAGAGGCACAATTTTCAGTTTTTCCCCCAAAACTGCGACTTCAGAAAAATATGTAAGAGATGTAGCAATTAACCTACATGCACATTTATAATACTAGAAAATGGGCAGCTAGTTACATTCAAAGATGGGATCTGATAGGCCCAAATTGCTTAAAACATCACAGTTATTGAAGATATACCCCAGGGAATTTGAGAAACCATTTAACAGATGAAAGTACATTTTGAAAAGTTTGACCTTACAGGCAATCATAAAATGAATCAAAACAGTGCTTTTTTCCCCCTGAAATGTACAGAGCCCATCTGTGTCTAATCCAGTAATTATAGACTGTGTTCAATTACCTTTTCAAACTTGGAGCAGACTGGAGACGCGGCAGTGAGCAAACATAGGGTTTTGTCTAGACCTCAATTGACCACAGTCTAAAACTTGAATTTATATCTAATTTTATTTTTTGTTTGGTTTGATGGTTCTTAAAGATTCATTTTTGCTACTTGGTGTTTTACCTTCTTAGATTTGAGATACTGCCTTTTCTCATCACAAAAGCTTGTGTATCAGCCGTAGCTTATACTATAATCAGATGCTTATTTTTTAAATACTTACTTTTTCCTGCAAATCAATAATTTGTGCTGGAGAAAAGACTGCATGGGATGGGGGAAGGGATTTTACCAGTGAGTAGTAGTTTTAAAAAAAAAAATAACCTTTAAAAATGTTGCTGCTGATTGTAATTCTTTTTTATGTGTCAGGAAAAAATAATATATTTTCCCTTAAACTTAGGCAACTATTGGTAGTTTTGAATTGTTTCATCCACTTAATAAGATGTTAGAAATAAATGCAGATTGCTAAAATAAATTTTTTTATTAAATGCCTTACAGCCTTTTCTCTTCACACACTTTTGTTACATTTACTAATCACACCGGCATCCATTATGAGATACACTGTATAGTATTCAGAGTCCATTTCAAGCCATTTCCTAATAAAGTCAATTTATAATCTGATGATCTTTGAATGAGAATTATCCTCAACTGCCAGGGCCAGATTTTGGATTTTTAAATTTTGTCTGGGAACCTCAGCAATTCAGGTTTTTCTTTAACACACATGAAAGAGAAGATGACCCAATTCTCAGAATCACCTATGCAGTGTCAAAACTCTTTTCCCTGATTATTTACTGTTCACTGTCATTCACATTCCAATTAGCATGAGAAACACATATTTTGAGCATTTATTGGAAGTATCATTGCGTAGTAGACCATGAGTTTTTCTAGAAACTTTACAACCATTCCTAGTATATTATATTATTTTTAGTAGTTGCATTCAGCTAGGTCTCACCCTCCTTTGAAAGTTTTAAGGACTCTGTCACTGGAGGAAAAAAAGTTTTATTTGGTTGCATGAATGTACTTTGTGGGAATTATATGGAGAAAATAAAACTTAAAGAGGACTATAGGTTCCTTATGCTGAATGTTTCCATGAGACATTTACTCAAGAATTCTTTTTTTTAAATTTTTATTTTATTTATTTATTTTTTAATTGAAGAATTCTTAGTGTGATTGTTCTGTCTTCTTCCTGTCCTCGTATATGGAACTGTTGTCCTTGTCTTATTGGATGCTTCATAGAAGCTTCACAGAGAAAGTGAAAGATTAGTCTTCCTGACTAGGAGCTTGAGAGACCTCTGAGTCCTCTCTCACTCACCCTCTCATGTGCTCCATAGAAAGCACTCTTGATTCTTCCCCCTTCCTGTTTCAGAGAGGAGAGCTCTCTCCTCATTCCTGTTTTCATTACCTAATATGTGAGTACCTCCTTCAGTGGTTTGATTTTTACATTGGTTGATTAAACTTGTTTATGCTTCTCACACTGGACTGTAAGCTCCTTTAGATCAAAGGCTGGATGGGTTGTTCTGTTCTTCCATTGTAGTGCAGCTTTAAACACAATGCCTGGCTTGTGCCAGGCACTCTTCCCTTGCTGACTGAATGGGTACCAAGGGGATCATCCACTCAGAGCTCTTAATAGTGAAAGGTTAGATGGAAGGATCCTTAAAAGTTATTAGAAGTCATATTGAAATAATACGCAAACCCATTCTCTCCTCCCTCTTCAAATAGTAGAAAAGTGAAACTTTATTTTCTACTCTACATTTTTTAGATGTAAAGTTTGTTCCTGAAGTCCCTGTTTTCTCCTGAACTGCATTGTGTATTGCTGTGCTTGGCGAAGGGGTTACTTAGCGTACAGCAGTTTTATGCAGCTGCTTTCCTATAGGTAGTGAGAAGACTGAGAACTTCTTTCATTTATACGCGCACAGATTTTCCTGATTCATGAGAAGCCTTGCAGAAATGATCAGTCTGATAACAGTGCCATACACTTACTGCTTTGAAGGTGTTGCTTGACACACTGCAGTCCTGACAGGGCCTGCGCGAGTGGACTGAGTATAGGACTGATCTTCGAGTCTCTTGGAGGCTGGGTTCTCTGCCACAGTGGGAAGCGGAATCTCACGGTTCTCACTCCAATATTGACTTTTCTGTTTTGACCTGCCCCTCCCCTCCAAGGTCTTCAGTGTTTTTATTATACTCTTTCTCTCAGGTTGAAAGGGAAAGAAATCATGTCATATATAAAAACGATGATTGAACGTTAGTCTTTTTTTGAAAAAATTTTATAGTTGTCAAATCACCATCACTTGACAAGTTATTACTGGATTAGCAAGGAGACATCCCAGACCTCTGGTGTTGCCATGAAGATGTGAATGCTGGGGTAGTTTTTAATCCTCAGCAGAGGATTAAGAATCTCATTGGAGGGGGTGAAGGGCACACAGGTAATGGGAGAAAACATAAGAACTAAGATACATCATGTTCAGGTACAAACACCCAATGATAAATGTAAATGTATTGTATACCTAAAACGTACCAATAAATATATAAATTTTAAAAAAAAGAATCTCATTGGCCATTCCTTTTTGTTGGGTGTGTGTTTAAAATGTTAGAATGTGACTTTTACTAACTTTGGAATTCTAGAGAATTTCCTGGTACCACATTTAAGTAATTTTTCTTAGGAACTTTATAAATATTACTATTCCTATGTATTGCTAACAAGGAATGTTGCCCCCCAGATCACCTGTAACACAGTAGGATCCAAGAGCAGCGCAGTGAGGGCCGTGTCCATTAGACGAAAGACTTCCCCAAAATGGACGGAGATGACAGTGCCAGGTGAAATTCCACACTACTTCTTCAGAGCCTGTTCTCTGAGGCCTTTGGATTATGATTGGCTCCTGTTGCCATAAAGGGGAGCTGGGTTTCTGGGTTAAGGCTGCAGTCCAGTGCTTGAGTCCACTTCTGTTGGAAGTTTGCAGATGGGGGCACCCCCTGGAGCTCTGGCTTGCCTCAGGCAAACCTGAGATGGGAGAAGCCCCCTCGTCTTTCTGAGCCCAGTCTCAAGGTACAGGTGCTTCATTAATTCACATGAAATACTTTCTAGGATTTGCTAGTGAGAGATCCAGAGAACGATTTCCTGTTTCCTGTCTTATCTCAGTCTTTGGGAAGTCTTAAAAATTTTTAACTTAGACCTAAGCTTTCTTCTTTACATTCTGAGTTGGATGCAGTCATGCCTGTTTGATATGTATATTATCATATTCCTGAATTTTATTCTTGAACCCAGTTGGAAAGTTTCAAGGCAAACATTTGGTTTTCTGTTAGCCCACAAATTGGGCAATGGTTGTTCAATTATGGTCTTCTGTTGACCGAGGCAGAATCATACGTTAAAAGTATATTTTGTCAGTAGCCCACAGAGCATGCCAACTGTCAGTCCTTTGTCATATCTGACTGTGAGCAATATACAGTAGTATTAACCCCAAATTTATTCTTTGGGTGACTTTAATGTGCCATCTAGAAAACCACTTTAAAGTACATCAGTGAAAAAAAAACCTCCAGGCATCGATTCTGTGTCCTCTGCTCACTTCTCCAATCTCCCAGGTCATCTTCTAGTGGACTGGAGTACATCCTCGAGGGCCCAACCCACAAACATGCCTCAAATGTAGAGAAACAAATGCTGTTCGGTATTACAAAGAACTGTTGGTGTATGGGCTGTTCACTGTATGTTGTGGGTATTAGTCAGCATTAAGTGGTTGCCCCCAGACCACCTCTCTGTCAACAGTAGCACCTTCTTCCTTTTAGGAACTGATCTTTCCTCTGACTTTAATGAGGTGGTTTCAGCAGAGCTGCTGTGTTCCCAAATAACATTGTATACCCTCTTGGTCACAGACTTGATACCAGACTCAAATCTGGCCAATCAGAATCCTTTCCTAGGGATTTTTTAAAAAATTGGAATTAAGAAAAAGGCTCATTCTTTGTCTAGAGGCCTAAATTTCAACAAACAGAACTCAGGAGCCCTTGGTGGCTGAGCTGCAATGAAAGAATTAAAGCTAAAATGCAGAGAAAAGAAGAATTAGAAATCAAGAGAGTTCTGGAGGTTTAACTATCTGGTTCCAATTGTTTCAGAGGCCCAGCTGTATCTTTGCCCTTCCCATGTTCAGATCATTTAAGCCAGTGGTTTTTAACTGGGGGCAATTTTACCTCCTGGGGATATTTGCCAATGTCTGGAGACATTTTTGGTTGTCATGCATAGGGGGCTGCTGCTGGCGTCTAGTGGATAGATACCAGAGATGCTGCTAATCATCTTACACTGTACAGGTTGGGTCACCCACAAACACACCCTGTTCCCCAAAGGAAAAAGTATTCAGCCCAAGGGTCACTATGGCTGGGACTAACAAGCCCTGAATTTTAACCCATCCTCCGTGTATTCCATAGTATCCATTTGAATCCCCTCCTTTCTTTTTGAAGAGTTAGCCAGAGTTAGTGTCTATTCAGACCTTAACTAGTGTAGGGGTGTATACTAAACAAATTGTGCGTGTTATGACTGGCCCACATTTCATTCCCATATTTAAGATTTTCCAGCATACAGTATAGTTGACCTGGGATGCAGATATCCATCACCCAGGTTTAGAAGGACTGTTGATTTGCCTCCTGCTCGTGTTCAGATAGACATTTATTTATAGGCTTGGGTAACTAAACATGTATTCCAAACTTTACAACTTTTGAAGTAAAAATTACTCATAAATTGCTACTAGGATTGCATCAGAAATATGTTGCATGTCCTAAGATTGCTTTTAAAAAATCTACATGCAACTCTTATAGCAGGGATGAAATGACCATTTTAAGGACAAGTATGATGAAAGTCAAGTGTTCGACTGCATGGAGCAAAACATAGTCTCTTACAGTGGCTGTGGTAGGACACTGCCAGGTCAGCCTTAACACAGACAGCCGGTCCTCTGCGAAATGCAGGCTCCATGGGGCCTTTGGTTCACCGCAGGCCCACCTTCAGGCCATGCATGAGTTTCCTGGTGGACAGGTTTGACACAAAGAATGTTAGTGAATGGCGACCTTACAGATCTGAGACACTGGGGGCTGCAGTTAATCACCTAGGCTAAGTACCAGATTCAAGATTGCCTGCATTTTACACAAAAGCTAGGTTTGTTTGTTTTTTTTAACTTTCTCTGACTAAATTTTTATAAAACTATAACTGGTGATTCTCTCAGATTCTCTTCCCCTGCTCTCCTTCATTGCTCTGGTTAAACTAGAGTTAAACTGGCAGAGCATTTGTAAAGCTAAATTTCTTTCCCTTCCCTTCCCCCTCTCTGTGTGTGTGTGCCCCCCCCCCCCACCGCCTGGTACCAGGGATCAAACTCAGGACCTTGCACTTCCAAGGCAGGCATAGTGACAGAGCTAAATCCCCAGCCCTCTGTCTCTTTTCTTTGGCTCACACTTGAGATGTAGTAGATAGTAATTAAATATTTGTTCATAAAAATGATGAATAGTGATTCCATCCAGTCACTTGGCTCTTAATATTATATATAAGCCTGTGACTCCCAAACTAGTATTTGCAGCTCGGACCTCTCTCTCAGTGTCTACAGTCAGAGCCGTCTACAGATGTCATCTCCCTTCCTGGCATCTCTGCTCTGATGCCTCACCAACACTTGGGCTCCTTGCTGTTCATCACCCACCTGTGCCAGGGCCTTTGTACTTGTAATCCCTTCTGCACTACTTGGAATTCTTTTCCTTAGATGAGTGTCTAGAGATACATGCCTGGCTGACTTTCATCTCCAGTCTGCCAAACATTTCCTCATATGCTGTCTTGTCAATAAAGCCGCTTCACCACTCCACTCAGAATGGTAATTTATCTCATCTGCCACACTCTGCCTCAGTTTCCCTTGTCTTGCTCTACTTTTGATTTCCCTCTAATCCTTATCACCATCTAGTGAACTTTATTAAACCACTTCTTCATTGCTGTGCTTTGTTTTTTCAAGAATGTCACCTAAATGAAATTATATAGTATGTAATCCTTTGCAACTGATTCTTCTGCTCAGTTTAAGTAAAAGAATAATGTCCCCGAGATCACTCATGATGTGTGTTTATCAATAGTTCTTGTCCTTCTTTGTCACTGAGTAGTATTTCATTATGTCGCACTTCTACAGTTATCTGTTACCTGTTGATGACATTCGGATCGTGTCCAGTTTGGGGCAATTATGAATTAAACTGTTACAAATATTTGTGTACAGATTTTTGTGTGATCATACATTTTCATTTCTCTAGAGCAAATATGTAGGAGTGAGATTGTCAAGTCATATGTTAAATGTATGTTTAATGTTACAAGAAACTGCCTGTTTACAAATATTCATAGCAACATTATTGTAATGAACAAGTGAAAATAATCTAAGGTCCATTAACTAATGAATGAATAAATAAAATGTATATATCTACACATTGAAATGTTACCTAGCAAGACAAAGAAATGAAGTACTGCTACCTGCTACCTGGATATATGTGCCTTGAAAGCAGGCTGAGTCAAAGAAGCCACCCAGGAAGGACCGCATACTGTGCAATTCCAGCATGAATCAGAGATGTCTAGCACAGGCTGATGTGTGGCATTGGCAGGTGGAGGGGTTGCCTAGTGGTGGGAGGGTGGAGAACAGGCTGCTTAGGAATGGGAGGTTTGGGGATGCTGAACACTTGATAAAAAGGGTTTGAGATGATCACATATCTAGTGAATATGTCAAAAACCATTCCACTCTACACTTTAAACAGGTAAATTGTGTGCTGCATTAAATCTCATTAAAGTTGTTATTCAAAACAAAATAAAACCCACAAAACACTGTACTCCAAAGTGGCCATACCGTTTGGACTCCTGTGAGGAGTGGATTAGAATTCTAGGTGCTCCACACGCTCACCAGCAGTTGGCATTGTCAGGGATTTTTATTTTAGCTATTTTAATAAATGTGTAGTACTCTTGTGTTAATTAGCATTTCTCTACCAGCTAATGATGTTCAATGCCTTTCATATGCCTATTTGCCTTCTTTAGGAAAGTGTGCATTCAAGTCTTTTGCCCACATTTAAATTGCTTGTTTTCTTAGTTTTAAGTTGAGAGTTGTTTATATATCCTGGATACAAGTCCCCTTTCATATTATGTGGGTTGAAATATTTTCAGTCACCCACTTAACTTGACTTTTCATTCTCTTAGTTCTTGTAGATGCTTTGCAAGCTCCGCGTAGTTCTGGATCTTCTCTGCCTCCTAGGGTATTTGCCACGAAACAGACAGTTAATATTTGGTGAATGTATGAATCAATTCCTTCTTACTGATTACCAATGTTTTTTTCTAAGAAATTATAAATATATAAAAAATAATCTCATTAGGTTCCTTCCTGATTGAAATATTTCCTTCCAGTTATCTCTTTAGAAAAAAGTAAAACATCAGTAGAACCCTAAAGCATGTGGCTCAAGCCAGCTTGATCCCTTCCGCCTCCTCCCCTTTATGCTTCCTATCTGGAGCAGCCCCACCCCGTGCTTTGCTCAGCCAGCTCCTTTTTAAATGTATTTCTTAGCTGGAACCTCACTTCCATTCATTTCTTCTGGACCCTGGGAATCTGCGAGTGAACACGACAGCTGCGGTCTTTACCCTTTTGAGGTTTACCTTTAGTGACTGGAGTGAATACTTCTATTTTATACTCTCTTGCCCTCCCAATGTTTTTGCTACACAGAAGTTTTATTTGTAATGTGTTTAGTGTTTTGCTCTGTACCAAATTATAAGCCAGTGACCTTTAAACATTTTTGTTCATGCATCCCTTAAAGCAATTTTGAAAAAACTTGGCAACCTCTCATGTATATTTTAAACTGACATCTATTTTTCATCATAAGTTTAAATAGTTACAAAGGATATAATTTCCGGCATACTATAAAACTTGACATTTTAAAGTGAAACTTTTATCACTCTTATGTATCCCATATTTGATAACCTCCATCATATGTTGAAAAAACTCAGACATTTCTTAGTTATAAATTTTGCAACTTTTCTTTTTCTCACTGTACTCCTGTGTCCATTTTGTGTCCCTTACATAATATCCTATCTGTTTATGCTTGGAAATGTTTCATTGATAATTCTAACATACTTCTGTGCAACAAAACTAGGTATGTAAATTGAAATTTAATTTTTTAAAAATTTCAATGGTGACCAAAAGAGTCTGCACACTTTGTGTTGTGACTTTTGCGATTATTATAGTACACATGGATTGAAACACAATGCATTATTTTTCTGGAAAAGCCTCTCAAGACAACGGAGAGGTTCAGTTTTTCTAAGTAGGTTGTACGCAGTGGAAGAGTAGTACTTCTTTCTGGAATGGGACAGGCCTCAGTATCAGTCACAGGCTTAGTTCCGTAGATAGAAGAGCGAAGAAGCCCTGTTTGCGGACATTAAAGAGACTAGGATGGAAGTTTTGTCTCTGCACTGCCGCCCCACTTTGTCCTGGGAACGTCCCTGAATTACAGGCCAAAACCAGCAGCAGCTTTTTATTTTGTAATGATCTATCAGATGAAAACTCAGACCTTCCGTCTGTTATGTTGATTGGAGCGAATTGGGAACTCCAGGACTCGTGAAAGGGCTTGTCCAGTCATTTCTGCGCAGGACTGCTGCACGCCTCTGTTCCAGGTGTTCCCGCCCAGGACAGCGCTGCGCAGTAGGTCGGACTGCCAGCCGCGAACTCCTGAAGTGGCAGAGGGAGACTGGCAGGCGCGCGGGAAAGTAGGGCTGCCCTGGGACAAGGAGAGGTGGAAAGTGGGGACCTAGGCATCCGTTCGTCCCCTCAAAGTTGTGTGTGGCAGGAACACGCAGCAGCTGCTCTTCTCCATCCAGGGCCGTGCTCCGCTGTGCAGCTATTCCCGAAGCTGCACTGGGCCGAGAGCTGAGTTGTTGCTTCTAAGCCACAGTTTCCTCAGCTCGCAGCATCGAATAAGAACTTCATAAAAAATTGTTTTCATTGATACTGAATACAAGGAAAACCTTTTTGTAAAATTTGACACCAAATCTATAAACCTTTTAGTTTCCTTTGAAAAGGTATAAAAGAAAATATTTTATGTATTCCTGAATAGTCTTTTATGCAATAAGGTTAATTTTCAAGAAAAAAAAACAAAACAGTAAAGTTTTTATTGACTCAGTAGCTCGTGGCTAACTTGACAGTAATGCCTCTTTCCCTAAACTCTTTTTTTGTTTTTTCACTTCTGTTGTTTTAGGTAACTTTTGGTGTTTTCAAGTAACAAGATTCTGTTCAAATTCTCTGCTAAAACAGCCCTAGGTTATTTTTGGTACGTTTTATACTAATGTAGTTTTCATATGATTAAAAAATAGTGTTGTCACTTGTTCCCTTTCTACCTCTGGTGCTTTTGAAGTAACTGGCAGATAGTTAGGGGTGTGTTACACTTCACAGAGGTCTCCGTGTGTGCACGGTTGCTGCTAAGAAACATGAACTACAGGTTGGCAGCTTCGTCTGTCTGCTAACATGCCGATTCTTAAAGCTTGGTAGTGTCCTGGAGGTTTGTTTTTCTGCAGAAAATCTAATGCAGATTTTTGATTGCCTTCTAAAATGCTGCACTTCTCTAGGAAACCTTATCTTCACAAGAGCATCTAGTTTTCTGTGAAGTCATAATTTCAGATCAGAATTTCCAGCTGTGGCATCTACTTTTATGGAGCCTGAGTTGAGAATCAAAAGCTAGGTTATGTATTTGAACACTGGAAGTGAATGTTATCTTTCTTATTATAAAACAGTGTGGCAGTTGTATTTAAGTATTTCCAATTTGCAGGGTTATTGTTCATGATCTGCTCCAAGAGAAACAGACTGAATAACAGCCGAACAGCTCTAAGTGAGTCGGTCAGGTTTTGTTCTCCTGCCAGTGTCCTGTGACTCTAGCACGTGGTGTCTGCACTGCAAAAGAGAACCCTAAAATGCCAGAGCTCCCAATGGCCTGAGAGTTCGTTTCATCCAACTCCCCCTTTTTCGGGTGAGGAAGCTGGCCTTATTTTGCTCTGCTTAGGGAAAATGATCACCAGTTTGAAGGGAGAGGTCTGGGCTTAGCCGTGCTGTGGTGCGCACATTGTGTGCTGAACCTGCGAAGGGAGGGAGAGCATTGGCAGCGCTGTTAGGGGAGGGCTCCCTTGTGCCCAGGCCTGAGGCCGTATAGACGGAAACACTTTGGCAGCATGACTCAGTATCCGAAAATGTCTCTTTAGTTACTTTTTACCTTAGTGAATTACAAAATCAAAGTCTTAATGTACAAAAATACTCAGGCATTACAGTTCACTGCAGCAGCATTTGCCCTTGTGCAAGTTAAAAGAAACAGCTAGTTGCCTAACAACAGAAAAATAGTTAAATTATAATAAACTTAAGCAATGAAATGCTATTTAGCCTTTAAAGCTAATTATTTGCAAGAATTTTTAAAAGCATGGGAAGTACTCATGGTGTTAAGTAAAATAAGTGGGATACAGAACTGTACATATAATAGGGCTTCACATTCATATGATACATATGCATGAAATGGATAATTATACAAATTTACTTCACAGTGATGGTAT
Organism: Heterocephalus glaber; assembly: GCF_000247695.1. Next base: position 21,597,168 of record NW_004624755.1, on the reverse strand, counting down.
TATGGGTTGATTTTTTTTCTTTTTCTTTTGCATATTTCATAGACTCTCCACTGTAAACAGAAAGTAAGTTATAAACATTTTATATATAATAAAGAGGTAAGTTTCTAAAAGAATAATACAAGGAAACTGAAAAGTTATTCTAGACAGTCAGTGAAGATAGGGCTCTAGAGGTGTGGTGCCTTGAGCCTGTGCATGGATAGTCACACGACTACCCTCCTTCACCGCCATGGCACAGCCCTACAGGTGGGGGACAGTGACCCATCTGACTGTGGGTAACAGGGTGACACCCATCAGTAACAGTTTTAATTATCAATCATTTTATTCGAAAAAAATAAGTTTAAGAAGCTGTTGTTCCTCTTGAACGAACATTTCTTTATTTCATTTAGCAGACATTTTGGAGTGGCTACTTATTAGTTCCTCTGACATGAAGGTTCTGTTCTGCTACTAGTGATTTTTTGCCCAGTGATTGTTGAAATTTTCATAAATCTGCTTGCCACAGTATAGTATTCTGTTATACAGGTAACTTGACACAGTTCCTGTTCGCACCAGTTCAAGTTTAATCATTAAGTTGGGTTAGCTGGTGAATAATGAACAGTTGTGTGGAAGCCAGTCTGTGAATACGTGTGAACCTGAAAATGCTGCTTTACTCAGCGCTGAACTTGGTGTGATCCATGCTGCTGGTTTTCGCTCTTCAACATGGTCAAGCAGCTGTGCAAATTAAATGCTGTTTTTCTAAAAGGTAAGCTTTTCCAGAGAATGGTGTGGTTTTCTTTGCTTTCAGAATTCTTTGAAAAAATCTATGAATATTTTGAAGTCCTCAATTCCACTTTATAATTTCAAATTAATAACTTCTTACTACTGTAATTTCATACGTTTTATACTACCCCCAGGAAAAAAGTATTTACTTACTTTAAATTTCTTATATTGATTTCAGTTGGTCTCATTCCACATTACAATTATGGCTTTCCATTCCACAAGGTATGGCTTAGAGTTGTGTTTCAAATTTGAAATGGGTCATGCATTAATAAAGCTACTGTTTTTAATTTGAAAGAAAGGCTCTTTTAAGGAAAGTTTGTTGGGCACTAGGATAACTTTCTGAAATGCTTGTCTATGTAAATTCACGGCAGCCTCAAATTGTTGTTCCCCTGCTATGAGCAGCACCTTCGGCCTCTTCGTTAGCCTGTTTGGCCTAGCTGTCCCTTGTCTTCCACATGCTCCAACCAAGGGAGTCCACGGCTGGAGTATGCAATTGAGGGGGCACTGTGTCTGTGCCCAAAAGCTACCTGCCACTCTGTGAAGTAGGCACTGCTTACTTACTCGGAGTGTGAAGCCCCACAGTCTTCACAGTGCTTTCTCATTGGCTTCTTTTATCAGCTCCCTGTTTCTCTTCTACTAAGAAACCTAGATCTTCATAAAACTCAAACTCCTATTCGCCTGATACTTAGGCCCATATAGTTATAAATTATTTTTATTACTCCTTAAATGTCCTGACTTTTGTTCTGATAAATAGTGAATAAGTACCCACAGGACAGTTTTACTTGTACAGTTGTTGACTGAAGTCTTTGACTTTAGATTAGACCAATGATATAGATTGTCCAAGCATGTGTACTTTTATTTATTCAGTAACTATTTTGGGGAAACTTATATGTGCCCATCCCTGTGCTATGATTAAAGGTATACTGGCAGTAGTGTTGTCATCACTTGCGATTTATTACTGTTAGTGGTCTTACTTTGCAGTACTATTTTGCAAAAAAAAAAAAAAAAAGTGTAAGTCACTGAAAATCTGTTTGCTTCTTTCTTGCTAGGAGTGCTTCCCTCCAGAAAAAAAAAAAAAAGTTATTCTACATGGAAAAACAAACTTCCAAATTTAGGGAAGACCTGTGTAAACACTTGCAAATTTCTGGTAGAAAACAGTGTGCCCTGAGGTTCTGTGGAATGAGGATTCTCCTTTTCTGGAAGAGTGGTTCAGTTTTGTGTTTCCTGATTAATATAGTTATAAAAGTCTTAGGTGACTGTTTTGTAGTAAGTAGGAAAACATGTCTGCCCACTTAGAGTAATGAGTCACTTTACCTGTCTTAGATACCATGTACCTTCAGATGTACACTGCCTGCCCCGAAGCCCACTGCCTCCTGACATTCTTTTTGTGTTTTGGAAGATAAAGTCAATTTACTCTCATAAAAATAAGAACTTTTATTCTCAGGTTAGTTGATGTGTCTCAGGAAGACACGACAGAGGGATTCTGAGGCCCAGTGAACACATGTGTTATGGGCAGGGTTTACAGTTAGTGTCCAGCACAGTCACAGCATAACAGGCAACACAGACAGTTCTTAGGAGCAGAGGTTCTGGGACAAGAGTATCACTGGATTTTAATCCAGTTCTGGCACTTACTAGCTGAGTGACACTGAGCACAGTCCTTAACCTTGATGACCCTCAGTTTTCTCGAATATAAAACAGAGATAATGAGTTTCTTCGTGTGTAAAATAACAGCTACCATAGAAGGTCACTATTGAGAATTAAGTGAATTAATATCAGTAGGACCAGAGGGATCTGTGCTTGATGCATGTTGTTTCCCAGTGCTGTTGATGTTTCTGGTGTTACTCGCAGAGTAAGAGAGTAACATGGTGCACACAGTTTCAGCCAGGTCAGTCAGTGCTGACTAGGCTCAGTGGTGACATTCTGTCCTATAGCCTTTTCCACCGATGGTACGTTACAAACATTGTAGTAAGGGGACATTTGTGCACCTCAGTGGCATATTGTTAATGACCCTAGGAATCCAGCCCACCTCTGAGAGTAAAATCTGAGGCCAGGTTGTCCTGCACCCATACTGAGGAGGCCTTGGCTTTGGCACCTGCTGCATCATCTGAGCGATTACCTGCCCCACGGCCACACTAGGGCCTCGATTCTGGAGCCGTCACTCACAGACACTGCTCTGGATGAGATGCAGGTTATATGGAGCTGGATCCTGTGTGAGACAAGAAGTGCTCTGTTAAGCCACCCTTAGGTATTCGCTTTACTTTTCTCCTTGGCAGTGTGAAGGAGTCTCTTCCCTGCCTCCTCGGAGGTCGTGTAAGGCACCGTTTCCCACACACTTCATCTAACTATTTTAAGCATCTGTTCTTCTATGCATCCTAAGAGCTTAAGGCTTAGAAAAATTTAGTCTCCAGTGTTACACTATCGTGTAACTTGACCGGTAGTAGTTTTTTTGTTTTCTTCCCTCAAACCCATGATACAAGGGTTATTTAGCAAGGAAAGGATCAGAGATAAAATGTGAGTCTTTCTGCCCACAGCCGGATAAGCCTTGAGAATGACACACAGAAGCTACTGAGTTAAAAATAGCACAGATGTCCCAGGCCTCAGCCTTTCCTCCCTAGATGGAAGGGCTGGGCGTGCGCAGTGGGTGCGTGGGCGCAGGACTGGAGGAAGGAGAAGCAAAGGCAGGGACCTGGGAGGACCCAAGGCCAAGGCTGGTGGGGTAAGCCAGGGAACCCTGAAAGGTCTGGGCCTCAGTGGCAGGTTGGCTGTTGCACTGTGGTAGGAACCGTGAGGAGCTGTGAGGTCTTAGCCTGAGCAGGTCTTAGCCTCGTGAAGGGCAGCCAGCTGGCACAGGGACTTGAGCCCCGGGATCGCACTGGCTGTAAGGTGTGGGTGAGTCCTCGAGAGGCCCCAGTGATGCTGAGATGCCCATCTGTGTATACCTGGGCCTTTCTCTCTTCCCTCAACCCTGGTACTGCTGTTGAAGAAGCCAGTGTTCCTCTCAGTTAATGGTGACTCAGGACAAGAGCTTCTTCATGTTTAAATGGCAGGCAGGAGGGATATTATTTATTTTACTTTTCTCCTGGGAATATAAAGAGTAAATGAAAAAAACTTGTTTTTGAAAGTATACATGGGAAAATGCTCTTGATGAAGGCACTTTACTTAAGGAAATACAATTCGACTGTAAGCTGAAACATTGCATAATCTGAGAAACATGGATGTCCTCATTTATCTTCTCTGTGCTTCTGCTCTGGATAATTTTAGAGCCCATAGTCTGGTCGTACTATAGTGTTCTGTCATGCAACTTTAAATTCTCATGTGCATTTTAACTTCTTCCATTCTTTCACTAGGATTCTGGAAGAGCCTCCTTTTTAATAAACAAAACATATCTGTTCCAATTTAGTCAACAGAATTCATTTACCTAAAAGCAAATTTTATTGTGTCATTTTTATGTTTAAAATTTAGTCTGGGGCTGAAGGGGCTAGAGGTGGAATAACACAAGACTATCAGGTTTTTGTGTTTTGGTGGTTTTTTTTGCATTTAACCAGACAACAGAAATATGAAGTGGCAGCCATCTTGTATCTCCATGGTTTGCAAGAGAACATTCGAATGCCATTGGTCACAGAAATTCCTTTCCTGGGCATTTTAGGCTTTCCAGGATTGGCCTGGCCCTTAATGTGACAGGCACTTTCCTACGCCCTTTTGGATTTCACACGTCTTTTGAGGGAGCCACTGTTTTTTCCATTTTACAAATGAGGATACTGAGGCAAAAATCGGTTAAATAAATTGGGAATGGATGTGTAGCTCTTGGATATCAGAGCCTGTACTGGGCTGAGCCAATCTGACCCCTCGGTCCATGCTCAGCGGTATCTGTGTGTCACTTCATTGGTGGTTCTCACCTCTGGTTCACACACAGACAAGTGGGGAGCTTATGGAATGGAGCTGAGGGAAGAAATACATTCTACAGGCTCTTCATGAGACCACACTAGTCTTCCCTCTTCCCCTACTTCCAAGATTGAAGGGCTGTTTTCTAGTCCACTGGGATCTCTCCTTCTGGCACTGTGGGGCTCCTAACAGCTTTATGGTTTAGCCCTGTAAGGTAGGCGCCATGGAGACAGCAGCACGTCCCTTGTGTGTACCCTGCACTGTCCAGTGCAGCCTTTCACACAGTGCTTCATGTGCATTCCTCAGTGTGTGATTCCATATACTGTGGTCATTTTGCACTAGGGGAGGCCCCTTAATGTCCAGAAACCATGGAAAGTTAACTGGACAGATCTAAGTGTGAATACCAATTCTAGCATATCTGAGCCTCAGTCTTACCTGTAAAATGAGAAAAGTGTTAATGCAGAGGATTGTTGTGAAGGTTAAATGATATATTTTAACATATGGAATATCCTTTGTAATATAGTAAGTAGAAATAAATGTTGAGTCCTTTCCATGTAAATGAAGCACAGTATCCATAAGATTTGGATATGAGAAATCACTTGAAAATATACTTCTGAGTTTTCAGTCAAATGCAAGAAACCATGGAATTTGTGGAGCTAAGGTCGGCCTTACGGTGCAGGAAATGCAGCCTCTTTGTTTCAGAAGCAAGAATTGAAGGTCCAAGAAATGCTTTGACTGTGGCCCACTGTGAGCCCAGGTGTAGTCTTTGTCAAAGTATGTGCTCTATACTGTGTACTGGTGGGGGTCATGAATACTCTTCTGCAGTGATCGTCAGTAGCTTTTACTTCATTTGTGTTGTCTGGCACAAGTGCACTCTTGTGTATGTTGTGTAACCTTCAGAACAACTTCACAGACCTAGATTTTCTGACTCCACTTTAAGGTTTGCCTCTTAGATAAAATCCTAAAGGAGACTACCATGGATATGGGGTTAAGGAGAGACAAGAAAATTACACATGCACACACACACACACACAGAAACCTTGTTGATTTTTTTTATAGGAGAGGAAGAATAATTACATACAAAACATGCAAACCCTAAGGGGTTGAAAGTCCACAAAGCTCTCCCAAGTTCTTGCATTCCCTGTGAAAATGAGGCTCTTGTATCTTGCATGTGTAGGGTTAAAAACTGGGAGGAAATGAAGATATTGCAAAATATTGCCAATAGCTCACTGAGATTTTGTTGTTATTAACCATCATGTTGTAAAAACTTTAAAATGGCATTGTGCTTTGAGTTTGTTTTTTTGTGGTTTTTTTTTTGGTACTGGGGATCGAACTCGGGTCCTTGCACTTGCGGGGCGTGCCGCGGAACCACTGAGCTAAATTCCCGGCCCCACTTTGAGATTATTTTAAACATTATTTACTACTGATACTTTAGCATAGATTTTTATTTTTTAGCTTATTGATTATTATAATTTAAATTAGAAGTGAAAATTCATTGATACATATTGTATTTTTATTTAATTTAGGTACTAATTGCGTTGGGAATGCACAAATTACAGTGAAGATAGATGCATCATTTGAATCAAAATTCCTGATTGCTATCCCCCTACCCAAACAATACAGAAAAAAATTTTTTGACCCTAGAGGAATAATTTTTAGAACTACCAACATAAACATGCTGTGGTCAGTTAAATACATTGTGAACCACCTTTTGTTATCATTTAAAATTCCTCACCATATTCTTTCCCTTTCTGCACCTCATTACATAAACTAAGATGTCTTGATTTTCTTAAATGCTTAATAAGTTTTCCTTTAGTAGGACTAAAATTACCGTGGATAGTATGGGAAGGAAATGCGTGGAGTTACTTGCAAAATATAGTGTTTAGCATTCTTAGCAGTGCCTAAACTTTTGTGGAGGAACGCCTATTTCTTGCCCCTTCAAAGATTTTGATTGTCTAAAAGCAGAGATATTTGTAGTTTGGACTTTACGTGGTGTGTACAATATGCTGTATGACCACTTGACATTTATTTAGTGCTTATTTTAGGACATGATCAGCAATATCTTCATTTCCAAGTGGGCAGGTTTTAAAAAACATAATAATCAGAATGTGGCTAACTTTTAAAATTATTCATCATACAGAGAAATACCCAAAGCTACAAATTTAAATCTCATAAAAGTTAATCAAATTTGGTAGTACATAGATTTACTCAGCATCTGAATTTCATAAACCTTGAAAACTTTGACATTTAAAAAATGTTGGAGGAGTTTGTCTTCCCATCCTTGAAAGGCACGTATTTTCTTAGACCACTTGGGAAGACAGTAGCACAGAAGAGTTTGTAGATGCCCCCCAGATATCCCCAACTGCTTTTCCGTCAGAAATAAACTTGTTGTAGTCACAGTGTGTTAGATAAGCAGAAGCCGAGCACGTCTCCATTGTCGTACATGGGAAACAGAACGCCGCAGTCATCACCGAAGAGCTGATTCACGATGTGTGGCTGGATCTTCGTGTTGAGGATTAGTGAATGGTATTTTCAGTTTCCCAAGGAGAACAAACTTCCACCTCGAGTGATTCTCCCAATTGTTATTGTTCAACTGTTTTCTCTGTTCTCTCTTTTTCTGCTCATTCTTAGATAATCGACAAATACTATCTGGATCCTGTGGGTTTCACTTTCTTTTCTGACTGAAGCTGACAGTGGCTGTGGTCCTGGAGCAAATGGTTTCCAACAGAGTATTTACTCTCTGTGCATACATGTTCAAAAGCCAACTAAACGTGTTTGATTAATTTATCACAAGGAGTGCTACCTTGAATCAGAACAATTTTACTCTGGAAAATTCTCTCTGTTCAGAAGAAGGCCCTCATTTCTAAGAGCAGAGCTCTGATTTTAATTAAATAAAGAGCATTTTGTGCAGTTTTTTTCCTAAAGCTTAAGACTAATTTCTATGGTTACTAGGGATATAAATCTCTAGATCTCCTTAAAACAAAGATTTTTGTTCAGGAGAGAGTTGACAGCACCCTTTAAGAAAAGCTATTACTTAATTTTACTTTCCTAAGTTTAAACACATAAAAATATTTGTAATGATACCCCAAAGGCATCATAAAAATGTAAAATAATTATACTCTAAAACAGCTAAAATTACAGGAAATAGACCTCATTTTAAAAAATGAACTGGGATTCGTGGCTGGGGAGTTAGGGTGTGACATACTTCAAAACCAGAATCTCTTGTCAGACCTTTTTTTAAAAAAAAATGGTTAGAAAAAATCTTTTCTGTTGTCAATCATGCAGACTTTAAAATACATTCCATTAGGAAATATTTCTTTTTAGTTTCATTACCTTCAACTTGTTTTACTGTATGAAGGTCTTAAATCCCCTGGGAGAGACAAATTTCTGTCTCTAGAATTAGATAGAATCACAGAGTGGATTAACAGTATCACAGATACCCTTTGGACTGCTTTAAATATTATTTTTTAAAAGTCCATAGCCCAGTCTTTTAAGCAGCATAAATAGCTCCCAGTGTTTCACTTATTCAAAGTATACTTCCTCTTTCGGTAGATGATGTTAACTGGTAAATTGTTCCCAGGTTAAAAGTTTGTCATATTTTAATAAATGTAGTACAAAAATCTGTAGTACAGACACCTCAAGGAAAAACCCTCAATTCTTTAAATAAATGAAATTAATACTTGTCCTCTTTCCCAAATTAGTGTCACGGTATTTCTTTTGCATTCTTACTTACTAAAATTTTTATCGGGCCTTATGTAATAATAAATCCTCATTTTATTAGGAAAAGCAAAATTATGCTTATAAAATATTCAGGCTGAAATTTTGAAAGAAATGGCATTTTATATGTGACATGAATGCCACTGAGACTAGATGTGCTTGTAGTTAAAACGTGCCTGGCCCATGAATGCTTTGCATTTAATGAGTTTATATTTTAGGAGCAAAATTAGGAAAAAGAAAAGTACTTTCCCTCCTTTTTTTTTTTTAAGAGACAAGAAAATTAAGTTGAATGTAGATATTGAAAGTGCTGTAAGCTGAATGTTTGAACAACAAAAGTAAACACTGATTATTGCAAATGTACATTTGGACCAGTTTGCTTTTATCTTTCAAGCGAAACATTTCCCACAGTTTTTGTGGGTTTTTATTTAAGTTGAGAAAACTTTGGAAGTTTGTGTGAACGTATAAATAAGTTTTGGAAAGTCATGATTAGAGTGTGATAATAAACATGCAAAAGCAAATTGGAAAACTCTATTAAAGTCAGATGTAACATTTAATAATGTTTTCTCTAAAAACTTATTCTCGGAAAAAGGAACAGTGATTTATATGGATCTGGAACAAAGACTTTGGCTATAATTTCAAATAAAAGCTAAATATGAATTTTTCAATGTGGATGAAGTTTTTTTCTTTTTAGAGAGAGCTTTATTGCTTGTTATAGTTGTCTCCAAAATGACATTTTCCAATTATGAGCACAGAATCCATTGAAAAGACAAAATACTTAGTTTCCAGTAAAATTAACTTTTTTTTTTTGTTTATAAAATAAGCATATATGGAGCATCTCTGTTTTTTAAGAAGGAATAATATTTTAGTATTTTTTAAATTACTGAAATGTACCACAATTAGGATATAGATAAAATCAAAATTTAAAAACCTTAATCTGAAATTTGTTATAAGATTAAACTCATAGTAACAAATTGGCATTTTTTGGTTCAGTTGCTTATCCTGCAATTCTTGGGGAGATTTGTGTTTTCTACTGTAGTAATTACAGAGAATATAAGAGCCTGTCACTTTGCCAGTTGTTACACATAGGCATTTTGAAGTAGTAGCAGTGGCCACTTTTGATCAGATACTATTGTAAAGCTTCTTTTTTTCTTTTGGAAGAGGGGGGTACCGGGGATTGAACTCGGGTCCTTGCACTTGCGAGGCAGGCGACAGAACCACTGAGCTAAATCCCCAGCCCTATTTTAAAGCTTCTAAAGGATTTCTTAAACATTGTAAAGATTTCCTTTCTCTTCTTCCATATACAGCTGGGTATGTCCCTTAAAAGTATATGTGCATTTGTTATTGAGGATCAGATAGTCTTATATTTCAATGGCAATTTTATTGCTTACAAATTGACATGATTTTCAGTGAAATTTGTTGCTGCAATAATAAGAATGAAAATATATGTGGGGTATTCTGAAAAACTAGTCAAGGGAATTTAAATCATAAATGCTAGTTTGACTTTTAAAGCTTTCATACTGAATTTTTAATATACACTTCTAATATAGGCCCTAAAATATTTTGTGTCCAAGTAAAATAATAACTCTCAAAAGTAGAGTGAAAATATATAATTTGATTTTCAAAATCAAGATCTATAATATACTACTCAGGACAGAACCGTTATTTTTCTAGTTGTTTTTAATCCAGAGATTTTTTTTTCTAGCAAATGTTATATGAGGAACAAGTTATCATATGCTAATTTTGAACACTTAAACAGTTTTTATCAGAGAAGTCTTCATTTTGTAAAGTTTAGGAGTTGTTAATTTGCTACAGTTTCTTTAAATTCTAGAAACTGTTAAGTTTTATATTTTCATTTTTTTCAGTCAAAGTACTGTATTTTAGAATGTTTTGTAACTTATTTTTCAAATAGTATTTTCTGCATTTTTGTGTGTGTGTGTACCAATGTACTTTTAAGTTTCTTGCCTTACTCCAAAAGAGGCCGTAATGAGGGGGAAGGAATCTGTAATTTCTGAGGACAGGAATGATGAAACTGGACCCTGGCTCTTTGCTTGGAATCTGCACGTTCGTGTCTCTGGTTGAGGCAGCGCGCTGCGCGTTTTATTCCCGTTCACTCGGCTGGAAGATTACTGAGGAGGCAGGCTGTGTGTCTCGTTACCGAATCCTTTTCTCAGAGCTTCTCGTTCAAATGAACATTCATTCTTTTGCTTTTGTTTTTACTAAGAGAAAAAATAGGTTTGACTAGAGGAAAACACCGCTACTTTGGGGGTTTGAGCGTTGTCAACACAGTGTTTTCTGCTGAGTGTAAAGTATTGGCATCCGTCAGCAGTATAGAGGTTGACTGTCTCCTCCCTTTGTACTGCTCGCAGTTGCTTTTGCTGTTCTCTGGCTGATGTGAAGCAGAAACTGAACGAGGTAACAGTCTTGATGGTGAGATTAGAGGTAGCCAGGCAGACTGTCTCCTGGCTTTTAGAGACCCTTATAAGCTCGGGCCACCCCTCCCTTGTTTAGATATTACTTGCTCTTTTGAGTTTCAGATTACAGGAGCAATTGATCTGCATGACCTATCTTAAGAACTTTAACTTTGCAGTGGAAACTTAAACCAAATGTATATCCTCAAGAGACAAATCATCTTAAACCCAGGCTGTTGTCATTTTAATGTACTGTAAGGTTGGCTGCGGGACAATGTGGTAGAGAGCACCACCTTGTGGAAAAGACCTGTACTTGCTGTGCTGGGCGGAAAATTAGATAATCTACATTAGTAAAATTCTTGCCCTTGGCTTGCAAAGAAGCAAATTTTTGTATTGTTTCTAGCACATAATTTTAATTTAACCCAGCGCTACAATTCCAGGAGGATGAGATTGGGAGCCGTCATGATATGTCAGTTTTATTTGTGCTTTTCCCGCTGATGCTGTGTTACATTTCCTCATTAGAGCTGACACGATTCAAAGAAAAAACTTTTCATGTCAGGGAGGCTGCGCTCAGTCTGTGGGCTTCATATTTTTGAGTGTGTGTGTTTAACTTCAGTAGAGGCCTGTTTGTTGCCACAGTTTATTCTGTCCTGCTAATCTGGTGACTCAAGAGTGAGAGTTGCTGCTGATTCTGAGCTGTGGTCAGAACTATTGGCTGCCAGTTACCAAGAGCATGTGCTTTGCAAAAACTCTGTGAAAAAACTGTCATATTAGAAAAACAAGTCATTCACATCTTGTAGCCACCAGTTTTTAGGGATAGCTGCTCCTTAATATTTATTTTAGAGTGATAAATCCTTCACAGACTGTGTCACTCATTCCTTTGTTGAATGCTCCTAGACACTTGTTGAGCTAGGAATTATACCAAGTTTGGGAAATCCAAAATGAAGAAGGCTCAGGTTTGGGCTTTTTAGGGAGGAGGCTTATAATTTTTAAAAGTCTCATCATTCTTCACCAAAAAGGGAGTAAACATTTCTGGGATGTGGAATGCGCTATAATGGAGTATAGCTGTGCTTGTGTGCTTAGTATTTTCTGTGTATTGGAGGAATTTAGAAGGCAGGTCGCAAATCCTCTGATGAGACTGATAAGCAGAGCTGATGTCTGGCTCTCCTGTGTCGGGGTGTGGGAGGTAGTGGAAGGGTGTGGGATGCCTCCTCCTTCCTCTAGTCCTTCAGCCCATGTTTACCCTCGGAGTTCCGTGCGGTTGGAAGCACACAGTGAGGAACCAAATAGCAAGTCTGCAGTCTGTCTGGAATCTGTTCCGGAGTGTGGGCCCCAGGTTCCAGTCTGTTCGCTGTATGACCTTGAGTGAGTGTCCTCACCTGCTTACTCATCATTGTGAGGACAGTAGGAGATCGTGGACACATGGATTTAACGCAGTCCCTGGGACAGTAAACACCAGGTGAGTGTGATTTACAATGATGACGATGATTGGGAAGCCCTCTTTCTCCCGTCTTTTCTGCCTGGGTGGTTTCCACGTGCTCTCCATCTTTCCCTACCTCGTGGGCTCCAGCACCCATACCCTCCCTTAGTGCCAGCTTGGCTTTCCCTGGCACTCGGACTCCACCAGCTCCTGCAGGTGCAGAGCTGCCACGTCCTCCCTACCACAAGTCACGTTGACGAGTCGGTGCGCCCTCCTGTGTGTGCATGTGCGTGTGTGTGTGTGTGTGTGTGTGTGTGTTTTACCACACTGAGATCAGAAGTTCTTAACCTGAGCACCAGTAAGCTAGGAGGCTCAAGCTCAGAGGGGTTAGGCAGAAAGATTTTCTGTCAGTGTGGATGTTCTCTGTCTCTTTTGTTTTCCTTTTGGGGGGCTGGGTGGGAGGGAAGAAATCAGATTCGTAGCTTTTATCAGCTTCTCAGAAGCATCTGTGCCCCATGAAAAGGTCAGGGACTATACTTTAGATGTTTCTAGCTTTCTGTAGGGCCACTCGAGAAGCTAAAAATAAAGCCCCCTGCTGGAAAGCGAACTCAAGTTTGAATTGTATACTACTTGTTTTTTAAGAAACAATTTTAATTTGATGGGCTAAAATAAATGGTATGGTTTTTCCCTGTTAAAGTTCTGTGGAATATTAGGAACAAGGAAAAGTAAAGAATGCAGGCTCCCGGGACGACTTTAATTTCAAACACAGCTCTCCCACTTCTGAGTTAGCTCGCTTTCTCTCGTCCTTCAGATAGGAGCAGTGAAGGTGCCTACTTCACAGGGTTGTGATGAGAGTTAGATCAAGTGCTCCACTCAGAAGCTCTTGAAGCCCTTCCTGGTGTACAGTAAGCATGACAGAAGTGTTGGCTGCCGTCATTTTATTGCATATTCACCCCCACGGTACCTAAAATACATCCAAAAGTTGCCTTTTACAGACTGTCAAAGTTCTTCTTTTAGTGTGTTTTTTCTACACCTTATGAACAATTATAAATATTTCTCATTTCTTCTGACCAGATCTTCCAGGGTACCATAGCTGAATTCCCATAGGCCAGGTAACCTTTGTAAATGAGAATCTCAAGGACAGCAAACCTAAAAATCATGCTGGAAACTTCCAAAGGCACAAACAGCAGGGTAAAGAAACCAGCTTTCTTTGTAGAGCTTTCAACTTGATTGCACATCGGTAATCACCTTGGAATTTCTGGATGAAAGGACCTTGGACATCTTCCTGCCTTGCCTTTACAGCTTGCAGATAGTCTGGGCCTGGAGCCATGACTGAGGTGCTCCTGGATGTGGTGTCAGCTCCCTGACTGCATGCAACTTCCTGCTTTCAGGGGGAGAAGGGATGGAGCCACCGTGGAGGTCAGGTCTGAGCGGAGGCCCCAGAGGAAGTGTGTGATGAACCACAGAGTGTTCTGAGGAGGAGAACATTGGTGCCAGAAGAAGAAAGGCACTAGGAGCAGGAGAGAGGCGCTCAAGCACACACTAGGCAGGGCAATCTGGGGCGCAGCCTTGGAAATTCACCTGGCTGAGGTTGATTGTGTGCTTAGGAGAGGAGAAGCACCTGTCCCAGCATACCTGTGTGCACTCAGTGAGCGTGTGCTGTGCTGTGCTGTGCTGTGCTGTGCTGTGGGGGATGGGTGCCACGGGGCTTGAGGACTCCCTATCCCCTGGCTGGCATTGTTGCCTCCAGGGCGTCTTCTGGTAAGGGTGTCTCACCTCCCTGCCTGGCACCCTAGTGTCTAAGATTATGCCTTTTGCCCTCTTCATGGCTCCTAAATGCAAACCAGCCCCTTCCTCTGACGCACAACGGAAGAATCAGCGGTCTGGTCCTACTCAAGGAGAGAGGAGCTGCTTTGAACTCCAGGTGCCAGTTGAGTTGTGCGTGCTGCTGTTCACCCGACCCTCTGTTAGCTAAAACCCTGGGAGGCTCTTGCTTTGGACTGAGCTCCTGCACTAGTTCTGGTCCCAGCCGCACAGACCAAACCAAGAAGAAATCACTTGTGCTAAAGGCCACAGAGGCAATCTGAAACTTTAAGGCAGACAAAATTTTCTTAAATATAGGAGATTCCAGGCTACCGGCGTCAGCATTACAAGGAAGTCCCCTCTGCTTCAACCTGGACAACAAGCAGTAACCCGAAGTATCCTGATGTTGACCAGTCAGGGTGTATGTGTTTGCCTGTGTTTAACTGTGCTGTTCTCTTGTCCTTACCTTATAAAACTCACTGTCTTTTGCCCAGTGAGCACTCTCATTGTATTTAGCAGAATGGAAGCTGCCTCTTTATGAAAGGGAAATAAAATTGGTTCTGTGAATAAATTTGCATCATTTTGACAGCTGTCACTGAACAGGTCAGTTTGCCAGATGGCCTCCTGAGACTGAGATAGACAGGAGGGGAAAGAGGAGGAGGAGAAAACTTAGGGTTGCTGGGTACCTGCCCTGTGCCAGTGCAGTGTCAGTCTTTACAGATGTCATCTTCGTGAGTAGCTTGGAGTCACTCTCAGTGGTGCTGCTGTCTCGGGTTCACACCTGAGGGATGAAGGCGTGAAGAGGCTGAGCGGCAGGCACAGGGCAGCAGCAGAGCCAGGCACTGAGCCTGGGAAGAGTGCGACACGCTCGCCCTCTCTCCACACAGCCTTGGAACTGGCAGGCTTGGCACTGGGTCTGAGCAGCCGAGAGGCCACGTCAGATCCTTGCATCAGACCCTTGGCTTGGCACTGTCTGTCCTGTCTCCCTCCTCCTCCTCTCTTCTTCCCTTCACCTCCTCCCTTAATGTGACTGGCCCGAAGCAGGCCTTACGTATTTGCCAAGTGGACAAATGCAAGAAAGGCTTCCAGGAACACAGAAAAGAAAGTAGTTACTGTTGACCAGCACAGTCCTGAAGCCTCAGCCTGTCCTCCCGGTCCTGGAAGGCAGCACTTGGCAAAGTCTCTCTGTGATGTTTTTGTGAAGAAACATTTTTTTAAATGGATGCTTAGGGCGTCTGTGACTAATTGAGCTGATTGTCAGCAGGAAGAGCTCTATAGGTCCAAGCTTCTTTTTTCTACTCCATTTTTATTGATAATTTTAAATTACAGATGTCTTTAATGGCAAAACAGTCAGAGTTGACAATGACAAGAGTCCAGGAAAAAATAGACACATAACGAAGACCTGGTTTATCTGTAGCATGCCTGGAAAAAGTCCTGTTAGTTGAGGTGAAGTTCCCGACTCAGGGACATGCAGCTGCAGCTGCTCTGAGGTGACCTTGGTAAAAGGCTGGGACTGGAACAAGGGAGGTGATGCTTCCGGCTGGGTATTGAGTTCACTCGGGGAACCTCAGTTGACGACAACTGTGAGGCCCAGGAAGTGCACGTGCAGAGGGGATGAGCATGGCCAGGAGCGCCCAGTGTGTTTCACTGAAGAACCCTCGACAGGGCTGGGAGTGTTTGGCTTAGAGAAGGCAGAAGACTCAGAGACTCAGGTGGGGGAACACAGTAGCTGAACTCAACTCACTTAACCTTGCGGGGCATCTGGGGTGGAAGCCATGGCCTCACACATCCTAGGTGAGTGCTCTACCACTGTGTTACATCCCCAGCTCTTTGACCTTGATTCAGAGTGAATAGAACTGTGGACTGAACTGGAATAAGGCCTGAGAGAGACAGTGGGCTCTTTGTGCAAGGCAGGTGTCTGCTGGTGCCTTGCTGGTCCTGAGAGTCGAGGCAGGGCATAGTCGGTTACTGGCTTGATGCTCTGCACCATCTGATCAGATAAACCAGCAGTGGGCAGAGCTTAGGAAATAGAGGGAGTGTGTTGAGCAGTGCCAAGTCAGTGCCGTGTGGAGAGAGAAGAATGGAGTGAGAGGGTTTAATTAGAGGAAAGTATCAAAGAGAAAGTTGGACCCCGAAGGAGCGGGGAGGAAGGGCTGAGTACACAGTAGGCATTTGCCTTTTCTTCAGCATAAAGAACCCTGGGTCAGTCTACAGTGGAAGGAAGGTGTGTTGGGATTGTGGGAAGTTGAAGCCCTTGCTAAGGGACAGGCTGCAGTCTGGCACACGGCCAAGCGGGCACAGCAAGGACACATGTCACAAGGAGAGTGGACAGGTGGGACCGGCCACCAGATTCCTCCGTGGGTGAAAGAGAAGGAAGTGAAAATGGCTGGTGAGTTACTTGACTTGGAGGATCCAGAGAGAGGATCAGGCTTTGTCTTTGGGCAGTGGGGACGGAGGGAGCAGGAGTTGGAGTGCAGTGTGCCTGGCAGCCTTGGGAGCACCAGTGACGTATGCAGTGGTGTGCTGGAACACAGCCAGGCTGGGGCTAGTGGGCGTTTTATGGAGGCGGATAGAGCTGTGGATTGGAAGGAGTGGGCTCACCAAGGAGGTGTCAAGGGCCAAGGGATGAAGTCTGGAGGAGTGAGTTTCAGGGTTAGCACAGGCAAAGGAAGCAGAAAAAAAAGCTGTCAAAGGCTTAACAAAGCCACCGACGGAGGAGAGCCCCGAGTCCCTGGGTGGGGTGGGAGCAGCAGGAGCTTGCAAGGACTAGAACCAGGCTGGCCGGAAGCTGAGGGGACTGCACTTCCTCAGACCCTGTGTTCACTCAGGGCATCTTTCAGTAGGAATTGGGGGAACATGAGAGACAGGCCTAGCCCGTAGGCCATTGCTTACAACGCAACGGCCCAAAGAAGAGAACAAGAAAGGAGTGGTTCATATATTAGCTCCTAACAAAGGGGCAGAGCACAGTGGAATGTCTGTGGGCCTGCCAGGCCCTTTGTGGGTGACTTGTCCCAGGGAGTTGTCTTGCACCGGGACAGGATTAGATATCCCGCACTGTGACTCCAGCAGGGGCCAGGCGTGCCTTAGTTTTGAACTTTTAATTAAGACTTTTAGTAATTGGTATTGATGCATTTTTCAATTAAGACTGAAGAGAATGGATTCAGAATTTAGTTAGTGGACTCCAAATTAAACTCTGGAACATGATCCTTGTGAAAAATCATTTTAGCTTATCAGTAGTTGGCAAACATTTATACAACAGTGGTTGTTCTGGCTGTGCCTTTGGCTGCATACTAAACTGAACAGCAAGCTGTGTCCACCGATTGAATGAAAAAAAATAATGATTTTGTGTTACAGGGAACTTTTTACAATATGCCAGAGGGACCTACTGGAGTTGCTTTAATCTTGAACAATGCTTGCTTCTTGCAGAGGCAAATTATGCAAATGGGTGCTTTGTGTTTCCTAATCAATCAGGCCTTTGTTGGAAGTGTGGACTGCCAGCAAGCAGAATTCCTGTCATCTTGGGGAAGGAAGGGGTTGCAAGTCAAAGCACTGCTGTGATCCACAAGACACTGGTCCAGGGCTCTGAACTGGCCCTAAGTGAAATGCAGCCTTTCTTTGAGAAGAATCCCACTGTTCTGTACAGGGCTTTTGCTGTGGGGCGTATCTTGCATCTTGCTTTGGGAAATTTACAAAGCACTCAGGAGGGAGCAGCGGAGCAGGCTGTTGCGCAGGTGACTCAAACCAGCGGGGCCTGCCACTGCCACGACGGCAGATGGCAGCCATGCCCAGCTACTTTTGTGTCCACTCTGCCTGAGTGAGCGCAGTGTTAAGTCTTCCTAGGCTTGTCCGCAATGGGGGGGGGGCGGGCATGCGTGCGTGTGTGTCTGGCGTTTCAGCTTTGGCCTATGTAGATCAGTTAACCTTGCTTAATCCTTTGATTCCAAATCAAAAAGAAAGCAATAGAGAAATGTTAAAACCCTTTGGGAAAAAACGGTAGTGTTTGTGAGCGAGCTCCTATTACTGCTTGTGTGTTAGCACTTGAGTTGCCATCTAGATAGTGAGGAGTGTGTGGCTGACCCACCCACCGTGCTTGCAGGTTATCTGTCATACCTTTATGAACTCTCCAAGGGCATAGGAAATAAAATCCATTTGGAGCATTCAGTAGTTATTGAGTATCTGGGTGTGGTGGTGCATTCCTCTAACCCCAGCTACTCTGGTAGCTGAAGCAGGAGAACAACCGGGAAAACTTAGCAAGACCCCCATCTCAGTAAACAAATCCACCAACCCATGGTGGAGGAACCACTGCGGGTGAGTGCCTATGTGAGCAGCTGTGTCAGATGGTCATGAAGACATGATAAGATAGGGACACCTCTGAAGGAGAGAGGCTCGCCAGAGGGACCTCAGCCTCTCCTGGAAATGGCAGAGAAGACTTTGGAGCATGACCTTGAGCAGAGCCTCCTGAGCAGGAGAAGGTCAGAAGTGGAGGGTTCCAAGAGGGAGGCTCTGAGTCTGGAGAAGGCAGCAGGAGCTGACCTTGGGGGTAGTAAGGAAGCCAGTGTACAGTCTTAGTCAGAGAAGAATTACTTTTCTGTTTGTTTTAAAACATTTCTGATTACAGAAATTATACGTACTGATGGTTGACAATTTTTCAATGCAAAAAAGTATTAAGAAGCAAAATCCCCAAATTGTGCCCCCCAGACAGCTTTCACTATGTGGGTGAGTAGTCCCTGAGGTCCCTCTCTGTATGTACTCAGCTTTAAGTAGGCACTGCGTATATTTCACATGTGGGCCACACTGCACACTCATTGGACAGCCCTGCTTCTGCCTGAGCTCTCCGTGCTCAGCAGTGAGTTGCATCTATGGCAACAGAGTGGGTTCATCGCAGCATCACACTTGAGGGGTTTTGTTTGTGTGGAGTAAAACCTGCTAAGGTATAAGGACAGGTAACATCAGAGTCTTCCTTTTCCCCATCAGTGCATCTGATCCAGGCACCACACGACTACTGTTTTAGAATCACTTTGCTTTTCTGATAAATGGGTTGTGTGGACGAATTCAGTGTTTTGATGTTTGTAGAATTAGACTTATTAAAGCAAAACCAGTGAAAAGTGAACTTGATTTATTTTCAGAGAAAGAAAGAGATGAATGAGACGAATACCTGTGGTTTTAGAATGGTGTTTGGCTAAGAATAAGCGTAATGAAAAAGACAGATCCCAGCTGATCTGGAGTGTGGCTGGCAACGCTGTGCTGTCCCTTTTCCTGAACCGCTTTGTTCTCAATGTCCCACCTACACTTTCATAAAAGCGGTCCTCAGAGACATCGTCATACTCAGATGGGACAGCAGGGCCATCCACGTGAGTAGACACATCGGCATTTGCTTTGGGGGTCAGACAGTCTTCCATTTACTTTGAACGAGTTATGTGTAATGTGTCACCTCAGCATCTTCTCATCTGGGATCATCACGGGACATACCCAGTGTGGTTATTAGGAGAAGCAAAGACATCACGAATGTCCACAGTGTAGTAGGTATGCAATGAAATTGATTATTAACTTGTGCTACTATTTTTTAAAAATAATTTTACGGGCTGGGGATTTAGCTCAGTGGTTTCACCGCCTCCTGTGCAAGTGCAAGGACTCAAGTTCGATCCCCGGTACAAATAATAATAATAATAATTATTATTATTATTATTATTATTTTACCCCTTTTCCTTTGTAGTGAAGCCCAGGGAGATTAAGCAAATTGCTCAGAACTTCAGCTGGCAAAGGTTAAGAGTTTAGGGGAGTTAATAAAGCATTCCCCCTTATTCCCAGCCTAGCATTGGAACTGCCTGAAAGAAAAATAGAGGAATTAGAGAAGAAGCCAAGTAGAGAGGCTGGCTTTAGCTTTATGGCCAAAGATGGGTGGAGTTGGGCCAGAAAATAACCTCTCTGCTGGCTGGCTCATCTGAAAATGGGAGGAAAGGGCAGTATCTCACTCCCTCCTCTGGATCATAAATCAGGTAAACCACTCCTTGTCTCCCTAGAGGTGAGGAGGCTTGGAAGAGAGGCCAGGAATGTTGGTCTAACTGTTCCTCCTCACAGCAGTGAGCGGGAGAGCAGGGATTATGACCCAAGAATCAGCTACCTCCCTGCATTCCCACTGGTCTTGCTTTGTCTGCCCTACTTTTCCCAAGCCACACACAGTTCTTTGCCCAGAGCGTCTCCTCTGCACTGGACCTAATCCAGAGCTAAAGGGTGACTTGGTGCCCAGGATGAACTGCCCATACTTGTCCAGCCAGGCTTTCTGACCGTCCTTGTCACAAAACACAGGCAGCAGTGGACTTGGAGGAAACAGTTCTGGCCAGTGAAGACATGCCCTTCTTGCAGATCTTTCTGTAGCCGATGCAGGGACTTTGGTTTTGTTTTGGGAGGGTGGAGGGGTATTTTTTTATTTTGTTTTGTTTTGTTTTTGTGGTACTGAGGATCAAAGTCAGGGAAGGCCTCACACATGCTAGGCAACCAAAAAACCACTTTTTAAATTAGCATACGCAAATACTGCCACATAAAAAACCTGGCTTATATTTCTATGAAGAAAAATTAAGATTTAGTTAGGCCAAACTTCAGTAGCTGATTAGTCTGTTCACAACATAATATAACATAAATAATACGACCTTACAGTCACATAGACCCATGGTCAACCCCAATTTTGCCCCTATTGGTCTGATGATTGTGTGGGCCTCAGTTCCCATGTATATTAAGTGAACAGTGGGTAACATCTGAGTCATACCATTTTTACAAGGTGCAGGGATGACAAGGTACACGTGCAGCAGTCTTGCACTGCCTGGCTCGTACATGGCTGTGCTTGGTGAGTAGCAATCTCTGTTGGCTAAATCAAGCGTGCAGTGAGCAGTTGACTGTAGATGTGAGTAGACGAGAACAGCCTGGTGTTGCTCACATAGGCTGCCTTGCCCTTCCCAGGCTGCCCCTGGGAACACAGTTCTAGAGAACTCCCACCTGGTACTTCAGTGGCCTAGGTTCAGTCCAGACTTCAAGCCGTGTGTCTCTGAGCAAATGTCTCCTCCTCCCTGACTCCATCTTCTTGGCTGTGTGATAGATGTGTGGCATTAGTGCCTCCTCTGCGGCTGCTTTGGGAAGCAGGTTATCTAATGCTTGCAGAGCTCTGGGAATTCTGCCTGCCTCCGAGTTTTGTTGTTGATGTTTTTAAAAGTGATATTGATCCTGTTAAGTAAAATGTAAGCAAAGCCTTCAAATACGTAGAAATAAAATAACTAGAGATTATTGGGGTTTAGTTGTTAGTTTAAGTATGGGCTATTCTAGTTTGGTAGCAGAAAAATCTATATCTCCACATGATTAAAAATGTTAAAAGAAGATACAGATATGAAAATAGACACAGAGTATTACCTACAAGGAACCTGTGTGTACACATGCACCCATCTTGAGCAGTTATCACCTCATGACTTATCTGTGTCTTTTCTTACCTCCCCCATCTTACTTTGAAGTGAATCCTGGCTATTAAATCATTTCACTGTGAATTGTTCAGTTCTTATCTCTAAAAGAGAAGGAATTTAAAACCAGAGAGATAAATAAAACATAATCATGATCCATAATACCATCATCACACCTAAGTAAAAATTCCTTGTAATTTCTTAGTATCATTCAGAACTGAGTGGAGATTCTTTAACCAGTGTAGTAACAGTGATGCATAGCAGTCACTAAAATGACCAACGTCAGATCCAGTAGAGAGCACCAGCACACACACAGCACGGGCACTGAGGGCTCTCGTGCCAGTTCTGCCACTTTCTTTCCACTAAGAAAAATACCTGTTGTCAGAATTAAGCAGAGCAGCCCACTCACAGTGAGTGGCACAGGGTGATATATAAGAATATTGCGTTCTGTTCTGTTTCTCTTTTAGCTATAGTTGAAGTTTTAAAAGCACGGGATTCTCTGTTCTCTGTCCATACCCATCCTCCCAGTGGAGATATAATGTCGCATGGCAGAGCCTTGGTGGGGTGGAAGGTGGTCCACTTTGGGGACATGATCATCCCACGGGGCAGTCAGGCTACACTTGGACAGACTTGGTGGCATCACCGCACCTTCCAGACACGCCTGGCCGACTTCCCTGGGGGAACTACTGTGCACAAATCGCTGGCTTGTCCCTCTTCATCTGTTTATCCACACCGTTGTCTAAGCACAGCCTGTGCAGTACCTCTCTGCCTTTTTGATCCAGCCAGCACATTAGGGTTTATCAGCCGTGAAGCCTTTTTTGTTGGATTTACCTTCGTTTCCCCTTCCAACAATTGGGCACTGCTGGAGTTACAAAATAATGACTAGGACAGAGGTCTTGACCTCAGGGACTTAAGTGAAGTCTGGTGGGTGCCGCAGATAAATACTTCTGATGTAACCCAGAAAGTGCAAACGGGTGTCTGTCACAGATCAAGGAGGTGTTCTGAAGGCTTCATGGAGGAGGTGACACATAGGAGAACCTGGAAGGATGATCAGGGGTCTCTAGGTGGAAGAGGCCGCTTGCCAAGTGGAGGAAGAGGGGTTACAGAGGCGCCCAGGGTGTCCCTCAGCTGTCTACCCTGCTGTGGGGCTGCACGAAGCGGCTTCCACCCCAGACTACTCCCTCGTCTCCGCTGTTCCGTCTTGTCCCTGACCTGGTCCCACGCAGACCTCACCAGCGATCTCTTCCCCTCAGAACCCTCTCCCTTCCCTCACTCCCTGTGCCGTTTGCCGTGACTAGGAAATTGACTTGAGTATTAAACAGCAAATGTACCTTAATTTTACTGATTTCCTCATCAAATTTTACACCAGAGTGGTTTCTCTCCTATTGAAAGAAGGATTCACTTTAGTTATATGCATATGTCTTTATCGTACAAGTGACTCAGAAGTAGCACCTGTGTAAAACATTAAAAATCCAGAGCATACAACTATTCAAACTCAAAACACTGGAAAACGTAAGGAGCATATCAGAATTGTGTGAAATAAGCAGTCTTTGGCAGTTTATTCTCAAAAATAGGGCTAAGCCTAACAATAAACAGACCGCTTGGCCAGGAATCTCTCTAAAGGTGCTGGCAGTCATGTGATTAAATTGTCAAATCCTTTTTGTACAGAGATAACCCTGTTGTAATGCTGTTTGTGAACTTCACTGTGCCAATTTAGACAAATCAAAGACCTGTTGAAGTTTTTTATAATTGACTTGCTATGATTTTGAGGTGTATTTTTAAGGAATATAATAGAAATTTCGGAACTCTCAAATATCTAAAATAATCTTGATGCTTCCTTTCTTTTCATTCTTTGCATTAGGATGTTATTTTATACATTGTGTTCATGTTAAGTATTCAGTTATCATACTGATGTTGTTCCTAAGTCAGTAATTACTTAACACCTCTTATGAAGACTTAACCTGGAACAGGCTTCACTCTGTTTTAATGAACTCATGTTGTAGAATTGGCCCTCACAGAACGTGTGAAGCTAGGACCACATCTGCTGGGATTTAACTGAAACCTCTGTAATTATGTTTTCATGAGATGCTCCTGGGGCTCATCCTCTTGCACGGGTCTACTCTTGCAGGCTAGAATGAACTAAAAATGAGGAACGGGGCAAAGGAGTATAGTAGATTCCTTTGGACCTTTTTAGCTTTTCATGGAAAGCATTATGACTTCTGAAAAAAACTTATGAAGATTAAGACCCTAAATAGACGTGTTCATTTCTTATTGCCACTTTAACAAATTACCATAAACTTGTGACGTAAAACCACACAGACTTACTATCTTACAGCTCTATGAGTCAGATGTCCAACATGAGACTCCCGGGTATCATCAGGCTGTGGGAGGACTCTTCTCCATTCCTGGGCTCCTTCCTCCATCTTCAGAGCAAACAGCAGTGGGTTTCGTCTTCTTGCACAACATTACTCTGCCTCCCCCTTCATGGTTAAGAGCCCTCATGTTGCTTGGGCCTCTGTGGCTAACCAAGGATAATCTTCCTACTTGAAGCAAGTCAGCTCACTAGCAGCATTAATTCATCCACTACATGAATCCCCCTTTTTCATGCAATATAGTCACAGATTCAAGGACATCTTTAAAGGAAGGGGCCTGGAAAAGCATTATTCTGCCTTCCACAGTAGGTATCATCCTTCTGTGATTCTTCAGTTGCCACTGTGTATCCAACAGTTACAAAAACTTTGAAGGCTCTGCTTAGACAGGAGCTGTGCCCAGCGAGTGCTGGGGAGAGAGAGAGCACCCTCCAGCCCCTAGGACTTGCAGGCTCATGAGAGGAATTCTGCCCATGGTCATCGCTGGGGACTGGCTGTGGTGGAAAAAAGCAGCTCTGCTGGCTGATTTGCCAGAGGGCCACCAACGTGTGATTTGGGGGGCTCAGTCAACGGGGAAGAGTCCTAAATCCCAAAGAGAAACCAGAGTTCACCACTGCCCCCTGTATCCACCCACCAGTTCCTTTGCTTTACTCCTTTTGGTTGTTCACCTGGCCCCTGAACAGGAGTGAGGGATAAGGAGTTTTTGACCCCTCGTGGGTAGGGGATAGGATAAGGGATGGAGACCACTGAAGGTTTGAAGCGGGAATCTCTTGATCAGATCTTGCATGTGATATGATGAAGCCTTCCTTGCACATCTCCTAAAATTTTTTAACAGACTTAAAAGTGAGATTTCGCGATGCAGCTTAAGTGGAAGAGGAGAGGAATGTGAGGAAGACAGTGGTACCGTGGAAAATGTGCCAAATTTGGGCTTAAACCTGAGCTCGGCACTGAGCCCTGCCTCCCACACAGGGAACGTGTGACCCCACGGTCCTACAAGTCAGTCTGTCTGTGAGGTCCGCTTTCCCGAGCTGCTTAGCTCGGGGTTCTTGGGAAGTGGGAGGCAGGGGTGCGAAAGTGCGGGTCACTGCGGGTGCTGGAGAGACTCCGGCGTTGCTCAGCTGTCCAGCACAGGGATCTTGCGGCAGCCTCACTTACATTGTTTTCTTCGATCCCTGCCCGGAAGGGTCTTAGGGCACCTTTCTGAGCTGCCTTTATAATAATAGTCTAGACTGGTGGAATGTTTTCTTTTGTGAGAAATGCTATTTTGTGTTTAGACCTATTTTCATTCCACAAATGTCTATTGATCACTCTTTGTGCTTCCTGGGCCTAGAACTGCAGGGGATGCTGTGCAGCCCCTCTCTGTGATGCCCCTCATGTGGCCGACAATGAAGCTGTGTAAAAGTGAAGTCAGCGTCCACAGCCAGGTGTAATTGAGTGCCAAGTGTGTGGTGGGCAGAGTCCTTTTAAGTTCAGAGCAGAGTGAAAATTAGGCTGAGTTGGCCTTGACGAGAAAGCTTTCTGAAGAGATGAAAGTTCAGCAGCCCTGGGAGGCCGGCCCCATGTGTTTGGCAGGAGTGCAAACTGGGAGCTCGGGAGGAGAGCGAGCGGGGTCGGAGGAAGACGCAGGCTGAGTCCAGTTCACCCTTCTCCCCTTCTAGAAACGCTTATATGCCTGGCAACTGCAAGCCGGGTTCCTTCCTACTCCTTTTGATTTTATTTGTTTAACTGTGATTCCCCAGCTCCACACTCAGTACCAGGCACATGGAAGACACTGCAGGGTGGGTTCCTGAGACTGGGAGTCAGCCCGTGCCTTGGCGTTCCCTTGACTCATCCATGGAAGCAGACAAAGGGGAGACGGAGACTTGCTGAGCAGAGATAAATCATCTTCCCGGGCCTTTCTCCAACCTGGCTCCTCTTTGGGGCCCTATTTAGACACTGTAGCTCCAGCCTGAGCATCCAGCCCCTCAAATGCTTGCCTGGGAGAAGGAATACTTGTAAAATCATAGATACAGACACACCAGGAAGGGAGTTGACCTTTGTGGACCTTGTGCTGCTCGATTAGCAGATGTGTTATCTCATTTCGGCTCCACAGTCCTTAGAGCTCATCTGTCCTAATGTCACAGATCACGACCATGAGAGGGAAGAGGGGCCGCTGATAGAGACCAAGTCAGGAGCCGGTGACTACACGAGAGTCTGAAAGCAGAATCGCTCGCTGCGTAGCTTTACAGCCTTCCCGCAGCCTTCGTTACATCTCCACTGATGTGGAATTTATTACATGATTGTAATCTGCTGTTTGCTTTTTTAATTTTAGATTTCTCACATTGGCAAACTGAAAGATTTTCTTCTGGAGCACAGGAAAGATTATATTAATGCTTATAGGTAAGTGCATCATTTTTTTGCCATGACTTTGGTGACTGTGTTCTTTTCCATACTAATATTGCTGTTGCTTTAGAGCTTTCTGTCCTCATATTTTGCTTAACAGCTGAGAGCTGTACTGGGGAGGATCAGTTTGGCAGCAGAAGAAGATCTGCAGTGTAAGAGAGGTCCAGAGCCAGGGCTCTGCTGCGCCCACAGCCCAGGCCTGATACCGCAACAGCAGCCTCTTCCGGTCTGTTTGCGTCTCCGCAGGTGCCATTGTCTCCCGGCAGATAACACTCCCTGCCCACTTACAGAGCAGTGCGTGAAGTTGGGGACACATGAGTTTGTGTCTCCTGAGCCTGTGAGGAGCAAGCTTTGCGAGCTCCGTTGGGCTGCTTTTACCTGCCTCGCCGTCCTGGCCTGGGATCATGGTGGTCTAGTGGTGTCCTCAAGAGCATGCTTCTTTCCCTCACCTTCTGTCCCTTGCCTGGCCTTCCCTGCTAGTGCCCAGCCTCAGTCCTGCTGACCATCTTCTTCTGTCCTCTCACTGGCTTTTGACCTTTGCTACAGACAGGAGCGTGGCCACTTTGGCGTGGCCTTCGTTTCTCAGGGCTTTGATCAGTCCTTTTCCTGGTGCCTGGGTCCAGTTTCCACCACTGCAAACACCCGTTGGATTGTGTCACCACCTGAGCAGACCCACCACTGAATACCCGGCCGAGTCAGCGTCGGCGCTAGCCCCACACCATGGCTTTGCCTCTGGTGGTCTGGCCCCACTTCGAGCCCTGCCTGCCTCCTGGTGTGCCTTGCGTCCTGCCAGGGTGCTCCTGCCCTGCCCGCCTTCCAGGCACACACTGTTCTCCCCACCCTGCTGTGCCTCCTCTTCAGATTCCAGCACTGTCTTCTGGGAGGCCTTTTCCTACCACCCTTCTTGAAGCAGAACTCTTCTGTGTTAAGCTCTGTTTCTGTATCCTATTTTTTCATAACACAAATCCCGATTTATAATTATTCAGTGATAGTAATAGGTTATAGTTTATCATCTGTCTTTGTCAACAGTTTGTAAGTGTCATGAGGTTGGAGACTTTGTCGGCTCTTGCAGTTAATAAATATTTGCCAAATGAATGAGCAACTCCACAGCCTTGAAGTGCACCATTAGCCCAATGGTTCTCAGCCCAGGTGGTTTTGGGAAAGACCTGCCAATATCTGGAGACTTCTTAGAGAAGTGCTCCTGAGACCTAGTGGGCAGAGGCTGATGTGCCGTGGTCTTTCAGTGCACAGGACAGCTCTCCACAGTGAGGCAGCATCTGCCACAAAGATCGGTGGCACCGATATTGAGACCTCCAGCCTCACCCTTTGCTCTCTGCAGATTCACTCACTCATTCATCAAATGTTTGTTAAATGCCTGCTCAGTGGCTGGGACTGTCCTAGATTCTTAGGGCACATCAAGAATGAAAGAGATGTCACAAGCGCAAGGTCCTGAGTTCAATCCCAGTACTGCCAAAAAAACAAGAAGGAAAGAGACGAATCCTGCTGCATTTGTGGAGCTTGCATTTTAGGGCTGGGCAAAACCAAGCACCAAGTTTATAGCAAGTTGGTGACCGGTCCTGTGGAACACAGAGTAGAGCGGTCCCTGGGCTTGGAGTGCTGGGGAGGGCTTGTAGCCTCACGGAGTGGTCAGATAGAGGTGTCCCATCTGGCCTCCTCTGGAAATGGGGAGCCCTGTACAGGGTCACTTTCATCCCTGCCTCAGCACCGATCCCCCTCCCCTCTGTCTGTAGGGGATCGGTTCCCTCTGTTCTTAAGGGTCCCTGTCCTGCATTCGTGATTCCCACCTGTTCCTGATGAGCAGGCTCTTTTCCTTCTCCCTTCAGCGCATACACTTGCCCTTGCCTCCCCCTTGAGTCATGCACATCGTCACCTGCTGTTTCATCCGGTGCCCAACACAGGGAGGAAGTCTGCGTCGGGGATCAGATCAGATGGCCTTCTCCAAAGGGCCAGAGAGTAAGCGCTCTAGGCTCTGTGCTCCTCGTTGGCTTTCTGTCACATATTCTTCTTTGGTTTTTGTTTTATTTATTGTTTTCTCTTACAGTCTTTGAAAAATGTCAAGGCTGTTCTTAGCTCTCAGATGGTGTGACCACGCCTGCGGGCTATGGTTTGCTGACCCTGTGCGGCTGCCCACCATGGGTTCCTCTCTGACCCTAAAGGTGCTTCTCAGTTTCCACCACCTTGCTGAAGCTTTCCTCTCTGACTTTCTAATCACCAAATGCAGTGGCTTTTCCTCAAACTGAGTATAAATGGAATCACTTAGTACACTGTGTTGTGTGTCTGCCTTCTCTCACACAGCACATGGCCGCAGATACCAGTGTTGCTCTTTCTTGCTGTGTCATTCAGTGTGAGACTGCCGCAGTTTACTTCTCCAGCCGGGACGGTTGGGGTGTTCCTAGTTGAGGGCTACTGTGAATAAAGTGGCTGTGAAGATGCGTCTTGGACACACCTTGTCTCGAGCACCTATATTCATTGAGTGAGTGCCTGGGAGTGAGATTTCTGGGTCACACACATGGTAGGTTTGCACTTGGCTTTAAAGTAACTACTAAACAGTTTCCCCAAGTAGTGTGACTCTGCCAGTAGCAATGCACAGGAGTTGCGTGTGCACCACGTCCTTGTAGGCGTTTAGTTGGATAACCGTTTTAGTTGGATCTTTCATTGTAATCATTGTAAATGAAGTCTGAAGTGATAGCTCGCTGCATTTTAAATTTGTCTTTCTCTAACGATAATGTTGTTGAATATTTCTTGGCCTTTTCTCAGCTCTTAAAATTTCTCAGTTTCTTCAGATTCCTCAGTGCCTGACTTCTGTTAGAGTAGTACCAGCAAAGGATTGGGGTCCAGGACCAACCCCGGCCAGGACACTAGTCCGTGGATGCTCAAGCCCCCATGTAAAAAGGCGTAGTTTTGCATATCCCAGAAGTCCCCTCTAGATTCCTTACAATACCTAGCACAGGGTAAACGCTGTGTAGATAGTTGTCATACTGTATTGTGTTGGGACTAAGCAGGAAAAAGGCTTTGCCTGTCAACTGCAGATCCATTTATTTTCATCTGAATGTTGTCAGTAGTTGAATCTACCAAAGTGAACATGTTCATGAATACAGAGGACGAGGACCGACTGCAAGTTTTGACTTTGACTACTCCATTGTTTGCCACTTTGTCCTTTATCTACCCAGGGTTCTGCTTTTAGCACTTTTGTCATTTGTTCCTACTTTGCATTAAAAAGAAATATCTACAGTCATCTGTGTGTCTACGCCCCCACCTCCTCAGCTCCTGATCGGTTCATCCTGAGTTCTTACTCTCTTCAGTACCATGTCAGACAGGCGGAGATGAAAAAGACAGTCTCTCACTCAAAGATGCTCATTGTACAGGTGAAGGAATGATGCAAATCACCTAAAATGCCTTTTTGAAAGACTAGGTAGAATTCTAAAAAGAAAGAAAGCATTTTGACCAAATCAGCTTCTGGGAGGGATATCTTCTGGTTTCAGCACACACAGGAGCCCACCGAGCAGGGGCTGTCCCCACCCCTTCCCTGGGCTACACTGGCTTTTACTGTGGGAATCATCATCAAGTGCACTATGCGAACGAGTGGAAAAGCAGAGTTTGACAGAGGAGATGGCACATTAGGAGCATCTTCTTGGGATTTCATCTTAACAAAATGAGATATTTACTCTTCAGGAGTCTTCCTCTCACAGAGTTTGAGAATATAAAAGAAATCCTCTTGGGGAGGTTGCCTTTTTTAACATTGTCACTATATACAAAATTGGAAATACTTTATATAAATTCTTCAACAGAAAAAATACTTATTATACCCCCAGTGAGTTTTAAACAATTCCTGATGCTATGTCCACTTATACTTAACATAGGCAGTGTTATGCTTTTGAATGCATTTCATTTCTACTATTTTGGAATACACTAAAATAATTATCCCAATGCATAGTGCAAAGAAAACTTTTGGTTTTTTGGTTGTTTTTTTTTTGGTACTGGGGATCAAACTTGGGTCTTTGCGCTTGCACAGCAGGCTGTGAAACCACTGAGCTAATAAATCCCTGGCCCAAAGAAAACCTTTTTAACTTCTGTTAAAATAGTTGCTTAACGCTAGATGGCAGTGTAAATTTTATTTCTAAAGGTGAATGTATGTATCAAATACTAATTTGATAGGCCATAAAATGGAAGCCAGAGAGAATCTGGAAGCTATAAAACTTATATAAACCTGTCAACTTCCACTTTCTTTCTTTAGTACCTGGAAACTTTGGTTGAAGATGTGATTACAGAGACCTTTTGTAGAGCTCCATTGTTAACTTCTTGTTGCTTTGAAAAGGCGTCTAGCAGCGTGAATGCAGGAAACCAGGAATCAGTGGTTTGGCTGCAGCCGTCCGGTAGAGACCGTGGGAACCTGGGAGAGCCATTCCCTGTGTGGATGCAGTGCCGCCCTCCAAGCCAGAGCTCAGCAGACCCCAGCCTGCTGCCAGCTCCAGCCCACTGCCTGTTAGCTGAGAGTCGTTTTGCACATTAAATGGTTGGGGAAAATAATAACAAGAATAATACTTTACCACATGTGAAAATCACCTGGAATCCAGATTTCAGTATTCCTGATAGTGATCTGCTGGTGGCACATGGCCACGCCTTTTGTTTGTATACTGTCTGTGGCTGCTTTTGCACACAGATAGAAGTGAGTAGTGGGGACAGACACGAGCCCACAAACTCTGACATGCTCACAGCTGGCCCTTCTCAGAAAGCTTGCATGGCCACGGAGGGAACAGTCATCTCCCAGGAGGAGGTAAGAGGTTCAGAGGAGAAGGCGTGACTGAAATGCAGTGCCAGAGCAGTCTCTTGTCATGGTGTGCGTGTCCAAGTGCAGTAGTGTTACACTCCTGATCGTAATGGTGTTCCCGAGGCAGTTAGCCTCAGTCTCGGAAGATCAGCCCCCACGCTGTGCTTTCCAGGGTCCCCACCCCCCACCGCTCCCACTGGTATCTCAGCCCAGCAGGCCATGAGCCGGACCCCACACCCCCAGCTTCAGTGGTAGCAGGCCTGGGCCAGGGGACGACAGCCAGCTCCTGCCCTCTCTGAGCAGGCACCATGCTACAGGCCCGGAGCCCTCAGTCTTGACCAGTCCTCCCTTCATTGCAGAAGCTCAGGCTTCTGCTCACTTGCCTGGAGCTGACGGTTCATTGCCAAGCCGTGTACCCTGGGTCCCATGGCCAACTCTGTTCCGGTCCCTTCAGAAGAGCTTGGGCTTTGGCGCCAGTGACACCTCAGTCCGGTCTCAGCTCTGCCATGCATTAGTCATCTGGGTGCATAACTCACTTAATATCTTTGTTCCTGTTTTCTTTTGATAGAAGGTGGATAATGGTCTTGTGAAGATTAAATGAGATGTGTGTAAGGGTTCCTGGCACACAGAATTCCCTTGGTGGACGATAATTGAGTTAGGACTCCATTTGGCTTATGATGCACTTGGAGGGAGTTGGTTAGTGAACAAAACAAAACCTCCCTGTTTCCTGAGGGTGGGTCTCAGGAGGGAGAGACATGGGATACAGGAGTCAGATCAGCGACATCTTATCGGGTCTGTCATTGGTAAAATCAGGTTGGCAGCCAGGGCTGAGGTCTGCAGGTAGGTGGCCTTGGACACGGCTCCTGAACTACACAGATGCATTCAGCTAGTAGCGTCACTGAACAGTCGCGGTGCCTGGAGCCCAGGCAGCAGGGCCAGGCCCCTTCACGACAGTGAGAAAGGGTCAGAGCAGAACTCTGCTGTCTACAGCAGGCAGATCCTAGAGTGAGAGAGACAGAGGGGAGTAGGGCCAGTTACATGCCCAGTTCTTTGACCAGGGACCAATCAGAGACGTCCCTGCCACTCCCACGGGTGGAGGGTGAGGAGCTAGGAGGCCAGGTGTGTCCTGGGGAAGCTGATCCGCTGATCCGTGAGGAAATGTGAAGGCCAGAGGGCAAGCGCCCCTCCCACTGCCCCTCCCGGAGGTGACAGACTGCTCCTGCTCCTGCTCCCCTGCCGCCTGTGTGGAGGTGGGACTGCTGGCCTTGGCCTGCTCCTGGAGCGTGTCACATGGAGTGTAATCACTGAAGTGAAAGGCTGCTTGCAGAAGTACTGCCTGCAGACCTAGGAGGCTGTGTTAGTTTGGCATGTTAGAAAGCTATAATTTTTTCCAGAATGAAGAGCTCAGACTTTATTGACCTGTTTAATTTTTTTGTTTTGTTTTGTAGTAATGACATTTTACTAGAGCAGAACAGCATGCAACCTAGGTAGCCTCTGGCTGGCTCTCTGAATAATCTTAATTAAAAATAGCTTCTCCACCAGTTTCTCTGGTTTATATATGTTTTCCACAATATCTTGACAACAAAACCCCACTTAGGGGAAAAACTTTTTTGATTTTTGTTGTTGATACTAAAAGAATGAGAGCACTATCAATTTCTACTTTAAAAGGTTAGTGTGTGTGTGTGTGTGTGTGTGTGTGTGTGTATCCTAAAGGAACATCACCTTTTGAGTAATCAGTTTTAGCAAATTAAACTGCAGACCTTTTTAGTTTCACTGAGCTGAGTTTCCATTAAATCGAAATACGGAGTAGGAGGATGTTAATCTGTGTCCTTGGACTTGGTCATTTGCAGGTCTGCGCTGTCTGCGGGGTGCATGTCCCTCAGAAGCGGAACCTTGGGGCTGGGGATTTAGCTCAGTGGTTCCGCTGCCTGCCTTGCAAGCACAAGGACCCCAGTTTGATCACCGGCACCAAAAAAAAAGAAGCGAAACCTTGCTGATTTAGGAGCCCTTGACCTCTCCAGCCTCAATTTCTGACAAGCTGATTTCCAGGAGGGACAAGCGAGACTCCTGGTCCCTCTGCCCACCCTGCCCATCGCTCCCTGGAAGGAGAGGCAAAGGGCCCTCAGAGGTGGGGCAGAGGCCTCACCTCTGGGACTTGTGCCTCAGAGAGAGTTCGTTCTCTTATGGTTCCATGTTGAGCTGGACTAACTAGGTCAAGGAGTGTTGGGTAGGGAAAACTCCGAGTTGGCTGAGAACAGGACTTTCCATTCCCCAGGAGGCTGAGGACCTCCTTCTTCCCTCCCCTGCCTACCCTGGAAATGTGGAGGCGGGGCGGGAGTGGGGCAAGGGCCGCACCGAGGAAGAGGGGTGTGACCCAATGGCTGGGGTGGAAGAGCCCAGGCTTCATCACCCCTTTCCTCCACAGGAGGCCTGGACGCAGAATCCATGCATTCCTGCTTATTTGTGTGTAGGTTTTCTCGAAAATACTCTGGAAGAGGGATGTCTTATTTTTCTTGTCATTGGGACAAAATAACACCCACAATTTAAAGGGGCAAAGGTTCATTGGGCTCATGGTTTTGAGGTTTCAGTCCATGGTTGGCTGGCTCCAAAGCAGAGGCCATGGCAGAGGGGAGCTGCTCAGAGCATGGTGGCCAGGAAGGTGAAACGAGAGAAGGTGAAGTGAGGACGGACAAGGGAGAGATACCCTTCTGGGTCATACCCCAGATGACCCCACCTCCTAAGGGCAAGTCTGCTGTCGCAGGCCATGATTCAGTCACCTCCCAAAAGCCCTGCCTGTGAGCACATGAGGCCTGGATCCAGACCACAGCGGGGTGTGCCTGCAGGCGTTCGGATGGAGGTGAAATCTCGGCAAGAGGACTCACTGGGAGTGCAACTGCAGCTGTACCTCAGCCCATGCTGTCCACTTCCTTACTGATTGATCAACCTGCTAAGTGCTGGGCATCCCTTTAACCATGGGGATATAGCAGTGAACACACGGTCAAAAGTCTTGGCCTTTATGGAGCTTCGGTTTGTGGGTAGCCAAGCACGCTGGTGCATGCCTGTAATCCCAATATTCTAGGAGGCCGAGCCAGGAGGATCATAAGTTCAAGCTCAGCCCAGACAGCCTAGCAAAACCTTTTCTCAAAAAAGGGGTGGGAGGAGGCTGGGAGTGTAGCTTAGTGCAGAGTCCCTAGATTCAATCCCTAGTACCTCAAAAACAAATCTAAAGGGCCAGGAATTTAGCTTAATGGTTCTGCCACCTGCCTCAAAACCACAAGGCCCTAAGTTTGATCCCCAGCACCAAAAAAAAAAAAAAAATCTAAAATATATAGGATATTAAGCAGGATGAGTATCTGGAGAGTGGGAGAGGGAAGAGGGATGGAACATGTCAAGAAACTGCAGTTTTATAAAGCTGTGTTAGGGAGGGCCTCGTGAAGAGGGTGACACTGAGGAACCACCTGAAAGAAAGGCTCGGTTTGTGCGGGTGTCCGAGGAATGACCATTCAGAAGGGGCACAGCCAGCCAGGGCGAAGGTCCTGAGGAGGGTGTGCCTGAGGGTTAGGGAGCAAGAGGAGGCAGGGTGGCTGGCACCAGGGGATGGGGGCTAGGCACAGCGAGTCCAGAGACAGCAGGGTGCCAGGGCTCACAGGTCGTTTGAAGGACCCAGTAGTTACCGTCAGGAATTAGTGCCTTGCGCTTTGGTGGGAAGCCACTGAAGACCTGGGCAGGGGCTGGATAGGGTCCAGGGGGCACTGGAACATGCTCAGCATGGCTCGTGTGCTTAGCAGAAGAGGGCCTGGCAGGGCGGCAGACCAGCTGGAGCCCTCAGACACAGGCTGGGGGGGATGCGTTGTTTGTACCAGAGAGGGAGCAATGGCTGTGATGAGAAGAGACCAGACTCTGAGGATATTTTGAAAGTAGAACCAACAGAATTGCTGATAGATTAGATATGTGCTGGGTGATAAAAAGGAGAGCTCAGGGTGACCTCGAGGTTTGGGGCGCAAGTAGCTGGGAGGATGGCATTGCCACCAACACAGATGAGCAGAGGCCAGTGACTCAGTTGTGACATATTTGCAGTGCAGATGAAACGTCTGAAGAAGTGGAACAAGCAGGCAGTTAGGTGTGAGTGTCTCAAGTTCAAGGAGAGGTTCCGGCTGAAGTATAACCTTGACTTGTTAGTATGAAACTGGTCTTCAAAGCCCAAGAGGATGTAGAGTGAAGAGATGCAGATAGCCCTGGCTTGCCCAGTAAGAGAAATGGGCAGGAGCCGAGAGGTGTCAGCAGAAGTGCCAACAACAAGCCACCAGGGAAGGAGCCAGAAGACGAGACTGTGTGGGGTCACGGAGGGCAGGGAAAACAAACCAGAGAGGAGGAGTCGCCTGCCCTGCTGGGTCTGTGGAGAGCACAAGGGAGGCATAGACTGAGCCAACAGGAGGCCATGGGTGACTTGGTGAGCAAGGAGGATAAAAGCCTGTTTAGTCGAGTCCAAGACAGAATGGCCAAAAAGGAGAGTAGGACTAGAAGTGTTGAGAGCTCTGCCATAAAAGGGAGAAGTTGGGTAGTAGCTGGTAGGGGCATGGAATAGAACTGACTTTGTTTCATTTCTTAAGTTGGGAGGAATAGCAGCTTGTTTGTATGCAGTTAGGAAGTTTGAAGTAGGTAGTAACTAATAAAGTCATGCAGTGTTCACTCTGGGCCAGACACAGGCTGAGCACTGGCACATGTTTCAGTTCACTCAAGGGTGATGCAGCAGGAGAGTGGCTGGGGTGGGGCACCGCCAGGACTGGAACACTGCCGCCCTAGAAGGTGGGGTGTGGGCCCACAGGAGGCACTGCAGGAGGTGGGGGGAGGGCTCAGAGAGCAGGAAGCAGGGCAGTCAGGACAGGACAAGACAGGAGAGGGGATGTGGTCATCTTGGGGTGCCGGGGAGCGAGGACAGCAGCGCTTCAGCATGGTTGCCAGGCAGCGTCCCTTAGGTTGGAGAACATGAGAAAGCTGCTATTTTGATCTGTCTGTTCCCACCTGATGCTAGACCAGCTGAATGGAAAGCTGCTCATTACTGGCTCTCAGTTTGTCCCAGCCTCTGGCTCCCAATGACTCTTCTGTCACTGCCTCTACTCCTGGCATTCTCCCAGGGCCAGACTTTCCTGGTGGCCCTCAGAAGATTAGGACTAAACAAATGAGATAAATTAAAACTAGATCCGAGCAAGCCAGGCTGTTTGAGGACCTGATGTAGGAGACAGCCTTTACTGCAGTTTTTAGGCTTCCTGAGCTCACTGGGCTATAGTGAGCACTTCCTTGCAGAGGAACTGTCCTCGGCCCTGGTTCCAGTTTGTAGCTGCTGTACTGTGTGACTTTTCTTGTAGCACTTCAGAAACTGATCTGGTATTCCTTAAAATCTCCTTTAGTTTCCCAGGGTGTTAACAGAAAATGGTTAGGGGACCATTTGTCTGGTTTCTTTTTTCAAAACAAAGTGTTAGTCATGGAATATTTGATTAGCACCAGTTTATTCCTTTCTTCCCAATTCCAGGGCCCTCTGCTCTTCCTGCTGGGTTGTTATGGATGCCTCTTACTCACTCAGGCCCAGATGTCAGCGTTTGTTGATACTTTGCCTCTGGTATCTGTTCTACTCAGGACAGTTTTACATCTCAGCCCTTCTCTTTCTGATCCCTTGCCACCACCCAAACCCTGCTGTTGCCACTTCCTCAACAAAAACCTACTGAGCTCCTCCCTACTACGTTGTACTAGAGAGTGCAGAGGTGAAGGAGTCCCTCACCTGACCCTCCCCTCAGTTCCCCCAACACAGTGTGGCCATGTTTATCTTCACTAGCTCAGCCTTTCTATTGGCCTAGCACTGAGGCCCACTGACTCGTCCTTCCGCCTGTCCTGCTGATCTCAGTCCTGACTGTGTGGCCTTGGCAAGTTATGCACCTTCTCTGAGCCTCAGCTGCTTCATGTGTAAAGTGGGAATACAGTAGTACCTGCCTCATCAAGTTTTGAGAGTTAGGTAGGTAAATGTACACGAAAGTACCAAACCAGTGGTTAGTGTCAGTGCACGGAAAGTGTTAATAAGGCTGGCCTTTGTCTTGTGGTATATAAACATGCATAAACCTGTAGGTGCAGCTCTAATACAGTACTGGGAGCAGTGTCTACATTGCATTCAGTTCTGCAGCCTAGACACTAGAGTTTAACTTCAGAATGCATATTGGGCAGATGAGTCTTACAATGTGTAGCTAGAGTCCGATGTATATTTGGAAATTAATCTGTTAATTTAGTATTC
Source organism: Heterocephalus glaber (assembly GCF_000247695.1). Next base: position 21,559,920 of record NW_004624755.1, on the reverse strand, counting down.
ATAGAGCAAAAGTAAGGTTGTAGTGTTGAGCTTCTGCCCGTACCTTTTCGATATCTTTACCACAATGTAAAACGCTTGTCATTCTTTCATCTCGCCTCAGGAAGTGTCTAATTGTACATTAGATTAATAGGCAGAAAAGTATCAGTGATATTTTGTGATTTTGAACCTGTCTTTTCTTGATATACTCATCAACTAAATAAAAATACATTCTTCTTTAAATTTCTGAACCAGTGAATAGATTTTAATACCCAATTTTTTCCTTTCTCCATGAAGGAAATTGGCTAATCCAGACTGAGTCTAATATATAGATAAATTGGGATCTGTAATAAAATTTCTTGAGTACATAATAAAGGAAATGAAAGCAAACTTTGATGAATGTACATATGTATGCCCTATGAGGAAATATTTTATGGAATTATTTGCCAGATACTTGACTTTTCCAGAAGAGTAATAATTTTGTGATTGTGATAGCTCAATTTGAGGCTGCATCCTCAGCAACCTTTCATTACTTTTGGTGACTGTCAGGTGGCCATTATACATATCGTAGGAATTCAAGAGTCAGAACCGTCTGTGTGCTCGGGACCCGTTTCCTCCGAGTGAGGCCGTCCCTCCGCCATTGTCTGAAGCCCAGGCCCCAAACACGGTCCCCTCGCTCTGCCCTGCCTGCCCTTCGTGGCTGGATGTGCAGTCGTGCAGACCAGACTCCCTGGGCTTCTTGTTTGCCTCCACCCCCAGCCAGCCCACGGTACCTACTAAATGTTTCCTATATCTGTCACACACGCATGTGCACACACACACGCACACACACGCACCCAGGACACTGCCAGGGCTCCGGCTCTCTTCATTCTTCGTCTCTTCCTGAACTCTGGCAGTGGTCTCTTAACCAGCGGAGAGCACCAGGGCCTAGTCTCATCTGCCTCCAGCCACTGACCTCAGAGGAGCCGTGTGAATGCAGCTCCTCTGTTGTAATCAGTCCTCAGCAGCTGTTCCCAGTGATGAGCACAGGGGCCCTGTTCCAGCTGAGAGTGGAGGATCATGCTTATATTATCACTGTGTTTATAGAAAGCCTATTGATATTGGGAAACAACTATCACAGTCAGAAACAATTTTAAATAAGTATGCACTTGGGCCGGGGATTTAGCTCAGTGGTTTCGTCGCCTGCTGCGCAAGCGCAAGGACCCGAGTTTAATCCCCGGTACCAAAAACCAAAAAGAAATAAGTATGTACGTTTTCATCACAATACCATCCACATTTATTTGAAAAATAGCGCAGGCACATGGTAGACACATTCCGTGTGGAGACACTAACCACGAGCGTGTGGTGCCGCCCCTTTGAAGCAACCCAGGCAGCCCCGAGGTGCATCTCAGGGATGCTTGCTTTACGTGGGACCAGCCTGTTTGCTCCTATTCCTGGCCTGCCATGGGCTGGAGCTGACGTGGCTGTGCTGCCCACTCCCTGCTGGTGGGGAATTTGTAGCTGGTCTTTGCTGCTGCCCTCCGTGCTGAGTTCCTGCACCTCAGCCTGCCGGTACCACCCCGAAGGAGCTGTCCACTGTCCCCTTGTACGTTACTGCCATTCACCACAGCTCCTTGTGGCCCTCTTTCTGTGTCACCCCTGTAGTTCAGTACCCTCTGTGCAGGTCAGTGTAAGCCTCGTTCAACTCTGCGCTTTGCCCCTGGCCCATTCCCTGACATTTGGAGACTCAGCCCATATGTCTGTGTCAGTATGAAAGTGAGTGAGGGGATGAATAGTGAGGAGTCAGTCAGACTAAGTCTTCAGCTAGTTTCAAACACCATTTGAGGTGTCAGGAAAGCAGACTTGAACCAAACTCCCTGCTTTCATGAAGCTTCATTCTACTGGGAAGAGACAGACATAATTATTTAATATTTCAGGGAATAATGAATGCAATTTTAAACAAGTAGAGGTAACAGATAATGGCAGAATAGCAGTAGAATTGGGTGGGGTCCCCAGACTCCATATCACAAAGCAGAGAAGGGCAGCTTTGAGCTGAGAGACAGTCATCTAATGACCAGCACAGGTATAAAAAATACGCACCATGCAGATGCTACAGGAAGCCCACAGGGTGGTCAGGGGGGCCAGGCCCGAGGAGGCCACCGTAGCTGCCTGGGGTCAGCAGGATGGCCATTGTGACCAGAGTGAAACAGACATGGGAGCCAGTGCGGGAAATGGGGCCACAGTGGTACGGGGCGGTGAGACCCAGTACCTCAGTGAGACTCACTGGCTAGTGGGGCTGATGGGTAAAACACATTATCTAGGATCCCTTGTGGTTTAGACTTTCAGCTGTAAAATCCAGAGTGTTGAATTAGGCTAGTAGCATCACCATTACTAATTATGCTACCACACTCACCTAGGTCTTAGGAAGATGAACAAGGTAAAGAGCTTCCAGATTTTGAGCTTCAAGGCGCAGTATTAAAAAATGAACATCCTTAGCACAGTAATTTTAGGTTTAACTGAACAAGGGAAATGCAATTTGTTTCGAAAAGCTCTTTTATTGTGAGTTTTGAAGACTACTTGTCGACATCAAAAGATAACAGCCCAAACCAGCTTCTCACGTTTATTTCCAGAGTCCCAGATTGTATCCCTGCATGATTTTCCAGACACCACGCAGGTGAGCTGGCAGTGTAGACGTAACTCGGTCACTGTGTCGTGAAACCCCCAGAGCTGCCCTGCAGGTCCAGCTCTGCCTCCTCTCCCCGGGCCTGCCTTCGTGGTCGACTCCAGGGGTTTCCACTTCTGTGTGCCACCCTCTGGATGGTTCCTCCTCCTCCTCCAGTCTTTGGCTTCCCTGTCGCCTGGTCAGAGAAGCCTTTCCTCCCTCCACAGCCCAGGGGAGTTGTTGTTTACTGGTGCCCTCTCATTTTCTTCTTCTCTCTTTTTTTAGCCATATCATGTCTGAATACGGGAGGATGACAGACACAGAGCGAGACCAGATTGACCAGGATGCTCAGATATTCATGAGGACCTGTTCAGAAGCAATTCAGCAACTCAGAACAGAAGGTAAAGTACTCTGAAGACACAGACAGACAGCCATGAATATGTCAGGTAGTTACGAAAGATTCATATGGCACCAGCACTTACAACTCCCTTCTCGGTTCTGACTGAGAGTTAGGGTTGAAAACTTTAAAATCCAGCTGGGCGTGGTGGCACATGCCTGTACCCAGCACACGAGGAAAGTGAGGCAGGAGGATCGCAGGTTGGGGAAATGCAGCCACTCAGCGAGACCCTGTCTCAAAATAAAAAGTGAAAAGGGGCTGGGGACTAGCTCAGTGCAAAGGCCTGGGTTCAACCCCCAGGATCAGAAGGATAGAAAAGAACCCACGTTAAATTCTTCCTTTCCTGATCTGCTGTAACCTAACCTGTTGAAGGTCATGAGAAGACTGTCATTCAAGGTAAGCATCTGAGAGGAGCGAGATGGGAGGGACCTCTGCAGAGGGACCAGAAATGTACCAGGGCCGGGCTCAGAGAACATGTTCAGGGGGACAGGGCTGATGACACGTGGGTAAGGGTGGAGGGCGATCATGTGAGTTCTGCTGGTCTCATTAACATAAACGTAGGTATGGCACCCTCGTGGCTAGGAGGGGATTCTCACCCTGGCTGCTGAGCAGTGCGCCTGTCTCTGCCACCTTCTGCCTGGGTAGCCTGGCATCATCTCCCGGGCCTCTGTCTGTTCATCTTGAAAAGGCAGGTCATTACAGGGTCTGTCTTCTCACAGGTGTTGTGAGAACTAAGCTATACCCTTACAGCATTCCTAGAACCATGCACGGCACCAGGAGGGCTCTCATTGTCTTGCTTTCCCTTGGGTTTACTCCCCATCGAGGCCTGGGATGGCTCCCCAGGTCCCGTCTCTTCCTCTGTGCCTTGTTGATGCTCTCAGGCAGATAGATCGCATTACTAGCAGAATTCCAATTGCCAGATGCAGTTGGACAGACTTTTGTTGGGGACACTTCCATGAGAGCTTTGGTGGGCCACTCATGAGTGTGATGAAAGCTACTGAAATTTTTGTCAGAAAAACATGCATATACGGAGACTGTGCCATTTCGTGAGGTCGTCTTAGCAGACTTCTGTACGGAAATTCATGCAGGAAAGGCATCCTTCTGGCTAGGAGTCAGGGATGGCCGCTGGAGAGGGAGAGTGTGACTTGGAGTCTAAGGGACCCTGGGAATGTGAGTAGCCAGTGGGTAGGACAGGGCACACCTAGGCCAGGGACTGTGTGGTCGGGCTGGATTTAAACCCGTTACTTGAAGGTCAGCGTGTGCATTGGTGACTACTATTCCCCCAGGGCCAGCACTCAAGCAATTACTGTCCCTGGGTGCTGAAAAAACATAAATTAGGTGGCTATGGTTTTCCTGTGGGCTTAGTCTTCCACTCTGGTAAAGCCTAATAAATCTTACTCTTAAAAATGCACTCTCCCTTGACACGAGACTTGTTTTACAACCGTGTTTTAAGAAATACTCTCCATAAAGTAACCCCCTCGAGGCAAGTGGTGAGCTGTCTCCGGGACCGTTAACCCAGAGCCCTGAATGCTGTCCTTTTCTCTTTCAGCCCACAAGGAGATACATTCCCAGCAAGTGAAGGAGCACAGGACCGCTGTTCTGGATTTCACTGAAGATTACTTAAAAAGTATTGCATTTTCTCTTAAGGGTTAAATATGGCATGTCACAGTAGATGTGGCTCAGCATGTGGTTCTGCTAGCTGAAGGCTATTGTGTGTCATATGATGACTCCTTCGCCCAGGAAGCCGTGTTACATGGGCCCTGTCTGGTGTTCTCCCTGCAGGAGTGTGCAAGCTTTACTCAGAGCAGAGAGCCATCCGGGTGAAGCGCCTGGTGGACAAGAAGCGCCTGTGAGTACCTTGGTTAGCAGCTCCAGGGCGGAGGGCACTTCCTGTGCCCTGTGCTGGGCTGGGCTTCCTCCCCACTGAGCGCAGCCAGTGCTTACTGGGTGCACCATGCAGCACTCTGGGCTCAGGGCCAGGATGCGGAGGCCCAGCAGATGTGGTCGCTCGCCCGTGGTCCCACTGTCAAGGGGCCTCTGAGCTGAGCCCCAGCCAGGCTGTTGCTTCCACACTTGTCTCTTGCCCACGTGGTTCCTCCACTGACCCGTGAGGCGGGCCGCTGGTAGCCATTTCACCCTGGTCTCCGCCCCACGCCTCCTCCTCACCCCTGAAGGGCTGGCTGTAAGCAAGAGCTCAGGCGTCATGGCCCGTGCTCCCCCACGAGACCCTCCCTGGGTCACCAGAGGCCTAACAGAGTGCTCGAGAGGTGCCCTGCTCTCAGCACGGAGCCTCTGCAGCACCCGTCTCCTGCAGGCTCCATTCTGAGCACCACACAGCCGCGGTGACTGAAGCTCCTCGGGTGAAGCCGCAGGCTCGGTGACTTGTCCACAGCCACACTGCCGGGGCAGCGGAGCCAGGCACCCGTGCGTCTCTCCCGGCAACTGGTCTGCGTGTCTGGGCCTTAGGTGACCAGGCACGGGCTCCCCGGGGCCGCATCCCACCGGAAGTGCAGAGCACACACTCATGACAGGGTGTGGGCGTTGCCCTTTGGGGACACTCATCAGTGACTCATACCCAAGGATTTACTGGGAACTGGCCACATGGGCGCCTTCTGCCTGGCACATATAAAAGGCTAGGCTCCCAGAGGAAAGTAGGTATTCGGTGCTGAACCAGCTTCCAACCACATGGCATGCACTCAGAGCTCAGGCCTGGGCAGCTGCTCCTTTGGGTTAGGGTGGAAGAGCCCCGACAGTACCCGTTCTTGGGGCCTCCCAGCCGTCTTGCACACAGGCCTTCTGAGGAAGCAGCTTGAAGGCCTTCGTGGGAGCTCTTTTCCGGATGCCTGCCAAGTGGACATGAAAATGTAAATGCCAGCAGATAGAAGCATTAGTGGCAGACAGCAAATGAGTTATCTGTCAGCCATAGTTTCTACTTCTCATGCACTGTGCTGAGAGGGTCAGAGATAAAGCCCCTGCCCTCAGGGAGCTTCGAGGCAGGCTGGGTTGCTGTAAAAACAGGATATGCAGGTTAATTAGGTCATAGTGAGTCCCGAGAGGGAAATAGTGTGATTGGGTGGAAATGCGTGTGCTAGGAGCGCAGACTCTAGCTGGAAGCCTGTGTCTGAACCCTAACTCTGCACTTACCAGCTGTGTGCTAAGCAGACTGCTTACCCTCTGTGCTTTGGCTTCCTTGCCTGCAAAATGGGAAAGCTAATAGTACCTACCCTATAAGGTTCTTGTGAGAAGGTGAGTTGACACAGGTGAAACACTTCACCTGTGAGTTAGTGAGTTAATGAATGTTTACTTATGCAAGGCACAGTGCCATATACCTGTAATCCCAGCTACTGGGGAGGCTGAGACAGGACAATAGCAAGTTCCAGGCTAGCCTGGGCAACTTTGTAAGATCCTGTCGCAAAAAAGGAAAAAAAGGGGTAGGATGTGGCTCAGTGGTAGAGCAGTTGCCTAGTATGTGGAAGGTCATGGACTCAATCCCCAATACTACCAAAGAAAAGTACTTTTCTTGGACTGTTGTCTACCATTAAGCACTTTCTATGTATCAAACAGTATGATGATTTATTTAATTCCTGCAACCACCCTATTAATACCTGTTCATATCCCACCTTATAAATGAGGGAAGGAGCTCAGCAAATTGGGTTAGCCAGCATCGCAGCTAAACTAGGTTTGAACCTGAAAGTCATGGAAGCAGAGTCCCGAGCAGTGGGTTTGTGTTGGCTGTTGAAAGAGAGCTGTCTGGGCAGGTGGGTTGGAGGGGAGGAGGCGCACAGGGTGTCCTAGCACAGTGCAGCTGGGGGGCGGGGGAGCGAAGAGGGGGTCCCTGGGCTGCAGCCTAGCAGGGAGAGAGCCAGATGCCTGCCACGTGCTCCTAGGGGAGACCAAACAGGTGCCCCAAGCAAAGTAGGAAGAGGCTTTTGCTGCTGCCACCTCAGTTCTTGGCCTGGCAGAGGTCTGGACTGAAATACAAATTGGGATCGGTCAGATGGACATTACTCTCATTTAGACAGTGAGGTGCAGCAGCACCTCCTGCCTGACAGCTGCCCCATCCTGGTTACCCTGAGCACAGGACCCTGCGGGAAGTAATGGAGCCTCCACAGAGCTGCGGGACCTCTCCTTGTGCTTGCCTTGCTTCAGGCAGAGGCATCCGCCTAAAGCTATGTGTGTCACACCCTTGCTTCCTCCATCTTACAGGGCTGAACACTGCCAGCCTTCAAGGCCAGGCGTGGGACCTCTGTCTGCCCGTCCCCACCCTGTCCGCGGTACCAGGCCCTCCTGTGACTGTTCTACGTGGCCTCGCCCTTTGTGGCTCTTGTGCTGACTTCCCACCCAGAGTGCTTTCATGTGAGCACACTTGGTTCTCTGCTTCCCACACCCTCATCCTGCTCACCTGATGAACAAATCCCTAGGCATCCCTCCGCCCCCACTGAGATTGCTTCTCTGTGAAGTCCCTCTCTATTTTCTTAGCGGTTCCCTGCCCGATGTTCAGAATCAGGCGCAGCCCATTCTCTCACAGCTGCGGCCGATGTGCTTGACATCCACTACGGAAGCCCATTGTGTAGCACAGCGCCTGTCCCCAAGAAAGCAGGTGGCGGACTTTGCACATTGTTAAGTTGGACTGGTGAGTTAGTTCTTTATTTGTATGTTATTTTGTTTTGGTTGCCAGTGGTTTTTGTTAAAAAGTCATTCTTGGCCTGGTGTGGTGGCGCACGCCCGTAATCCCAGTGTTCACAGGTAAAGGCAGGAGGATTGCAAGAGTTCCAGGCTAGCCTGAACTACATAACAAGACCCTGGCTCAAAACATAAATAGGTAAATAATAAAAAGTCATTCTTACAAAACTGATTTGAGAAATCCAGTTGCTCGTGTCTGTGTTGTTACTATCATGCTTGTTTTGGTATTGGAGAAAGAAGAAATACTTGTCAGTTAAGGAGCAGCTCGGCTGTTTAGTCTTGTTCAAATGTATTTTTATTCATTCGTGTTTGCAGTATATAATTGCATACATCATGGGGAGTTGTTTCATGGACATGACACATCTAAATTCTTTTTACTTCCCCTTCCTTGCCTTACTTTTGACAATATAGGAAGAAAAATATTTCACGCCAGGATTTCTTTTGGTAGAACAGTGATACCGTATCATAACCTATCATATTAAGGGGCCCTTATTCCAAACAGGGTGAAGATATTTTGCTCATTGAGCCAGAGATAGTCTCAGCTGACCTTTCTGTGTTTTTCCTACCCGACTATGTCTTCCTAAAATGACAGTGCTGATATTAGAAGTCACTGTTTCTCCCTCCTCTAGGCTTTTTACTTTCTGACCTGACAGTGGCATCTGTTGCAAGTTGCTGAGCTGTATGGAGAGATGCTGATAACTGTTCATCTCTTTGCTTTTTCTACTGCAGTGAGACTGTGAGTCCTTTGAAGGCAGGAACTGCTCTGTGTTTAATCTCTCTGGTTCCAGTACCTTTATCTGAGCCTACCATGAAGGAGGTGTTCAATTAATACTCCTGGCTCAGGGGCCGGGGATTTAGCTCAGTGGTTTCGCTGCCTGTTGCGCAAGCGCGAGGACCCAAGTTCAATCCCCGGTACCAAAAAAAAAAAAAAAAAAAAAAATACTCCTGGCTCATAGGGTCTGCATAGTGAACACATGCACATTGGCACAAGTAGCCCCGTCATCCCCAAAAGGTTGAAATGTATCCTCATCCTGACCATCTAAAAGTAGTAGGATTTTGGTTATGATTTAACTTGAAATAGCCATTACCTGCCCCCCTAGCTATATAACCCCCCAAATCTGAATCAGAAACATGACGATTTCTTATCAAAATTTTGCTGCATTTCACTTTCTCTCTTTTTTAAAACACTAGCCCTCTCCTCACATATAGTACCACCATACTTTCTGGGCTCTTGAGGAGTATACTCATATCCTGCCACATGTGATTCAGCTTGCATTGTAAGACCAGGGCAGACAGGCTGCTTTTTACCTCTATATCCACAGCTCTAAGCCAGGTTCCTGCACACAGCAAGAGCTCAATAAATTTCACCAATAATTGGGGTGATGGTGGTCATGATAATGATAAGGGACCTTATGCGTTGCCTGGAAAAGGAATCTGCAAACAGTGGCTTGTGGGCCAAAGGTAGACCTTGGCCTACTTTTGTACAGCCCTCAGCTAAGCATAGCTTTTATATTTTTAAACATTTGTAAAATAAAGAAGAATATGAGGCAGAGACTGTATGTGACCTATACAGTCTAGAGATACCATCTGGCCCATATAGGAAAAGCGATTTCGCCCTGGCTCAGGTCCCTGGGGTGAAGGACCTTTTTGTTGTTGCAGTGTTTTGCAGCCTGTCATGGGCTGATATGTTTTCTGCTGCACATGACACATCCACAGATTGTGCCGCAGGTAACAGGATCCTCTGATTAAGGCACAGGCCGAGGGCTCTCCATGCTTACTCTGCTTCCTTAGCTCCATCTCATAGCAGACCAGTAACAGCTTGTAGTCTGGTGCTGGTCTTCAGGCCACACTTGGAGGAACACTGGCTCCGAAAATGCCTGAGTATAGCCAGCAAATAGCTGTTGAGTGAGTGCTGAGGGTGGTGCAGATGGGGGACGGTGCAGCACTGAGCCTGAGAGGATACCTTAGCCACAAAGGTGCTTTGGAAATTGCAGTGCTATGCGGTGACTTCTCAGAGTTATTGTTCTACCCAGAGCCTTTGTTGGGGGCATGAAGGAAATATAAGAGCAATACTTAAATCTGGTATGATAGTCACCTTCTCTAATACTTGTATGGTGCATATTTGAGGTTTGCAAAGACCATCTCCCACATATTTTCTTGTTTCCAAGCTGAAAAATCTCTTTCCCTCTTTTCTGTCTCTTTCGGTTCTTTTTACATTTTAAATAGAATTCCGAGGTCTTCCAAGTAAGGGGCCTAGAAACAGATGTTGGCCAGGTGGAATCTGCCGAGGAGCTTTGAATGCTCAGAGAAATCAATTTAAATAAGTCATGGGGCATAAACTGATCTTTCTGGTGACTTTAAAAATTCTTTTTTCAAATTGCCTTCAATTAGTTAATTTGTAATTTCCCTAAGGATTTTAGTAGGCAGCCTGTGTATAATTAGAATCTGTTTTTATCACTAAAGGAAAAAAAGAAAGCACTTCACTGTGTCTCAGTCTGCTGCAGTGCAGTCTTTTATTCTTCTTAAATTGAAAACGGGTACACTGGCCACAAAAGATGACAGACATTAAAGGAGCCATTTATTCAAAAGTCAATTAAGCTCTTCTCCCTCCTGAATAATGCAGTGCTGAAGCTGTGAGATGGGGGGGGGCGGTTAAAGGGGTGTCTGCAGTGGAGGGGAGCCTGGGCTCTGGGTGCAGGTGTCAGAGCCGAGCAGGGAGGGTAGGGCTGGTCACCGTGGGTGCATCCGTGCAGGAAGAGTGGTGGTAGAGATGAGGGGTGGTTATGTTTAGGGGTTGATCGAATAGGAAACACAAAGGTATTAGAGGCCAGGTTTCTCACTGTAGTAGTGAAGGAGGAAAAGTCATGAACTCTTTGATCTTGGATTGGAACAAAAGATACCAGTGTAAATTTATCAATTTCCAGAGGTCGGTAAATAGGGTTGTGAGTGTGCATGTGTGTGTGTATGTGTGCATGAAAATGCACACGTATTTTCTAGCTCCGTTCACTGGGAAGGCCTGGAAGCAGTGACACCCCACTAGCAATAAGCATGCTTACCTCCCAGACCTTGGTTCCTAAATACCAATTTCAGCTTCAAGATGCCAAGCTTCTTGGCAAAATGGCTGGTTCTTAGGCAGGGGCAGGGAAGGCATGAAATGAGCCTGGAGCATTTCTTTGTATCAGAAAGCAAGGAAGGGCTCAGGGAATGCTAGGGATGCATCTAAAGGACACTGCAGCCAGTTTGAAGGGCTTTCTGCCAGCCAAACTGGAGACAAATAGAGGAGGAAAAAAGCTTGAAGCAGATTATGAACCGTGGAATGAAATACGGCCTCCTGAGTCCTTCTGGATGGGAATAACTACATGAATAAATTAAAAGCTTGAAATCATTTCAATACCAAAGCCCCCCCATACTTATTAGTTACACGTGGGAAAAGTGTAACTTTACAGCAGGGGAGCTTGGTAGCCCCTCCTTGATCAGGTGGGCTGGGAGATCACCCCCAGCCTGACGGCTGCGACGAGGAGAGCAATGTCTGTCACTTCGGTGATGTCTGCCAGTGTCGCATGACCTTACTGCACCCCGAGCGAACTCCAGCGCAGAGCTGTCTCGCAGAATAACTGGCCCGTTATTGTGTACCAAGGTCAGGCGACACAGGGGAGACTGAAGAACTGTTCCAAGCAAAGGGGCCTGGAGAGAAATAGCAAGCAGTGTGTGATTCCAGACTGGGTCCTTTTGTTTCGAAGGATATTATTGAGGTAATTGGCCAAAACAGAATGGGGTCTAAAGAAAAGGTGAAAATCATGTATTGATGCATGTTATAACTTGTGTGTAGAGGCCCCCCAAAGCCTCATGTGGTCATAGGTGGGGCTTTTCAGAGGTGGCTGGATCCAGAGTGTGTGATTAATTCATGGTGCAATGCTAGGATTAAGAGTGTGAGATTACTAAATCAGCCCACTGATTGGCTTGGCACCGCCCTAATCCTGGTAGCCTCGATAGAGTATAAAAGGGGCAGAAAGAAGCTGCCAAGGTCCCTTGCTTGCTTTGCTACCTTCTGCTCACCATGAACTATTTCTCCTCTGTGATGCCCGTCTGCCATCCGCTCTGCCTTAGAGCCAGCTGACTATGGACTGAAACCTCTACAAACTGTGAGCCACATAAGCCTTTCCTCCCTTAACTTTGGGTGTTGGGTATTTTGTCTCAGCAGCAAGAAAAGTAACAAGACAGTGCACATTTCCTGATTTCTATGGTTGTACTCTTGTTTATATTAAAAAATGCTCTTATTTTTAAGAAAGATAGTAAATACTCAGAGGTAAAGGCATCTGCTTGCTCTGATGGTCAGGACAAAGGAATTTTTGTAGTATACTTCAGACTTCTCTATGTGTGATTGTTTAACAAAAAAATAAACTTTCCAAAAGCCACAAAACAGCATTTCACACTTACTACAATGGCTGGATTTTAAGTGATAGATTGGGGGTAATAGAGCAACTGGAACTCTCATACATGGCTCGTTGGAATATAATTCTGTGTTAGAAATAGCCGGGTAATTCTCCACCATGAAATGACCATCCTGTGACCCACCAGTCTCCATGGTGCCCCATGCTGCCCTTGGGACTAGTAGTATCACTACTCTTTCATCATCTTGGCTAAGTCACATCTATCCTGTGCAGCCCCAAATAATTTCTAAACTCGGAATGGTAGTAGTAAGAACTTGTAAAGCCCTTACACATTACATGGTATTTTTTTTTATATCCACTATGCTGTTTAGTCTTGGCAACAACTTTAAGTGGTAGATGTGTTTGGAAGGACATTGGAAGCCAGTTTCTCACTATCACAGAAGTAAAAGAAAGAGAGCTAGAATGAGCCCTTGGTGGGTGTTGGAGTGGAAGATTCTGAAAATCACGTTGCCGATGAGGGGACTGCGGCTGAGAGCTTAGACCATGAGCCAGGAGACAAGCTCCTGTGAGCCGGCTGCATGCCAAGCACTTTCTCATGGCCAGCTCCTTGCACCTTTGCAGGAACCCTCCGAGAAAGGTGAGTCTTCTCCATTCACAGATAGAGAAAAAGAGAATTGCAGTATGTTCAAGTTCACAAAGCAAATTAGTGTCTGGCTAGAATCAAGCCATGTTGTCTCCAAACTCCATTTCACAGCATATCTTTGTCAAGATAGACAGATAGCACAGGACTCAAGGACCCGGGGCTTGTGCAATTGCTGGAGTGAGCTGTGGCCCAGGCAGTCTGGAAAGGCAGCAGGTTATCTGCTGAGCAACCCAGCTGAGGAGAAGGCAGCCCCCAGACAGCCTGGGACTGCCGCCCTTATCCCTCCCCACCCAGTCTGGAAAGATTGCTCACCTCCTTCCTCTGCATCGCTCCAGCCTAGAGCTTGGCAGCATTGAGCCTGCACCTGGGGCACCCTGCAAGTCCCTTGTGCAGACTGCGCCCATGTACCGCCCCCTTCTCGGGATGCCTCGGATTATCTGTGGGTTGTTTGAGCACTTCTCTCCTCTGCTGGTCTGCATCTTGTTGGTGAAAGAAAGGTACTATATATTGCTCTAGGACCACACAAGAAACTTCTCTATGAACCACTCTGCCTTTTCTCAGTCCTCATGATAGCAGCAGCAGCAGCAGCAGTACAATAGTAACAGTAATAGCTAATGTTTAGATCTTATGTGCTGTCAGTTGTGCCAAGTAAGTGAGAAAGATATTTTATAGCCACATTTTATAGATGGGAAAACAAGCTAAGAAAGGTTAGGCCATTTTTCATTTAGTAATGGGAAAGAAATCTGAAAATTCTAGCAGCTGCATGTCTTATTTCAAGCTAGTTTGAAAATTGACTCATATGTTAGGTTGCTCAGTTATTAAATCCCAAAACAATATTTGAGGTAAAATATTAAACGATAAATATTAAATTTTATAATCATTTTTCACTTAATGTCAAAAATAGAGTAAATGCTCAGTTTATTTTTAAATAGGTTTCTTTTTGTATTATGTTTTTACTTGGCATTTCTTTTGCTTAAATTATTTTGGACTTACCCATGTGGTTGTGTTTATCAGCAATTTGTTACTGAACAGTATTGTGTTGCATAAATATACGACAGTCGACACATCCATTCTTGTTTGGTCATTTGGATTGTTTCCATTTTTGGCTATTATCATAAGTCTGCTGTGAACCTTCTTTTACATATCTTTTAGTTTCTCATAGGTAAAAGTGGGGTTGCCCTGTCATAGTGGACGTGTTTCCCGGACCTAATGAGAAATTGCCCTTGGGCTGGAGATTTAGCTCAGTGGCGCTGTGCCTGCCTCGAAAGTGCAAGATCCTGATTTCGATCCCCAGTACCAAAAAAAAAAAATTGCCCTAAGTTGTCCACAATAGCGACACTATTTTACACATCTTCCAGCACTGTTTGAAAGTTCCAGATCCTCCACATCCTCGCTGATACTTGGTGTTGACCAGTGTTTAAAGCTATTTCAATGAGTGTGTATTGCTGTCTCACTGCAGTTTCAGTTTGCATTCCTCCACCAATGCACAATGTTCCTCACCTTTTTGCATGTGTGTTTATTGACTTTTCAGGTCTTTATGTATTTCTTTTTGAATTGCTTATGTTTTTGTTGTTTTATGGAGGCATTCTTATATTCTGCATATCCTTTGTCAAGTATGTGCTGTACTTATTTTTTCCCATTCTGCGGTGTTCCTCTTCGTTGTTCAAAAGGTGTCTTTTGATGAGCAGAAACATTTAGTTTTGAGAAAGTCTAATTTTATAAATTTGTACGTTGTGTGCCCCGAGGTCACTAAGATACTCTTTGATGCTTCTGGAATCTTTATGATTCTGGGTGGTATATTTATACTATCATGTATCTTACTAGATTAATTTTTTGATGGAGAGAGATGAGGTTGAAGTTCATGTTATTCCATACAGATACCCTCTCATTCTAACTATGTTGATAAAAAAGGCTTTCCTTTCCTTATTGAGTTGTCATAGCATGGACTCCGGACCTGGGTCCCCTGTGGTCCTTTCTCAGCCCTGCCATATGCTTTGTGACCCACACAGGTCTCTGAACTTCCACAGAACTCAGTTTCCTCCTTTCTGGAAAGGTCGTTAATACTAATCCTGTACCTACCTTAGAGGGATGATTTGGGATTAAATACACATAGCCATGTGGAATACTTAGAAAGATGGCCAATAATGTAAGTCCTCAGTGAATGTTAGCTGGCATTAGCAAATCATCCTCATGCGTATTTACATTGTTCTCTCATTTATATTCTCTCTGCCTGACAACATGAAATTTAGCATAGATCTTTTTAGCACTCTGCCTATAATTTTGATAGTGTTACATACAATCTGGTAAAGTTACTAAAAGGCCTATTGTTTCATAACCAAAATTTTTTCTCTCTCAATGGCTATTTGCTGGTATTTACAAGGCATTCATTCAGCATAAACTTCTTGAACACTGTGTTACTTTCCTGGTACTATGACAAAATCCCTGAGATAACCAACTTGTTAAAAAAGAAGGAAAGATTTATTTTTGGCTCACAGTTTCATAGGTTCCAGTCCATGGTCTCTGGGCCCTGTGGCAATGACATGGGACATAATGGTGGCACTGTGTGGCGGAGGAGGCCTGTTTGCCTCATGGCAGCTGGAAAACAAAGAGAAATAGGAAGGGGCAGGGCTTCAACGTCCCTGTCAAGCACCCACTACCCCAGTGACCTGGCTTCCTCCCCCAGGCCCCACCTCCTACAGGATCCAGCTCCCTGGAGAGCCACAGGCAGGGGACCAAGCCTTTAACACAGGGCCTTGGGGAACCCTGATCTGAACCACAGCAAATATCAGTGCCAGGCACTGTTCTAGGCCTGTGACTGAGCAGTGTGCACAGCTTCTGAATGCAAAGGCCTGCTCTGCATTGCACGCACGCGTGGAGCCAGGCAGACACATGTGAATAACAAGGGGCACATGCCGCTCACTTCAGTGGAGGGTCACGCACAGAGCATTGGAAGGGCTCCTCCTTACACAGGAAGTCAGAAAAGGCCCCTCTGCATGTGCCCTGTGGGTGGAAGAGTCTGTGGGCGGAGCCGGGGAGGGCCAAGCACTGACATCCATCTAGTTGCTGTTAAAGCCTTGTCTTTCCTCCTAAGACAGGACTTGGAACAGACGTGAGTGTGCACATATCCAGCCGCACCTTCGCATTGGTGTAAAGCCAGTGGGTCAGTGCACATCTAGCTCCCCGAGTTGATGATGGTGGGGCAGGTGGCATGTTGGGAGTGGCGTCATCTATGGGCACACTCCGCACCTGCTGCTTCAGTGTCCCCAGTGCTGGTCACCATGTTGTGCTGGGAGTGCAGAGGGGCTTGTGCAGCCCCCACCCCAGAGAGGCAGTGCCCGTCCTCTCAAAACTGCCCCCAGAGGTGGGGCCCCGAGGGAGCCACTCTACTCCTTAGTAGAAGGAGAGAGTAAAAATGCAGGTGTCACACATGCCTCTTTGGTTGTCAGAAAGAAATCTTGTTTGGAAGTGAATTAGATGACTGAAGTATCTTATTTTTAGATCTAGGCTGGAACCAGAACCAAGTGCAAAGGCAAGAGAATCTGCATCTTCTGAGGAAGTTTCAGAGACCCCTTCCGAGGACTCAGAAGAGAAGCCTGCCTCCAAGGCATATCCAGGTAGGAATTCAGATGACAAGGTCCCCTCACACTTGTCCCTCACGGCCGCTCGGCAGGAATACCACACAAACAAGAGGAGCCTGGTCAGGCGCTCCCGCAGGCCAGGATGCAAGTGTGGGTACATGTGCTTCCTGTCCCCACGCACACTGGTGGCCCAGGATTGAGCGCAGCTGACACCTAGCACATGCAGAAGAAATGGAGGGTCTCCTTAAGTCTGAAAACAAGACCTGCTTGGATGTCTTTGATCTGCATCCAGCCCCCTCCTTACCAGCAGGGAACACGTGTCCCATACCACACAGCAGAGGGGTGGCGGTGCAGGGTCTGTGTGTGTGACCCCAGGGTGGGGCGCAGAAGCCCAAGTCTTCTCCATATTCCTCCTCTGGCCTCCCTCACGCTCCCTCGCCCCTGACCTCAGACATGAGGCCCTGGGCTGACCAACACCTTGCTCATGTCACCCCTTTCTCAGCAGTGCCCTCTGAAGGGCCCAGAGAGGCTGGATAAGTTGTCCAGGTAAAAACTCCTGAGTGGCGGCCCAGGGCTCCTGCAGGATCTGTTGGGCTCTGGAGCCTGCGTTACACAAGCTGCTTGCCTGTCCTCTAGGCTCCCTGCACCTTACAAGCAAGAGCATTCAGTGTGGTCCTGGCTTCTGAGCCAGGAGTGCTGGAGGCCCTTCCTGTGGTTAGGACTCTTCCTGGGCACTGGCAAGGACCCGAGCAGACGTTCACTTACAGCACCCTCTCGTGGTCGGGGCACGGCCTGGGTGTGTAAAGCCTGGCTCCTCCAGGGTCCTTTGGGGAATGTGTTACTGTGGAAGTTTTATATGTGAGGAAGTGGATCTGCAGAGTTCAGCTCGAGAAGGGCAGCATGGGGTTTCCTCATGGGTGGTGAAGAGATGCCCTGATCCCTTGGGCAGCAGCTCTGCGTGCCACCCTGGCATCACCCACAAAGTCTTGGCACTGCTTCTCAAAAGCCAACACATAGGGGCATCGCAGCCAAATTCACTCAGGCCGCTCGCTCCCTTCAGTCAGCTGTCATTTATCCGAGGAGAGCTTCAAGGCTGATGGGAGTGGGCACCTAGCACGGACTCGTGGGCCAGCCGAGAGCAGAGCTCACGTGCAGACTGTCAGCCAGTGCGCAGTCCCGGCCCCTGTGCCTAGCTGCTCCCTTCTCCGGGTCGTGTATTTGCCCTGGCCCTTGTGCCAGCTGAAATGATTACTTTGTGTTCACGGACATTTTGCCAAGTTTATCCACACCACAGTTGACAGACTTTTTAAACCTGGGCTCTATGGGTGGCGTCCTTTTGGTGCAGGACCAGGTGGCGCGGGTGGTGGCAGATGGCCTCTTGCCTGCACGCTCCCATCTTGTCCACCGGCAGAGCCCCTCTGTGCCCTCCGCTGACCTGCACACGTCTGCTGTTGAGCCTAGAAAGTTCTGGACACAGGGAGCTGCGTTCATGGGCAGATGCCCAGCCAGGCAGCGCGGAGCCTGGCATGGGATGTGGTCACTGAGGAGCACCCAGGTGGCAGTCAGAGGAGCACCCAGGTGGCAGTGGAGCACGTGGGGACGGGCGGTGGCCTTGCACGCCAGGCCACGCATCTGCACCTGACCGCTGGCACAGGGCACCCTGAGCACTATGCTTCATGCCGGCTCCCAGAGCAGCAGGGTGAGGCAGCTTCCGGTGGCCTCAGAGTTGAACAAGTGCAGAGCACATGGGTTCTGTTAAAAAAACTTTCCCATCCCAGCTTGGAGCTAATCTATGCTCGGCTCAGGTAGGAGCAAGGTTTATATGTTTCTAATTTTGGTGTTCTTATCCCCAAAAAAGGAAGAACAGTCAAAGCTTGAAATGGGTGCTATGAGGAAGACAGGAAGGAGCTAGAGAGCACTTATGGGCAGGGAGTGGATGAAAAGTACCAGTGTTCCTACCCGAAGAGTGTTGGCTCAGAAAAATGCCAGCTAGCCTGAGGGATAAAGCTGCTTTCCTTTCTCAGTACATTTTGCTACAGTGACTGTTCTGGAAAAAAACAGCTTTTTTAAAACCTGTACTGAGTTACAGGTGATATATGGAGGTTTTTGTGAAGGGAGGTTTCCAGTAATAGCATGCATTTCATGCATGGTTGGCCTGACCTGCCTTCTCTAACCTGCTGCTATCATGGTGGTCTCTTCCCTTTCAAAAGACCCTGGACTTCTGCCCATCTCATGGAGCCAAGGTTAACTATAGAAAGTTTACTGAGGTCAAGAAGAAAGGAAAAACAAGGCAGGTTTGCCTGTGAGTCCTTGGTGAGCTGCTGACAAGCCCAGGGTGCTGGCGCAGCACAGACAGTCACCTCTGCAGACCCCTTCCAAGCTGTCTTGCCGAGGAGCGGTCCCTCCTGCCCACTGCTCTGTTCCTCCCAGCTGTGCCCTGCTCAGGCCTCTCCAGAAGGATGCTTCGAGGCAGCCATCCTCCCTGGGAGCCTGTGGTATTGTTGTGCTTCCTGTATTCATCAGGTCTTGATCACAGGGTTCACTGGATGAGGCTTTTCAGGCCCCATCCCCCATCCGGCATCTCCATGGCCAGGTGCCCAGCCCACAGAAGTCCTGTGATGAGAACACAGTGCCTTTATGCTCATGTACAGTTGGAGCAGTGCAGCTGCAGTGATCAAAGCATAGGGTATCCTTACAATGGAATAGTATACAGCAGCCTAAAAAAACAAGGTCAAGCCATGTGGACTGACCTGAAATGTCTCCAAGGGGTGTTGATAAATCATAAAAAGCGAGTTTTAGAACAATATGTTACCATTGGTATCTTTGGAAATATAAGCCACTTGTCCCATAAAATGATGTGTTCTGGGTTGAGGGGTGGACAGGGAATAGCTTGTCTATGTATTTGTGAATGCACTACATACAGTCTGTGAGGCTACACTAATTAAAACAGTGACTCCTGAGAGAGAAATTAGGTTGGAGAAAGGTATATCATTTCTTGTATTGTGTGTCTCTGTGTGTGAGGGCATGCGTGTGCATGTGTGTGTATGTGTTATTTTTTAACAATGAAAGTGTCCATATATTTTGCAGTCTTTAGAAGTAATGGAAGGGTCCAAGTGTGAATATGTTTTCAAGTACTGTGCAGACTGGATCTGAAGAATATCTGTTTAGTTGGCTGTCACTGCTGAATTCAGTGCAGTATTAAAACTCCCCCCTACACACATGCACACGAACACGCACACACACAGGCCTAACCATTCTGTGAGAATCATCTTGGCGGTTCCTGAGCATTGGCCAAGAAATAATCAAATATGGAAAAAGCAGCAAGATTCTGTTCCATTCCTTATTTTTAATATGCCTACTGCCTATGCCACCCTACCCTAAAGTGAATATTTGGCCTTCTGCCTGTTTTCAGTTTCTGTTTCTGTTTTGGTTTTGTTTGGGGTTTTTTTGGGTTTTTTTGTTTTTGTTGTTGTTTTTTTTTCCGGTACCAGGGATCAAACTCTGGTCCTTGTGCTTGCAAGGCAAGTGACGGAACCACTGAGCTAAGTCCCTGGGCCATGTTTTGGTTTTGTTTGAACAGAAAAGACCGTGGCCAAAGTGGGACCTGAACTGGGAGCCGTGGGAGACAGCAGAGGTGAAGATGAGCTATCTGCCGAAGAAATACAGATGGTAATGCTGTTCTCTACCTAACCATTTATTGTTAACTGGTTGTCCTGAGGCCATTTCACTGAGTAGGAGGTCATTCCGCGTGCCCTTGCCCTGATTTCCATTCTGAGTCTTAGAAATTTTGAATAGATATTTTCTATATACTTTCCCACCTCATTTCCTAATTCTTAATATGCTTTTCCAGTGTTTTAAATTTGCCATAGCATAATTAAAGAAGAAATTGCCTTGGGATGATTTTACTAATAATAGATATCTTTTCACCAGCAGTAAAATAGGCTCCTAGATTAAATGGGTCTTTTATAATTGCTAGGATGGTGCTTTTTAATCGTGTGCATTGCTTGGGTTGTGGTAATGAAAGGGAAGCAGAAGTAACGACGGGGGCGGGGGGCGGGGGGCGGAGGAAAGGAGCCACACCTGTGCTGCGGAGCCACCTCCTCTGGTCACCTGGGCCTTCAGAGCCCATTGCTGCTGTCTGTCGCATCTGCGTGGACTCAGAAGGAAGCCCAGGTCCTGCCGGTGCCTCCCTAGCTCCTGTGGTGTGTGTGACAACAGCCAAGGGGAATGCGCTGCCCCAATGTCACGCGGTCCTCATCCGCCCCAGCACGCTCACGAGGAGGCAGGGTGTGTGGCCACCCCTCCTGTCTTAGCAAGAAGCAGGAAGGATCAGTAAGGAGTAAAGCTGGATGCCCAGCCTCACACAGAGTAGCAGCAGCCAACAGAGCCCTGTCCAGTGAGGGTGGGCATGGCCGCTGACCCAGCCGGAAGCCCCCAGTGAGACGCCTGCATTGCTGACTGCTTCCCTGAAAGGCCGCTCTCCCCGCCCCTGTCCCAGCCAGCAGGTCCCGAGTGTGACTGAGAGAGGCCTTCCCTGACCCCAGCCCCAGGTGGCCCCATCACCCCTCCCCAGAGCTCGAGCTCTGTGCAGCCATAGCCTTGCCTTGCTTTCCTCTCCTCTCCGTATCCCCAGAGCCCGGCAGTGTTTGGGAACTGTTGGCTGAGCACTGACTGATGAGTACCAGGTGAGAGCTATGGGCTGTTTTACATGCAGAGCAGGGTCACCGGCAGAATGTTCTGTCCTCAGTGTATTTATACACTGATAGAAGGCCTTCTTCTGCAAAGCCTGCACAGACATTGTCTTGTGCAGCCTTCACACGGATCCGTGCGGCAGGAACAATCACTGTGGCACAGTGGAGAAAACACCACCCAGAATCCCCACGGGCCACTGAGGTCCCGGCCAGGCTCTGCACCCTCATCTCCAGCTCCAAACCCTGCGCTCTTCTCAGTCATCGCAGCTCCCATGTGTCCCCCAGGACTCTGGGTGTGTTCCCCGAGGGGCCCAGCAGTGTGCCGTGGGCCGCGTAGGAGTGCGGCGGGGGCCCTGCAGGACAGCCAGCCTCGGCCCACCTCCTGGACACCGGCGCCCCAACACAGGCGCTGGCTCAGGAGCCTTGCGCCCTCCAGACTTCCCATCTCTTCCCCATGCCTGCAGCAGCGGACTGAGACAGGACTCTCCTTCCAGAAAAGGCATGAGCAGGTAAAGACGTCGGAGCCAGAAGCCCAGAGGCAGCACAGCCTGTGGGAAGAGAGCAGGCCCCGGAGTCTCATCGAGGTGGCGGCCTCTGGGCCCCACTGCCCTGGGTGCTGTCCTCACCAGAGAAGTGGAGAGCAGGGACCACCTCAGGCTGATGCCTGACAGCCCACGTGGCACCTGTGGCCCAGGGCCAGTCACAGCAGCTTCCTCTGCTAAGTGACTGGTGGTACAGAGGCAGGACGGCCTGTCCCCTGAACAGAGGGAGAGACGGCACGCTGCTGCTCTGTGCAGAAAAGGGCTCGCTTGGGCTCTTGCTGAGTTGCTGGACTGCCCTTGTGATCTTGTGATCCTTCTTCCTCAGCCTTCCCAGTAACTGGGATTATGACGTGAGCCAACATACCTGCTAGTTAACTTAGTGTCTTAATTGAAAGTAATAGTTAGTTTCCTAATGAAAATAATAGCTAAGTACCATGTCTTATAGTCTGACTACCCAGCTCTTATTTAAAAGGCTCAACCCTGAAAACGAAGAGAAAAAATATACTATTGGTTTTAAATTGGAAAGTGTATAGCACACTGTGGTCACAATTCATACTCTTTCAGAACTTTTCCTTGGAGTAAAATAATGAATTAAGCCTGATGATAACAACCTAATTGATTACTTCACCCAAAGGAACAGTTGTTAGATAGTTCAGAATGGGTGCAGGACGTTACCTGATTTACACAGTAAGTTTCCCTTTATAAACCGTGCTACAGGTATACCAGTGCCTTTGAGTCCGCAGATACTTCACCATCAGGCTGAGTAGAACCAAATTGTTATCTCACGTCACATCAACAAAATTCCTCCTTTCCTCAGCTCACAGTCATTTTACTCAAGTAAAACCACCTGCATTTATTGATGATAAATAAATAGGACCATTTCAAAAGACATGAAAGTGACATCTGCTCTCTAGGTCTGCATGAAAGGTGTCCCTACCCTGTGTCCTCTGAAGGAGCCGTGGCCATGTGGCTGGCCAGCTAGTGGGACTTCTGGCCAGACTCAGCTCCGGCATCAGCACAGGAGTTGGTGGTGAAGCCACAGAGCCCGACCTTTGGCCGTGGACAGAGAAATATCTGGAAGAGCCAGGAGAGCCTGGGCCGCGGACTCAGAACTGAGGAGGGTCCCCGTGGCCATTACTCAGCTGCTGTTGGCTCTTGGCAATACAGATATCTTTCCCAGCCCGATGTGATACTCAAGGGCCCTTGTTGGGGTGGTTTTCCTTTTAAAACTGTAGTGCAGAGGATTAGATTAGAAGAGGATCTCTGTGACAATATATTCACAATGTGGGTGGTAAACTTTAAACCAGATTAGCAGCCCTGTAGGAGAGCCCTACGGGGAGGTCTAGCTGACCTCTAAGTGGAATAAGGCAGTTAGGTCACGCGTGTCATGCATGCTGTGTGTCATTGCTGCTCCCGGTGCTTCAGGGCAGGCCGGTTCATGCAGCCCCGGATGGCAGGGAGCGATGCCAGTGCCATTCCTCAGAGAGCCAGAATGACCGGTCCACCGCCAGCCACCTGGCTCCCGAGCACAGTGCCGTCGCACTGCGGGCAGAGTCCAGGTGGGGGACTGGCCTGGCTGAAGGAGAACGCTGTCTTCTGGGAGGAGGTCGGAACGGTACAGAGCAGATGGGCCCGAGCAGGAGCCCGGAACTGCAGGCAGCTGCTGTCGCCCACCAGCCCCTGCTTGCCCCTCACATCCTTGGCCTGCCCCGCTGCCTTCCAGTTGCTGTTCCTCAGAGTACACCGGCTTCACCTTCTCAGGACCGAGATGCCTGGCCTGCACTCAGCACTGCGCCTGGCCAAGACCCTACCTTTGTGGGGAGGGGACGGCCACGCAGTCAGAGCCAACACCAGACAAGACAAGGCTGTGTGCTTCTCAGTGCCTGAGAAAGAAAAGGCCCAGGGCCACAGCGGGCCCTAGCGTTGGGGACAGCAAGGTGAAGGGCCTGCGGCAGCCAGCCTCCCACCTAGCCCTGCTAGCATCTGTCCCCAGAGAGCAAACATGGAGAGACCGGGGGGGGGGGGGGGGGAGTTCACTGTGCGCCAGGTAGTGTGCCGAACAACTGCAGGCTCAGCCCTGCTGCTTAAGTAGCATCATTATCCCCGCATTGGTCCCAGAGCTACTCGCCGAAGCTCGGACAGCTCTGGGACTCCCACTGCGGCTCCTCGCCGCCAGGATGAGGCAGGAAAGGAGAAGACTCACCACATCTGTCCACAAAGAAACCCATGGGCTGCCCGAAGCCAGGACTGGCCCAGTGGACTCAAGCTTCCATGTGGCCACACAACTGGCTCCCACCGCTGCCGCCTGCCCCTGTGCCAGCCACAGCAGGGTGAGCTGCACAGGCTTGCCCTTGGGACAGACGCTGTCACCCCGCAGTCACCCAGTCAGCCTGAGCCCTGCTGGCCCCACCACATAGTGACCTTGCACTCGTCACTGTGAGGGCCAGGCTTTGGCACTCTTTTGCTTGTTCTTAAACTCCTTTCATTGTAATCCTGCCTTCCATGGAACTCCTGCCACGGACGGACCTCTCTTCACCCTCTGACCCCAAGCCCTGGAGGCAGCTGTTTCTCTCCTCCTCTGGAGACCTGGTTTCTCTCTGGTGGCACTGACACCCCGGGGGTCACAGGCAGTCAGAGCCAGCGTCTGCTCCCGCCCCTCTAGGCTGAGGGCGGACTCAGTTCCAGAGGGGCCCAGAGGAGGTGCATCCCCATCCTCCTGCCAAGGCTGAGAGACAATGGCCGTGTCCGGGAACAGTCCAGCTGTTAGTCACCTCACACCACTGGGCTGTTTTGTTCAGGCACAGAAAAGGACTGGCTTACAAGGACAGGGCCATGTTTTATCATTAAAGAAATTCAAAGAAAATGCCTCCCCTTCCCCAAAAGATCCTGAGTGGAACCTAAGAGAATTAGTCAAAGAATTAGCACCTACAAGCCAAAGTAATTGCATGTTTTCCTTAAATACTGGACTCTTACGTTACTTTGAGTTGACAGTGAACAGAGCCCCTACTTTTAAACTCAAAAGTGAAATTTTGATTCTCAATAGCTTTTTTGATGCCTAATTTAAAAGGCCACAAGCAGTGCCTTGGCAGCAGCCAGCAAGCACCACTCATAGTGGCCAGGGCCCCTGCAGAGAGCTGTTCTGGAGGCTGTGCCAGCCCACCCACTTCCTGACAGGGCCTGATGAGCACAGGGCTGAGAACCAGTGTCCTGCAGCAGGGTGTCCAGCGCCAGGCCCGGGAGCAGGAAAGACAGCCACCCCTGGCAGGCTGAGAAAGGCACCATGCAGCCACGTGCACCACCCCACCCTCAGGAAGTTGTCTCCTGGGAGTTCGTGACACCCACAGTGTAGCCCAAAGCAGAAAATGATCAGTGTGCTAAGGCCTGCTCAGAAATGCCCTGCCAAAGCTAAGAAAGTGAGGTGCAGGCGTGAGGACACTGGGAAGTAGGGGGAGCCCTGACTCGGACTGCGTGGCCATGCCAGGTGGGACCATAGTCCAGGAGGGTTTCCCAGTCGCACCCCGTGGCGAGCCCCCGACGCTCACCTCCTCTGGCTTGGCCAGAGTGGTCAGAAGCCAGCCGTCAGCTCCCTGAGCCCTGACGCGCGCATCCCGGGTATCAGGCATCTTCCTCACTCACACCTCGGGTGGGACGGTCGGCATGGCTGGCTGGCAGTCGGGTGGCAGGGTCAGCCTCTGCCCTGGGCTCCTCCCCGCCCGAGGCTGAAATCTGTATCTGCTGGGTACCTCTGAACCACGGGCTGGTACCTGCATGACTGTCCCATGGGGCGGCGTGGGACAGTCCCACTAAGGTGGCAGAAGCCACCCAATGGGATAGTCGTGCATGTACCGCTGGTGGTTCAAGCCAGTGGGAATGTGTTAAAGGTAGTGCTGCCAAAGGCCAGAGGCCAGAGGCCGCGGGCGCGCCACGGAGAGCAGGTAGGTACAGGCTGACCCAGGAGCTCCTCCTGCTTCACAGCCACGGTCCCTGTGTCAGCTGGCGTCCTGCAAGTTCAGGTGCAGGAACCCTGGGCAGCCCAGCTGGTCTCTGGGTGCATTGTTTCTTCCTGGAGCAGGGCTGTCTGACACAGATCTGTGCTGTGCAGGGAAGAGGGGGGCATGTGAGGACTGGGGAGCAGATGCTTGCCTAGGCTCAGCGTGACAGCATCCTGAGTGTGTGTGTTTCCTCACAGTTTGAGCAAGAAAACCAGCGACTCATTGGGGAGATGAACAGCTTGTTTGACGAAGTGAGGTGTGTATGCGGCTCCCCTGAGCTGATGCCAGGTCTCTGCTCTCTCCGAGACTGCGGTGCCCAAGCGCCTGTGTGCAGCTCCACTGAGCCCTGGTGACAGGTAGGGCTGGGCCGGTGACTGCAGGAGCCAGACAGTCCGGAGGGGCAGATCGCCCTGAATGTGATGACCACCACCCCTGCACACAGACCGCTGTCTGTGTGGGATTCCTCAACGGGAAGGCTGTGAAGGCTGTTGCTCCACAGCGGGTGCTTCCACGCGCCACACTCACCCGTGGGCCATCGTGACCCCCAGTGGAAGCACTCAGGCCTCAGCTTCGGTGGGAGTGTTTGCAGCATTGTGAAAGCGAGCCCTGGGTCTCTGCACCGCCGTGTGGCCCTGTGGACACCCCCAAAGCAAAGACCTGACGCTGTCCACGTCACTGGAGACTTTATCAGGGCAGGAGTGCTCCCCTCCGGCAGCCCTCTGCCACCTCCCTGTGCCAAGCCTGCCACTCCCTGGCCGGGCCCACCTCATCCTCTCTCCCCAAAGCCTGGTGCTTGCTCCTTTTCTTCCTGTGACTTCCTCCCCTCCCTCCCTCACCTGCTGAGGGAGTCGTGGTCACTCGCGCAGCCCCAGCATCTTTTGCCCCTTGCCACTTTGTGGCTGACAGGGGCTGGCTTCAGCCAATGCCAGCTTCCATTCCTAGACATGCATGCACAGGCCCAGCCCACCCCAGGGTACCCATGCCACCCCCAAAACAGGAAGACACTTGCCAAACCCGGATGTGATGCTTTCAGACTAAATGGGGGTGGGGGTATCTGTCAAGGGGTTATTTGGGTCCTCTGTACGTTCAGACAGAGTCTGTAATTGTCAGCACATGTGACCAAGTGACCGGGCTAGGCCTAGGACTTCAGAGACTGGGCACTCTGTAACCCGGGCATAGCCCTGAGCACCCGGTTCCCTCAGGCTGGCCCAGAATGAAGGGCACTGCACATGCCCAGCTCCTGGGACCGAGGGTCCGTCTGTGTGCTTCCTGCCTCCCCTACCACCTTCACCTGGGAGAGACGGTCCTTTAGAAACCGTGCTGTTCCTGTCGGATCCCTAAGTGCTAATGGCAAATGTGCAATGTATTGATTCTTTTTTTCTGAAGGCAAATCGAAGGGAAAGTGGTTGAAATCTCCAGGCTGCAAGAGATATTCACAGAAAAAGTTTTACAACAGGTAAACAAAACTGGAAAACATGATTGTTTTAAGCTTTGGCTCGAAAGAGAAATGTCCTAAGAAGGCAGACGTCTCTGCCTGCAGATGTGCCCCTGCGGCTGTGGCAATGCTGTGGGCACTGTGCCCACCTGCCCCGGGGCAGCCGTGGCACGGCGGGAGGGGCTGTCCTCCGGGGACCCATGTCAGGCCAAGTGGCCACCCCGCCCATGAGGCAGAGCGCATGGGCCCACGGGAGGGCACAGTCTGGGCCTGGAGTCAGGCAGCTCTTGGCTCGGCTGCCCTGGGGTGAGCTGAGTAGCCCCTCTGGACTCCAGGGCCCTATCTGTAAAATGGGGTGACCCTGCAGGGTGGCTGCCAGGTTCAGAGGTGACCCTCAGAGGCGCCCTGCCCTGCGCCTGAGGGGAAGCAGCTTTTCAGTCAGCAGTGTCACAGGCCATGCTGCACAGGTGCCACATCCTCGAGGAGGAGGACATTGCTGCCTCAGGGAATTTTCCTGTCTTGTCTGCTGGTCCACAGTCCTGCATTGCTGCTGCCCAGTAGCTGGGTAAAGCATTGTTACAGCCCGATAAAGCTCCCTTCTGCCTCAGCACCCACAGGCTGTGGCAAGGTTTGAAAGACGACATCATTTCTCCCAGTGTTAGCTGGGGCTCCGGGGCACTCGCAGAAAGTTTGCCCTCACCACATAGCCATCAGGGTGCCGTGAGGCAAACCAAGTCCAGCAGCAGGTTGGAAATTCGGGGTTGTGAGAGCTGCCCCTTTGGATCGCACCCTGACAGACGTGCTCAGACTCGTGTGCAGGCTCTCCAACTGCAGTTAGGCTGGGTCCCCGAGCAGCTTCTGGGGAGAGTGGCCAGGTGCAAAGCCCAGGTCCTGTGCAGTCAGGCCCAAGCGTGGCCCGGGTCCAGTGCCACATGCCCAGGGTCCACGTCCTCCCGCCCCCATCCCTTTCCTTGGCTGCAAAATGGAAACAGTGTTCCCACCTCGCTCAGAACCAGTGAACAGGAGGGACCTGGCAGTCTGCTCCACAGCAGACCCTCAGTGCGTGGGGCTGCCATTATTCTGGGTCTCATCCTGTTTCACTAGCACAGCCGTGGCCCCAGCCAAGAGACTGCCACCTCAGTGTATCTTGTGCACGTGGAGTGTCGTGAGGGCAGAGCAATGGCAGGCAAGGCCCGCTCTGCACTGTGATCCCTGCACTTGGCCCAGCTCCTGAGAAGTAGCTGGTGTCCTTAAGGCTGTGATCCTCATACCAGTGGCTGCCCGAGGCCCAGGCCAGATGTGGCCTGCAGAGGGGAGATGAGGTGCTGCCTCACCGCCCCCTCCCACTGCTGCAAGGGCCTGGGCCTGGGCCTGCGAGGGGTTGGCGCAGCTCTGCTGGGGCCTTGGCTTGGGGTTCAGGGTGTCAGAGACCGGGAAGTAGGTGCCATTGGTGGTTTAGTCAGTGTTTCTGGGTGGTCTGTGGAACATGGGCAAGGGTCATTGAGCTCCTGCTTTGAGATCTTCCTTAAGGTTCGACCACCAAGCAAAGAATCCTGGCCCTTGTCCCCTCACCCCTACTGTGTAACAGTCGCTGCCGGGAAGCAGGTGGCCCAAGCCCCTTCTGCAGCAAGGTGCCCGGCAGGCCTCTCCACCCTCACGTACACCCCTACTCATCAGGCGCAGCGGCAGCCTGGCCACCCTGCAGGGGAGAGGGACCCTTGAAAGCCACTGTGGGGACCCAGGACCGAAGGCTTATGGTCCAGGGGTCCCATGTGGGAGCCAGGCTCAGTTTCCTGCGCATCGCCAGTGTCCGGATGGCCTCTTCTGAGAGCATCCTGCGCCGCATGCTGATTTTGCTGTTCTGCAGATACAGTGCTAAGACGCAAGCGCTCGTCTTGAAAGCCAGCATGTGTGTTTTAAAGCAGACTTTCTGGACTTCAGAAAGAACAGTGGGTTCGCCACCCGCTTGCGCAAGCGCAAGGACCTGATTTCGATCCCCGGTACTACAAAAAAAAAAAATGGGCCGGGGATTTAGCTCAGTGGTTTCGCTGCCTGCTGCGCAAGCACAAAGACCCAAGTTCGATCCCCGGTACCAAAAAAGAAAAGAAAAAAAAAAAAAAAAAGAACAGTGGGGGCTGGATGGAAAGCCCCTGGCATGCAGCTGCCCGGCAGACCTCAGCGCATGTGTGTGGGGAAATGGGGCAGGCAGGGCAGGGCAGGGAGTGCAACCAGAGGGTGGGCGCCTCTTCCAGTCCTGCCTCCTGGCTGCTCTGGGACACTGAGTTAGGAAACTTCTCTGGGCCCTGAGTTTCCCTTGGATAAAACTGGGGTATCCCAATGTCTTGGGGTCCTGTGCGGACTCATGGGCCATGTGGGTGAAGCCTCTGCCCCTCGGGAAGTGGCCGCTTCTGTTTTCACAGTGATGGGCAGGGGGCTGTATCTACCTGGCCCTCTCTCCCGCCACAGGAAGCCGAGATCGACAGCATCCACCAGTTGGTTGTCGGGGCGACTGAGAACATCAAGGAGGGCAATGAGGACATCCGAGAGGTGGGTGCTCCTGGGCCCTGGGGCCGCCTGACAGCCCCTGCGAAGCTCAGGGCCCATCCTGCAGCCATGTGGCTCCGCAGTCACAGCTGGCAGCGAGAGGCCGTGGCTCCTGCCCTCCAGGAGCAGCCAGGTGGAGGGGCGCTCCCAGCACCACTGGGCCAGCTCCCCGGAGCCAGGGCTGGACACCATGGAGGGAGCATCAGGCTGTGACCCCAGGACAGTGGCAAGTCCCCGGGTGTCCCGTTTCCTGAGAGCACAGGACTGTTTCTGTCAGATCACGGCTTAGCACTGAGGACCGCATGGCCACTGTCTCCCATAGGACTCCAGCCCACTTGTTGGCCTCACTTGCTAAGCAGCCATCTGTTCAAGGTGGCTCGTGGCCCAGTGGCCCCGCTGGCCACGGGGAGGAGAGTGTGTAGGGCCCGGGGACCCTGTGCTGTGGGCTGTGAAACCGTAGGCCGTGGGTAACAAGGCAACGCCTGTGCTCTGCCCACCCAGGCCATCAAAAACAACGCAGGCTTCCGCGTGTGGGTCCTCTTCTTCCTGGTGATGTGCTCCTTCTCCCTGCTCTTCCTCGACTGGTACGACAGCTAGCAGTGCAGGCCGAGCACCGGGCATGCCGTGGACCTCCAGCCGGCGCTGGGCACGGCATCGCGAGGAGCGGCAGGATTGAGACAGACATGTGCTTAACAAAAGCGACACCCAAGGCAGTTAGCAGCCGGAGAGAATGTGCAGAACTGGATGTGGTCCGTGCACTGTCCTGGGCCAGATGGGAAGAATGGGCAAGATAGTTTTGAACTGGCTGTCTGGGGCCCCCGCCAGGCTACTCCCCACACTGTCCCAGGCTCAGAGGAAGTCCTGCCCCTGCCCACCCCCGCAGCTTCAGGGAAGGCCAGGCCCCGTGACACCACTCAGAAGACCCCTGGGCCTGTGTTTCCTGGCGGCTTCTGGTCAGTCTGAGTCGGCTGACACACAGCCATGGCACAACAGAAAAGAGAATTCGCACTCGCCTTGATTCATAGATGCTACCTAGCCACCCACTGACTGTCGGTGAGTCCAGACCGAGCAGTTCCGGGGACGCCCCCTGCCTGGGCTGCCACAGCTGCTGCACCCACACTAACGGCAGGGTGGGGATGGGCATAGGAGGCCAGTTTCCCAGCACTGGTGCGAGGAGGCAGTGTTTAGAGAAGGAAGCGGGCCACCGAGGGGCAGGGCCACAGAGCGGCAGGCAGGCGGGCAGGCGGAGGCCACATGTGTGCCCATAGCGCCTGCCGTCCTGGGGCGCGAGCCTTGGCCGCTGCTCCTGGGGAGGCGCCAGTGGTATGCAGACAGACAGTCTCTCGGGCAGCACGGGTACCCTCAGCTCTTTATTTGCACAGAGTGAAACATCAGAAGTTATTGCAGTCAATGTACAGCCAATAAATGTACAGAAATACACATGGGGTTGCGGTGTGCTGATTCCGTGGGCCTCGTGTGTGAGTACATAATGCAGACTCGCCTTGGCACATGTTGATTGCTCTCTATGCATCCCCCACAGCTTGACAACGTCCTCCACAGCACATGCCTCTGACACACACCCACCATGCTGAGGCCACTGTTTGCAAACACCCTGGATGGTAAAATGTGTTTCTCCCCAGAAGCACATTCCAGGAAGCTACTGGAGCGACCGTGATCACCATGCTAGTTCGCAACACATCTGCACTATGTGTCATTTATTTCCGATCTTCTAAAAGACAGTGAAACTTTAGACATGTCCACCAGAAACAACACGTTCAAATAGCATGAAGTAACAATGAATGTCATTTTTCTATCTAATTGTCTTACACACTTATTTTATCTAACTGGGGATTTTGTAAGCATTCAATGTCAAGATTCAGACTGAAACATAATTGCAGAGGCTGTAGGTTGAGGGGTCCTACCTGCAGGGCACCCTCCCCCAAGCTCTCCACCCTTCCCCGCCCGTTTCCACATCAGAGGAATTCCATCTTCTCACAGAATCAAGCTCACAGGACCCCTGGCTTGCCAGCAATTTCACTGTCACTTTTCCCACCCAGCTGATTTCTTTTTTAAACCTGCATGCAGGGCTGCGTGTGCAAATGTATTCATACTCGGAGTTAACAAAAGGGCCAGCGGTGTTCCTTCCTGTTCAGTGTTTGGCCCGGGCCTGCCCCTACCCACCCCTCCTCAAGCTCTGCAGAGAACCCTGCCATCTCCACCCACCCCTCTTTATCAAGATGCTGGGGACAGGGGACCCAGAGGTGGTCTGGGGGCGGCTGTGCTAAGACCACACGGAGCATCGCTGGCGCAGGGCTCCCCACTGAGGGGTCAGGACGGCCCCTCTCCTCCCTTCTCTGCACCTGTCACTGCAGCGCGTCTCAGCAGTCAGCACTGTGCAGCTATGGGAGGCGAGAGAATCAGGAGTGGGGCTTGCCCTTAGCAAAGTGAGAAATCACTGCAGATATGGCTGTGGAGTAAGGTGTGCGAGAGCAAGGTGGCTTTAAAAAAACTCAACCCCACCAAATGCAGTATTTATCTGAAGTCCAAACTCCTGACCTATCCAGTGTACATTTATTTTTTGACAGCATCCAATAAACCTGGCGAAGGAGCTAAATTAAGAACCCTTAACATGAAGGTGGCGTCAGAGCTCTTTAAGCATTGCTGATACGCACTTGGTTTTATGCCCATCGGTGGTTGGCAGCAAGTTTTATTTGCAAAGCAGCATTAGCAAACAGAAGCAATTGCACCATAAATAAGTAACCTCTAAATTACCAGTAATTATATTTAATGAAATGTCCCTCAAAGTCCCTTTGTTACCTTCAAGTGACACATTGTAAGGAGCTTGCCCATCTCACTAAGCTGACTTCTCGGCCGCTTCTGTCTCCTGCTCTGACAGCTTCTCTTCCGACAGAACCGACATCCAGGGCGATACGGAGCGGGTGATGCTCTGCTTGGCCAGGTTGTAGTGGTTTACGACTGTGTAAAATTTCTCCCGGGCGCTGGAGTCTCGCTCTGCGTAGTAGCTCTCCAAGCCTTCAGGGATGCACTGGGTGTTCTGCAAGACAAGAGCCCACTGAGACACCTGTGGGGTGAGGAGAATGCCAGTGAGCATCCCCACTGCACACCCACAGACTGACCAAAGGCAGGCGTGGTCCTCCCCCAGCGGACAGCTGCGTGGAAGCCCGGCATCGATGACACCTCAACAGAACAGGCTCCGGCCAGTGCCGGGACGCGGATGCTCCGGCAGCACCCTTGCCGAAGGCCTCGAACCAGGTATCACTCAGTTTTATACTACTGGAAAACAACTGGCACTTTCGGCATGCCCAGAGGCACTGACTCAAACAAGGACGAGGTGAGAACTGTGTCCCCGCACTAGGTCCCTCAGGGGCTTTGCCACAGGGAGAGGGACAGGAAGCACAGGAGGCAGAGGGAATGGCATGAGAGCAAAGGCCAGGAAGCAGGAGGCTGCAGACAGGTGGAGCCCAGAGCTCACGGAGGGGAATGGAGAAGCTGGGACAGAAGAGGTGTGGGCTATGCCTTGTGAGCCACGGAGCTGTAGGAAGCCGCAGAGGAGGCTCAGGTGGGGTCTGGACCAGGAAGCTGCCCCTCCAGCCGCTAGGGAGGCCACGGTAAGGCTGGATGTGGCACTTTGAAAGGAGACCCTCCACACTCATCAAATTATCCAGAGTCTAAGGCCCCAAAGGCTTAAGATCCTCACCTGAGCTGGCTGCTCACAGGACAGGAGCTGACTGACCTGTCAAAGCGGATGCTGGTAGAGCACTGTGGGGCACAGGGGTCTTCGTGCTCACGTCGCAGGGACCCCTCACCCCAGCCCCACGGGGGAGGTGTGCAGAGGCTGCCAACTGTCTTTCACACCCATTCCCTGTAGTCAAAGGGGACACACAGCACCCCAGGAAATGATAACATTTCCCAGCTTGCCTTGCAGCCAGATGAGGTCATGTAACTGACTTCCAGCCAGCAGCATTCAGGTGGACGTCAAGGGAGCAGACTCGTCAGGGCCCTAAGGGGACGCTGCATGCCTCAGCTCTCCCCATGTCCCCTCATGGCCAGCTGCAAGAGGCGGGACTGTGCGGAGCCACCCTGCCTGCCAGCTGGGATTCCGAGTGGGGTGATACAGCTCCCTCCTGGTCATGGCCTCTGTAATGTGTGTCTCTGAGCAACCAAACCTCATGCTCGTGCCAAGGCTCTCCTTACCAGATAGGAATGTGAGGCCAGTCACTAGGGGCCTCCATCTGTCACTGTCTCAGCAGCTCCTCACGAGTCTAACTCAGCAAATCTGCACTGTAGCTGTCCATATTTCAACATCTCTGCACGGAGCCTAAGGCTCGGCCCAGCCGCATCCAGCGTCTGGGCCAAGGCCACCTTGATGGGAAGTGGCTGAGCCCACAGCACCCCAGCCTGCTCCTGGCTAGTGACAAGAAACCCCTGCAGTCTCCTCCCCTACTTGGCAGTGAGGTGGGCCTGATGGAATCCCTTGACATCTCCAGGCCCCTCAGGCCTTTGCTAGGGCACACGGTGGCCTCTGTGCCCATGGATGTGGGTGGCCAGGGGGCATCTCACCTAGTCCAGGACACCAGGGACTTCCTCTTCCCTGAGGCTGAGTGCTAAAGGCAGGCTTGCTGGGCCTCCTAACTGGGGTACCTGCTCCTCGGGGCTGTCCTGCGGATTCTAGGCCACCTCCCCTGTCCTGGTAGCGAAGGCACAGGGACTGGGTCTGCACCCACTTCCTGTTCTCCCTCTTGATGTTACAGCACAGCCTCCCTCTGTGAGGCAGGTGCCGCTAGTCCCACGTTACAGGTGTGGAAGTGAGGCTCAGAGAGGTGAAGCAGCTCCCCAGGCTCACACAGGCCCACGTCTCCGGCCTGGCCTGAGGTCACAGCCCAGAGAGCAGGACAGTGGAAGGAAGCCCCACCAGGCTTGAAGGGCCAAAGCTGCTCTTCTCCCGGAGCAGGCCCCTGGCAGTCTGCAATTTGGACAGCAGCCAGTGAGTCCCGGCCCTGGCACACACGGGCTGCAGAATGGATGTCACCCCTGCCCCAGTTACTGTCACTGCAGCTCCCTCCTGTGCCCTTGAAGGTGCAGATACGATGCTCACTGAAGAGGGAAAACGAAGCACAGGGAGGCTAGGACCTGCCTCCCAGAGTCCGAGCTGGCAAAGGAGCCAGGGCTACAGCCGCAGTCTGCACACTGTGCTCCGAAGCCAGCCAGCAACGCCTGGCACCACACTGTGACCCTCGGAGCCCAGGGCCTCTCATGTGACATCATACAGCTGCTGCTCGGGTCCTAGGGATGAGTGTGAAACACGCTGAGTGAAAGTGATCCTAGTGCCATGGACAGAGATCCCGGCTGTGAGCGGGTTGAGGACCAGGGTGGCCGCTTTGCCGTGTCTGTGACGGAGAGGCACCCACAGGCTCCCCACTCAGCAGCTGGGGCAGGAGGATCGCAGCTGGAGTCCAGCCTGGGCAACCTAACTGCACTCTGTCTCAGAACATAAAAAGGGCTGGGGAGTGGCTCAGTGCAAAGACGCTGGGTCTGACCCTCAGCACTGCAAAAATATTAAGACAATAAAATACGCAAGAGGAAATCCGGCATCTTCGCCAGCTGGCTACTTTCATGATGCCTCACATCCTCAGCTTGAGCCACTTGGACGTGGCAGGCAGGGGCGTCCCGCTGGGAACATGGCCCCTGCGTCCTGTCCAGCACTGACTGGATCCTCCGCCTCACCGGACAGGGCAGACGCTGAGTGAACATGTGTCCAGGGCGGAATGAACAGAAGGCGGAGCCTGAGCATGACCAGGGGCCTCTTTGCCTCCAGGTCCCACTGGTAAAATGCGGATGCAGGCGGAACAGGGTGTCTACCCCACAGGCTTCTGGGGGCCTGGTGTAGAAGCCCCTGTGAGCCCCCGCCCAGACCACTCTTCCCTGCCACTGCAGCGGCCCCTCCGCCCCTCTCCACCTGGCTCTCCCTTCCAGTCCCTAGTGAGGACCTCAGAGATTGTCCCCACCGCATCCCCTTCCTCCACCCCTTTGCCAGGTGCTCCAGGTGCCACACAGCCCGGCCGTAGCTGCCTCCCCTCTCCACTGGGCCTGGGGCTGCCTCAGGGGATGCGGGCGGCTGGGCCCGGGCTGAACAGGGGCCGCTGAATAAGGGTCTATGATGGGTGGGGACCCTGGGGCTGCCCCAGCGTCAGCCTTCTAGAAATGCGGCCCCAAACCACAGCCCCAGTCCCAGGCCCTTCCTTTCTCTTCTGCTTATGATCACTCAGGATGCCCGTGCTGGAAGGTGTGAGTGTCACAAAGGACAGACTCTGCCTGTGCAGCTCCTGGAGGTGACCCAGCACCTGGGCAAGGCAAAGGCGGCAGTCAGAAGCCCTGCAGGGTAGCACAGTGTGGGAGGAAGCGGGTCCTGGCTGGGCCCCGGGAACTCTGCTCTCCCGCTACCTGTGTGGCGGTATAGTCCTCATGTCCCAAAACACAAGTCCAAAGCACCCAGTGATGCTGCCGGGCCGGGCGGCTCACACCGGTGCCTGGAGTTCAGCGTGCCAATCGCTGGGAGGACCAGTGTTTCCGGTCATGCCTGGAAGGCTCGGAACGTCCAGGGTGCCCAAGCACTCAGGAGACAGGAGCCCACAGCAAGCATGTCATCTTCTCCCTCCCTTAGTCCTGCTGCCCTGTGTGGATTCCTTGGCCCACACCTGGGCTCTGAGGGCCAAGTGGTAGGCGACGTGAACCTTTCTGCAGGCATTGAGCGCAGGACCCACGGTGGAGCCACAGAAGTGGGGCTGGGAGCATCTAGCCTGCTCCCCGGCCCTGTGCAGCTCGGGCGGTGCCCCTCTCTCTGCATGGGCCTGTGTGTCCTCCCCCTTCCTGTGGCCCAGAGTCCCTCCCCTCTCCTCTCCTCTTGCCTTCTCTTCCCCAGACTCTAGGTCAAGGCCAGGAGTTTCCTTCCACCCATCGCTCCTGCCCTCTGCCCACCTGCCCAGCTATCAGTGAGGCTCCTGTTGTCAGGACAGAACACAGGGCCCCTGCTGCCCAGGGCCCTCCCCAGCCAGCTGGGAGGGACACAGGAGCAGCTCCAAGGTCAAGGGAGAGAACCTCGGCTAAGTGCCCCACTCCTAGGGGGAAACAAAGCTTACCTTGAGGACGAACCCATCCGGGCAGGCACGATCGTACTTGTACACCTTGTAGACGACCAGGAAGACCACACAGGTGAGGAAGGCCAGGGCAAAGAGGACCAGCACCGAGACCTGCAGGCAGAGGTAGGGGCCATCGGAGCAGCTGAGAAGGCGGCCGGGCAGACAGGTGCACGCAGACACGTGCACACACGCACACTGTACCAACATGTGTAAAACTCCGGAAGAGGCAGGAAGATCCTGCGGAGGGCAGCTGGGGACAAGATCAGGACAATCGCTTTTCACGGGACATTTTGTACACCCTACACTGTTCTCATTTTCACCATGTCCATGCCTCTCCTTCACCTTTCTGAAGCTGTTTCTAGCGTTCCAGGCTTGCAGAGAAAGCGCTGGGTATAGACACTGCAAAGCTTGGGTACTGCCCAAGCCTCTCCTTGGCAACTCAGACTGAGACGTGAGACCAGGCTGCTGTGCCATGCCCAGTCACCGACCCGGGACACCTGCTCCATGGACCCCTCCAGAGCCCCAGGCTCAGGGCTGGGACACAGCGCCACTCGCACACCTGGCTGCCCTTGCACTGGGACCAGCTGACCTAGAAGGACAGAACATCTCCAGCCCTGCCCCTTCTCTCTTGACAGTGCCCTGCAGTTCAGTTCGTGTCCACAGCATCGGGGATTGGTTTTCTTCACTGCTCTATGCTGAGACCTCCACTGGTCCAGCACATAGTTCAGCTGCTGTTTACAGCGGAACTCACCGCAGCGTGCTAGACAGCAGGCGCGGAGGCAGGAGACCCGTCCCTGCTGGAAGGGACTGGGCCCAGGACCCCAGGTAACATTGCATCGGGACCCTGAAGATGTTCACCCGGCTGCTAGGAAGCCCGGCAGGGTGAGAGCATGAGGTGAAAGGGTGAGTGGCCCCCACCAGCCCAGGTGAGCAGCGGTGGCCATCAGGAGGGAGACAGGCACAGCACAGCAAAAGACCAGGAGACACTGGCACCTTACCTCCCACCCCTTCCACTGCCACACACAGACCTCACAACCAGGGGTGGGGAGCAGGGGGCCCTGCTGCCTCCTGGGGCTGCCGAAAAGACCCAGGTGCAGCCCTGGCTCATCTGAGTGGACCCAGCGAGGTGCCGTGCACCCTGCGGGCCTCAGAAACGTCACCTTAGGTCCACAGCAGGAGTGGGGTTCCCTTCCCACCTGTGAAGGGGAACAGAAGTATCCAGGTGCCGGCCAGGAGAAACAAGAGGAGACGCAAGATGTAAGAAGTGTGCCGTGAGCCACGCCGCACAGCGCGTTCCCTGGAGGCAGAGGCCAGCCCCCCTGTGAACTCTGATGTCCCGTGGACACCTGCAGCCCCCTGCACCAGGGCTGTTCCCCTGCTGGGTTCGCCACACACTCACGCTGAGACGCCCTGGAGCCCCGCCTACCACAGCCGCTCTCCCAGGATGTGGGACAAGGCCTCCGACACTGCCCAGTCACCGCCAGGCTCCAGACCTTGTCAG
This sequence comes from Heterocephalus glaber, assembly GCF_000247695.1. The sequence continues at coordinate 21,521,749 of NW_004624755.1, read as the reverse complement.
TGTCACTACAGGCACCCTGCCTCCATTTCCGGGAGCTCCTGATCTCCAAGGTTCAGATTTGCCCGGCCGCATCCCTGCTCCGGGGAACCCCAGCTGGAGGCTGGAAGGCAGGGTGGCTCAGGTCAAGGGGGTGTGGGCATGGCCTCTGTGGGCGCCGCCCCCTCGTGAGGCCCTGCGGCACAGCTCTGGGTGCAGGCGCCCTGGCCACGCTCCCCAGGTCAGGGCGGCTGCCCAGGCCCCACCCTAGTCACAAAGCACAGCCATGGCCCTCAAATCCCCATCCCTCACTCCGCGGCTCACTCCACGGCAGGTGGAATGAGACATGGCCCCCCAGGAGGCCCTTCCTACTCTAAGTCCTGCCTGGTCCAGGTCTGGCCTCCCCGCTACACCCCAGTCCCCAGCCCTACTCCACCCTCTGTGGCCCCCTGGACTGTCACCCTCGCTGAAGGCCAGAGGCTCTGCTCTGCATGGGCAACACGCACTGCATATGCAGCCGCATGGGCGCTGGGATGCACACAGGATGGGCAGGCTGCCTTCAGGGCCTGCGGGGCACAGTGCCCACCAGGGCCCAATAGCTCATGGCCCAGCTGGCCACAGATGCAAGGCGGTGTGCAGCCTGGAGCAGCAGGAAGTTGGGGTCTGCTGGAGAAGCAAGTGCAGCACCTCGCTGGTGCCAGGGAGCGGCACGGCACAGGGCAGGGCTCACAGGTACACGGCCCTGCGGCTCTGGCTCCCAGTCCACCGGCTGGGACAGCAGTCACCGAGGGCTGCTGGGAGGGCCAAGGAGCTGGCCTGGTGCCAGGACCCTGAGGACAGGGCCTGGTGTGCTGGACACAGCAGGTGTGGCTCTTGCTATGCTATTATCGCTGTTGTCCTGTGTCTCACTTGGGGTCACCCAGATGGCGGACCCGGCCCTCGACCCAGGTCATCCCACCCCTGCCTGTCGCCCCAGTCCCCACTACGGGGCTGTGTCACTCAGGGTGGACTGAGATGGGACATCATTCACCTACTCCTTCAACCTAGGAGCCACTCGGGAGCCAGGTTCATGGTGCCCCACCTGCTAGAGTTTAAAAATAGCCCAGCCCTCCCAGCAGGCTGTGGGGGAACCACTTCCGCACGAGGCTCTGGAACCCGGCCTGGGCCTTTATTGCAGGATTCCCAAGCCTGGCAGCCAAGGAGCTCACAGAACCGAGAAATGAGAACGCGGGACAGTCCCTGGAGCTGTCGGGAGGAGGACAAAGAAAGAAACCGAGTCAGCAGGTGGAACGGGGCCGTGACGCACTTCCCAGCCCGCCATCCTCTCCTCCAGAGGCCTCTGCAGACCCCAGAGAAGCCCCTCCTTGCTGTGGCGCACCCATCCCCCTCTCTGTCATGGCTGAGACAGCACCACGGGCCTTTCCAGAAGGGTCCCCTCCTAGCTCGGGGCTGTCCTGACCTCACGATGTGGACCATGACCTTGAGCAGGTGGCCTGGCCTGTCAGGGCTCCTATCTCATCTTGGAATGGGAGGCAGTGGCTTATCAGGAGACGGTCTGCTGTCGGCCCCCAGCCTGGCCCCTTACAGGCCCTCTGGAAAAGGGGTTGAAGTCTAACCACAAGGACTGCGAGGGTGACCCTGTTCAGCAACAAGGCCTTTGCAGATCTGATCAAGCTGAGGTCGTTAGGTTGGCCTCTGTTCCAATTTGACTGGTGTCCTTATACAAAAGGGAAATGGAGACACAGACTGAGGACCAGAGTGACAGGTCCACAAGCCAAGCCACACCAAGGCCTGCAATCCCCGGAGACAGGGAAAGGCAGGTGGACCCTCCCCTGCAGGACCCCAGAGAAGCCCAGCCCTGCAACACCTTCATTTCAGACTTCCAGACTCAAAACTATGACAGATTAGGTTTCTATGGCTGTAAGCACTCCGCTTTGGGTCACTGTGTTGTGGAAGCCGCACCAGGTCACCCTGCCTTCTCTCCTCAGCCAGAAGGTTCTGGAACACCCGAGCCTCTCTCTGAACACCAATCCTACATACAGACATCGAGGCACCAAGCATCTCCTTGTCCTAATTCAATACAAAGTGTCCCAGTTTGGAGACTGGCATGAACCTCCCCTTCCCCGTGAGACAGCTGGGTGAAATTACTGAGCCAGGCATCGGTGCTTCCTCCCAGCCTTCGAGTCCCCTGAGGCTCGATCTGCCTTGATAAGCATCGCTCTGTGATTCCTGGAAAGCCCTGCGAAACTTCATCTTTCGACCATCTTCTGAAGACTTTGGCCAAAAAAATGAAAGGGGGAGTAGCCATGTGGTACCAAGACAGAGAGGAGCCTGGGTTTGGGTTCAAACCCTGCTCAGCCACACATAGTGACCTTTGGATGGGCTCAGCCCACACACAGTTTCCTCAGTTGTGGAAGGGCGCCTGTGCTTGCATTGGGTAGGCAGGGCCCTGGGGCCGGGCAGAAGGCGAGCAGTGAGCCCTCATCCACACATGGCACCGCAGCCTGCCAGAGGGAAGCTGCTGGAGGACCGTGATCTAGCCTGCTGTGGTGGTGGAATAACGGCCCCCAAAGACATCCACATCCTAGTCCCCGTGCTGTGCTTGGGATGTGTCCCCTCAAAATGCCATGTTTGGGGAACTCACTCCCCAACACTGAGTATGAGGAGCCAGGGCCTACCCAGAGGAGACTGGGTCTGAAAGGCTCCACCTCAGGACTAGATTAATGCCCTTGTCCAAAGAGTGGGTTTCCCATAAAAGGCAAAATTAGCCATGAATAGTGATGCACGCCTGTAATCCCAGCTCCTCAGGAGCCTGAGGAAGGAGGCTCACAAGTCCTAGGCCAGTCTGGACAACTTGGCAGGACCCTACTTCCTATCAAGTAAGGGTCGGGGTGTAGCTCAGACCACTTGTTTAGCGCCCATGAGGCCCCGAGGTCAATCATGGCACCGAAGATATAATCACTGAAAGGGCAGATTCGCTCTCCTTTTCTCTGCTTGCTCTGGCCTCTCTCCGACATTCTTCTCGGAGCAGCAGTGAGGAGGTCCCCGGCCCTGAGTCCAAGACCTCTCTCGGGGCAGGTACCCGGCTTACCCGTCACAGGGGACCTCATGGAGGGGGCCTACGACAAAGTAGGTGACGTGAGGGCGGGGAGGGGCCTGGAAGATGGGGCGCTGCTGATCTAAAGGAGAGAAGGGCCAAGGGCCAAGGACATGGACCTCCCCGCTCAGGTGGCCTCTCCCACAACCCCCACGGGCAGGGAAGGCCTCCGACTGACTCCGGGGTATGGGAGTGAAGGAGGGGCACAAATCCAGTCCCCTGAGCCTTGCCAAGCCGCCCTTGGGACCTGCAGCCCACTCAGGCTTCGTCTACAGAGAACACGGGATCCTCTCAGCTTCATTAAGCCTGCAGCAGGTCCAGGGTGGCTCTTCCTCCACCACACAGTGCCTGACCCCCACACCCAGCCTCCTGGGGGTAGGCTGTGGACTCAAGGGCCAAGGCCACCGGGCCACCGGGGCCCTGGTGGGAACAAGGAACTTCCCCGGGGCATGGGAGGCCGGACCTCAGCCGCCATGCTGGCAGGGACCCAGGAGTGTGTTCTCCTTTTCATTTTGTATGAGAATCAGAAGGAAAAAATGATACAGTAAGAATGACTCCATAAGGAATCCAGCCTGGACTGCATCACAGCGTCCTTTACTTTTCTCTTTTTCTGCCTTCTCGTGTCTTCTGGGGACCCCAAGTGGTCGAGGCACTTCTTAGGTGATCTTGGCTGGGAATTGCCAAGGGAGGCTCGGGAGACAGAGGCAGCCTGGAGGGGTGGGCTTCAGGGGGCTCAGCAGGGAGGCAAGGGAAAGGGGAAGAAGCAGTTAAGGAGGAGCTGGAGATAACCAAAACACAAGCCAGGAGCAGTGGCACACGCCTGTGCTCCCAGCACTCTGGGAGGCTGGGGCAGAAGGAATGGAAGTTTGAGCCCAGCCTGGGCCACTTAGCAATTTTGCAAGACTCTATCTCAAAAAATAAAAAAAGAACAATAAAAAAGAGGTGGAGACATAGGGAAGTACCATGACGTTGGTGCCCTTGACTTCTTTGGCCGCAGGTAACAGCACAGCTCCTCAGGGTGATGTTTCAAATGCATGGGATGCTACACAAACACTCACAAAGAAAGCCACTTATACCGAAGTCCTGCTATCAAAATATTGTGAAATATAAAATTTTGGCATATGTGTGCTTCTTTGTGAACACACTAAACAATGAGATCTTATATGTACTGTGATTTCAAAAGGAAGATGAGCAAACACATTATCCCAAGGTCTTGGTGACACAAAAAGCCCCGTCATGGGCACTGGAGACAAAAATCACAGGTCCTGCTAACAGCACTGTAGTTTACTGCCTATGTTAAAAAGTGAAGGAACTTGTCCACCGAAAACTAAGACATTGCTGAAGGAAATTAGGGAGGCTCAAAATCAATGGAAAGATACCCTTGTTCATGTATTGCAAGAGTTGATACCATTACAATGACAATCGCTGTCCAACTCATTTAGAGATTCAATGCAATTCCTAGCAAAATCCCAATGGCCTTCGCTGCTGTTGTTTATTGTTGTTGTTAATGATGATGTTTTTGTTGTTGGAGAAATGGAAACTGAGGGTCCCTGAAGAGTCCAAAACAGTCTTGAAACCAAAGAACCAAACTGGAGGACCCAATTTCAAAACTTACTACAGAGCTCCAGTAATCAAAACACCACGGCACCAGCATAGAAAAGGCATATAAATCAATGGACTGGAGCAAACAGTCCAGAAATAAAACTGTCCGTGGCCAACTGACTTTCATTAAAGGCGCCAAGACCATTGACTGGGGCAAAAAAATATCTCTTAACAAATAGTGCTAGAAAAAGCGTATGTCCAAATGCAAAGGAATGAAGGTGGATCCTTATGCCATAAACAAAAATGAATGGTTGGAATGAATAAGAGACCTAAATATAAAAGTTGAGCCACAAAATGCAAATCCAAACCACAGTGAGACACCACTTCCTACTCAGTGATGACACTAATTTAAAAATCATAACAAGTGCTGGTGAGGTTATGGAGACACAGAAACCCTTATCCATTGCTGACACACATGGAAAATGGTGCCACTGCTCTAGAAAACATGTTGGCAGTTCCACACCACGTGAAATATAAAATCTCAGGAACCTGCAACTCCATTCCTGGGTATATACACCAAAGAACCGTGTTCAAACAAAAACACATATATGAATGTTTGTGGATTCTCTATTTACAACAGCCAAAAGGTAGGAACAACCCAGGTGTCCAAAAAGAGGTAAGAGGGTAAACAAAGTGCACACATCCATACAACAAGATATTTATTGCCCACCACCACGGACAGGAAAGAACTAGCACCTGTGACAACTGGTCACACCTGGAAAGCACCACGCTAAGCGGAAGAACCACACAGAACAGTCACATCTTGTAAGAGTCCCCTTATGTGACATGTCCAGAACAAGGCAATCCATGAGGACAGAATACTGATTGGTGGTTGTCAGAGGCACGCTTATGAGGTCTCCTTCCAGGGCGATGGAAACATTCTGGAAGCAGATAGCTTGATGGTTGGGCATCACAGTGAGTATATTAAACACAATGTAACCTGTGTGCCATATATATTATACCACATTAAAAAAAAAACTGGGCTAGAGGAGGGAAGCTGGGTATCACAAGCTGCTAGGGGTCCTGATCAGCTTGTTCTGCCCCAGACCATAGCAGCCCTGTAGAAGAAGTGAGAGGCAACCCTGGGGGTGTTTTCCGGACAGAACATCCAGGAGCAAATACAAACAGGAAGTGGGCCTGCAGTGAAGTTTGTCGCAAGTGTATTAGGGGGCTTGGGACCATCCCAGGGGTTGTTGCCCAGCACCCTGACTGCTCTGTCCATTGTCATTCATAGAAGCATCCCGGTGAAGGCATCAATCATACAGTCACTCAACTGCCAAGGCACTAGCCCCTCACTAGTTCTCTGACGAATCAGCAAGGACTCCAGCAAGGACCAGCTGCAGAGGAAGGCATGGGATTCCCTGCACCCTCTGGTGTGGGGCCACCGCTCCTGCCAGGGGACTCTGGGGCCACCAGCCCACTGTAGGAGGGACAGGGGCACAGGATGTCTGCAGCAGCAGAGTCACCCACAATCCCCCAGCTACAGAGGACAGGGCGCCTGGGCTCTGCCATGTCAAATGGATACGGGTCTAACTCCTGCGTCACCCCTAGGTACCCTGGGTGACCCTGGCCCCACACCTCAAGCTCTCTGGCCTTGGTTCTCCTCCAGATGAGGACAGCAAGGTCAGCCTTTCAGAGACGACGATTCGGAAGCCAGAGAAAAGCAACACTATGAGGCCCTGGGCCGAGCAGGAGCTGGGTCGATGGCGGTGGTGGCTGTCACTCAGCTCTCTCTGTCCTCGCTCCCTCAGGGGAAGCAGAGAGGAAATGAGTGCTTCTGCTGAGTAATGCACTGCCAAAAAGAATCTTGGAGAAAGAAGACAAATGCTGACATCCTCGAGCATTCACAGCACTAAATATTTTAGGTAACCCACAGAGCAGTGAACACCAACAGACACACGCCCCCAGATGACTCAACCCACTCAACATCCACTCTGGTGGGGCCCCCTCTGCAGCTGGACCCTGAGCTCATGGGCTCTACCACCGTGGAGGCAGGTGGCCAAATCCAGCAGGATGCACCTCGGGGCTCAAGGTCACCGGGTGTCCGAATGCATTCCAGGGTCTTCGGCAAGACCGCCACCCCGGAAGACCCCGACACACGCTGCTGAGGAAACAGCATCACAGAAGGTGAAGACGTAACTCGTGCGCCTTGGGACACGCCAGGGGCTGACTGGACAGGCACACCGGAAGCTCAAGGTCATTCAGGAGGCGAGAAAGAGATTCCAACCACCGCCAGGTCATCTGTGACAGGATCCCAAGGGGCACTGCTCCCAGCAGGCATGCCAGCTCTGAAGACCAAACGTCTCTCCTCCGAGCCCTGCGCTGACGCTGAAGGACGCTCACGTTCAGAGCCAACCTTGTGGTCCCTGGAGGCCCCAGAGGTGACAGGGTCCCGGTGAGGGGCGTGGCTGACCACCAAACCCTTCACTCCCAGACACAGGGAGCGAGCGAGTGTAGGCCTCCGAGAAGAGCCAGCCGCTCCTCACCCCACAGCCCCACAACGGACCTTGACCCTGCCCATGACGGACCCTCCTTCCCGTCTTCCGACGCAGGGAGGGGTCCAGGAAGCAGCAGCCTGCAGCATAGGACACGCTGCTCTGAACAGGGGAGGGGAAGTACAATTTAAATAATGCTTAGGTTGAGCTTATTTGAGAAACAACTCAGGTCCCGTTTCTTCTCGGCACAGATACACCTCAGATTAATTAAATGCCTGCTTCTCTCCCTGACACCAGCTGCCTCCGAAGCCTAGACTCTTGGCCACCACGGATGATTCATCCTGCCATCCCTGCATGGCGGAGTCTTACAAAGCCCCCTCTTCCCCCCCCGCCCGCCACCAGTGGTTACCTAGCAACAAGCCTAGCAACCTCGCAGCCAAGAGATTAATCCCTGCGTGATGATCATAAAGTAATATCCAAAACAACATGTCATTTCAAGGATGCCATCCAAAGGCACACGAAGACGAGGCATGCCCGATGACAGAGACAAAGGGAACACCCTGTTCTCCTGTTGTTTTGGTATCTGAAAGGCAGGATCTCCTCATGCTCACGCACACAGGGTGAGAACCAAGCACCATGCATGCAGGAGCGGCCCTGTGGCCAGGGTGTGCACTGGTACACAGGGGCCAGCAAGGGCAGGTCGTTCGTCCTAACCTTCTGGTTCCCACACCCGCTCGGCCCAGTGTTCAGAGACCAGGCTCCGCATGACAGCCACGTGCCTCCTTGTGCGCGTGCGCCCGGAGACGTCACAAATGCCGCTGCGCCATGAAAGGCTGGGGACCGTTCCAGAAGGGCAGGCACTCAGCATTCCCAAAAGGCTCCAGCCAGACCAGAAGTTTCCAAGACCCAGCAGCATCAGCACCACCCGGAGGGCAGGTTAGGCTGCTTGTCCCAGGCGGCCCAGACACACCCGGGGAAACAGGTCTTGGAGGTGGCACTAGAACACAGGTCACTGGGCTGCTGAAGTCCGGCCACGGTCTCCCGTGTCCCCACAGCAGGGCCGCCTGGCTCCAGTCACGCCTCTATGCTCCCTGATGTGAAGGACGCACCCCTGAACCGGGCCCACAGACAGGACTCGCTCAGCCAGCTGACGGTGAGCATACACAATCAAGGGGCCCATGGGGACACCCTGGAAATCTCGCCAAGTCCCCTTCACAAGGGGCAGGTGGCACCATCAGTCATGCATTTACTTATCAAGCTGCTGCATGGGACGCCAGGGAGATGGTATCCAGGCTGCCGTCTGCTGGCACAGGCTGCCCGTGAGTCAGTTCTGTCTGTACTCGGAGTCCCCGAGCCCTCAGTCTACGGCCCACATTCTTGCCTCGAGGGTTGCCATGGCCTGGCTCCCTTCCCAAGGTCACCGACTTGGGTCACGGGGCCTCCACTTCTCAAGGCCGCCCCTCTGGACCTCAGACAGCAAGGTCCCCTGAACACATCCCCTGAATGCTGATTTCCGGCAGGCACCACCACTCCCTCCCGGCTGTTTTACTTTTTTCTTGAGAGTTGTGGGGAATCTCGGCCACCCTGCAACCACCCAAGGGCCTGCCAGCTCCCCAGAGAGGGAACTCAGGAGAGGGGCGACAGGGGAACGAGGCAGCTGTCCTAGGATGGCCTGAGGGGCCTGAGCCGGTGCAGACCCGAAGCACCGGAGTCACAGTGTGGAGCAGCAGCAGCCTGGGCAGGGTCTGAATCCAACAAGCAGGGTGCATTCGGAGGAGCAGCCACCCTGTACCTGGTCCCCTTGGGCTGAGACTCCCCGCCAAGCTGGGGCAGAGGCAGAGCAGGCTGCCTTGGGATCCTGTGCTCTGCCTCAGTTTCCCCTCAGCTGTAAGATGCAGATGGTAAAGGCACCCACCTCGGGCAGTGTTTACAAGGCTGAATGCAATAACAAGCATAACGAGCTGGAAGCAGAGTCGGGCTCCAGGGAATACACACTCGGTTAGATGCTGTCACAGCCTCCTCCTCAAGAAGGGCAACGGCGACGTGCGGGCCGGGGCAACTGATCCCAACTGAGGGCCCCAGGGGACTTCAGCACTGTACGGGTCTGGACTGGGCGCTGCGGAGCTTCCTGCTGGGGCTGGAGCCTGGGCCGTGGTCAGGAGGATGCTGCCTTTAGTCATTTGGGGTTTGTTTTGTTTGTCTGTGTTTTGAGACAGGGTCTCATTATGGAGTTCAGGCTGGATTTGATCTCCCTTGTAGCCCAGGCTGGCCTGGAACTCAGCAATCCTCCTGCCACAGCCTCCTGAGTGCTGGGATTACTGCTATGAGCCACCACTCCTAGCTTTTTAAATTTTTTATTATTTTATTTTATTTTTGAGACTGGATCTCGATCAAGGCACTGACTTTGGAGCCAGAGAGTTGTGGGGAATCGTGGCCACCTGTGACCAGCTAAGACTCAACAGCCTGATGTGGAGAGAGGCTGGGGAGGGCCCCGTGGGGAATGGGCTGGGAATCATGAAGGGGCGACAGAAGCTAAGTGCAGAACGCACCTGGCTGGGCGTGAGCCTCACCAAGGGCAGCCATCACCTCCTCGGAGCCCCAGGAGGTGGCAGCAGAGCTGGGCAGGGCTCCTGCCACAGCAGCCAGGCCCCAAAGGACACGGATCATCCTAGGCCTTCCGAGACCTCAGGCTCCAGGCAACAGAAGCCAAGGAATCTTGCAGTCCCAGCCATGGCAACGGAGAGCCCTGGTGGCACATATGCGTCACCCCTGCCTGGGGCAAGGGGCCCAGGGGCCTTTACAGGTGATCTCGTGGGAAAAACATGAACCAAGGACACAGCAGGGCCAGAGCCTGGCACGCATTGACGCTCAACAGATGGAGAAGCCACTCGGGGGCCACACTGCTCCCTGCTCTGCAAGGACTAACGTGTCAAGGCTGGGGAGGCATAGGCCAAATCAGGGTAGACGCCCAGACACACTTGGACATCCCGACACCACGACACTGGCTTCAAGGTCACTCCTGCCTCGACCTGGGTCAGCAGCTGCTTCCAGGTGCCCATGGGAGCAGGTGAAGCCCACGCCAATGTCACCAGCCAGAGCAGGGGACGGGCACCGACCTGGGGTCAGTCCAACTGGGCCTGGCCATGAGCCTCACGCACATCAGCTGCTGAGCCAGGAGCTACCAAAGGGCATCTCAGCACACGATGCCCTGCCACAGAACAGGGTCCGCAGCGCAGACTTCTGTGTTCCTAGCATCCTTGGCCAGGAAATGGGCATCCGCACAGCGCCTGCTGCGCCTCAGGAGGCAGTGGTAGGGGATTCCGGGAGGAGGAGACTGCTCACACAGTGAACGCCAACGCCACCGCCGGGGTGCAGGAGAGAGCCAGGCAGACCCAGGGGCAGTGTGGGGACAGGAAGGACCGACATGAAGGTCACTTAGGCCCCACCGGTCCCCAGTCACTCCTGGAAGCCTCTCTCTGGCTTCCCTTTCCTTTATTAACCACCAGGGACGGATACCAGGGGTGACCAGAGGGCCAGTCGGGTGTCTCTCCAGGCCTGAGGACCCTCAATGTCCCCGATCCACCCCTGCGCACCTCAGCCAGGGCCACCATTTCTCCTCCTCTCCTGCGTTTCCCAGAGCAGGTTCCGCACAGCCCTGGCTGGGCCCCGCCCCTTCCGCACCTCCCCACACACACAGGAGGGCAGAGGGCAGGGGGTCCTGGCCTTGCCACACAGCTGTGCCCACTAGATGCCTCTGCCTCCCCCTCCCACCGGGGCTCATGTCCAGGAGCTCACCCAACTGAGAGGCTCAGAGCCGGGCTGGCACGAGGTAAGCACTGTGTGTTAATCTTTTGATACTGTCTGCTGCCTTCCTGGAACTGTCAGGCAAATGTTTAATGTTTGGCAAGTGACTTTGCCGTGTGTTTATTATAACTTTGTCTAAAAGAACATTCATGAGTGGGTTTGCCCTGTTACAAAAATAAGTAATACATGATCATTCTGGAAGTGGAAGAGGAGGAAAGATTTTTTACTAGCCAAGATAACACCTTGGTGGGCCGCTGGAAGCCCGTCTGCACAGCTGGGGTTGACTCCCACTCTGGGCCCCTGTCCTGTACCCCTGTGGGTCACTGCTCGCCCTCACCCCAGGCCCACTCACCTTGAACCTCTCAGTGACACCCTCCGTGACGCTGATGGTGAACTCGGCTATCTTGGGGGGACGCGCTTTGCCTTTCTTGCGATCGGGTTCATATTCAGTCTTCGTCTTCACGACCACCTTAGCAGGGAACAGAGCAGCACCCGTCAGTGGTGACCCAGATGTGCTCGGACACCTGGGCCCAAAGCGGGCGGGTCTGGGCACAATCGTGTCCAAAGCCACTGTTTCTCCTGGAAGCAATTCCCAAACAGAATGAGCACAGCCACCTCTTACCGGAAACCTCCCCGAGCCATCACTTCCGGAGCAAAACCCACTCAGAACCCAGAGCACAAGCCCCGGAGGGAACCGGTACAACAGCGAGAAGAGAGGCCAGTTGCACTGGCCAAGGTCACGCAGCTAATAAATGGTAGGGTGCGGGCTGCTCGACATTGACTCCTAATCCACTGCTCCTTCCACCCAGCAGAGCTCCTGCCTTGGCCTAGGGACTTGGGAGGCTGCGTCTGCTTTTGCCAAGGCCCTTACGTGCCACCCACCCGCCCTAGGCAAAACCAGACAGTCAGAATGCACTGCTCCTCATTCGTCCACATGCAGCCTCCCCAACAGTGGGGAGGGTGCACAGCCTGAGTTGGCACTTGGTGTCACCTTGCCGTCCTCAAATCCCCAAGGCATCCATCTAGCCACGTGACCTTGGGCTTGCATGTAGTGAACAGAGAACAAGGCTCATCTCAGCAGGCGACTGAGGAGGAAACTGGAATCCCAGCCCAGTATGGGGAGCCTGGCAGTGTTCTCACCAGACTCAGTCTGCATCTGCCAGTGACAGATTAGGTGAGCTCGGACAGGTCCCTTGAACTCTGAGCCTTCACCTCCACATCTGCAAAATGGGGCAACCTTGGCAGTGACCTCACAGTGCTGTCACACTGAGGAACCTCAGCCTACAAAGTGGCAGAACAGGCATTCACCAAACGTCAGCCAGGATGGTCCCTGCCGTCACTGGCCTCCTGTGACATGGCCCCTCGGTTCCAGTCTCCCAGTGTGTGCACCCGGGGCAGGTGACGCTGTCTCCCTGAACCCAGGTTGCTGGCAACACAAGTCGATGTGGTTCCGGGTAAGAGATCCGGCTACAAACCAAGTGGAATGAGACACCCTTCCAGAAACTGTGCGTCCTGGACGGGCAGCCTTAACCTTCAGCGCAGTGACCTTCGGCACAGCCCGGAACGTGCTGAGCCTCCATCTCCTCATCTATGACCTCGGTAGCCTGCTAGGCCAACCATCAGTCCCTGCTAGAACTCGCTTCTGGGACACACCTGTCCACCAGGGACCCCTCAGTTCCAACATTCCCAGGGATGAGAGACTGGTGCCTTCCAGAGACACCCAGGCCACCCCTGGGCACCTGGCCCGGCTGGCCAGGATTCCATACCTGCCTGAATCACTACTCTCGTAATACGCCAGCTGTGCCAGACAGTTCTGGAATGGAACAGACTAAAGCTCGATGGGGCTCAGGCCAAGCAGAAGGGGTCACCTGACGGAGGTGCTGCTTCAGGACACAGGATTCCTGGCACCTGAACCGAGCAGCTGGGGATTCAGGCTGGAGGGGAGGAGGGCATCAGGCCAGGCTCTGCTAACAGGACCAGCCTGGCACTCACACAGGGAGGGGTGGAGTGGCGCTAGAAGCCTCAGGTGAGCCCCTTCTCTGCAAAGCCCAGCCTGGCCCCTGAGCACCCTAGAATGGCCCCCGCTTGGTCGGGCGTGCACAGGTATGACCATCGGATCCCCCTTTCCCCCAGCGGAAACACCTGCTGCCAGCCCCCCACCCAAATCACAGACAATAGCGGTAGGGGACAAAAGCTCCCTGGGAGGCTGAATAATCTCTGGGGACCCCATGGGAACAAAGAAACCTCCAGGAAAACGACCCCACAGGGACACCTCCCACCCCACCCTGCCGCTGCAGGCAGCTCGCAAAGCCCTGAGTCAGAGCCTCTCTCCACCAGGGACCAGAGGAGACAATAAATGTAAAAGACTGGGGGATGGGGGTGGGGAAGGAGAGCGCAGCAGGAGGGTGGGAAAGGTAGCCCTGCTTAGGGCTTCTGATGAATCTTGCAATACAGTTGTCAAGCCTTTTAAAGATCCTGTTAACCTTCTGTTAACTCTGCATACCCTCTTACTGGAGAGATAACGACTTGATTGGATGCTATATTCCCCCCAAAGAGGGCATTCTTCAATTCAGCAAAAATGCTCCGGGAAAGACTAACGGTGGTTGTCCCCGGTTACACTAATCCTGAGCGAGCCCGGGCACTCATTTGGACGCCGCACAGAAGGAACAAAGAGAAAGGCGAAGAAGGAAGGAGGGCCTGGGAGAGCTCACACTGCACATGGCGCAGCCCGCCCGAGGGAGGCCGGTCAGCCCGCGGCAGAAAGGACCAGGAGGGGAGCCGTCCCGAGGGAGGGCCCAGCCGGCCAAGCCCCCGCCTCAGTGGGCCAATCAGATTGAAACGGGACCACTCCGCAAGGCACAGGGGCAGCTGCGCCCCCGAACCCCCGCTGGTGCCAGGGGCAAGGGAAGTACAGGACAGCTAGGGGACCAGGGGTCGCTCCCCGTCGGCCTGACCTCCAAAAATCAAGAAGGGACTGCGGACACCCAAGGCAGGGGCCCCAACATCACTAGATCCAGAAGCCAGCGCGCCGGGTACACTGTCCTCGCCGGCCTCCCTCTGCCAGCCCGAGCCCCCACCCCCACCCCCCACCCCGCTTCGCGTCCCCGGCGCACGCCACAATTCTTTTGTTTCGGCCACGGGAGATTTAGGGGTGCGCATCCCGGCAGCGGAGGGCGCCGGGGGTGGGGGGCTTACCTTATCCGGGGGCGGGAACTGCAGCTGATTGACATCGAGGGGCGTCATCAGGGGAATGGTGTCGAAGCCATCCTCCAGCAGCGGCTGCTTGGTGCCCTTCTCCGCGAAATTGTTCCCCAACTTCACCATGGTTCCGGTGGACTCGAGGCTGCCGCCTGCTGAGAGAGGGTGGCGCGGGGGTCACGCGTGCGAGCAGGCCCAGGCGGGGCGCGGGAGGACGGCCGGGCACAGGGGAGGGGTCCCGAGGACGAGCGGGCACGGCAGCTCGGGCTGTTTACCGACTCTCCTCTGGCGGGATGAAGCCGAGAAGGGGGCGCCGCCCCTGCCCAGCCCCTCTGGACGCGTCCCCCCTCCCGGAGCCGCGGCCGTGGACGAGCCGCCGCGTGCCCCGGGCCTCCTACTCGGGGACAGCAGCGGCCCCTAGCCCATCCCCACGGCAAGGCCGGGCCTCGGCCGCACTCACCCCACGCGCGCTCCGCAGGTCTGGGCTCCGAGCGCGCTCCGAGCCTCCGCGTCGGCCGCTCCCGCGCGCAGCAATGGCGGAGGCGGCGCGCATGGGCCGGGCGGGCGGGGGCGCAGCGATCGCGATCCGCGCTTCCCCCCCCTCCTCCGCGCGCCGCCTCCGCCCCGCCGCGCCCCGGCTGCGCGCAAAGGGACTGTGCACCTTCGCCTTGACGCAGCGCCCGCCCCCCAAAGGAACGCGGGCTCGGGGTGGGGGGGGGAGCGCTCCAGGCGCCGGGAGACGGCCCAGGGGGCTGAGCGTGCCCCGAAGGAAGGCTCCTGGCGATGCGGGGACGCCCCCGGGGAGAAGGGCGGGTTTCCCAGGAGCAGCCAGCAGGGGTGGCCCTGTCTGAGGACGCGGGTGCCGCCTGGGGAGGCAGAAAGGCAGGGTCCTCCCTCCCACTGCGGCTCCGAGGAGGGCCCCTCGGATGGCACCGGACCCTCCCAATGAAGTCAGGCGCCGGTTCGGGGAGGCCAACGCAGGAGGAGCGGAGGTGCGGCACCTCTGACCGCCCAGGCCCTGCTCGGCAGAGAGGAGGCGTCCCTTGAGCCCTGCGGGTTGGCGGGCCTGGGAATCGCCAGAGAATCGGGGGAATACCTTGAGCCCCAGGGTCAGTGTGGGAACCCGCCGATTTCGAAATCCCCCGGAAGGACCCCGCCTGGCCGGGCCGGGACAGGGCTCTGGGGTGGGCGCAGGGAAGGCTGGGGTCTCGGCCCACGGTGAGCCAGTAAGCTACGCGGACACCTGTGAAGGCGAGGGCGGTAGCTAGAAGCCTCCCAGGCGCTGATTGGGTGTGTCCCTGGCCAGGTAGGTGACCTGCAAAACCCAGTCTGTGGCTTCGAAAGGAGCGGTTTATGTCCCCATCTCGTGCCCCACGGAGGTACAGAGCCTAACCGCAGACACACACTGTAATCAGGCTCCACGCAGGGAGCCAGAGGGTGGATCCTTTCCTGTCCCTGCAGATCTCTGAGGAGGACCTCGCTGCCCCCAAGACAGACACAGTTCTCAGCTTGTCCTTTCCTTTCCTTTGCTGCCGTGCTGCCAGGCCTTGGGACTTCCTGTGTGGTTTTCTACCTCTGCTGATTGTACCTGGGCCCTGGGAAGTGCACAGCGCCCAGGACACTATGCTGCCCACCGGGAGCTCTTGGACAAGGGACTGCAAGTTGCAAGCCTTTGGCGGAGCGGGACGTCACCCAGTGGGCATCAGGGAGGAACATACTCCAGGCAGAGAAGCCTGTCAGCTCCCTGCGGCTGCTGCTACCAACAGAAACAACAGGTCTGAGTTCTTACTCCTGTGGAGGCTCCAGGGAAGCAGCGACTCCTCGTTCTGAGGGCTCCTGGCATTCCTGGCTTGCAGCCCCATCCCTCCTGCCACCCTTGTATCTGCCTCTCCCTCCCTGTCTCTCTAAGGACACTTGTCATCGGCCTTAGGGCCTACTCGGATGACCCAGGAGAAGCTCCTCCTCCCAAAGTGCTTCACTTACCACATCTGTTGCCATGCAAGGGACAGCCACTCTTTTACCACGCAAGATCAGATGCACAGGTTCCTGGGTTGGGACAGGGACCACTCTTTGGGGGTCACCACTCAGCTCACCGCAGGCATCGAGGGCACAGTGATGTGAGGGGACAAGTCATTTACAGGGGGCTATGGATGGCTCTGGGTGGGCCAGGGGCTGGCAAGGAATTAGACTGAAGAGCCCGTGGTCACAGAAACGGGGACAGCTGAAGCCATGGGGCTGGTTGTGGGGCAGCAGATGGAAGTGAAGTCAGCAGGGCTTGCTCACTTCTCTGGACCCAGCACCCACAGGGGAAGGCCAAGGCCACAGAGAATTCTGGACACCTATTTGGTTCCCTAAATGCCTCTTAGGTGCCCTCCAAGGTTACTGACAGAGGGGTCACTGTGTGCGCCCTCCCCAGGGCTCTGTGCAGAGGTGACCTGTCATTTCCAAGTCCAAGGCTTTCTGTGACTTCCCTTGCCCACTGGCTGAAGTCGGATTGTCATGGCAGCAGCCATGGATACTGAACCACATGTGTAGTGACTTTTCTATGGCCGTAAGGAAATGCCTGTGGCTGGGTACTTCATAAAGAAAAGAGGTTCTCTGGTTCATAGTTCTGGGGTTCAAGGGCACAAGGTCGACGACATCTGCTCTGCTCTGATGAGGACCTCAGCAAATTGGTATCATGATGGAGGGCCAGATCCCAGGTGAGACCAGAAGCCAGAGCCAGCAGGAGAGAACTGCCTCAGGGTCCCCTAATGATGACATCAATCCCAAGATCACCGACCCCAATGACCTCATTGGCCACAGCCTATTAAAGGCCCCAGCGCCTCTTACCGTCAGCCCACCAGGCATCGAGCTTCCCATATGGCTCATTGTGGGGATGAACTGCAACCAAACTGCAGCACCACAGCCTGACTTTGAAGCCTGTCTCTCCTTCCTAGCTGTGCCACTGTGGGGCAAGGAGATTAAACCCTCAGGGCCTCAGTTTCCCCATCTATAAAACAGAACCATAATGCCTCCATCATGGTGGTATCATGAGAATCAGATGAGCTATAATTTTACATTTTTAAAAACTGCCTCTTTCGGCCAGTTATTCTTGCTTTGACTTCTAATTCCATACCTTATCGTCTCTGCTCTCAGTTGCCTGTACTACGCTAGGGCAAGGTGAAAGGCCCCCTTCATGGCCTCCTAGGGCTCAAAGTGGCTGACAGCCTTCATCCTGAGTCCTGCGAGCCTCTTTGTAGCTCAGAGACCTGGGAAGAGGGCACCCAGGCTGCAGGGCTCCCAGCACAGCGGGGACAGCTGCAGACACTGGCTTGTCCCCTGCTTCTGCACCCGCAGGCGGATCCCAGGACAGGTGTAAGCCGAGCTGTGTGGGCAGCCACCCCGAGGCAGTGTGGTGATCAGCAAAGGTTCTGCTGGTTCCCCAGCCTGGCCATGCAGCCAGAGATACTTCACTTGAGTCTTTCTTTAAAAGTCGAGATATAATTCACCGGCCACAGATTCCTCCATTTTCGGGCGGACACTTCACTGTTTTGAGTGTGCTCATGAGGTCGAGCAACCATTGACACCAGCTCCCCAGCAGACTCGTCACCCCATAAATAAACCCAGGACACATTCTCAGTCACCCTGTGCTCTCCCACCTGCAGCTCTGAATTTGCCTCATGTGGCTCTGCCTGCTCCACATGCATCCTTGCCTGTGGCTTTAAGTGTCGCTGGTCCTCAGCTCTGAGTCAGCCGCTCACTGACACAGGCAGGGAGCAAAGACAAAGGCAGAATCGGTCTGCATTGTGAAAACCCAGCCTTGCCCCGTGCGGTCACCCGTGCCTCTTCCAGACTCCCCACAAAGCTGACCCCCACCCCATGGCCACCCCGCAGGCCCTTCCAAATGCTCCTTCCTTGGCCTAGAACACTTTCCCTGCACCTGGCCCAGTTACCAAACTCATACTCACCCTTCAAAGCCCAGTTCCAAAGTTACCTCCTCTTCGAACCTGTCTTTCTTATGCTTCTGGCAGGGTATTTCCGTCTGCTTTAGGCCATGGCCAAACCAGGGCAGAATAGCCTAGTCTTTCACTTCTGTGCCACCGAGTCTACAACAGGGCCTGGAATTCACTGAGCAGCACTTGGCTGAATAGGCAGCCACTTAGTGCCCACAGGAAGTTCAGGCGTTTGAGCGTCCAGCGTGGAAGGCAAATTCAGCTGTGTGGCCAGGAAACCGTCCTCTAATTCAAACTGGAGACAGCACTGCCCGTGACATCACGCTGACATTTTCCCTCCCAGGTGCAGCCTTACTATGAAATTCTGGAAAACTCCAAATGCTATTTCAAAAATGCACACCGTAGAGAAAACGAACATGAATACAATTTCCCGAGGTCCCCAGTGTCTCCTTTATATCTGTAATCCCAGCATTTGGCCTCACAAGCAGCCGGGAAATGGGTAGGGAACAAATGGACTGTGGATTTCTCTGTTTGTACTCAGAGGAGCCCAGTAACCGCTATCAGGCAGCATCTGGTGACCTGTTATGTATTTAAAGAGAATTGGGTGCTGTGTTTGGCTTTGGCTTTGGGGAAGGTTGTCTTTGTTGTCATTACTCTGCCTTCTTGTCTTAATGAATCCCTCAGCCATTCCCGCTTTTCTCCGATTATGTCTGACACCTACTTCCACTTCGGCTGAAGCTTTGACCTTGGGGTGCATGAGCAGGAAAGAGAGAGCCAAGGGCTCCGGGGAGCCCTCTGAGAACCTGGGCTTCCTTCTCTTGGCAGGAATAACAAAGGTGTTCCTTTTTTAGCTCCAAGATTTGGCATATAGACAAGACAATTTTTCAAATGCTCCCCTAGTGGTTCCCGTTTCTGGATTTCAGATCAGAGCGTTTCACTTCTGTTCGATCAACAGGCATCGAGTCAGCAGAAAGGGATTTCTTTTCGGCTGCATGGTCTTCTCCAAGATGCCAGGAACTCCGAATCCCTCCTTTTCCTCTCTCACAAGCCAGGCTGTTTTGAAGCAAGCAAACCTGCCTAACCCTGGGAGGCCATTTGAGTGGTAAAGCATTCAGGACAAGCGTTGCCCCGCCTAGCTGGAAGGGACTCCTAAGGCCAGTTGGTGGCCCCAAGGTTTTCCATCAGCATTTGTACCTCTCCTGCCTGAACACGGGCCCAAGGGGAAGGGGGCGCCTCGGGGCTTCTAAAGAGCACATCTGGTCAAATGCAGAAGCCAAAAGCCCAGTCTTGCGTGGGAGGAAATGCAGATCGGGTGAAGCATTCTCTTTGGCTTGAGGGCTTTTCAGAGGATGAGGAACCCCCTCAGCATTACCCCTGTCCCACTGAGTGGCACCAGCCACTCAGCAGAGGTAGAGCCTGTCCCCAGGGTTCCTGGCTTGTTCCTTACCTACGTGCATGGCAGGTAGTAGTCAGGGTCTCCCGAGAAGGCAGAGCCAACAGGAAACAGATAGAGACATCTGAGAGGGGACTTATGAGGGGGAGTTTCACAAGCAGTTAAGGGGGCAAGGGTTTCCCTGACAGCCATCTGCAAGCTGCAGACCCAGGGGCGCTGGTATCGTGGCTCAGCCCAAGACCAAAACCCTCAGACCCAAGGATGCGGATGTGATGGTGTAACTCTCTGAGGCCAAGGGACAGAGAACCTGGGGGAGGCTGGTGTGAGTCCTGGGGTCCAAGTTCAGAGAGCCTGGGGCTCAATGCCCAAGGGCAGGAGGAGGAGAGGGAGGGTCCCAGCTCCAGGAGAGAAATCCTTCTCTGTCCTTTTCTGTTGCACCCGGGTCCTCAGGCGACTGAACAGTGCACCCCAACCCCAGAGAGGGCAGATCTGCCCCTCTCCCCAGTCACGCCTGATCACCGGCCTCCCTCCACCCACAGCTGCCCTTCCGGCCCTGGGCGCCCTCAAACCCCTCTGGGACCTGAGCTGACCTGCGTAGCCGACTGCCTGCCTCAGTGGACTCTGCCCTCAGCCGGCCCTGTCCCTGGAAGAAGTCCCTGCTCCTCAAAGAAGAAGTCCTCTCTCTCAGTCTGTCACCATGAAGAGAATAGCCCAGGATAAATGAGAACCCAAACGATCCAGGGCACATTGAGGTCAAGCAAGCTATTGCAGGGGGCCTGGGGAACAAATTTCAAGGATCATATAATCTCATTTGGCTCTTCCCCACATTTTCAGAGCACTCCAGTATCACCCTGCACCTGCTAAGTTCTGGGTTTCTAGCTCATAACAATAACTTTTATTAAATTATTTAGCTGGTAAATGATTATAAAACCACTTTGCCAAAGTAAAGAACCACAGAAAGGCCAAATTCTAATAACAGTAATACCACCGTACGCTTGAATTAATTGTTATATTTATAAAGGCCGGAAGATGGATGAGCGCAATTCATTCCATGCTTTGTGGAGCTGGGGGTCCTCAGGCGCATGTGTGAGAGGTGCAGGTGCCCAAAGCTGACGAGCTGGAGACAGCAGGGCCGGGGCTGAGCTGCATTGCGGGCAACTCTCAGTGAGCTCATGGAGCTTTTCCATCCTGCGTCTCGGGATGCCAGCAGAAGCAGAGGGAAATTGGCCTGTGCCCACCCTAGCCAGCCTGGATCCATGGCCTGGAGCTGTGCCCGGACCCTGGCTATAGCGAGGTTATTTCCTCTAACATCCTTAATGTGCAACCTTCTCCCTGCCAGCCAGGCTCCCCTGGTTGCTCTGGCCCAGCTGCAG
Source organism: Heterocephalus glaber (assembly GCF_000247695.1). Next base: position 21,500,936 of record NW_004624755.1, on the reverse strand, counting down.
AATGGGGTTCAGTTCTTTATAAGCAGATTTTCCAGCAATTGCGTTTTGATCTCTTAGGCCTCATTTTCCTCCTTCTGGACCAGAGTCATGTGAAATGCAAGGCACGTTGTGCTGCCTTCCAAAGCAGAGGACCTTGAAAATTATTTAACTTGAAGAATCAAGTCAGCTTCATGGACATCCAGCTACCCAGCTGGGCCAGCGCAGCCAGCTGGGGCCCCTCACCCCTCACCAGCTGTCCCCAGGCTTCGGGGCCCACTTAGTGCCTGGGTCTGATTCTGTGGCCACCTGTGACCTCCACCTGCCAGGGGCCTGTGGGGCATCTCTCCCCACCCAGCTGCCACATGCTGCTGGTGTGCTGCTTGCAGTCTGCTGCATGCGTAGAATCCCAATTGCTAAGGTTATTAGGAGGATACCTGTTTTAAAAAGGAGAAAGAGGCTGTAGTGGGCTGAATAGTGTCCTTCCGAAATTCATGTCCCTGGGAGTCTCAGAATGTGACCTTGCTTGGAAATAGTCTTTGTGGTTAATTAAAGATAAAGATCTTGAAATGAGATCATCCTGGACTTAGGATGAGCCCTGTATCCCATGACCGGTGTCTTTATAAGAAAGAGGGAGAAAAAAATAAGGAAGAGGAACAGAGGGAGACACAGAGAGCAGAAGGTCATGGGACAACCGGGGCAAGGACTGAGTGACACAGTCATGAGCCAAGGAGCACAGGGGCTGGCTGGGCACCACCAGAAACTAGGACACAGGCAGGGAACAGAGAGGGAGCACAGCCCTGCTGCCACCTTGACTCTGAACCTGCGGCTTCCAAAACAGGAAGAGGACAGACTGGGCTTGTTGCAAACCATCCAGTTTGCGGTAATTTGTTAGGACAACCCTCAGAGACTAGTACCAAAGGTCTGTAGCTCAAATGGCTTTTACACTCTGTTTTCAAGATTCCGTATTTTGATGTCGCTGGCATTGGTCCGCATGTGCAGAGCACTTCACAAGCGTCTGTCTCCATGATGAGATCTCGTTAGCGGAGCGCTGCTTCTGCGGATGAGCTGGGGAGGGGCTGAGCTGGCGGCCTCTGTGACCGGAGCCCTGTCTGGGAATGATGCTGCTTCTCCAGGAGGAGAGCTCTCCACTTCCGGTTTCAGAACCACAGACTTGTATTTTAGAACTGGAATAGAACTGAGCATGAATGTAGCCCGGGGCTGTTTCTCGAAGTGCGGTCCTCACACAGGCAGCGCCCACCTAGCCTGGGACCTTGTGAGAAATGCAGGTTCCCAGCCCCACCCACCCATGCAGTCAGAATCTTGCATTTTAACAAGCTCCCTGGGGAGTCTGGCACACTCTCCAATTTCAGAACCACTCGCTCTAGGATTTGCAAACTGGATTGTGGCAAACTAGAATTCTGCCGGCCAGGTTATACTTGTCTGCATACTTTAAAAATTGCCTTTATTGGAAATATTTAAAAATTGGGAGATTTCACAAAACATCCAGATTTTTTTTTGCTTTCTTTTGAAAAATCAAGAGGTCTGACTACAAAGAAATTCCCACGTGGCAAAAATCAGTTGTACTGGGCCGGGGATGTAGCTCAGTGGCACCACACCTGCCTGGCAAGTGCAAGGTCCTGAGTTCAATCCTCAGTACCAAAAAAAAAAAATCAGCTGTATCTGGATGATAGCTGTCCACCGCCCACACCCCAGTCCTTTGGTCCTACCTCAGTTAGGGTTCTGCCTCCCTCACCTGAGCTTTTTCACTGCCTGGCCCCTGTGGGCCCTTGATCTTGAGACTTAATCTAGTCTAATACGTCATTTTACTGTGGAAGAAACTCAGACAAGCAAGGGAACCGGCATGGTTTTGAGGCCACACATTGATACTGGCACCACACATTGCTGGGTGATTTAGTTACTTTCTAGTCACTGAGACACGATGCCGGACACCTGCACATTAAAGGAGAGGTTCATTGGGCTCACAGTTGGAAGAGGCTTCAGTCCATCCTGGCTGGCTCCAAGATAAGTGGCCTGACAGGGAACCTAGAGGAGGAGAGACAGCTCCGGCCTGGCAGTGAGAAGCAGAGAGAGATGGAGGGAGGCGGAGGGAGACAGCTCCCCCAGGCCACGCCCCCAGGGACCACCTCCTTATGTTAGTTACTTTTTTCTCCTTGCTGAGACAAAATACTCAACACCTGAAGTTAAAAGGGAAAAGATTTATTTAGCTCACAGTTTGTAGAGCTTCAGTCCACAATCGGCCGGCTCCAAGGCGGGGTGGCATATGGCAGATTAAAGGTACCAAAGCAATGAGGGACCTGGACAGTCTTTCTGCCTCTTTGATTTTATCCAGACCACTGGGATTAGGCAGTGCCAAACCAATCAGTGGGCTGGTTTAGTAATCACCCACCCTTAATCCCAGTATCACACACTCTACAGTCAAAATCTAGATTCTGAAAAAGCCACCCATGACCACATGAGGCTTTGGGGAGACATCTAGACCCAAACCATAACACCCCTCCAACCAAGCTTCACCTCCCAACGTCACACTGAGCTATAAACTCATTGGTGGCCTAATCCACTGGTGAGCCTCACACACCCATGATCAGTCACCTCTCAAAGCCTCACCTGTAAGTGCATGAGGCTTTAGGGGACTCTGGATATAAACCATAGCATTAGGTGACTCGGACAGGTCAGAGCCCTTCATAGGTGCCAGAGACAAGGATAAGAAGCTTGTCCTTGGCAGGCCCAGCTTGGCTCCAAATTAGAAACCATCAGTGGCACCACAGGCCCATCACGAGAAAGGGAGGGGAACTGCAACAAGGCCAGGAGATGGACAAGGGGGAGAGATGCAAGGACTCAGACCATGGCCATGAAAAACCAGAGAAGAGTAATAAGGATGTAAGGAGCCTAGGGAGACTGGAGCCCTCACACACCCCTGAAGGGAAGGCGAACTGGCACACCCACTGTGGGAATCAATGTGGAGCTATTCAAAGGGGAAGCATGGAGTTAACATATGATGAGGCACTTCCACTCCCAGGCGTGTGCTCCAGAGGGTTAAAACTTCTGTTCCCACAAACATGTGTGTGTGTGTGTGTGTGTGTGTGTGTGTGTGTGTGTGTGTTTGCAAGAGCACTGATCCTAATAGCTAAGAAATGGAAAGAACCCAATGTCCGGCACCAAATGAGTGGATAAACAACAAGTCTGTCCCTGTGATGAGATACTATTCATCTCTAAGAAAGAAGACGCGGATAAGCCTGGAGAACACAACACTCCATGGAAGGAGCCAGTGTTGACTGCACTCATATGCAGTGTCCAGAAGAGCCATATCCATAGGGACAGGAGGGCGCGTGGCTGGCTGGGGCTGCAGAAGGGGACTGCTAATGAGCTTCTTTCTGAGTGATGACTAGTCCAGAATTAGATAGCAGTGATAATTGTTCAACAATGAATGTATGAAAAGCCGGTGAATTGTATGCTTCACAAGGGAGCATTTTGTGAATTACTACATGGCAAAAATTTTTTTAAATATGGCCAAAGGTAAGATGAGCAGAGCATTGATGGTGGAGGTGGGGGAACGAGAGTGTGGACTTCTGGTCAGTGAGCCTGGCCAGGCCAGTCCTGTTCGGGGTGCTCTCCAGCCTGTCTCATTAAGTCCCCAGCCCTGCGAGGCACAGAGGGCTCGTCACTCAATGTCACCCATACGGAACTGAGGCTCAGGGATGTGGAGTGCTTGCTCAAGGTTGCACAGCTGGAGGGGAGCTAGGTCTGCAGCCTCTACTTCCCTGCGCCTCGAGTCTGCAGGCTCTTGGGGGAGGGAGCAAGGGGCCTAGCACCGAGTCCACAGACTGGGTTGTCCACAAATGGAGCCTCTGTTGTGTGAAAGCCACTTGAAATGGGAGAAATGAAGGGAATAGGCGACCACTAGTTCATTCTATTCTCTGGGCCATCTGAGCTTCCGGAGATTGTTTTCCCACCTCCAACAATGACCCCTGAATGTGAAATGAAAATGTTTTCCCAACAAAAGACACATCCCTCCATGCAAGAGGGAAGGCTCTGCTGAGACTGGCCAGGCACTCCGCACTTCCACCTTGCCCCACACGGAAGGAGATGAGATTCATAAATGATAGAGCTAATTGTGTTTTTCTACAAGATTAATTTTATTGTCCTATTAACAGCTCCTTCTGAGGCCACTCAGGGGACGATTCTGTCTCAGCTTTCATCTCTGGAGCACTCATTAATAATGAGGTCACCTTTTAGCCAAGAGCCCTGCATGCCTCGGGCCAGGGCAACCTGAAGCTGTAAAGGACCCCAGAGCCCATACACTGCTCTCTCTGCTAATGTGGCTCCTCCAAGTCAGGGGAGGGTGTGCTGCTTGCGAAACCTGACATTAGCAGTGACAGCCAGCACTTGTCTGGAGTCTGCTAGGCTCCAGGCACCATGCAGAGGGCACTGTTTGTGAAACCCCACAACAGCGTGAGGTCAGTACCATCACTCCATTTTACAGATGAGGAGACGGAGTGTCACTGCCATGGAGTGGGAGGGCCTGAACCTACCTAACTGCAGATTGACATTCAGCATAGCTGGCTTCAAAGCCAGTGCTGCCCACCCTGCACATCTTATTCCAGAGCTTAGGCTGCTGGTGGACAGAGATCCCCCTGTCCTGAGGTCTAAAAGATGAATCAGGCAGAGACCTTTCTGACAAGGTGCATTGAGCACATTGGTCTTGGTTAGTTCCTGTTTTCTTGGTTGGTAGAGATGGGGCAGGTGCTGATGGATGGCTGGATGCCTCCCTGCATTACCAGTGATTGATCATCAGCTAAATGTCAGGCAAGCTCTTTCTTCTCTCTGGTGACTCCATGGTGAGTCACATTTTCCTCCATTTTCCAGATGAAGAAATCAGGTCCTGAGGCCAGACACTGAGTGACAGGCTGGCTCATCACTTAGGACCCAAACAACACTCGTTGAACGTGTGGGATGTTTGTGTCTTTACAATGATGGGCAACATTGGGTTGAACATCTCTGCACATATACAAGTCTCTGTGCACATGTTTGATAATGACTGTGGGCATCGGAATTCCTAGAAATGGAATTTGTCATGGTTTACATCTAGAATATCCTCCCACATCCCAGTGTGTTCCAATGTGGGGCTTTTGGAAGGTGATTGGATCATGGGGCCACTGTACTCATCAGTGGATTGATCCATTGGTGAGGTCATAGGTAAATGTGCTGTTAGGAGGCGGAGCTTGGTCAGAAGAGGTAGGTCCCTGAGGGTGCGACCTGGAAGGCGTGACCAGCTCCCCTCCCCTCTTTCTGTTTCCCAGCCGCCACAGGGTGAGCAGTTTTCCACCACTGTCCTTCCACCATTCTGTTTCTCCCTTGGGCCTGGCTTCCCATGGACTGAACCCCAAAATCATGAGCCAAACTCCTCCTTTGAGTTCTAGATGTCAGGTATTTTGTCCCAGTGATGGATAGCTGACTAATACAGAATTAGTGTTCAAAGGATATAATTTTTTGATCTATTATCTACTAGAGACTGGCAAGCTAAATGCTTGGTTTCCCAGCCTCAGTTGCAGAGGGGAGTAGGATCTTGAGACCCGGGCCTGAGGAGTGAGAACTACACAAAATGTTCTATGGGTCTCTGTGGGAAATATTTTATTTTCCTGTTAAAGGTGGACATAGAAGGCTTTCTCAGAAGCCACTGTTTCCCTCCCTTAAAGGCCACTGCTCTCTCCCTGGAGAAATGGAAAGACCTCAAGCTTCTGAGATGTTGCCCTGCTCAGCTGTGCCTCTCAGGGGGCCTGTGAGCTCCACTCCCCACCATCAGTTCCTAGTCCTTCCTGCTTTTTGACTTGTCCCATAGCCTCATTGCCCAGCTGTGGTGAGCGACAAGACGCCAGCACCTCTGGAATCACTATGGATGCAGGAGGAAGTGCCTTGGCTTTCTGAGCAGCCATGGTACATCGCAGCCTTTACAGAGCACAGCATGGGTGGGGGCTGTCCTTGGTGCTTGCAAGAATTATCGCTTGTCATTCTCACCACCCTCAAAGAGGCAGGACTCTTTGCATCCCCAATCTACAGATGAGGATACAGATGTCCAGAAGAGGTCCCTGCCGCTCCATGCTGGCTCTCGATGACTGTAGAGCAGTTGACTTTGTCTGTCAGGCAAGGGGTCTGGTGTTGATCAGCTTGACCGTGTCATGGAGGACAGAGGAGAGAAGCCGGAGAGAACTCAGTGAGCCAAAGCCTGGCCTGGGGGTGGGGACGAGAGATGGGATTCCACAGTAAGGAAGTGGTGTTTTGAGGGCTCTTTGGGATTAAACAAATAATCACCCCCATGCACTCTGAGCCAATGAGGAGGAAAGGAAAACAAACCTACTGATTTCCAAACTGTCAAGAGGGGAGACAGTTACAGCATCCGCCTGCGAGCTTTGGAAACGCAGAACTCAGGGCCGTGGGAAGAGATCGGTGGTGGGGTGGGAACAGGGAATCCATACTAGCACTCGGGAGACGGCCAGCCCCTCTGAGAGGCAGGTGTCAAGGGGTGTCGCCTCCCCCTGACAGGCTCTGAGCGCAGCCCGAGTCTTCCGGAGTGGGATCCAGCATTTGGGAATAGAAGTGATCTCTCAGAGGCAGCGAGGTAATGACAATGTATGCAGAGCCTGGCGGAGCCCGTGACCTGGCACGGCTTCCCTGAGCTCCACCAGGCTCTGGTGTCTGTGGCGAATACGCTTTCCTTAGCTGTGCCCAGGAACAGAGGCCCATGTTCCTGTCCTTCAGAACGACAACAAGCCCAGCAAACATGACAAGCGCAGGGGAAGATGAATGGCCAGGCTGAATGCTGCGTGGAATCTACTGGACACTTACACGGGTTGTGTGTCCAGCATTTTCATGGGCATTGTTATCTCGTAACAATGCCACCAAGGAGCTCATTTTATTCCAAAGGAAAATTTGGCTCCAAGAGGGAGGTGTCTCATGTGGGTCACCCTGCTAACAAGAAGCTAGGGCGGGCTGTGGACTCACATATTCTTTCATCCCCATCCCCTTGACTTCCCCAGCTCTCTGGGTCCCTTCTGACTGCAGTACTGTACCATAAGACTGGGGCATTGAGCCAAAGGTACATGTGTAAGCCAGGCATGGTGGTGCACACCTGTAATCCCACCACTCAGGAGGCTGAGGCAGGAGGATCGCTGCAAATTCAACACCAGCTTGGGCTACATACAGAGTTCAAGGCTGGCTTGGACTGCATAGTAGGACCCTGTCTCAGAAGAAAAAATAAATAGATACCCGTGTAAATGAGGGCTTCAGAAGCTCATGTGATGATTTCCTGTGGCTATCATAAGAAATTCCTGCAATCTCTGTTTCCAAATAAGGCACATTCAGCAGTACTGGGGATTAGAATTTAACATGGTTTTTGAAGGACGCAGTTTAATCCATACGCTATCATGAGGGAAACGCGTCAAAACCACAATAAGGAGAAAAAGAGAAAGATAAACAACACAATAAGATCCCAGTTCACGGGCCTGGGATTTAGCTCAGTGGTTCCGCTGCCTGCCTCACAAGTGCAAGGTCCTGAGTTCAATCCCTGGTACAAAAAAAAAAAGATACCAGTTCACATCCACTAGGCTGAGCATAATAAACAAGATGGGTAACAGTGCTGGCTCAGATGTGGAGTCATTGGTACTCTCTCCACTGCCGGTAAGAGCAGAAGATGGAAGAGCCTCCTTGGAACCCAGGTTGGTGGGTGCTCTAGAAGCTAGCTGTAGAGTTGCCATAGACTCAGATTTCCCACTTCTAGGTATAGACGAGGGTACCCAAAGAAAATGTCCAAAATTCCACTCAAAAATTGTACCTGGATGTTCACAGCAGCATTATTTATAATGACCAAACAACTGATGTCCATCAACTGACGAATAGATAACTAAAGTACAGCAGATCCACACGATAGAAGAATATTATTCAAAAATAAGAAGGCAAAGCACTGGCATATGCAACGATGTGGATAAGCCTAGGAAACATAAGGCTAAGTGAAGAAAGTCAGTTACAAAGGCACAAGCCCTGTGTGATTCCATTTATAGGAAATGTCCAGAATGGAGGGAGAACAGGTAGAGACCAGGGACAGTGGCGGAAAGGAGTTTCTTAGCCAGGCATGGCGGCGTAGGCCTGTAATCTCAGCACTCAGACTAAGGCAAGGGACCTCAAATGTGAGCCCAGCTTAGGCCATATGGCACACTACTGAGGCCCTGGCTCAAGATGAAACGTTTCATGGGCACTGTGTTTTCTCTTCCATGGTGGCCACCCTCACGCTGCAGGGTCCACTTCTCTTCCTGCTTTCACTTGTCCGACACACACTCTGCAGAGCCTGTTTCTTTTCCTATCTTTAATAAAACTTATCTATCATTAAAACAAAGACAAAATATTTTTAAAGGATGGAAATGTTGTTCAGTGCAATGTCCCTAGGTTCAATCCCCAGTAGCACAAAAATAATAACCAAAAGAGAATGCTTTTGAGGGGCTGGTGAACGTGTTCTATAACTGACTGTAACTACACAATGCTGAGACCATACTGAAGCCATGGAGTTGTACATTTTAAATGGGTGAACTGTATGGCGTCGGAATTTTATCTCAAAAAAGCTCTTACCAAAAAAATGGACTATGTATTTGTGGCTCTTCCTCTGAACTCTGTTCTATTCCACAATCCCTGTGTCTGATCCCTTTGCCAAAACCACAGTTATTGCTGAACTCTATGATAAGTCTTGAAATCGGGTCAGTTGTGCAGTTTTATTCTTTGATTTGAATGTTGTTTGGGCTATTTAGTTCCTTTGCCTTTTCATATAATTTTTATAATCAGCTGGTTCCTGACTACAAAAAGGTCCTGCTCAGATTATGATTGGCACATTAAGTCTCTATACAATTTGTAAAAAACTGACACCTTCCAACCCGGGATACAGTGTGCCTCTCCATTAATTTAGATATTCTTTTATCAAGCTTCATAGTTTTTACATACAGATTATGTACATATTTTGTACATACAACTTTGGGGAGAGAATGATTATAAAATATTCTGTTTTTTAAAATTTCAATTTCCAAAAATTTATTTCTACTATATAGAAATATGACTGAGTTCTGAATATTGGATCTGTAGCCTATGGCCTTGTTAAATTCGTTAATTCTAGAAGATCCCATTTTCTACCTAATCACACCGGTGCTAGCATTACTTCTTCCTTCCAAATTGAGGCACACTTTACCCTGTCCTGTTTCCCATCCTTGGGGTGAGGAAGACATTCACTTTTTCAATCTGAAGTAGAATGTTAAGTGAAGGTTTTTTGTAGATATGCTTTTTTCCAGTTAAGAAAATTCCATTCTGTCCTAGTTTGCTGAGGGTTTTGTTTTTATCATGAATAGATGTTTTATCCATCAAATGCCTTTTCCTTCATCTACTGAGGTGTTCCAGAAGGCTTCTCTTCTTTCACTATTGTCACAATGAACTACAGTGATCAGCATTGAAGTCCCCAGAGAAACTCCCCTTAGCTGTGATATAGTATCCCTTTTATATACTGATGGGCTTGGTCAACTGGATTTTGATGGTTTTTACATCTACGCTCATGATGGATCTTGGGCTATAGTTTTTCTTTCTGTTTCTTCTTTGTAATTTTGTTGTACATGTTTGATATTAGGCTAACACTGATCTCATAAAATGTGCTGGAAAGTGTTTCCTGCTGTCTTCCCAGGGAGATTCTGTGAAGTAGTTATTATTTCACCCTTAAATATTTGGTAAAATTAACTATGAAAACCATCTGGCCTGGAATTTCCTTCGTTGCACATTTTAAACTTTTAATTTAATTTCTTTAATAACTATGACTATTCAGATGACCTAGTCTTCATGTGTGAGGTGTAGTAGTCTGCAGATTTCAAAGAATTGATTTGTTTCATCTGTGTTTTCAAATCCATGAGGACTGAGATATTCATCTTATCCTGTTGATGTCAGCGAGTTCTACTGTGGAAGCTGCTGCTATGGTATGGACGAGCGGTTACCAAGGCCCATGTGTTAAAGGCTTGATCTCTAAGTGCTGACTGGATCACTGGGCTGTGCCCACAGAGGGCACTGTGGAATCCCACCACTCCTCTTCCCTTTTGCTCCTTAGCTGGTGATACAGCTGGTATATTAGTCACTTTTCCGTTGCTGACACAAAGCACCTGACATACACAACTGAAAGGAGAAAATTGTTGTCTTAGCTTATGGTTTCAGGGGCTTCAGTCCATGGCCAGCTGGCTCCAGGGCAGAAACATCATGGCAGAGGAGTGTGGTAAGGAAAAGCTGCTCAAATCATGAATCCAGAAAGTAAGAGAGGGGAGGATCCAGACTGGAAGGGGTCACGGACCAGATCCAGTCCCCAAGGTCATGCCCCATAGCCCACCCAGACACACCCGGAAGTGAGCTTTGCTATTCTCATATTTCTCAAGCCATTCAAGTTGATAATCAAGACTAACCATCACACACCATTTGTGATACCACGTGCCTCTCCCTGGTGCACTGCTCTCACCAGAGGCCCAGAAAAGCGGAGCCTCCAGCCTTGGCTAGAACTCCAGAACCATGAGCCATAACACACCTTTCCTCTTTACAAGTCAATTGCCTCGGGTACTTCATTACAGCACCAAGAAGCTGATACACAGCCCACTGTTTACTGGGCTGTATGGTAATACGGGTCTTCTCTCTTTTTTTCTTGGTCAGTCTGGCTAGGTTTCTCCCCCTCCCCTTACCACAATGGCCCCACCCCAGGCCTTCTTCCTCCTCCTCCTCCTCCTCCTCCTCCTCCTCCTCCTCCTCCTCCAACACTTGATTCCTCGGAGTCTCCATGCTTGCTGACACCTCTTCTTGTGTCCTGGAAAGTTAGGGGCCTGGAGTGGGACACGGCCTGCACAGGCAGGTGAGATGGCCAGGGGTCAGCAGCTAGCAGTGTGGCTCGTTCCAGTGTCGGGCGCCCAGGTGTGTCTTTGCAGGGTCACCGTGGTGACAGGAGGAGGAGGGACTCCCTTTGGTGGTTGAGCAGCTCTGTGTGCAGGAGGCGCACACATCACCCCACACGCCCCACCAGGTGAGCCCTCTGACCTATCTGCACCTCCCAAAGCCACCTCTCCCCCCACCCTGTCTCTGTTCCTCACTCATATTGTCATCTTGGGGCTGCTCCAACCCCAGGGCCCCAGCCTCTCCCACACGAGTGCCTACACAACCCTCAGTGCCCTGTGTGAGTGCTACTCTGCCCTCATAAATCAGCCCCAAAGAACCAGCTGATGAGCACCCCCCCATGCCTTGGGCGCCTGTGTCCCAGGGTTTGCTGAGCATTTATTTTGTGCTGAATATTAATCTAGCTTCATGCAAGGGTCAGAAGGCCAATCCAGGAACAGGCCTAGCATCCTACCATTTATAACCTATGAAAATGGCAACTTAGAGCGATTCAGCCCAAATCCTCCAGTTGCTCCTGAACACTATTGTAAAAGTGAGGGAACTGAGGCTTAAAAGATTCAGGAACTTACTGAGTCCCAAACTCAGATATTCGTTTCCTGTAGCCGTCACAACAAATACCACAAATCAGGTGCTCTAAAACAGAAATATATCCCTTCCCTGCTGGAAACCAGAGTCCAAAATCAGGTTTCCGGCAGGGCCTCTGCTGCCTCCCGAGAGCCATTGGCCATCCTGGGCAGCCTGGTCTGCGGCCCCTCTCCTGGGTCCCTGCTGCCACCTTCATGCCCCCCTGTCTGTCCCCTGCCAAATAAGGTAACCAGGAAGGTCCCGGATCAGGCCGCGGACAGCTCTTACAGGGCCACATTCAACTTGCAAGAGCTTCTCAGTCATGTCACCGGGTTTGGACCTGGTGATAGCATCCTGCACCTCCAGAGCAGGTGCCGGACCTGTGACCCGTGGGCTCCACTGTGTGGGACACAGTGTTCACAGGACCCGGTACCACCCTGCGTGCACTGAGCAGCAGTCACGGCCGGACAAGACCCCTAACCACTGGGAGCCCCCACACACACAAGGTCCCCGCAGTGCCTGCACCAGCCTAGCTTGTGCCGCGAGCTCTGTGGCTGCTCTCATGTGTTTACATTCTCTGCTTACAACTCGGTGTGGATGTCACTGCTTCCTGTCCCAGAATTCTGACAACGCATCAACAAGTATACTCATCTCTCGGTGGCAGCTATTTAATCAGCAAGTGTGGACAGGGCGCGGGGACACAGCGCTGATGCTGGCTGAGCCTGGGCTGAATCCTTCGAGAGGCCATTGGTGCCAGAGACAGAGGAGGCTGCCAGGTGAAGTGAGTAAGCGACCCCAGAGGAGCCACCACCTAGTGTCCCCTGCCCTCCCCGAGTGCCCTCCTGTCCCTCTGCAGACAGCAGCTCTGTTCCCATTTTAGGGAAATCCTACTGAGAGGCTGGGGCTCAGCAAAGACACAGGGCTGCAAGTGGTGAAAGTGGGTTTTGAACCCATGTCCTCTGCCTCCTCATGTTGGAGGTCTGGCAGGGGAGTTGATGGAGATCTCGAAGGACCATGGAGAAGGGGGTTTGAGCATCCTCAGCAGGGCTCCCTCTCTGCAGCGTTGGCCCTGCCTCACACACAGTAATTGTGTGAACACCAGGTCCCTCCGGTCGGGGGAGGCACGGGCGGGGGGCAGGGCCTTCTCTGCAGGAAGGAGCATGAGGCCGGTTCCCTTCTGCCCAGTGACCGACCTGTGGCCACACACGGGACAGTGGGGAGAGGCGGCCTGGCTGGAGTCACAGTCCCCCGGGGCCACTGGGAAGCAGCCAAGCTCACAGAGGGCCTTTGGCCAGGGTGTGCAGCAAGGGACCCGAATCCTCACCCTTGCCATCCCGGTGGCTCCCCTAAGACCCGCTGTTTGGAGCAGGGTCTCTGCTCAGCCCCTCCACTCTGTGCCATGTGCTTTGTGCCCGTTAGCTCCATGCCAACCTAAGGAAGCGGGGGCACGGTGCCCATTTTCCAGGACGGGAAACTGAGGCTCTCAAAGGTTGAGTCATGCTTCTACCTCTCGGCAGCAAGCACACAGCAGGGCTGGGCCTCAAGCTTGCATGTGGGCACTTCCGAACCATAGCGTGTATTCAGCCTCACACTCGGCCAGCACTTAGCAAGGGCCTCGTGCTATCCAGCCACTGTTTCTGGGTCCTGGGGACACAGTGGTGAGGACACAAAACAAAGCCCTGGATTCTAGGGGTTTGGGGTGTGGGGAGGGGACAGGTTCAGCATCAAGAGGACACAGGGAGCCCTGCTCGGGTGGTTCGGGAGGTTTCCAGAAAGGCGGTGCAGCCGGGTGGGTCTCCCGGACAAATGGGTTCTTCAGAAACATTAGGGCAGGAGACAGAACAATGACCCTCTGGGGCCCCTTGAGGAGGGTAGGGATACTGGAGCCCAGGGCACTCCAGGGCCCCGGGGGCACCGAGATCAGAGAGGAGGGCAGAGGAGAGGCCCGGGCCTTCCATGCCCCCTGCCAGGCTCAGAACTTAGCCCCTGAGTAGGCCTGTCCTGCGGGCTCTCGGGGTTCAGATGTCCCCAGTGTCCATGGGCCCCCTGGCCAGGCCCCAGCAGATGCCAGCGGATCTGCAGCCACCTGTCAGTTTTGGGGCCCCTCAGGAGACAGACAGGCTGGGAGCCTTTGCCTGCGGGCAGGATTGGGCCAGGTCCCGTGTGCCCGTGAGGCCAGGTGCTGGAGCGCACCCTTCAGCGCTGTGGAGCTCCTGATATCCCTAACCAGAGACACCTGCTGGGCGAGGGCGTCCAGGAGCGTGGCACTGCCACACCCCACTGCCAGCTGTGGCACTGTCTGCCCCTGGCTTCTGGGGAGGAGGGACAGTGCTGTCCCCACTGGGCACAGACCTGGACAGGGTGCAGCCAGGAACCACTTGCCAGTGGGCGAAAGCCTTGGGAGAGGGCAGTGCCCTGGGAAGAGGGACGGGGCGGGGGGAGAACAGGCTGTGATCCCATCTGTCTTCACAGAGCTCCGGCTTCCTGTGCTGCGATATGGTCCCTTCCTCCTCCACGTGCACCTCCCGGAGCGAGCTGTGCTGGCACCTTGCCCTGAACCTGCAAACTGTGAGCTAAATAAACCTCTTCTCTTAACACACACACACAGGTTGCAGACTTGTAGCTTAGCAAGGGGCTATGGTTTGAATTTCCCCCTGGGAAGTCCTGGTGAAATTTAATGCCATTATGAGGCATTAAGAGGTGGGACCAGGTGGGACTTTCAAGGGTTATTAGGTCTCGAGGCCTTGGCCTTCAAGGTCCGACCTTTGCACAGGTCAGTGGATTACTGGCTATGGCCCCGGGATTATCACAGGAGTGGGTCTGTTTGACAAGCCAGTGTGCCTCCCCTCTCACCATGCGACAGCCTGTGCCCCCTGGGACTCCTCGGAGTCCCCACCAGTGCGAAGGTTCTTAACAGATGTGACCACCGGGCCTTGAATGTCTCAGGCTCCAGAACCCTGAGCTGAGCAAACCTTTATAATGAACGGTGTGTGGAATGCAGGGACAGAAATCGAAAGCAGCCCAAGCCACCACTCCACCTGTAAGGCTGTGGCTGGGACTGGCTGGCCCCGGAGAGACGTCCAAAGGGGACTCAGCTGTGTGGCTTGCAGCCTTTTGGTTCCTGCGGGCAGGCAAGTGTGTGCGAGGACCCGCTCCTTGGGACCTCCTGGCTCCCTGGTTTTGGGGCTGACTCGAGTGCCTCCACTGTGCGCTGACAGCACTCACACAGATCATCAGGCACACAAAGACCCGCCTGGGCGAGGTGTGGGACAGTGGCTTCCGTGCTCCCCCAGCAGTTCCAGGCCTCTGCAACTCGGGAGTCCGGGAGTCTGTTTATAAACCTTTACCGTTCAAGAGCTTTCGGTTTTGTTTGTTTTTCTAGCACTGGGGATAGAACCCAGGGTGTTGCACACGCTAGGCAAGGTCTCGCTAAATTGCCTAAACCCACCTGGAACTTGCAACTCTCCTGCCTCAGCTTCCTGAGTAGCTGGGATTACAGGCATGCACCACCATGCCCAATTTATTCAAGAGTTTCGAGAGAGAATAGTTTCCACTTTTCCACCTTCCCAGAGGTTAGGTGAGGCTGAAAGTGCCAAGTCTCTAATCCCTGGGTCCTTTGGTGCCCAGCCCCGCCCTGAGGGTAGAAAGAGGCTCCATGCCGAGTCAGCGCAGACTGCAGCCGGATTGGAACGGCTCACTTCGAGTAACAGAAGACTCTCCTGTTACTCGGGAAATCCCCGGGGCTTTGGGAGCTCTGTGATTGAGTCCAGGGACAAGGACCAAATATATTTCATAACATGCCCCAGGGCCCCCGTCTGTGTCTGAGATGGGCCTTCTGCCCCCTCAGATCTGCACTCCTTTCCAGCGGGATGTAGCGTCCTCTGATGAGCCGCAGTATAATGAGCACCCCAAGCCCTTTCTTCTGCATAGTTTTGTACACATTTGTGTTCCTGCTGGGCCTCCCATTCTGGATCCTTTTTCACAGTGTCAGCATTCTTCTAAGTGAGCGCAAAGTCTCTGTGAACATTTTTCTCTCCAGCCAGCGCACCACTGTTTACTTAAACAATCCCTATGGTTAGACATTTAAACTATTCCTAATTTGTCTTGACCACGAATTTTCAAATGTTGCCATAACATCTTTGTACAGGAAGTTTGACCACAGCTCTGGTTATTTCTGCTGGGCAGAGTTCAGGAGTGGAGTCATGGAATGAGAGGCGATGAGTGGCCCCCTCGGAAGCTCTGGGGAACGATGGAATTGCTCCCCCAGAGGCCACGGGCGAAGGAGGGGTGACGGCCAACACACGGTTCCAGCATTGACAATGACTGGTTTATTTTAAAATGTTTTGCTAGTTTGAAGGGCAAGCAATGGAGCCTTGCATCAGCTTCTGTCTGCTTGCTCACTGGGGGTGGAGACTTTCCCAGGCTGGGAGCTTTTCCTGCCACGGGCCACCTGTCCCCACTCCTACTCCCGACCTCCATGTGACTGACAATGCAGCTACAGTTTGGCATCAAACAGGGCATGGCCTGGTGAGGAGACTGAAGGAGGGACAACGAGCCAACCCAAAGCAAAAGGCCCCGCATTGTCAGGATCCCAGAGTCCAGTGGGGCCACCAGGGACGCGCTCACTGCCCCGCCTTCTCGATGTGTGCTAAGAGCACTGAAGGCCGGACACAATGACATCCGTCTAGTTCGTGTCCATCTGCAACCTCAGATGACGACCTCCAGGGAAAAGGTCATGGCCACTGCCCTTGGCTAAGGGGAGGACACGCCGGGGGGCGGTGAACCCTAAGCCCGCCACGCCTGGTGTCCTGAGGAGCGGAAAAGAGACCGGGACAGACCCAGAGGGAGCAGCCTGGGGACGACTGAGGCAGAGAATGGAGTGATGCAGCTGCGAGCCCGCGAGGGCCGGGAGCTGCCAGCAGCCGGCTGAGCACGCGCTGGCACGAGGCGGGGCACTGGGCAGATGGGTTGCGCCGGAACAAGGGGACACAGGAGGACGATATGACCAGATGACTCTGCCCCCCCAAAACCAAACAGGCTGGCAGAGACAGGAAGGATGTGTTGCTGTGTCTGCCCATCTGGGGTGATTTGTCCAGCAGCCGCGGGACGCGAGTTCAGGGCTATGGCGGTGGCAGGGGCAGCTCACAGGATGAGCAGACAGCATGGCCCAGGCTGTCAGAGAATTCGAGCTCCACCCCTGCTCCCACACCTCCCGTGCCTTTCTGCGCCTTGGTTTCCCCTTCTGCAAGTCAGCAGTAGCGTGCATCTCACAGGGCTGCTGTAAGGGTTGAAGCGGTCCTGGATGCTGGAGCTCTGACACAGCGGCCATCTTGTCTTTGTTAATGCCTTAATTGTTCTTGGCTCTGGTTTTGAGACAGGGTCTAAGTTGCCAAGGCTGGCCTCCTGGAACTTGCCATCCTCCGGCCGCAAGCTCTTGAGCCTTTGCACTGAGCTGCAACCCCCACCGCCTTTTTTATTTTCCATATTGAGACAAGTTTCCACTAAGTCACTACATTGCCTGGGCTGAGCTCAAACTTTTGATTGTTCTGCCTCAGCCTCCTGGAGTGTTGGGATTACCAGTGTGCATTACCATGCATGGCTTCAGGTGATTCTTCTACCCTGGGACAGCAGGAAGCCCCATGCTGTGGACCAAGCCTCTCCTCCAGTCGGGGCAGCAAGTGGGCACCTCGGCTCAGGAGCAGAGGCCCAGCGCTTCCTGGCTCAGGGGGAAGTCCTGCCATCTGGGTGGGTGCCAAAGCTGTCACTTACTGCGAAAGTCAGCAAGGTCCAGAGAGGCCATGCGACTGCCCAGGACCACACTGTGGGAAGGGGCGGCACCTGGGCCATGGGGTCCCTTTTGCTCAGCCAGGCAGGAAGCGAAATCCAGAGCCATGCGTGGCTTCCTCCTGCCCCTCTGCCACCCTCGCCAGCCACATTGGCAGCTCTGGGGACTGTCCCTGCTGCGCACGCCTGGGAAACAGGGCTGGTCCAGCCCTGTGGTTTGTCCACAGCCCACAGCTTGTGTATTCCCATACGGGCTCTTTCCCGCCAATGAAAATCAAGACCAGCTACTGAAAGAAGGTTGTAAAATCTTAAAATCACAGGGCTGGAGGGAAACTTCGTTTCTCATCTACTGTTTCCAAAGTGATGATTTCATGGGGGAAAATTCAATGGTTAACAAACACCAAATAAGAAAAATCATAAAATAAAAATGCCAGGTCCCATTAATTTTTAAGCACTACCCAGGTGCCAGGTACCATGCTCAGTTCTGTGGCAGTGGCCAACTGAGGCTGAGTGAAATGTTGAGCCCAAAACAGATTCCCTTCTTGCTTTGGCCACTGGGAAGCTCATGGCTAAAGATGGAGTTGTGTATTAGTTTGCTGGTGTTGCCATAACAAAATACCACAAAGAGATGGGATTAAACAACGGAAACTGATCGTCTCATGGACCTCAAGACCAGAAGTCTGAACCCAAGGCCTTGGCATTAGCGAAGCTTTATTCCTGGTCCTGTTGGATTCTGGTATTTTCTTAGTTTGTGGCAGCAAAAGTCCAGTCTGCACCTGCTGTTTCCGCTGAGTGTATCTGTATCCGAGCTTCCCCTCTTTATAAGGATGCCAGTCGCCTAACCTATGCCAGTCTGATCTCATCCTAACCTAATTACGTCTAAGCAACTTGATTTCTGAGTGAGGTCATAGGACCTGGCCATCTCTCCCTGTGTCCTCCCGTGGCCTTTGTGAGTCCCTGCTCGTGAGAGGACAGCAGGCCAGCTGTCAGGTGGGTCCCCTTATGAGGCCCGAGTCCTTTAGGCTCCAGGTCCTGCCCCTGAGACCTCACTCACCTTAGTTATATCCTTAGAGGCCTCATCTCCAAATGCAGCCACAGCAGGACCCGGGGCCTTACCTATGAATTCTGCAAGGTCACACACCCAGCCCATGACCAGCCCAAAGAGCATGTTGTGCATTTGCATGTAGCAACCGTATCCCCTGGTTTTGCCGTATCCTGTGTCTCTAATTTCCCCTGGTCCCTGGCTCTTTATGTATTTTAGAAACACAAAAAACATTCTGTATTTTTATAGTCTTAGAGCGAGGCAGGTCTATATCAATAACAGTAGGGGAGAAAACTGCCCCATGTGGTGTCCTGGAGCCCGAGGGACAGAAGCTGGGGACCAGTTGGTCATTTCCAGCATCTCTTCTGTCCGTGGTTTTCATGGGAACCCTTGGGGACTCGGGTGCAAGACTGGAGTGGGACACAGTGATGAGGGGCCGGGCACACAGGGCGCAGGGTCCCCAGCCCCGGCTGGCTGAGCTCCGTGGGCAGCCTTGAGCTCCCTGTCCAGGTCGCCTGGGTTGCTGGGGAGGCCTACGCCCTTCTCCCTGGGAGCGACAGGCCAACTGGGGGGCAGAAGCCCTGCCGTATGTGACTCTTTGCTGACAGTCAAACTGTCTTCTGCAGAGCGCCCTGACAGCACCTGCTCACTGGAGAATCAGTCAGGCGGGTCTGTCTTTGCCTCCCTGCCATGGGTTCTGGGATGTGGGGATTAGGGCCAGATCCTTTGACTATTGGCTGTGCCAGGCTGTGCCAGGCTGTGCCAGTCCCTCCCTGTCGAGGACCCTGAAAGCTCCTGCTTCTCACTCCATCTTTCGGGCTGAGTTGTGTCCTCAGAACTCGGCCACCTGGCCTCAGGATGTGACTGTGTTTGGAAATAGGGCCTTTAGAGATAATGAAGTTAAAATGAGGTCACTGGGATGGGCCGCCATCCAGTCTGACTGGTGTGCTTGTACGAGCAGGCGAGCAGCACGCAGATGAGCCTGGAGATGGGGCCGAGTGAGAACATGGGCAGAAGACGCCCTCTAGATGCCAAGGGGAGAGGCTCGGGGGAGCCAGCTGCTGCACCTGGGTTTCCGGCCTGCAGCCCCAGCCGCCAGGCCATGTGTCTCTGCTGTGTGCAGCACCCAATCTGGCTGCTTTGCTTTGGCAGCTGAGAAGGGTCATGTGCTCTGTGTTTGAGGCTGACCAGATTCAGGCATAAATTAAATAATAAGAGAAAATTTCTCTCTAACTCTGGACAAACTTTCATTTTCAGAAATCTATTAAAAAGTAACGTTCAAGAAAGGTGAAATCATGGTTCTCATGCAGAAATAAAAATGAGCATATGTTAAAGATTTCAGAGCCAAGTGTGGAGGTGCATACCTGTAATCCCAGCACTAACTAGGGAGGCTGAGGCAGGATGATCACTGAGAGTTTGGGCCCAGTCTGGGTTACATTGTGAGTTGCAAGCCAGCCTGAACTACATAGTGAGACCTTGTCTCCAAAAAACAAAAAAAAATTTATTTTGCTCATTAATTAGGGAGGGGAGCGGACAGATGTTTTATCTGGGTCAAAGGAGAATTGAAAGGCCAGTCGCATCTTTACATCAGGAGTAGGTTTTTTGTTTCTGCAAGTGCTCTGCCAGCAAGCCACACCCAGGCCCTGAATCAGGAACATGGAGTAGAATGCGAAATGGAGGGAAGCAGCTGTCACAGCAGAGAGCAGCAGCAGAACCTCTGCTGGGCAGGATGGGATTTGAATGTCCTTAGTAGACAAGGGCTGTTGTGTGTTGCTATCGGTCACCTGCAGTGTGCACAGGGGCTCAGAGACACTGAGCAGCCAGAATTGGGGGCATGTGGTGTGCAGGGCACACCAAGTTCTCCCCCAAAGCACACATCCCCCTGGGAGCCCAACACAGGGGAAGCGAGGCTGTGCAGGAACAGAACCTGGATGGGGGCCTCACCATGCAGCCCCTCCCTCTGACTTCCTGTCTGTTAGGGCTCCCATCTGGATGACCCCCAAAGCCTCATGCAGGGGGTCTCTGAGGAGGTGGCTGGATCACCCGTGTGTGATGCTGGGATTAATGATGTGTGGTATCACATTAGTCCACTGATTGGTACAGCATGGTGCTGGGTGTGGGTATGGGAAGCCCCACCCTGGGTGTGGGTGGCACCATCCAATAGGCTTGTAGCCTGGATGGGCTAAAAGTCCAGAAGGCTCCCGGCTTCCTGCCTCCTGCCTACCCTGCCACGGACTGTTTCTCCTCTGCAAGACCCCTCTGCTATGCCACCCTGCCTTAGAACCAGCCAACTATGGACTAAAACCCCTACAAACTGTGAGCTACAATAAATCTCTCCTTCAGCTTGTGGGAATCAGGTATTTTGTCCTAGCAATGGGAAGGTAACTAAGACACTATGTGTCACTCACTCTGAGGTCACCTATCTTGGAGGGGCCCTTCCCGTGGGCTCCTGGCTGCAGGCAGCTTGTCACTTCCCAGCTAGCTGCTCCAGTGATGTGTTCAGGGCTTCTTTGAGTCATTCTCTGCCCCCAAATGTTCTTATAGAAGGTAAAAGTAACAATAATAACTATAACTGCTTAACAGGCTGTCAATATCTGATTCCATGCCAGGCACTTTATAAACATTTTCTACCTGAGTGTGGTGGTGCACAGCTGTAATCCAGCACTTGAGAGGCTGAGGCAGGAGGATTGCCACCAGGTAAAGGCCAGCCTGGGCTACATAGTTCCAGGTCAGCCTGAATCACATAGTGAGATCCTGTCTCAAAAAACAACAACAAAACGTTTTTCTTTGTGCACAATTTGTTTGCATTATATAGTTACGTGCCAATTCATTTAGATGTACACATATGTAAAATGAAAGCGTACATGGTATATCTAAGTCTACAAAAAGATACACTGTATTATGTAATCTTGAAATAAGCGCTGCCCATCTCCATTCATGAAGTGCAAATTAGTGGATGAGGGGAAGAGGACAGGAAAATAAGAGAAAGAGCTTTAGAGTTGTTATCCCTAGGTCTTAACTAAAAGGCGGTGTGTTAGTTACTTTTCTTTCGTTGCGGAGACAACATACCCCGATACCCAAAGGGAAAGGGGGAGGTTTATTTAGCCCAGTTTGCAGAGGTTTCACTCCATAAACGGCTGGGTCCAAGGCAGGGTGGCCCATGGCACAGGGGCATCGCAGAGGTGGTGCCCGCATGGTAGCAAAAGCAACAAGAGGCCTTAACAGTGTCTTTCTGGCCCTTTTATCATATCCAGGTTAGCGGGACTAGGGCAGTGCCAACCTGATCAGTGAACTGATTTAGTAATCCCAGCATCCCACACCCCAGATTCAGCCACCTCAGGAAAAGCCCTATGGCCGAATGAGGCTTTGGGGGCACGTCTAGACACATCTGCCATAGTGGGCAGTGAGCTGAGTTGCCTGTTATTAGCTGCGAACGGGCTCCGGACTGGATCAGCTGCCCAGGTCACACATCAAAGACAGCTTGGACCATGGACCCTGTCCTGGGCCAGGCAGGTGTTTTGCATTAGGTTTGAGTGATTCTAAGGAGCATGGTATGGAGAATCATTAATTTTGCTTTCCTTTGCCTGTTTGGGCCAACAGCCTTCCACTGCAATGATTCAAGCATCCTCCTGCCCTGGAGGGGTGCGGGAGGATTCAGAATGCTAGGAAGGAACGTGTGGAAAATGTGGGTAGCAGACAGGGGCCACAGGATTCCAGCATGCACAGCAAGAACTGCGATGACGAGACAACAGATCCCAGAATCAGGGCTGGCGTGGGGAGTTGAGGTTTTCAAAATTCCTCTATGCCATCCTATTCCTCATCCTGGTCAGGCCTGGCTGCCTGTGGCAGAAAGAGCCCTGAGGCCAGCTGGAGGGTGTAGGAGGTTGGAGTCTGTGGGGAGAGGAAGCCACAGAGTCAGAAGGGAGCCCTATCTGGTCCCCTCCACCCTGCAGCTGCTTCCTGAGGAGCAAAGAAGGCAGATCCAGCAGCCCTTCCCCACTGGGCAGGTCAAGGATACCTGGGGCGGGGGGCAGGGATCACAATAAAGGAAGGGCTGGTGGAGGATTGGCCCAGGGCCTGCAGGAGGTCGGGGGAGGGCCCAGGGGCCATCACATCAGGGTTTCCATGTTCTGAGCACGGAAGCTGAGGGCCCCCAGGACAGGTCCCTGGCTGCAGACACAAGCAGGACTCAGTAGGGCAGCTGCTTCTGGAGTTGCCAGGACATGGCCCGGGGTCCATGGCTCCTCCCACCAGCAAGAGAAGCCACAAGTCCCAGTCCCCATGTCCACATTAGGGGACTAACTAAGGTGGCAGGGGACAGCTGAGAAAGTGGGCCCTTCCTGAGGGATTCTTCAGTCTCCCAAACTTTATTCTTTAGTTCTTTTGAGACAGAGTCTTGCTATGTAGTTCAGGCTGGCCTTGAACTCACTATGAGGCCCAGGCTGGCTTTGACATTGCAGTGATCATCCTGTCTCAGCCTCCTGAAGGCTGAGATTACAGGTGTGCACCACCAGGCCCAGCTTTCTTTCAAGCTTTAAACTGGATCAGACATTTTGTTTATTTCTCTGCACTGCCTGGCCTCAGAAAGAATTAAGAAATTATAATTCTCTGCACACCTATGCACTGTGTAAATTAGATTTGGAGGCCTTGGTGTTTTTCATTTGAGTCTCACGAGCAGGAGTGACTTAGTTCACTCTAGCAGCTGTAATAAAGCACCACAAACTAAGCGAGTGGCTTAAATAACACAAGTTTCTCGGTCACAGTTCCGGAAGCGGAAGCCAGAGATGAAGGTGTGGGCAGGCTGGCTCCTTCCGAGGGCCGGGAGCTGGCTGTCTGTGGGGTCCTTGGCTTGTAGGAGCAGCCTGCCATCCCTGCCTTCATCCTCACAGCATGTTCTTGCTGGGACCTGTCTGGATTTCCAAACCTCCTCTCACAAAGACACCAGATCAGAGCCCACCCTGCTCCAGGGGGAGCTCACTTCAATTGACAATGGCAGTGACTTTACTTCCAAACAAGGTCACGACTGGGAGTACTAGAAGTCATGGCTTCCGCCTATGGTGCTGGGGACAGGGCAGGAACCACACAACAGTCACTGACCTCTGGTTGAAGTTTAGGTAAAATCATTACTGGTTCCTGTAACAACTGTAACTACTGGGGTGAGTAAGCTTACTTGGGTGACTGACTGGCTTGGGAGCACACTGGCGTCTGGGTGGGTCGTGATGGTGTGATACTGGTTGAGGACTAGGTCTAGTCCCTGGCCCCTTCCTCTCTGGTGCTGCTCCCCTGCTCTGCTTCCTGCCACTATGAGCTGAGCAGCTTTGCTCCCTCGTGCCCTTCCACCACGACATCCCTGCCTCGGTGCCAGCTTACCATAGACTGACCCTCTGAAACTGTGAGCCAAATTAAACCTCTCCCCCTGTAAGTTGTAGGTGTTGGGATTGTATCCCAGCAATGGAAAAGCTGATTAATGCAACTCAATTATATTGTTTATTCTAAGATCCACTTCCACTGTCCATTCAGAACTCCCTTTTGGATGAGCATTTTATGCCAGATAGGGTTCCAGGGTGGAGAAGTTGGCTGCGAGCAGAAGTGGTCAAAGTCCACGTTCTCCTGCCACCCCGAGAGAACAGTGACAAAGGTCCATGTTGATCTCAACCCACCTCCTCCTACATCTGGGTCTGGCTTCTGATGGTCATGGCAGCCCCCAAGGTGAGAGGAGGACAGTGAGGAAGCAGGGCCGCTCTGAGCTATCCCTCCGCGGGCTGGCCGGCAACGAGCTTGCCTCTCTCTATACCATGCGCCATGGTCGTTGTCCTGCCTGACCCAAAGCCAGGACCCAGGGCAAGTGTGCAGGCTGGCCCTGGTCTACAGGCCCCCCAGACACTGCCTCACACTTGCTGTTCCTGCTTCTTCAGCAAGTAGAAAAAAAAGGCAGCGGGACACACCTGGAATCCCAGCTATTCAGGAGGCTGAGGCAGGAGGATCACAAGCCTGAAGCCAACTGGGCAATTTAGTAAGACCTTGTCTCAGAGTAAAATGAAAGGTGAGGGGTGTGGCTCAGTGGTAGAGCAGGTGCCTGGCAGGCAAGGCCCTGGGTTCTGCCCAGATCACTGTGAAACATGAAAGGGTCAGAGTCCTGAAGGGCCGGATTCAGCCAGCAGTGTTTGTGCTGGGTGGTCAGACCCATGCCACCCTCAGGACGTCCTCTGGGATGTGGTTCCTGTTACCGCTGTGCTTGCTTACGGTGGTGGTGAATACACACTGCACAGTTTACCGTTTTCGCCACTTGACAGCGCATGTTTCAGTGGCCTTTAGTACATGCACGAGGTGGCTGGGTTGCCGCAGGAGATGCCACAGCCGGGTGGCTTAGGCGACAGAAAGCCCCCCCCCCCAGGCTGGGAGCCGCAGGAAGAGAGGCGGGTTGTCTGGGGCACCCCACCCTAGGCCCCATCCGACGGCCCCACCTCCAGATGCAGCCCCGGGAGGGCCGGCCTTCATCACACACATTTAGGGGCGGGAGAGGAGTGGAGTTCTGGCCCCAGCAACCGCGGGCTGGTTCCAGAAACTTCTGTCACCCCAAACAAACTGCGCCCATTCAGCGGTCCCCCCGCCCCAGCCTGGGCAGCCTCTCCTCTGCTCCCTGTCTCCCTAGCGGTGCCTGGACTGGACGTTCTAAAGCTCGTATGGGCCTGGTGGTGCACGCCTGAAATCCCAGCTCTCTGGGAAGCTGAGGCAGGAAGAATCCAAATCGGGGCCCCGCCAGGGCAGCTTGGCTGCTTAGTGAGACCCTGTCTTAAAAATAAATTAAAATGAATAAATAACTAATTTGAAACGGGCTGGGGATGTACCTCACTGCAAAGGCCCTGGATTCAATCCCCACTACTGTAATAAACAAATACAAAGAAAGAAAGAAAGAAAGAAAGAAAGAAAGAAAGAAAGAAAGAAAGAAAGACAGACAGACAGACAGACAGACTCCTTTCTCCTCCTCCGGCCACAGTCAGGGAGAGCCAGATCCTGGGCGCCCAGGGGAGGGCAGGCGGCTGTCCGAGGTCCCCGCACTCAGCGCCGCAGGGCGCCCCAGGGCCCGGCCGGCTCCCGCGCTGAGCGGCGATGCTGCCACCTGCCGGGAGAGGGCTGAGCGGCCCAGGCCGGCACCGCGCGCGCACCGGATCCCGCGGGGAGCCGCGCTGGAATCCGAGGGCGACGCCAGCGCTGAGCTTTGGGCCAGGAAGGCGCTGTGACAGCCCGGGGCTGACGAGGCCGCCCCGCCGCACACAGGCCGAGCCGGGCGTGCAGGGCTCCGGGCGCATCGGGGCGTGACGCGGGAGGGAATGACCCAGCCAGGCCGGGCGCCAGCTCGCGGGGCTGCCGGGCCTGGGGGCCGCGCTGGCTCAGCGGCTGCCCTCTGAAGAAGCCTGGAGTCACACTGCTCTGCAGCAGATCAAAGTCATCTTTCCTTTTTCCTTATGGCATTTTCTCTGTTGTCCAAACATGGGAACTTGAGTCATTTAAGAACAAAGACGCCCAGGGGTAGGGAGGGAAGAGCTCGCTGCTGTCGGTCCGCCGGGCCCTGTGGGCGGTGGAGGAGGGGTGGAGCCTGTAGGAGGCGGGGCAGCGAGAGGAAGGGAGGGCGCTGGGGCGTGGCCTTAAGACCCCCCCCCCCCCCCCTCCTTTACGGCCCCCAGTAGCTGAGCAGCCTCCTTCTCCACGGTTTATCTAAAGTGTCCAGAGCAACCCTGCCTAGAGCAGGGGGCTAAGCAACCATGGACTGCACCTCTGGAACCGGGAGCCAAGATGACCCTTCCTTCTCCTGCACTGCTTGTGGAAGGAAGTTTGTCGCAATGACGGAAAACTAGCTGATACACGTGGCCCCTGACCAGTTCCCAGCTGACAGGAAGTGGGCCCTGCTGTGGCGACCTCCAGCGCCCGCCCCAGTGTGGACGCAGCCGGGCTGGGGCGGGCTGGGGCAGCGGGGCTGTGTGCTCCAGGGCAAGGCTGCTCTAGGAGGGTCCTTTCTTCCTGTCTCTACACACACAGCGCGGGTCCCAGAAGCGCACTGAACACAAGAGACATAGGTAAGAAACAGCTGGAGGAGAGGAACCAGCCCCTCGCCCTGGGGCAGGGATGAGTCCCTCTGGGCTCTGAGATTCAGAGGCAGCTTTCCTTCACCCAGGGCTCCCGTGCATGACAGTCCCAACCTTGTATCATTTTAAAATTTTGAGGCAAGATCTCACTAAATTGCCCAGATTGGCCTCAAACTTGTGATTCTCCTGCCTCAGCCTCCTCAGCAACCAGGACTACAAGTGTGCAACTTCACACCCAATTTAAAACTTTTCTCCTCCTTTCCTTTTCTTGTTTTTTTTGATAGTAGTGGGGATTGAACCCAGGGCCTTTGTACCGAACTATATATACACCCACCTGCCCTTTAGTTTGAAAGAGTGTCTCCCTGAGTCATTAAGTTGCCCAGGCTGGGCTTAGCCTTGCAGTCTTCCTACCTCAGCCCTTGAGTACTGACACTGAGACAGGTGCCACCACACCCGGCTAGCTCAGAGGTGGAGCGCTTTCCTGGCATGTGTGAGGCCCTGGGGTCAATCCCCAGCACCACCAAACTGAAACAAGCCGAATTCTATGAGGATTTATCCCAGGTCCCTTGTGGCAGTGAGGGCAAACTGACCTGCTCGGGTTGCAGGTTTCACGTGTGTTGTACTTCACCACAGCAAGTTGTCCTTTTTTGCTCCCGTGCTGGGGATGGGCCTGGGACCTTGAGCATGCTAGGCAGGTGTGCTAGGGCTGAGCTACACCCTGCCCCTGCAAGTTATTCCACCCAGCAGGGCAGAGGAGGCTTCTTCCATTCCGCTGGGTCTGGGCCTAGCTCTGGTTTTCACTCAGCACCTTGGGACCTGGGATCTAACTCTGCCCCTTCCAGCTGGAAGTTCCTTGACCTCTCATGGAGTGGCTCTCCCCCAAGGGAACCTCACAGGCTGTGATGAGCTTTAAACACATGATTTGTGCAGAGTATTTACTGTGTACCTGGTCCCTGATGGGCAGGACCTACCTCTGCTACTGTTATTACCAGGCACAGCTCCTTGCCTGCCAGGGGATCCACACGATGAAGGACTTCACCCAGGTCACCCCTCCATGCGCTGTCCTGCACTGCCAGCCTCCGAATCTCCCGGGAAAGTTGCTACATGCAGCTTCCTGGCCCTCATCCCTGCCTGCTGAATCAACGCTTGCAAACACCGGCATGGTTTCCCAGGCGTGCAGCTGGCTCACCGGAAGCTGGGACCCATGGAAGGAATTTCTAAGGTGACTTCCAGGGCAGGAAGATGCTGGGGGTTTTTCTGATGATCTGCAGTCCCTGGGCCTCTCTCTCCCAATTTCGTCATGGAAGAAGTGCTTGACCCTTGCAGGCTCAGTAGGAACCTGGTCACAGACTAGTCACAGGGAATCAGAGAGCAGGGGGTCAAAATTCCACTCAGGACACCAAAGACCAGAGAGGGAAGGGCAGCTGTCACTCCATTAGCTAGGGACGGAGCGCTCGTGCGCGCTCTCTCTCTCTCTCCCCCCTCTCTCCCCC